>CM027867.1:11804419-12404419 GCA_016097605.1 Eucalyptus guilfoylei | reverse complement strand
CTCTCTCTCTCTCTCTCTCTCTCTCTCTCTCTAAGGAGCCATTATTGTCATCTCCACCTGCTAAGTATAAACAATAAAAGATACAAGGCAAGATTATCTCGTTGAAGGGCATACGAGAATCGAAATGTTCAAGTCAATTACATCATTCCAGAACAAGATCCTGAAGCCCTTATAAAAAGAGCCCGAAACCCACCATCGATCGCCACAGCTGTTCTGCGTTCAGGTTCTGAGAGAGAGATAAAGAAAAGAAAGCAGAGCGAGCAATCATGGTGATGAAGGTCCACGGAAGCGTCTTCTCCGCCTCGACGATGCGGGTCCTCATTGCCCTCCTCGAGAAGGACCTCGAGTTCGAGTTCGTCTTCGTCGACTTGCGAGCCGGCGAGCACAAGAAGGAGCATTTCCTCGCCCTCAACGTAAGTCTCCGTCCCCGCCCACCGCCCGTGCCACAGTATTCCTAACTATTTTCTGGTCTTGGGGTCTCAACGTGGTCTTTCAAGAAAACCTCCTTCGTCTCTTGGATCTAACGTTTCTCGATCTCTCTGTGCAGCCTTTCGGTCAAGTCCCGGCCTTTGAGGACGGAGATTTGAAGCTATTCGGTAAGTCTTTCTATTACAGATGTATTATATCGTGTGACCATCATGAAAGATGAAAGTATTTAGTCAAAGGGTGCTGATTCGATTGCCGATAGATCGTGTTTAGTCAATCTTTGACTGTTCACTCAGTCAACAGAACAAGAAACAACTCCGCGAAATATAGTTTACGTCTTGATTATGCTCTTTGTGGTGGCAGAATCGAGGGCAATTACTCAATACATTGCTCACGTATACGAGGACAAGGGCACTCCCCTCGTTTGCAAGGGCAATCCCATGGCGACCGTGAGCGTGTGGATGGAAGTCGAGGCCCACCAGTTTGACCCGGCAGCGTCGAAGCTGCATCGGGAACTCGTGTACAAGTCGAAAATTGGCATGGCCACGGATGCTGCAGTAGTCGAGGAGAACGAGGCCAAGCTCGCCAAGGTCCTCGACATCTACGAGGCCCGCCTGAGCCAGTCCAAGTACCTAGGCTGCGACTGCTTCACCCTGGCCGATCTCCACCACCTCCCGGCCCTGACCAGCCTGATGGGGACACCTGTGAAGAAGCTGTTCGACGCCCGCCCCAAGGTGAGCGCTTGGGTGGCCGACATCATGGCCCGGCCGGCTTTGGCCAAGGTTCTTGCCATGAGGAACCAGCAGTGAAGCAATGGGTTTAGCTTAAATCATCTGGTGCTGGGGGACAATAACATTAGACCTTTTCTACCCCTTTGAATATGAGTTGGTAATCGTATTTTGTTGTTGATCCTGTCCTTCTTTGGTCAAGGTTTTATGTGGGATTTTCTCTGAAGGGTCGTCTTCAATCATCAAAGTTGGAGATGATGATCAGGCTGGTGTTTCACATAGCTGCACTTCCAGTTCTGTGATTTTCTATTATGAGCAATAAAAAGATTGGACAGATGCAGGGTTATGTTTCATGAGTCATTGTTTTATATGTCTCATGTTTGTAGTTTCATTAGAGGATAATGATTTCTGCAAGTGCTGGTATTATCTCTACTGATGAAAACCCCTCCTCTCATCATCTCCATGGGATGGCCTAAGGTTTCCCTAAAGCTTCGCCCAGTTCGCTGCACTTTATTCATGGATGAGTATTGCCTTTACACTAAGGGATATGTACATGGGAAATTTTAAAATTTGTCGTGTACTTGACCCCTAATATTTTTAAATTTTTATAATGAACTTTTTTAATAATTTGTTTGATTTGACCAATTAAAAAGGCTGATTCTACTTTGGGAAGCATCAATGTTTTCAAGAGCCTTTGAGTCATTTTAGACATTCCAACACGTATCCGATATTCTTCTAGAAAATCTGACATGTGGTTAGCTTTCTCAATATGCTCATGTCCAGAATTTGGATGCATGATTCCGACATGCAAGGATCAATTTTAAATTTTTTTAATAAATGAGAGATTAAAATGTAAATATGCAAAAAATTCAAAAATAATAAATGGGGAAAACCTAGTCTTTTCTTTTTTTCAAACTCTCACTTTCTGTGATTCACTATTTTCAGTGTAAATTCATCCTAAACCCTTTTATTATTATTTATTTATTTATTTGTCAATCGAATCAAATTAATTTGATTGAAATAATCGTGAAAATGTATAATGTGTCGTGTTACATCGTATCGCGTGTGTCGATGTCGATTCTACTTAGACTCTACCAAGCAGGCAAGCACCACATTTGGAAAAAAAATAAAAATTTTACGATAAAAAATTTAAAGAAATAAAAAAGAGGATAAAAGGAAAAATGATATATATATATATATATTGAGCTGGCCACTTGAGCTTCGTCGAGCTCACCATCATGGCCACAACAAGCTTCTTCCAGCTCCCAGCCATGGCCGCTCCGGTAGGGTAGACGCGTGATAATTGCGCAATGAATTCTTGACATCTGCACACCGCTTATTCCTCATCCAAAAGGCTGATCTCGCGACGTGGAGCAGGGGATCTACAAAGAAACTCTCAGGCTGGAAAATAATTGAGGTTGAAGTTACTATCTGTCCTTTCAACTTAAGTCTCGTGACTATTTTAAAATTTATGGGCCAAATCTGGTCACTTTCTTTGCATAGCTGCAAGCAAATGACTAAAATGGTTGGGCCAAATGAGAATTCTCCTATCCAATTTGCACTTTGTTTAAAAGTGCTCTTATAAACTTGTTAAAAACAATAAAAAAATATCATACAATTTTCAATGCACGGTCATTGTCGTTTTACTTGTAATAAGTGCATTGTAAATCGAATTCAAAATTACCCGTAGTGATTATAACCCTTTGAGGTATTTGAAAATCCCACAATGACTATGTATTTCGGGGAAAATTTCCAAGCACACAACAAACAATGGAATCGGCATATTTCTTGCAATAGGATTACTTAAAATGGAACTTTCATACATCAAATACAAGAAAAGATCCCACCTTTATAAGTCATGGAGTTGGGTTTCGTCGGAGGAGAAAATCCTAAAATTCAACGTCAATGGCTCCCTCGTCAATGGATCGGTGGGTGGCACCATAGCTGGTATCGGCAGAGATCATATTGGTGCTATTATTATAGGTTTTGCCAAATTGGTAAAGATATCCTCTACTTCTCAAGCGGAAACCCTAGCCGTCCTTGAAGTAATCTGGCTTATAGCTTCAAGTGAAGACAGTTTTGTAAACTATGCAGTTGAGCTCAACCATGTTGATCTTGTGGAAGCTCTGATAAACGGGTTTATGGATAATTTTAACTAGGAGGAGCAACTTCTTATCATGAATTGATTAAAACTACTCAAGGCCCACCCATCCATTCGCATTGCCCATTGTCTGCGGGCTTCTAATGCAGTAGCCGATTAAATTGTGAAGATATCGCGGAATGGCTCTCTTTCATAAAATTGGCTTTCTTTTATTCCTCAAGCCCTTTCTGCCCTCCTCTGTTTAGATTCGCCTTGCTTGGGACTCTTTAGACCATGTTCATAACTTCAATAAAAAAAAATTCGATAAAAAAAATGGAAAGTTTTTAGCTCTTTCCTTGTGTTTGCAATCATGGTCAGTGGGAGAGGGAAGAAAATTGCAGAAAAGAAGAAGAAGAAAATAATAAATAATTATCACTCTTTTTAGGCCTTATGCAAGTTCTCTTTATTTTCGACCTACACGAAACTTCACTCTGTTCTCTATCATTTCCGAAACACAATTCACGTTCCCTCAAAAGTCCTTCAAAAGAGAGGATCGCATTGTCGCCCTTTAAAAGATTCTCCTCCAGAGTAGAGGCACGTTTCGCACGAGCGACTTGTCCCTGTGTGACGTGCCGTACGTACGTGTCGGTCTCCTTCCCACTGACTACATTTTCCGAGAAGCCTTCAGACAACAGACAAAGGAGTACGAAGATGGACACGAACATGGCTACTGAGGAGTCATCGCTTGCGTCCTCTCTCTCTCTCCCCAACCCGCTCAGCCACACGGGTCATTTGTCCTTGGCCCCACTTTCTCATCTTCTCTCATCTCCGTCTCTTTACCACGAAACTGCAATGAAATTATCTCGTTGACGGAAAAAGGAAGACCGAATTTCCGCTTGGAGAAAAGAAGGAGAAGTTAAACCGGTTCGTCGAGGCCTTATAAAAATAGTTCGAAACCCACTTTCATTCTTCACGATTGTTTTGCGTTCGGTTCTTGGAGAGAAACAAAAAAGAAAGTAGAGCACAGCGACCATGGTGATGAAAGTTTATGGAAGCCTCATGTCCACCGCGGCGATGCGGGTCTTCGCCGCCCTCTACGAGAAGGACCTCGAGTTCGAGCTCGTCACCGTCGACATGAAAGCGGGCGAGCACAAGCAGGAGCATTTCCTCGCCCTCAACGTAAGTCCCCGTCCCTGCCCATCGCCTCGAACTGTATTCCTCGCTGATTCTGGTCTTGGGGGGTCTCGACGTGTTCTTTGAAGAAACCCTGTTTCGTCTCTCTCGGATCTAACGTTTCTCGAACCTCTCTGTGCAGCCTTTCGGTCAAGTCCCGGCCTTTGAGGACGGAGACTTGAAGCTATTCGGTAAGTCGTTCTATCACTGATAGACTATCGAGTGACCATGATGAAAGATGAAAGTATTGAGTCAAACTTTGAGTGTTGCATCAGTCGACTGAAAAAGAAACGACTATGCGAAATGAAAATTGATATTTTGATTATGCTCTCTATGGCGGCAGAATCGAGGGCAATTACTCAGTACATTGCTCATGAATACGCTGCCAAGGGCGCTCCGCTCGTCTGCGAGGGCAAACCCATGGCGACGGTGGCCGTGTGGATGGAGGTCGAGGCGCACCAGTTTGACCCCGTGGCGTCGAAGCTGCAGTGGGAGCTCGTGTTCAAGCCGCTGTTCGGCATGGCCGTGGACGCTGCGGCGGTCAAGGAGAACGAGGCCAAGCTCACCAAGGTCCTCGACGTCTACGAGGCGCGGCTGGGCCAGTCCAAGTACCTGGGCTGCGACTGCTTCACCCTCGCCGACCTCCACCACATCCCGACCCTGACCAATCTGATGGGGACACCGTTGAAGGAGCTGTTCGAGGCCCGCCCTAAGGTGATCGCTTGGGTGGCCGACATCATGGCCAGGCCGGCTTGGGCCAAGGTTCTTGCCATGAGGAACAAGCAGTGAAGCACAGGGTCTACTTCGAACCATCTGGCGTTGGGGACAGGAGCATGAGACCTTTTTCACCCCCTTTTTTTTTGGGAGTTGGTATTAGTATTTTGGTGTTGATTCTATCCTCCTTTGGTCAATGTTATTATGTGGGAGTTAAATGAACTTTTCGTGGTTGTCTTCAATCATGAAAGTTGGAGATGATGTTGAGACTGGTGTCTCGTGATCGTCTAGCCTGAGCAATAAAGACTTTACTAATAAAGAGAGAGTTATATTTCTAACGTCTAATCTTTATAGCTTCATTAGTAATAATTGCTGGAAGTGCTGGTTTTGTTTCTACTGATGAAGCCCTATTCTTGCATCATCTCCATGGGATGGCCTCCAGTTTCATAACCACTTTCCCTGCCAATCACAAAGATCTTTATCCAGTCTCAAACATTCTTTCACTATTGCAGTTTCTAGAGTTCCAGAGTTAAGAGAAAAAAAGTCAAAAATTCAATCAAAATTAGACCGAAGGTACCCACTTATCCAACTTTGCATCGTATTGTCTAACACGTACAAGTTAAACAGTTCAATTTTCAAATAATTAATTCATTCTTTTCGCTTTGATATGAAAATAGTCGTTTTGGGTCAGCTCATTTGGGTCCAGCACGCGGGCGCATTTAATGTCAAGTTCCATCTGTAATTCAACCGGCAAGATGACTGATAATCTACATGAATCAAAACTTAAATAATATATCAGTATTCATATTCACATCTTCTTATCTCATCTTGTAAAGTTAGTCCAATGGTCACTTCATTCTGAATTGAATGTGACATATTTTTAGAGGGTTACGATAGATTTTTTGTAGAAAAGGCAAAAAGCATCCCAAGTGGTGCCCTAAAAGATGCGCATAAAATAGGCAATTATTCTGACTACTAATGGACAAATTCTCTCTAAAAAATATACAGGGATTTCAGAGTGCCACATCAATATAGTCAAATGCAATTATAGATTGACATGTATATAATGACATGAAATGAAACAAATAAAAAATAAAAAAAATTGCCTTAATATCTTCCTCCTCCTCATTCACAAAATGCCCAGATCTCTTCTTCCTCTCTCATCCACAATAACTGACGCCGTGTCTAGGCCGGCGTGGAGAGGGCCAACCTGGAGGATTGACCACGAAGAAGAGATTACGGCGCCGAGAAACGGAGAGAGCCATGGGCATTGCTCTGCACTTCCGTCACCAGTCATGGACCAGTGGTATCGCTAGCTGGGCACTAGCTTGCACTCCCGTTGCTTTGTAATCGTGTCACCGCGTCTAGGCCGTCAATGGACGAACTTGGCTCGCAAGTGATGCCGATCTTTGTCCATGGTCGTCGTCAGAGTCGTTCGGCCAAATTTGTAGTATTGCCCAAGTCCAGACATGGAAATCCGGGCGCTCACAGCCAAGGCTCCATCTTCCATGTCATCTAAACCGTCGACAAGATCTAAAGCAATGTCCACCTTTAGATTTGGAAGTATGGGTGCTCATGGCCAACGCTCTGTCGGCGTCATCTAAACCCGCTCCCTTGTCACTCGTGGCTCAAGGATGGCCATAGATGGAGGTAGATCAGAAAGGTGAATGGAGGCCAAACACAGAGCAAAATAAAAAATTTCAGTTTTTTATTTGATTCCAAGTCAGATTTTGTGTTAAGTTATAATTGAAGAGAATTGAATGTGAGTAAATAAATGCTTGCCACATGAGCTGCTGATGTGGCACTTTGAACCTGCCGAATATTTTCTCCTCTCAATCTCTCTCAAAAATATGTTTGGGTCTCGGATTGATCTCTTCGAGGTCGTCCCAATGTTAATCACAGACACCATCCCCAGATTGACCTCTCTTTCACAAGGCATTTCTCACACTATTTTGGTATTTATTTTATAAATTAGTAACGTTTTGAAACCTCTTTCATTAAAATTTTTCCAAATCATTTTAGAAATCATCTCATAAATCAGTTTGCAACTTATATATATAAATCATCTCATAAATCATTTTACGTCACCTTTCATAACACGTTTCCCTTTGAAATAATCGAAGAGTAGTAAATGCACGATACATATTTTTATGTAATAAAAATTGGGAGCCGAATACTTAGAATGCTAAGGCACGGGGGACACTTGAGTGCCAAAAGTTCAAAAAGATACAGTTAAGCACTAAAATTAGAGCAAAATGAATTAATTAAGTACCAACGGTGATAAAATCCAACCAAAATGTTAACGTGACGTTTTTCCTGCAAGATAAATGCAAAACAATGTCGTTTGCACGCGACGTCGAAAGAAAAGCAAAAAATGATGTCATTTTGCCTTGGATTTGAATTTTGATATAAATATTAATTAAATTAAACTTAAAACTTTTTTTTTTTTAAAGAAAAAGATTGCAGAAGGTGAGAGCTATGCAAGCCTTCGCCTTCTGCAATTTTCATCTCCTCCGTTTTTTTTTATAAATAATTTAATTTAACTAATATTTGTATTAAAATACAAATTTGAGGCAAAATGATATTGTTTTGGCTTTTCTTTGTTGACTTAGCTTTTCGGTGAGTTACGTATGTGAGTTATATTATTAAAAAATTATAATGTAAGATTTTCGGCCAAGGTCGCTAAACTTGGCATTCGGGTATCTCAATTTTTTTAAAAAGTGACATTTAAGTATATATTTCGTAACTTTTAGACTTAAACGTCCTCAATACCAAGTTTTGGCACTTATACTGTTCTTTTGCTAATAAAAATGTTATTTCATGACCCGTAATATATCACTTTTGAACACGAAGTCACAAACTCGATGAAAAAATAGCAACACTCATCTCGAAATGCCTACGACCAATAAACGTAGTTATAAGTGCTAATAATCTCATAATTCTAACAATTAAATGAGAATCGACTTCAAACGAGGAGCAGGTATTTAAATTATTTGCAACTTGACCGAGGAGCAGGTATTTAAATTATTCACAACAAAGAGCTTGAGTGCAAAGATGGTTATGTTATTACTCTCTCTATTGAACCTCATTTCAAGTAAGCTTATAATTAAAAAGAAGATATTTTGAAACACTCAAAGACCCATAACTTGCTAATCCAAAATCGAGCCCAAAATCATCGAAATTCGACCTGAAAGCCATTGGTTACGCACTGTTCATCACTTGTAGTCAAATTTAAAATTTTATTTCGGGTAAATCGTAAGTTCAAATCAAATTTCGTAAAATGTTACGACTCCATAACACTATAAACTATCATTTTTATATATACTCATAGCTCAACGACTCCTTACTTGAACATCATTATTAAAAATCCACAAAACCCCAAATTTGTGTTCCAACCCCAAATATTACTCCGATTAGATGACTGAAGAGTGAAGTATTAACTGAATCTTGAGATACGTAGTTGAATCGGCTTGGCGAGTTGTTTGCGGCACAAAACCCTCCTCTTTCTCTTTCCCTTTCTTCATCTTCTTTTCTCTTTTCTTTTCTCTCTTCCTCGCTTCTTCTCCTTTTCTCCTTTTATATATTCCGTTTTCTTTTTCTTTTTTTTAGCTTTACACATGTTGACCAATTAAAAAAAATAAAAATTAACTACTGCGGAATTCATCTTAAATTTCGTCTTACCATGTAATTACAAAAAGAAGAACAGAAACTTTGATTTGTCATTGTCCTTTACTTTATAAATATTTTAGACTAAGAAAAATTTAATCAGAAGTAGCCAAATATTCTTAAAATGGCAGGTTACGAGCAATAACAAAATTCAATTTAAATTACTCACCTTTTTCTAACGGTGTAAGCACAAAAGTAACATTATGGATAATGGTTCCAAGAAGAAACTCTTCGGTTATGACATATTTATAGCCACTTTAGTCAATAACCTTTTATAATGTTATGGCCAAATTCTAGTCAATTCTGCTCACTTTCTTTATATAGCTTCAAGTAATGACTAAAATGATGGGATCAAATGAAAATTGTCCTATCTTGAGTTTTGTCAAAAAATATTTCCGTAAATTTATTGAGCACCCACAAAGAAATTAATGTTGTTTTCAATATACTATTTTTCTGGTGCTACTTGTAATCGGTATATTATAGATCAAATTCAATATTTAGCCCTTTCCTTACGTTTGGAGTCCTGGATAAAGAAAACTTCGACAGAAAAATGGCAAGAAAGAGTAGATTTGAATTCCTACTCTTTTATCTCCTATTTTCTCTCATTTTTGAAACATGAATCGTTCCTCGAGTCTTTCGAAAGAGAGGATTACTTTCTTGCTCGTCGAAAGGTCTTCCTCCGGACTGGATGCCCGTTTCGCGGATGCTACATATTGCGTTAGGTGTGGTTCCCTCCTCCCAATGACTTTGGTTACCGAAAACTGTTCAGACAGCCATTAAAGTCGTACGAGAACATGGAAATGACTACGCAGTCAATCGTATGCGTCACCCTTGTTAAGAGTAATATGCAAAGTATTGGTGCTGTCAAAAACAGAGGAAGTGTAATGCGAAAGCATGTTAATGAAGTTACTAATAGTGCTGCCGAGAACAGAAGAAGAGAAGCTACTGGAGAACCAGTAAGTGCTGTCGAGAACAGAGGAAGGAAAGAAGGCAACAACAAAGATTGTAGCACGTGTAGCATGTTTACATTGAGGAATCAATATTCGGTTTTAAGCTTGTAAAGTCAAACTTTCTGTTTTGCTTTCTGTTAGTTACTTGAAGTTTTGAAAGTAATTAACTGGAGAAGGCCCCCAGATGTCACAATGAATCTGTTCTAAAGGCATAGAAATCTGTTCTTTGTTCGTGAGAAAGTTTCTTCCGGTTCTCTGCTTGTTCAGTATGTTCCGAGCATTCATCAACTTGCTGACATTTTTACTAAAGCCTTATCACGGCTGACACATTCCACTCTTCGAATCAAATTGGGCATGGGTTTTTCACCCCTTCCCAATTTGCGGGGGGATGTTAAGAGTAATATGCAAAGTATTGGTGCTGTCAAAAACAGAGGAAGTGTCATGCGAAAGCATGTTAATGAAGTTACTAATAGTGCTGCCGAGAACAGAAGAAGAGAAGCTACTGGAGAATCAGTAAGTGCTGTCGAGAACAGAGGAAGGAAAGAAGGCAACAACAAAGATTGTAGCACGTGTGGCATGTTTACATTAAGGAATCAGTATTCGATTTTAAGCTTGTAAAGTCAAACTTTCTGTTAATTAGTTGTTTCATTCAGTTGATCAGTTTTTAGCTGATATAAAATTGATTTGAAGAGAGCAAATGATGTGATTGAGTTCTTTGATGTAAACTAGCCTCTCATTGAATAAAAGTTCATCGACTCTGTTCTCTCCTATCTCTCTCTCTCTGTTCATAAAATTCTTCAACCCTCTCCTCCTACCCCCGGGAAAATGCAGCCGCAGGAGGAGAGGAGTCGTTTTGCTTTGGCACCCTCTCTCTCTCTCTCTCTCTCTCTCTCTCTCTCTCTCTCTGTAGTCGTCTCCATTTCATATGAAGTATACACCATTTAATAAAAGATCATTCCAGGACAAGATCGCTAAGGCCGTACAAAAAGAGCCCAAAACCCACCATCGTCCGCCACAATTTGTTCTGCGTTTAGTTCTCGAGGGAAAAAGAGAAAGTAGAGCAAGCAATCATGGTGATGAAGGTCCATGGAGCCGTCATCTCCACCGCGACGATGCGGGTCTTCGCTGCCCTCTACGAGAAAGACCTCGAGTTTCTGTTCGGTCCCCATCGACCTGCGGGCCGGCGAGCACAAGAAGGAGCACTTCCTCGCCCTCAACGTAAGTCTCCGTCCCTGCGCACTACTTTTTGGATGGTCTTGGGGCTTCAAAGTGCTCTTTCAAGGAACACTTCCTTCGTCTCTCCGATCCAACGTTTCTCGATCTCTCTGTGCAGCCTTTCGGTCAAGTCCCGGCCTTCGAGGACGAAGATTTGAAGCTGTTCGGTGAGTCATCCTATTAATGAGTTGTTACAAATTGATTTTGCTATTATTATGAAATAATTCACGATTAAGTAAATTGGTATTGCTATTATTATTAAATTATTCACGGTCAAGTACTATGCTCAATCCTACTCAAATTCTTTTTTTCTTTCGGCTGCCCACTTAGACTTTAGCTCATTAACTTTACCTAGTTCATGAGGTTAGTGAGATATATTTATTTCATTGATTTGGGAATTACATGTTTAAGAAAAACTTTCTTGCTATGTACATATAGCATATAATGTCAATTAGACTCACGGCTTGTGCAGCTAAACTTGACTTAACAAAATATTTATGTAACTTGAACTCTATTCAAAATCAAACTAATCGATCTCAAGTATTTAGTGACCGAACTCAAGCTTTCTGTGAGTAGCTTGACTCAATTTTGCCCCTACAAAGAGCAAAAACTGCTCATTCGAAGGTCCTTGGTATTAACCATGGGGAGGTACTCCATCCTTCAATCAACTTTGGTGGGTGTCATGGTAAGGGGTGCAATCGGGCCCCATTAGACCCAAGAATTGTTTATACCATTCTAAACGATATATTTTTAGCAGGTTTTGAGGAGCCGGTCAAATTTTCATTTTCGATTCACGGGACCCATAACCAACATTAAATTTATTTGATTTCCGATTTCACAAGAAGGGCTGAGCGGCCTTGAATTGCTTCTTTCCCTTTTGAAAACACAAATATGTGTTTCACATCCACCAAGGTTTGAATCATAGACTCCAATATAAAACAATGCTCTCATAAGCATCGAACGGAGAGCAACTATTATGTTTTGAATGTACACTCATGAACATAACAATGAACTTTTCAATTTCTTTAAGAAAAAGGAGCACCCGATTCTGAGCCGGCTGGTTTGGCTTCTAGGTCGGGACCGACCCTCTTGAGGAACAATTGCACTTAAGTAATGGTCTCAATTCAAGGCGAAATAAAAGGGTAAAGGAAAAAAAAACATTTGACCCTAACATCCGGGATTATCATGACTGGTGAGCTTCGTCTGTCTGTACAATACCAAGATCGTGCGCCCATGTACCGGCTTTTTAAACAGGAATTTTTTTTTTCTTTTTTGAAGTTTTTAACTTTAGAAAAAGCAAAGCAAACCTTTCGAAAGTGATTCATCTATTACCGAAAGGGATATACTCGATATGTATATGTTATTTTAAAATTAGTAGGAGATTGGGTCAAACCAATATCCAGATTTCAGAGTCCCAAGGACAAAACCATTCATTTTGGGAAACCACTTTTATAGCTCACTCATGAGATAAAATAATTAAAGCATAGCATTGGTGAATGCGATTGGCAATTTGTTTGTGTCTTTTTCCTTTATGTAATTACTCTGAATGCATTTAATGTGATTATAACTTATTGATTATTAAAAGTGAGTGAAAACGTGTCAACGTGTCAATTCATAACAATATATAATTAGTAGTGTCATATTTATCAATTTGGTTGTGTCTTAGTAAGGTTATCTCGCTTTTAGAACAATGAGCTTGTATGTTGTGAAGATTTGTTAGTCTCCTCCCCGTGCTTGAGTTCGACTTTAGTTCAAGTTGCAAGTAAGACTTATTGACTAATGGCGTTGAGTCAGGTTGAGCTCGAGTTCCAAATGCGAGTAAGACTTATTGACTAATGGTGATGAAAGTGAAAGTATATGGTCGAAGGTGCTGATTCGATCGCTGGTAGATTGCTGTGACCATGATGAAAGATAAAGTGTGTAGTTAAGTTTTGAGCGTTCACTCAGTCAAATGAACAAGAAACAACTATACGAAATATACTCGAATTTCGATTATGCACTTTGTGGTGGCCGAATCCAGGGCAATTACTCAGTACATTGCTCATGTATACGCGGACAAGGGCACTCCGCTCGTCTGTGAGGGCAAACCCATGGCGACGGTTGGCGTGTGGATGGAGGTCGAGGCCCTCCAGTTTGACTTCCTGGCGGTGAAGCTGCAGTGGGAGCTCGTGTACAATCCAAGGCTTGGCATGGCCACGGACGCTGCCGTAGTCGAGGAGAACGAGGCCAAGCTCGCCAAGGTCTTTGACGTCTACGAGGCCCGGCTGAGCCAGTCCAAGTACTTGGGCTGTGACTGCTTCACCCTGGCCGACCTCCACCACCTCCCAGCCCTGACCAACCTGATGGGGACACCATTGAAGAAGCTGTTCGATGCCCGCCCCAAGGTGAGCGCATGGGTGGCTGACATCATGGCCCGGCCTGCTTGGGCCAAGGTTCTTGCCATGAGGAACCAGCAGTGAAGCACAGGGTCTAGTTCAAATTATCTGGTGTTGGAGATGATGATGAGGATGGTGTCTTGTGAATGTCTATCCTGGGTAATGAAGACTTGACTGATAAAGAGGGAGTTAAGTTTCTAATGTCTCACCTTTATAGCTTCAGTAGTAATAGTTGCGGGAAGTGCTGGTTTTGTTTCTGCTGATGAAGCCCTGTCTTTGCGTCATCTCCACGGGAATGGCCTACGGTTTCATAACCACTTTCCCCACCAATCACTAGATCTGTACCCATTTTCAGTTGTTAAAGTACCATAGAAGTTCACTAGACAATATTCATGTACAAGTCTAGCTTTACACGTTCTTTTCACATTTCACCTCAACCTTCTCACTGTTGCATTTTCTCTAGTGTTCAAGAAGTAAGAGAGTCTGTCTTCTGATTTCGGAAACTCGTGTAATCCCACTTCTGGATAGTAATGAAAGTACGTTTTTTTTCTGACAAAAAATAAATAAATCAAAATTTAATCAAAAGTACACCAATACCCACTTCTCCAATTTTGCATCGTAATATCTAACACATTAGACAGTTTAGTTTTGAAAATAATTAATTTCTCCTTTTCGCTTTAATACAACATTAGTCATTTTCATTTAGAAATTAGTTGGTCAGCTCATTTGGTCCAGCATGTGCGTGCATTTGGTCTGAAGTTCCATTTTGTATTTCAGCCGGCAAAATGACTGATAATTTACATTATTCAAAACTTATATAATAAATACTCCTCATGTATTTCTCAGTATTCATCTTCATATCTCCTATTCTCATCTTGTAAAGTTAGTCCAATGGCCAAACAAGAAATATATTTAGAGGGTTATGATGGATTTTGCAGAAAAAGGCTAAAAGCATAAATTTGGTTGCCGTATTACGAAGAGGGGCAATTATTGGGACTACTTGTGGACAAATTCTCTCTCCACAAAATATTAAGTGGTTTTCAAGCGATCCACTAATATATGATATGGCACTTATTATATTCTCAAATACAATTATATATTGACACATATATATTGGCATGAAATGAAACAAATAAAAAATAATAAAAAGTTACCTTGATATCTTCCTCCTCCTCATCCTCGAAATGCCCAGACCTCTTCTTCCTCTCTCATCCACAATCACGGACGCTGCGTCTAGGCCGGTGTGGAGAGAGCCAACCTGGAGGATTGACCACGAAGATGAGATTGCGGCGCCGAGAGGCAGAGGGAGCCATGGTGCATTGCTCTTCACTTCCGTCACCAGTCATGGACTAGTGACATCACCAGTTGGGCACTAGTTTGCACTCGCTTTGCTTTGTAATCATGTCACCGCGTCTAGGCCGCCAGTGGACAAGCTAGGCTCGCAAGTGATGCCGACCCTTGTCCATGGCTGTCATCAGTGTCGTTCGGCCGAATTTGTAGTAGCGCCCAAGTCCAGATATGGAAATTCAGGCGCTCACAGCCAAGGCTCCATCGTACATGTCATGCAAACCGTCGACAAGATCTAAAGCAATGTCCACCTTTGGATTTGGAAATATGGGTGCTTGTGGGCAATGCTCCGTCGGCCTCATCTAAACTCGCTCCTTCGTCGCTCGTGTTTCAAGGCTGGCCATTGATGGAGGCAGAAGAGAGAGGTTAATGGAGGCGAAACACAGAGTAAAATCAAAATTTCCAGTTTTTTATTTGATTTCAAGTCAGATCCATGTGGCAAGTTATAATTGACGTGAACAAATAAACGCATGCTACATCAGCTGCTAATTTGACACTTTGGATCCGTCGAATATTTTCGCTTCTCAATTACTCTTCAAAATGCGTTTGGGTCTTAGATAGATCTCTGTTTAAGGTTGTCCCAACATCAATCATATGGACACCAATTTCAGATTGACCTCTCCTTTACAAGACATTTCTCACACTATTTCAAAATTCATTTCATAAATCAATAACATTTCAAAATGTCTGTGATTAACATTTTCCAAATCATTTTAGAAATCATCTCATAAATCAGTTTGCAACACATATATAAACTTTCACAATACTTTCGGCAAAAAAACAATCCAAATGCCAAAACTTAACACAAAATGACACTTAAGTATTAAAAGTTAGGAAAGTGATATTTAAGTATTACTTTCTTTAAAAAATATGACACTTGAGTGCCACATCCAATGAACCTCGCTGGAAATCTCACATGACAATTTCTTATTAAATTTTCTCGCTTACATGGCTTGCCGAAAGGTTGACTCAACAAATAAACATAAAAACGACGTCGTTTTGGTACAATTCAAATTTTAATATAAAAATTAATTAAATTAAATTTAAAACCAAATTTTAAAAAAAATAGGGAAGGGAGTATCGTCGCCACTGCTTGTTCATCTTCCTCCTCCCTTACCTTTTTTTTTTAATTTGGTTTTAAATTTAATTTAATTAATTTTTATATTAATTATTTATCACATCAGCACCAAAACGACGTCGTTTTGACACTTTCTAGCTACATTAGCATGCAAAACGACATTGTTTTACACTAAGCTTGCTGGAAATTCGCTACATCAGCGTTGTGGCCGGATTTTCTCGCCGTTGATACTTAACTGATCAATTTTGCTCCGATTTTGACACTTAAGTGTCAGTTTTCTAATTTTTTGCATTTAAATGTCCATTCGTGCCAAGTTTTGACACTCTAGATGTCCTTGTATCCAATACTTTCATAGCACGTTTCTCAAACCGTTCTCAAAAAATCGAAGAGTAGTAAATGCCCACTACAGATTTTTATGCAATAAAAATGTTATTTCACTTTCGAACATGAAATCACAAACTCAAAGAATAAATAACAACACTCAATTCGAAATGCCTACGATCAAATAACGTAGTTATATGCGTTGACAATCTTATACTCCCAACAATTAAACAAGAATCGACATCAAAATCGAGTGAAATACCACAACAACTACGAAACAATTATACTAAGCTGAAACGCTTATGAAATGACACCTATGCACTAATGGAACTCACTTCCAAAACAGATTTTTAAAGTTATCTGCAACACAGATCTTGAGTCCAAAATTCAATCACATCATAACTCTCTCCATTGAATCCCATTTCAAGTGAGCTTACAATAAAAAAGAGGATATTTTGAAACACTAGAACACTCATAGCTTGGTTGACTCAAAATTGAGCCCAAAACCATCGAAAATCGACCCAAAAGCCATCAGTCACGCACTAGTCATCACTCAAGCCAACTTCAAAATTTTCTTTCAAGCAAATTGTAAGTCCAAATCAAATTCCGTAAAATCTTATGGCTCCACAGCACTCTAAACTATTTCTTTTACATACCTTTGTAAGTCAACGACTCCTAATCAAACCTCCTAGTTCAAAATTCACAAAGCCCCAAATTTGTACCCTAACCCAAAAAATTACTCTGATTAGATAAATGAAGGATGTGAATATTGACCGAACATTGCGATATATGATTGAATCAATTTGGCGAGGTGTTCGCGGCGCAAAACCCTCTTCTTTCTCTTTCCCTTTCTTCCTCTTCTTTCTTCTTTTCTCATTTTCTTCTTTTCTTTTCTCTCTCTTCCTCTCTCCCTCTCCTTTTCCTTTCTCTTTTTCTTTGGGCTCCACACATGTTGACCATGTCAAAATAAAAAGGGCAACTCTTGCGGTATCCATCTTAAACTTTGTCTTTACCATGTAATTGCAAAAAGAAGAACAAAAACTTTGGTTTGTCATTGTCCTTTAACAAAAATATTAGACTAAGAAAAATTTAATCAAAAGGAACCAAACATTCTTAAAATGATAGGCTATGAGCTATAACAAAATTTGATTTAAATTACTCACCTTTCTCTAAAGTAGCAAGCACGAAAGTAACCATGTGATAATGAATCTAAGAAGAAACTCTTGGGTTAGGACATATTTGTAGCTTGAAATTACCATTGTATCATTTCAACTTTAGTCAATAACCATTTGATAATGTTATGGGCAAATTCTAGCCAACTCTGCTCACTTTTATTATACAGTTGCAAGCAATGACTAAAATGGCGGGGTCAAATGAAAATTGTCCTGTCTAGAGTTTTGTCAAAAAGTATTTCCATAAACTTATTGAGCACTGACAGAAAATAACGCAAATTTCAACATATTGTCTTTCTCGTGCTACTTGTAATTATAGATCGAATTCAATTTTTAGCCCTTCCCTTATGTTTGAAGTCCTGGATGAAGAGAGTGATGAGAAAACTTCAACAGAAAATCGCAAGAAAAAGTACATTTAAATTTCCACTCTTTCCCTTCTATTTTCTCTCATTTTTGAAATATGAACCGTGTCTCCTCGAGTCTTTCAAAAGAGAGGATTACTTTCTCGCCCATCGAAAGGTCTTGCTTCCGACTTGGATGCCCGTTTCGCAGATGCTTCCGTATTGCGGTGTGATGTATGCACATAGGTATGGTTCCCTCCTCCCAATGGCTTTAGATTCCGAAAACTGTTCAGACAACCATTAAAGTAGTACGAGAACGTGAAAAGGACTAGGCAGCCATCGCATGCGTCGCCCTCTCTCCGACCCGCACAGCCGCAGGAGGAAGAGAGTCATTTTGCTTTGGCACTCACTCTCTCTCTGTACCTTTACTCATCTTCATTTCTTATAAATTATACGCAATAATTTGATAAAGATTGTTCCAGGACAAGATCGCTAAGGCCTTATAAAGAGAGCCCAGAACCCACCATCATTCGCCACATTTTGTTCGGCGTTTAGTTCTTGAGGGAAAAAAGAGGAAAGTAGAGCAAGCAATCATGGTGATGAAGGTCCATGGAGGCGTCGCCTCCACCGCAACGATGCGGGTCCTCGCTACCCTCTACGAGAAGGACCTTGAGTTCGAGTTCGTCCCGGTCGACCTGCGAGCTGGCGAGCACAAGAAGGAGCCCTTCCTCGCCCTCAACGTAAGTCTCCGTCCCTGCACACCATTTGTTGGACGGTACTCCTCGCTGATTTCTGGTCTTGGGGTCGGATCTAAAGTTTCTCGATCTCTCCTTGCAGCCTTTCGGTCAAGTCCCAGCCTTTGAGGAGGGAGATTTGCAGCTGTTCGGTGAGTCGTTCTATTGATAATAGGTTGTCTTCTGTGAGCATGATGAAAGATGAAAGTATTTACTCGAAGGTGCTGATTTGATGGCTGATAGATAGTGTGACCGTGATTAAAGATCAAGTGTGTAGTTAATTTTTGCGTGTTCAATCAGTCGACTGAACGAGTAAACAACTCTGCGAAATATACTCGTATTTAAGTTATGCACTTTGTGGCGGCAGAATCAAGGGCAATTACTCGATACATTGCTCATGCGTACGCGGACAAGGGCACTCCGCTCGTCTGTGAGGGCAAACCCATGGCGACGGTTGGTGTGTGGATGGAGGTCGAGGCCCACCAGTTTGACACCTTGGCGTCGAAGCTGCAGTGGGAGCTCGTGTACAAGCCGATGTTCGGCATGGCCATGGACGCTGCTGTAGTTGAGGAGAACGAGCCCAAGCTCGCCAAGGTCCTCGATGTCTACGAGGCCCGGCTGAGCCAGTCCAAGTACTTGGGCTGCGACTGCTTCACGCTCGCTGACCTCCACCACCTCCCGACCCTGACCAACCTGATGGGGACGCCATTGAAGAAGCTGTTCGACGCCCGCCCCAAGGTGAGCGCGTGGGTGGCCGACATCATGGCCCGGCCTGCTTGGGCCAAGGTTCTTGCCATGAGGAGCCAGAAGTGAAGCAAATGTTCTAGTTTAAATTATCTGGTGTTGGGGGGGAATAACACTAGACCTTTTCTCCCCTCTTATTATGTGAGTTTACAACTGTATTTTGTTGTTGGTTTTGTCCTTCTTTGGTCAATGTTTTATGTGGGAGTTGGATGAACTTATATGGGATTTTCTCTGAAGAGTCGTCTTCTATCATCAAAGTTGGAGATGGTGATAAGGCTGGTGCTTTGTGGTTGTCTACTATGAGCAATATAGATTGGACATATGCAGAGTTATGTTTTATGAGTCATTGGCTTATGTCTCGTCTGTTTATTTTTGTTGAAGTGAATAATTGTTGCAGGTGCTACTATTGTTTCAGCTGATGAAGCCCTGTCCTTACATTATCTCCATGAAATGGCCTGCAGTTTCATAGCCACTTTCCCTGCCAATCACAAAAGTTTTACCCACTTTCATTTGTTAAAGAATCATTGAAGTTCACCAGGCAATATGCGTGCATGAGTATAGCTTTATACAAATTTTCCATATTTCTCCTCAACAGTTTTTCACTGGTGCGGTTTCTAGAGTTCAAGAGCTATGAGAGAGAGGTCAAAATTTAAACAAAAGTACTCCCATACCCACTTATCCAATTAATACTTATACTTGCGAGTTGGATAATGGGAATCAAGTCGAGAGGGGTGAGATAATTAATCCCATACATAACTTCAAATGAAGACCTGTGGTGTATTTTAGAAAGCCATTATAAGTTAATTCAACATGGGCACGTTTCATATCGTGGTTCTTGAAAGTCTTACTCACCATACTATGAAAGAGAGTGGTGAGAATGTGCTCATTTGACTTCGTTAGCCATCCGTTTGGGGATGACAAAGTGGTATAAGATAGAAGTTTGGTACCAAGAATCCTCCGTAGGGTCTTCCAAAAGTAACTCAAGAATTTGGAATCCCAATTTGATACATTAGTTTTGAGAGCTCTATTAAGGCAAATGATCTCCTTGCAATATATACTACAATGAAGAGGGAAGCATCATCCATCTTGTGACACGGAATATAATAAGCCTTTTAGAAAATTGAACATCCACAACCATATTTTCATCATTTCCCCTTACGTGTTTTTGAAGAGCCACAATGACATTCATACATACTCCCGGGGTCGTGATGGAAGCAAAAGTGAAGTATAAATCTTTTTATGGATGCAATTCCTTGCTTGACAAGTCGAACACATCGGAATGATAGTATGCATATCCCCATTCTTCTTGTACCAATAAAAGAGGTTCTTGCAGGACTTCAACGGTTGTTAATATCGAAGTGGCCAGCCAATCCTCCTCCATGAATTTCTCAGATCAGTAATTCTTTAAGGAACTCTTTGACATACAAAGCTTATTTTTTCTAAAGAAGAACCTTTCTTGGATTGTATAAACACCTCTGGATGAAAACTCTAGATCCTCCGAATAGAGTTCTTTCATCAAATTGAAGCCAACAACCGAGAGTCGAGTAGTAAGCATTGAATATTTGCTTGATAGAGCATATGCTACATCATTAGTGTTGTCAGGTCTGTATTTTGAGACAAAAGAAAAGAATTGAAGAAAGTCTACCTATTTGACATGTCTCGAATTGAGCTTGTGCTAGCCACTAATGTACTTGAGAACCTCATGATCAAAGCAAACATCGGGTTGTCTATGCCTCAAGTAATGATTCCACAATCAAAAGCTCTCATAATGGCATAGAACCCTTTCATAAGAGCATCTTGACCTGTCAACTTTTCATTGAAATATGCCAGAGGTTTGGGACTTCGATTGGGACAACCCAATGCCAACTCCACTTTCCTCACATTCTATTTCAAAAACTTCTTGAAAATCTGAAAGAGCAAAGATAGGAGATTTACAAACCTTTGATTGATGACTTTAAAGGCATTGTAGGTGGCCTCGAACTATTCGAGAGATCCCATTTTCATGCGTTCAGCAATAAGAGCCGTGATTGTGCCAAAGTGCTTCACAAAACAAGTAAGCATATTTTCTCCCAGACAATAAAATATGTTGACATGGGGAGGAATTTACCAAATAAATCATTGGTAGAAAGATTCTAGATCATGAAAACTCAGCAAATTAGAAATGGATTTTGGAACCAGTCACGTCTTCATTACCTCTGTCTTTAATTTGTCTACAAAAATTCCATCTTTAAAAACCGCACAACCAAGGAATTTAATTTTAAAAAGATGAACTAGCACTCTTTCGGCTTGGCATCTAGCTTTGTTTCCTCAAAACTTCAAAGATTTGTCTTAATGGAGACATATATTCTTCCTCGGTGTTGCAATAAAACGAGGATATTATCAAGTAGACAACCACAAAGCAACTAGTAAATGGGCAAATGACTTTATTCATAAGTTTCATGAAGGTGATCGGAACATTAGATGTTGGAAAATTTCTATAATATGGACTTACATTAATTAATTGATTTTCTATTTTAATAATCGAGTTAATGGATATTCCAATATTTGTTAAACCCTTAAGTGATCTTATTGAATTGGGTTTTGGCATATATTGATAACGGCATAGTTGAGTAGCAAAGTGTATGCAATTATATTTAACTGAAATTCGTAATAAGAGGGGCCCAGTTAACACACTATTGATTAGGGTTTGCTAAGTCCCCTCTCTAGCCTATAAAAGGGTAGGTTATGACTATCAGTCGCTTAATCTCATTAAAAGCTGTTATACTGAAATAAGTCATAAAGAAAAAAAAATCTGGCATTCCAATAGATCTCTTATTATAAACAAATTGATATATTTTTCTTCAAGTGAAGCAATGGCTCAAACAGGTACATTTTAATTCTACCGTGCATATCGATTTTGGTATTTCACAGTCATACATGGATATGATTTTTATTGATTAATTAGTTGTTTATGTGGATAATTTTCTACATGTGATATTACAGCAGATCATATATCATTATTGAACCCAAAATTATTTTTTTTATGAACAAAATTCAAATTTTTTAAACCGAATATTGTCGTTATTTTTTCATGTGGATTTTTTTTATTAATTGATTCTAAAACCATAGGATTTGTGTTCTACATGTCGAGATTTTCCAACCATATATAATTTGTACAGTTTCATTAAGAATTGAGCGAGAATTTTGAATTTGAAATTCTAGGGTTTATACCTTGAAAAATTCCTAGAATTTTTAAATTACTTGCAATTGAATGATGTTCGTTATAAATTGTCGCATGGGTATTGTTATTTATATGTTTTAGAATCTTTTGGTTGCATTAAGGTGAGTTTTTTTTGGCTTAAACTTGAGAAAACCGAATTTCGGCCATAGGTGTTAGATCTGAAATTTTGAAGCTTGAATATGGATGATTTTTTTTTTCCGTTTATTCTTCGTTTAATTCACTCTAGTCAATTTTATATTGATGTTAGAAGTAAAACCCATGGAAAAATTTCATCAAAAATCAACCTTAATAAGTGTTTTTTGAGGTTCGAGTTGAAATCGGGTTGTGTGACCGAGTTTGCAGAATTTCAAGACCCCGCTAGAGGTTGAAGAAGACCTCTAGCTGGGCCAGGGCCAATTTATGGGCGTAAGCCCAATTTTTATTTTTTTTTGTTCCTGGAACATGGACTCAGTCCTATGAGCGGGGCCTAACGCGACTATCCTTTGGCCTGCCCGATCCAAGCCGAGAGTTGGGCCATGGGACCCGTGCGAAAGCTTGGGCGTCGTGTGGCACTAAAGAGGAGGGGACCGTGTCGGCCAAGGGAAGGCTTGGGCTTCGTGTGGCCTTAGTCTTCGCGGGCCTTGGAGAGGAGACTTGATCCATGCGATTCAAGTAAAGGCTTGGGGTCGCGCAAGTCCAATGGGTCTGTTTTCTAATTTTCTTTTAATATGCCTAATTTTAATTTTTTAAAAAAATTGGTATGATTAATTATAATTTAGGCATATTTAAATATCCATTTGGAATTATTTATTTTTATCCATATTTAATTACATGAAAAATGTGGAATAAAAAAATTAAAAATTTAAAATTGTGGCAAAAATTGTTGTTTGATAAATGCAATATGATCTTAGGAAGCACATGTCGTAAAGTGCTTCATATTATTGGATGAATTTTGGACATTGATTAAATGAAACATCATATATAAATTTCTTTTGGAGTTCCCTATTAATAAAAATTAGTATATACAATTACTCGTCCAAAATGGATTATTGTGTATATTAATTTGAAAAATTGCATGAAGATTAATTCCCAATTTAAAAGATAGGGATGTAAATTGAAAAATATTTATCTACCCAAAAGGGATATTTTTTTTTTTTTTTGAAAATTATATGTAATTCCCCTCTATATTGATATAATAGAGATGATTGATGGGGATATATGACTCAAAAGTTCTATCTTCCTAAAGGGGATAAATTTTTAGAGTTACGTGTAATTCTCCTCTATCTTGTGATAATGGAGATGTATAATTTAAAGGTCTTGTTTGCACAAAGCAAATAAATTCTTGATGATTATATGTAATTCTCCTTATCGTCTCTATATATTGATATCATGGATATGTATAATTTAAAGGATTTGTCTACCCAAATGGGATGGATCCTTGACAATTATATGTAATTCTCCTTGTCGTCACTTTATAAACTTCATGATGTGGAAAATAATGATACATTGTACACTCTACCCAAAGAGGAGTTTATAATGTACTAATTATTTTTATTGATTTGCTTATTACTCATAATTAATCTTATTGCATTATGTGTAATAAACAGTTACATTTGCTGTAAATAACAACAATGCCACGGTTAAAATGTTGACTAGATCAAATTTCAAGAAATGGAAGCAAGACATAGAGTTTGCTTTGGGAATTGTGGATATGAACTTGGCTCTACGTGAAGATGAACTTTCCAAGCCCAATGATCAAAGTACTAGAGATCAAAAGACCCATTATGCTAGATAGAAAAAATCCAACTGACTAAGCCTCATTGCTTTGAAAAGGTCCATTGCTGAACATCTCATCAGTGGTTTGCCGGAAGATATGAATGCGAGATAGTTCCTTGAAGTAGTGGGAGAAAGATATAGAGTCGCAGATAAGGCTAAAGCTGGGAAATTGCTGAGTGAGTTAACGAACATGAGAAATGATACTACTATGGGTGTTAGAGAATTTATACTAAAGATGGTCCATGTTCAGTCCAAACTTAAGGCACATAGCATTGTCATTTCTGAAGATTATGTTGTGCATTACACCTTAAATGTTCTACTAGCTAAATTTAGTCATATTAAGACTGCTTATAACACTCAGAATGAGACATAGAGCGTAAATGCATTGATTACCAAATGCGTGACTGAGAAGGATAAGTTAAAGAAGGAGAAGTATGAGTCTGCCTACTTAATTGCCAATGCCAAGTTGAGTTCATCTAGAGAAAAATGGAAGCCTAAAGGGTCAAATGCTCATGGTCCAAAGAAAGGCTCTATATATATATATGTAGTTTCCATAAACAGAATTGCTTATGTTAAGAAAATAATCCTTTTCGCCAAAGTGATGGACAAATGATTGGATCCCCCTTCCTTTGTCTCTTCTAGAGTTCTAGGCATGTGACATATTGTCCATATTCTTTGAGACTTAGATTGATAGTTAAAGGAATATTTGTTCAAATCAGAATGTGCAATCATGTTACTTGCACATTCATCTCAAGTGGAGTTGTTCGTATCAGCAATCTGTGAGTCTATTCAAGCTTCCCGTAGTTGACTTATATACACCTTCCCATTTGATCTTCCTGAGTACATAAATGATCGAGATTCTATTAAAAAAAAAGTTCATTTTATGGTACCTTTAAGTCTCCATGAACTTCTCATTCCTTTGACTTGTTCACTCTTTGTTAAGGTCCTTTCAATATTTAGGAGACAACCCACGAGGGTCGCCTAAGGTTGGGCAACCCTCGCAAACTACCAGTGAGGGTCGCCACTTAGTCAGGCAACCTCGCCGTGACCTGCACTTGGGTTGCTCAACCCCAAATTCGCAGCCCCCTACGATGGTCGTTGGGACCCAAATGGCGCAGCGGTCACGCGACCCCCTGATGACTGTTGCTTGGGTCACCGCGACCACACTAGCCTCTATCTAGTTGTCGTTGGCCACTCACATCCCTGCGCAACATGCTGGCCAGTCAATGGAGAAGAAGATGAATAGTCAAATGATGAGGGCAAAACCCGAAAAACAGAAAGTGAGTGGAGATAGTTTTGGAAGAAATTTTTTTAGTAACCCTAAGGCTAAGGCTACTTGTATGCCAAGAAAGCTGAAAGCCCAAGGCACCCTTAGACTTGCCTTGAGCTTTCGACCTTCAAAAGGCCAACTTTGGCCTAACGGGGATTCTAATTTTTTTTCCAAACACTCCATATTTGGCCCAAGGGGCTTTAGGTGTTCAAAGTGCCTTCTAAAGCACCCTTAGTTGATTGTTGAGGCTTGAGGTGGAATTGTGAGTTGATTGTCTTAAATGAAATTTATTGCTCGTGCATCACAACCCATGGCCAATCAAGGAGATGTGAAAAATGTGCAAATGTCAACGTTATAATGATTCTTTTTTCGGTCGGAGGTTATAATGATTGATCTTGTGAGGCTACAATTTGAATGTGAAATATAGTAAATGGTTTGCGAAGAAAATTTAAACAGAAAACCACGGAAGAAAAATAGAATTTCCACTCCTTTTTTTCCTTACGAAAAATATAAAATTTTCTTATTTTCGATCCATACTTTCATTCCCTCCGTTTCCTCTAATTTTAGAACATAATCCATGTTTCCTCAATCCCTCCAACGAATTTTCCTTCCGACAAGGTTCGTTTTGAACGAGCTCCTTGTCGCTGCATGACGTGCCTGTTTGAAATATGGCTTTGAATCAATAGAATAATCAAGTCAAACTTTGAGGCGTGATTATTTTCTTTAAGATTTATTTACTCAGCTATTGACAAATATCCTCCAAGATAGAATAAAATCTCAAATGAGAATACTAGATAACAACTCTAATATTTTTCTAATATCTCTCAAAGGAAACAATTTAAAAATAATGCCCGTATTTTCATTTGAATAAAAATGAAAATGGAAGAAGAAGATTATGATCGAACATACACGTTCAATAATTTATAGCAAAAGCAATAAGTTATATCTGAACAGACACAACCTTCTAAAGATTAAGAAGTTGTGTTTGAATAGGTTCGGACTCTAAGATAATCTTGGAAGAAATAATAAAATTCGAAATTAAATAAATAATAAATAATAAATAATCGTAACTCTAACGTGAACAATTACACTGTTTCAATGGAACGCTATGATTAATTTTTATAAAAATAAATTCAAAATTTTCCAATAAATAAAAAAATAATGATCGCCGGTTAGTGTAAAATCTCGTCCACATTTGCACTTACATATTTTCGACGTGGGATAGGTCACCTCTTACCGACAGTATCCACCTTGTGTCGTTCCCTTACCGCTGGCTTGTGCAGACACCAAATAAAGAAGTACGTGATGAGTATGAAAATGGCTACGAGTAGTGATCATGGTGACGAAGGACCACAAAAAAACCTTATAAGAAAGAGCCCAGAACCCACCATCAGTCGCCGCCATTGTTCCGCGTTTAGTTCTTGAGAGAGAAGAAAAAAGTAGAGCAAGCATTCATGGTGATGAAGGTCCATGGAAGCGTCTTGTCCCCGCCAGTGTTGCGGGTCTTTGCCGCCCTCTGTGAGAAGGACCTCGAGTTCGAGTTCGTCTTCGTCGAGGTGGGAGCCGGCGAGCACAAGAAGGAGCCTTTCCTCGCCCTCAACGTAAGTCTCCGTCCCTGTCAGCCACCTGTCCGACAGCATTTCTCACCGATAGCTGGTCTTAGGGTCTCCACGCGTTCATCCAAGAAACCTTCCTTCGTCTCTTAGATCTAACGTTTCTCGATCTCTCTGTGCAGCCTTTCGGTAAGATTCCAGCCTTTGAGGACGGAGATTTGAAGCTATTCGGTAAGTCTTTCCATTACTGATAGATTATCTTGTGTGACCATGATGAAAGATGAAGGTATTCAGTCAAAGGGTGCTGATTTGTTGCTGATAGATTGTGTGCCCATGAGGAAAGATCAAATGTTTAGTCAAAGTATATGTGTTCAATCAGTCTACTAAGAAAGAAGCAACTAGGCGAAGTATGATATGTATCTTGATTATGCTCTTTGCGGTGGCAGAATCAAGGGCAATTACTCAATACATTGCTCATGTATACAAGGACGAGGGCACACCGCTCGTCTGCGAGGGCAAACGCATGGCGACCGTGAGCGTGTGGATGGAGGTCGAGGCCCACCAGTTTGAACCCGTGGCGATAAAGCTGCAGTGGGAGCTCGCGTACAAGCCGATGTTAGGCAAGGTCACGGATGCTGCAGAAGTCGAGGAGAACGAGGCCAAGCTCGCCAAGCTCCTCGACATCTACGAGGCCCGGCTGAGCCAGTCCAAGTACTTGGGCTGCGACTGCTTCACCCTCGCCGACCTCCACCACCTCCCTGCCCTGACCAACCTTATGGGAACACAAGTAAAGAAGCTGTTCGACACCCGCCCCAAGGTCAGCGCGTGGGCGGCTGACATCATGGCCCGGCCTGCGTGGGCCAAGGTTCTTGCCAGGAAGAAACAGCACTGAAGCAAAGGGTCGAGTCTGAATTATCTGGTCCTGGGGGCAATAACAAGAGACCCTTTTTACCCCATTTATGTGATTTTCTACTTGTTACTTTGTTGTTGATTCCGTCCTTTTAGTCAATGTTTGATTTGAAGTGGGAGTCAGACGAACTTATTTGGGATTGCCGTCTTCAATCATCAAGTTTGGAGATGATGCGGTTGGTGTTCTGTGATTGTCTATTATGAGCAACAACGATTGGACAGATAAAAGTGTAATAACTTTCGCCCGCGCTGGTATTGTTTCTACTGATGAAGGCCTGTCCTTTCATCGTCTCCATGGGACGGCCCTACATTTTCATAACCACTTCCCCACCAATCACAAAAGCCTTACCCACTTTCATCTTGTTAAAGTACCTAAGAAGTTCACAGGACAAGAACCATGTATACGTATAGCTTTATACAAAATAAAAAGAAACATTCCAATCATCGCTGATTGTCATGACATATCATCGAGTCAGCAATTTTTTACGAAAATTTACTGGAAAAATTACATTAGAATTCTATATAAATGTTTAAGAGTCAATTGGCAAAATTGAAAAATTTAAGCTTGAATTGATATTTTTGCAATAGGTTTACAACTGATTGGACAAGTCTATCCCGTAAATTAAGTTCAATGGCAAACGCATAAGAACATAGCAGAGAGGAGGAAACAAAAGCTCCAATTTTCACAAGCAAAATCTACAAGAAATAAAATCCATAATAGGAAGAGACAACATGCCATATCAAGATAAAACAAGAGAGAATCAAAGCGAAAACCTAATCAATGATACCCAACAAAAAAATGATTTTATAGCTCAAACGTCAACAAAAGCTAATCTCAAAGCTCCAACCAATATTCAAATAAAAGTATCTCTTTTGGGTATAGCTATTAAAAAATTCATTCAACAAAAAATTACTTCATATGGTACCATCAGACTAATTGAGATCAGATTTGCAAAATAACCATTGTTTTAGGTAGATCGTCATTGTTAGATGAGGCTTGTACATGAACGACCCACCGATTAGATACCCACAAATACAATAATAAAAGCAGCTTTTATTATTGTATTTGTGGGTATCTAACCGGTGGGTCGTTCATGTACGTGGTGGGTGAGCGGTCGTCCGTCAAGCTGAATAAGAGAGTGTTGGACAGGAGCTGTGCATCACGGCTAAGTAACATCAATATAACATTGACAATTAGCGATTAAGGGAGCCGAATCGGATTCTGTCTCATCTATGGAATGGGAATAGTAGATGGCTGGTTGTGTAATATATATTACAATATATCTCGAGTTTGAGCACGTGAATGAAACCGACTAAAAATAAATTATTATTTTTGAATGCTTAAATATATGCTGTATATATTAGATTTCCTTTTATGGTGCAAGAGTTCAAGTTGGATAACGATTCCAAGAAAAATAAAAGGAAAAGGAAATATGCGAAAACCTACTGCACGTTGGAGAGAGGGCTGAATTTAGAAAGTCGATCGTCGACTTCAAACTTAGCTTTCATATATGTCTCCTGCAAGTGCAAGTGCGGTCTTCAAGCGCCCGAAGTCGGCGAAAAACAGCAGGGTCTTCAACCTGTTGTTGACGTGAGGAGTCCTTGAAGTGCCGTTCAAGTGCTTGACAGTAAATATTCTTCGTTGGATTCCTCCGTGAATTACATCAAAAATTCATGTAAATTGTATTCGGATGATGATCTTGGCCTCGAAAAGTCTCTTTGGAAGCTCTAATTCCTCTTTGCGCGTGACCCCCAAGAAAAAAATGGGTGAGGAGGGGTCTTGGAAGGGCCCCTAAACAGACAGTTCGGCGCTCAAGTCAGCATAGCGTGAGAGAAGATGAGAATTTGAATGTGAGCGCGCATGACTCCACGGGTTTATGATTTTATCAGGGCTACTATATATGTAGCTGAGAGTAGGAGCGGTCCTTGAAATTTAAATCTTTGCTTAACTTTTATTATTGTTAGTTTTATCCAATTAATATTATAATTTGCATATACGAGATCTTTCGCATGCATATGCTAGATAAGAGATGGACGCGGGTTGGTTTTAGTATATTAATAGAGACATGAATTTGGATTAAGACCTATATGAAAGTAAGAGATTTGAATAAGATGTCATATTTTGATTAAAATGACATCCAATTTGCTCTATACCCTTTGGTTTAATATCACGAAAAATACAAAATTGGTATACATGTGATAATCCCAAACTAATTTTTGGATTACTAAATGTCAAATTAGTATACATGTGACAAATTTTCCTTGAGCTAATTTTTGTATCAACAAAGACCCCAAATTGATACATTTGTAACATATTTATCCTTCATTAGCTTCTATTAAATTTTAACATAAAATCGTTGAGCTAAAAGACACTGCGTGATAACTCAATTGACAAATAATTCCACGTGGAAATCTATAACAATTTGGAGTAAATTTATTAGAGGTGTATCGATTTAGAGTTTTTGGCAAGCCAACATTTAGTTTAGAGTAAATTTATTATAAGTGTACCAATTTAGAGTTTTTGGTGATCTAAAAATTAGTTTGAGGTAAACTTGTTAGAGGTGTACCAGCTTGAGCTTTTCATGATATTAACCCCTACTCTTCTAATATTGAATAAGGATGTTTTAGTCATTTGAAGAGTGGATACCAAATTTGAAAGTTGGCTTTTCATATAGGATGTATTTCATTTCTCAGAAAATGAGTGATTGAGAAAACATTGTTTTGAAAAATGATTGCTTATGTTGTTGAAAAAATTAGTCAACAAAAAATATTTTCATTATTGATGATAACTTATGCTTTACTATTTTTGTGGGTGATGAAAAAAATTTCCATTCATTTATTTTTCTAAAAGATATAAGAGATCATTTTTCAGAAATTGTTTTCAAATTAGTTATTTTTTGCAAAAAGAACGTATCGATGGCTTTGAAATATAGGTATTGCAAAAATTAACAAATACATAATATTACAAAGAAAATTGTGGTGTTGGTTTTTGGACGATAAGGTCTTCTTAGCATTGTGAATTGTTTTTTTTTTTACTTTTATTTTTTGAACTAGAAAGTAAAATAAAAAAATGTTATCATTTAAGTGAAGAATGAAATAGTTAGCAATTTCTACCGCATAACGGGAAGAATACCTAAAAAGACTTCAATCTATTTTACGAATGTCAATTCAATCCTAAATTCTTCAATTTGGCTAATTTAGTCAACATTTTCATAATTTGTCATAGTCCTTTCGGCTAATTTTGATCGGAAATTGCTGACGTGAATGCTGATTGTAATGCTGGCCGTCTTTGTGACACAATCAGTGTTCATGTAGATAGTTTTTTAAAATGTTTATGAGTTTTCTTTTTATTCTTTCATTGTGGTCGGCACCATCCTTGATGGTTGGGGAAGGCGACCTTCACCCAGATCTTACAAGGGCCTAGGCGTTTGTCTTGGGCAATATTAGAAAAAGGAAAAAGTAAATAAATATATATAATTGAGGAAAATTTTAAAAAAATGGCAACGATCTCTTCCACCGGATTAAACCATAAGAGATATTTATGATATATTCTAAATATATTGATTATATTCTCCATATTTCTTGTGATCGGAGATTCTTCAAATCTCATATTGTATTGTACTTGATATGACTACTTGGTCATCTAATAAAATTTATAAATAGGCTCACGTACTCTTTGTTAGGAATATATCGGATACACAAATTTCATATTTCTCTTTTTCTGCATAATATTTCTTATATATGTCAGTCCTTGCCCAATAAATATGGTTATATACAAAGTCATTTCCTCGAGATACTCACTAAACGCGGTATCAAATTGGACGGCCATCAAGAAGTGAACACGGACCAGGCCTACTTCGATAGTTTGCGCCTGTTTTTCTAGGCTCGATTTGCAAGCTTATGCTCAATGAAAAATAAAAAATTTGGCCATGACTGTACCGTATAGATTTAATCCGGCCTGGATTGAGCTTAGCCAAGTTTTTTCTCCACAATTTTCCTTTCGTTGTAGAAATTCTTCTTAAGAAAATGAAATTTCATTATCGAAACGTGTACCGTCGAGATTTATCAATTGACTCATGTGATTTTACATAAAATCTGATATTTTATTTTGAATGGTGCCTGTTTTAAAACCTCAAGACCCACTATTTCGACATCTCTACAGAGTCGAGACCATTTTGATCGTACTTACTTGCTAATTCCAAAGCTTCAACTAATCTGGGGCTTATTCATGACTTTGGTATGGATTTCATAGAATAGGTACATTCAAAATTTGTTGAGTCGGCCCCATTTTTGGGCCCCCAATTCTTTATCAACAGCCAACTTTGATAGCACTACCTGATTGGCGCAATATCTAGTGATGAGGACAGTCCATGACACGATGTCTTTGTGGGGCATTTCGCATCCGGCGGCAAAGAGCCATTCTTATATTATAGCCCAATACCTACACTACATTTAATGATGGAGACAAACACCCCACACACTTGACATCCTAATGACAAACTGTCAACAACAAAAAGACACAAAGATTAGATGAGCCAACGGCCATGAATTCTTTGTTCCTTTTGACAAAGATGAAACTTCACGCTCTTTGAAAAAACACTAAACAAGAGCTCATCTTTTCCTTATTAAAGTATTTAATGGTGGAGAGACTACCCAAATATAGGCCGCCACAAATCATGCCCATTTCCTTTTGCCTTCAATATTCTTAAGATACCCATCATACACCCCACCAAATTTAAAACCCAATAACCAATGTGCTCAAATTTTCAACAATCAATTTTATATTATTCTAACATTGATGAAGCGCGAGACAAGGGAGATGTTCCAACTAAGGTCTAGGACAACAAGTCAGGCTTGGATTTGGGCCGGGGCAGCGAGTGGTCAGGACATGGAGGATGTGGCCGATCGTGGTCTGAAGATGGGAAAATGATGTCAGGAACTTGACGCTGGCCATTCGTTCAAGCGAATCTAGCAACGGAAAGATAGCGTCGACTGTCAAGATTCTGAAACGTCTATCCTGGGGCAAAGGAAAGGGGAGATGTTGACCGGAGCTGCCAACGAATTACCCGCCCTGAAAATCGCTCGGCAAAAGTCGAAGCTTCAAAACTAGGGAACAAGCTTCAGGGAAAAAAAAATGGAAAACTAAAAGAAGATGCGCATCCGGGGAATCGAACCCCGGTCAGTACCGTGGGAGGGTACTATGATACCACTACACTAGATGCGCGAGCCAGCGATGTCAACGTGAAAGCCTCGCTCTTTTGTTTCATCTTGTTCTTCCTTTCTACCTACCACCCAGCTCGGTCGCCAGTAGCCGCGTACTGCGGGCCGATCGCCTCTATGCCGCTATTGACGCGGAGCTGATCCACGTCGCGATGAACTTGGGAGTTCTTGGAGGCTGAGTTTCTTCCTCTACGGTGCGCTCGGCAGAGGGCTCAACAGCATCGCGCTGTACTCGGCTCTGGGCGGCCCACCCCTGACCGGCAGCAAGAGGGCCAATCTCGACCCTCATCATCAAAGAGTTCGGTTACGAGGAAGTTGGCCGACTCAGGTCATCAGTCATCTAAAACTAGGATGAATATTCATGAATCATTAGACTTTTTTTTTTCCATTCGGTTTGGTATATCACTTGAGTAGCCAATGCCAGAGTGAAGCTACTGACTGTAAGGTTGCAAGGTAGCGTCCAAGGGAGACGGTGGATAGGGGGCTTCTTTTCGTTGGGGGCAAAGAAAACAAGACAGGTAGGGTTCGAACCGAACCGAAACAATTAAAATACCCGAAGTGTTTACCTGAACCGAAAGAGAACCGATTCGAACTTTTTTGACAGCCCTAATGGCAATGGTGTAAGGAAGGGTGGCTTCGCTATGCAAAGAGGTGGCAATTGGTGGGAGCGGAAAACTTCTTCGCAACGAGCGATTTTCTCAAAATTAATTTGGCATGTTGGGTAAAAGTATTTTATAAAAAAAAAAAAATGTCATATGACTAACCGCTATACCATTAGGTGGAAGAATTATCTCCCTTCTCCAATTAACAAATCTTGAAAGGGTTCAATCAAGACAATCAACCCATAACAGACTTATAATGCATTGTTATTACTGCCCCTCCTACGAGCCGTCACGGCGGCCAAGTCGTAGGGGGTTATCACATCCAAGCAAATGGAGGCAGGGTGAACGTGTGTTTTGGATTTTTGGTTTTCGTTTTCTTCTTTCATTATTCTTAATGTTTTTCTCTTTCGAATAATTAAAACTGACTGATGTGGTGCCCATGTGTTTTATGAAGGTAATAAAAAAAAGTTACGCCAACTTTTTCAGTTAATCAAATTGGACAAACCTAACATAGATTCTTGATTGCACTAATTCAATAAGTTGTTTAATTCCACTTTTTAAAAGTTTTCAGGATGTCATTACACTTTTACAATAAATTTTAAGATTTCTAGTGCACTTATCAAATATATTGTTGTAATATAATACGCGAAAACAACGAGATCTTACAATTTACGTCAACGCGAAATTACCAGAGAAATAAACGAGAAATAATAAGGACATCAGAAATTTACGTGGTTCAGTCCGAGTATTGGTACCTATGTCACGGGGAGAGTCAGTAGCAAATAATCAACTATAATAGGAGAATCAGAGTTTACAATCACTTACACGCTCAAGTGTTTCCCACACCTAAATTTAATCCCAAACCCAAAATGTTTATAAATAAACAACTCACTTGGATATAAACTCACAGCACAAAATTACCGCGCGTTCAAGCTCAAAGTAAAACGCTGAAAACAAGAACTCCTTTTCTTGATCACGTGGGTGGCTCCTCTTCAGCTTGACGTTGTGCGGTAGTAGGTCATTGACCCATTTATGGACACATATTTGTTTAAATGGGTCATTAATGGGTCAAGCTTATTTTCCAATGCACCTATAATGGGTTTTAAAAACAAAAAGACAGAGATATATGGGTCTTAAATGAGTTTGAGAGAAGACCCATTTAAGACTCATTTATCAACCCATTAAAAATGAACCCATTTACTGGGACACCGACGCGATTTCCCAATGCACCCATATTCTTTTTTCTTTTTTCTTTTTTCTTTCTTCTTTTTTTTTTTTCTTTCTTCTTCCTCTGGTCGCCGGCACGGCGATGGCCAACGACCGACCGGGTGAGCCTCGAGCTCGCCGGTGTCAAGCGAGCTTGACCTCACCGGATCTGGTGAGGCGGGGGCCTCGTCAATCTGGCGAGACTCGAACTCGCCGACGTCGGGCGAGGCTCGAGCCTCGCCAAATCCGGCGAGGGGCAAGCTTGAGCTCGCTGGATCAGGCAAGCCTCGAGGCTCGCCCTATGGTCGGCCGCCAGCCGTCGTCATGGCTGGGGTTGGCGGCCGGCCAAAGAAGAAGAAGAACCAAAAAAAAAAAATTTATATTTAAAAAATAAAAAATAATTAAAATTGGATTTTTTAAAATAATTATTATAAACTTAGCTAAAAAAATTATTTAAAAATTATAAAAATTGTCCATTAAATTTGTATTGTATAAAACTATTTTAGCAATACCATTTTTATATATATAAGAAATAAGTTTTTTTTAAGTTTAGTTATATATAATAAATAAGTTTTTTTTAAGTTTAGTTAAATGAGTCGGGTATGGATTGGGTTGGGTATGAGTCGAAAAATTTACATTAGGCATAAATGGCTTATAAATAGATTAATGGGTTGATTTGGATCGAACCATTTATAACCTAACCCAACCCACCCGTTTAGCAGCTCTATTGTAGGGTTTCACTCAAGCGGCGCTTCTATTTTTGAATCCACGTGCGGAAACCTTTTTAGAGCTTCAGCGGCACTTTCGGAAAGAAGAAAGAAGACCTGTTTTAAAGGTGTGTGCCCGAAAGGTCAAAACTTTGACCTGGGGCCACCTCCTATTTTGGCTTCACGTGGGAGAGAGAGGCGATGCAGAGGCTTCTTTCTTCGAATGTGTGTGTACGCCCAGAGTCATCACTTTGACTCTGGGCCCCCACGATCTGTTTTCTTTCTTAAAGGTTTGGCTTCACGTGGGAGAGAGAGAAGCGATGCAGAGGCGATGCAGAGGCTTCTTTCTTTCTTAAAGGGAAATCGTAAGCGCAAGGATTCTTTTCCTTTTTTTTAATTCTTTTGTCTTGCTTTGCACGTCCCATAGGAAAGCAGATCAAAATTGTTACTTCTTTCTTCATCTGATTCTCCATCCTTGTAAGAAAAAAAAACTTTATCGACAAATTCGATTTAACAAATCGTTATCCGAATTTAAACTCGAGATATTAATTTAACATATACATCACAAATTGATTAGTTCATTCCAGAACAAAATCACCGAGCCCTCATAAAAAGGGGAAATGGTGAGCTGACGGTGTCGCGCGTCTTCCAAATGGAAAGGTGACTTCTCCACCTTGAACGACATTAGTAGACTTGTTTTTTAAAATAATACCAATGCTCTCTCAAAATGCGATCTGAATTGCACGGAGCGGACTGTTAGGTTAGCTATGCTCTATAAAAAGAGCCCAAAACCCATCATCATTCGCCATGATTGTTCTGCGTTTAGTTCTTGAGAGAAACAAAAAAGAAAGTAGGGCAAAGCAATCATGGTGATGAAAGTTTATGGAACCGTCTTGTCCACCGCGACAATGCGGATCTTCGCCGCCCTCTACGAGAAGGACCTCGAGTTCGAGTTCGTCCCCATTGACATGCCGGCCCGTGAGCACAAGAAGGAGCATTTCCTCGCCCTCAACGTAAGTCTCCGTCCCTGCCCACCACTGGTGCGACAGTATTCCTTACTATTTTCTGGTCCTGGAGTTTGAAGGCGTTCCTTTCAAGAAACCCTCATTCATCTCTCGGATCTAACGTTTCTCGTTCTCTCTGTGCAGCCTTTCGGTCAAGTCCCGGCCTTTGAGGACGGAGATTTGAAGCTATTCGGTGAGTCATTCTATTAATAATGAATTATCTTGTGTGATCATGATGAAAGATTGCGTGTTTGGTCAATCTTTGAGTGTTCAATCAGTCAACTGAACAAGAAACAACTGCAAAATCCATTAATATTTTGATTATGCTCTGTGTGGTGGCAGAATCAAGGGCAGTTACTCGGCACATTGCTCATGTATACGCGGACAAGGGCACTGCGCTCGTCTGTGAGGGCAAATCCATGGCGACGGTGGGCGTGTGGATGGAGGTCGAGGCCCACCAGTTTGAACCCTTGGCGTTGAAGCTGCGGCGGGAGTTCATATACAAGCCGAGATCCGGCTTGGCCTCGGACGCTGCTGTAGTCGAGGAGAGCGAGGCCAAGCTCGCCAAGGTCCTCGATGTCTACGAGGCCCGGCTGAGCCAGTCCAAGTACTTAGGTTGCGATTGCTTCACCCTGGCCGACCTCCACCCACTTCCCACCATGACCACCCTGATGGGGACACCGGTGAAGAAGCTGTTCGACGCTCGCCCCAAGCTGAGCGCATGGCTGGCCGACATCTCAGCTCGGCCGGCTTGGGCCAAGGTACTTGCCATGAGGAACCAGCAATGAAGCGAAGGGTCTAGTTTAAATTATCTGGTGTCGGGGGGCAACGACACGAGGCGGTTTTTACCCCCTCTTTTATGCGAGTTCGTACTTGTACTTTGTTGTTGACTCTGTCCTTCTTTGCTCAATGTTGGGAATCGTCGTTTTCAATCATCAAAGTTGAAGATGATGAGGTCGGTCTTTTGTCATTGTCTATTGCATGCAATAAAGATTGGCTAGATAAAAGTGTAACAATTGTTGCGCGTGCTCATATTGTTTCTATTGATGAAGCCCCATCCTTTTATCATTTCCATGGGACAGCCTACAGTTTAATAGCCACTTCCCCACCAATCATAAAAGACTTTACCCACTTTCATTTCGTTAAAGTAGCGTACAAGTACACCGAACAATATACAAGTATAAGCATAGCTTTATACAAGGTTGACGTGGTGATCTAATCATTACTAACCATTTTACAAAATATCTTATCTCTTCAGTGATTGTCTATAAAAATTGACATGAATAATTATACTGAAATTTCGTATAAATGTTTGAAACTCAATTGTCAAATTAAAAAATTCATAACTAAATTAACATATACATAGTAAAAACTAATCTGACAAGATCCATTGTAAACAAAGTCCAATGGCCACTTCCTCCTTCAGTCTGATGTTGTAAGAGCAATTTCTATCACAAACCTTGTAGATGCAAGATGTAAGAGCATGACAAATCCATTGGAAGAGACAACAAGCCATGTCAAGAGAGAACAGGAAAGAGTCTGAAAAAAAAACTACCCCCAACCAGAAATTGATTCTATGGCTCAAAAGTTGACAAAAAACTAAGCTCAAAGCTCCCAGTATTCAAATAAAAGCATCTCTTTTGGCTACAGCTAAGAAAATTTGTGGAATAGGGATACCACATGTTCAACAACTTTCGTATGATGCTCACACAAGTATCATGACTTTTTTTTTTCAACCAATTGAGTGGCATAATTTCTAAAAACATTTACAAGTGCCATAACATCCAATTGATTACTTGAATCTCATAATTTTTTATAAATGTTCACCTAAGTGCCAAAAGTTCGACGTATTATGCCACTTGTGATGAACTTTTTAAAAAGTTTTGGTACTCAAATGATCGATTGAAAAGTTATATGACACTAAAATAGACTATCGTTCATAAGCTACAGACACAAGTGATTAAAAAAAATTATGGTATTTATGTGAGCGGCGTACGAAAATTAAAATACTTGTGATTTCTTTTTTATGAGGTTATTTAATTATGAGGAAGCTGCTTCATGTGTTACGATCAATTCATAATCGAAAAGGTCAAACCAATTGTAATCACGCTCACAAAATGACAATCATCTGCGTACTTACACGAAGACGTTCGACAATTGTCATTGTCATATTAATATTTTATTCATTTATTTATTTTGCCACAGCTAACTTGGATACGAGAGGTTTCTATAATTGCACTTGTGGTTGTCCAGCTGGCGTATGTGGCGGGTGAAGGGTGGGTATGGGGGTGTTGGGACGTCTGTGTTGATTGTTGGTCGGTCAAGCTGAATAGGAGAGTGTCGGACAGGAGCTTGTGCAATATGTATCGCGTGGTTCAGCAACATCAATACCAAATGGACAATTAGCGACTAAGAAATGGAATAGAATAGGATTCTGTCTCATCTATGGAATGATAATAGTAAATGGTTGGTGTGTAAAAGAAGATTGTAATCGGATGGTGATCTTGGCTCTTGAAAAGTCTCTTTGGAAAAGTTTAGGTCCGCTTCCCTCATGACCTACAAGAGAGAAATGGGTGAGGAGGGGTCCAGGGGGAGCCCTCCAAATAGGCACTCCAAAGCTTAGTTCAGTGTAGTGCGAGCGAAGAAGAGAGAACTCAAATGTGAGCACGAGGAACTTCATGTGTTTATGATTTTTTATTAGGGCCTCTATATAGAGCAGAGAGTAGGAGTGGTCCTTGAAATTTCAATCTTTGCTTGACTTATTTTATTATTAGTTAAAAGCCAAATAAAATTGTTATTTGAATATATTTGATCTTGCGCATGCACTACACATATGCTAGCTAAGAGATGGATGTGGGTTGGATTGAGTAGATAAATAGAGACATGAATTTGAGTTATGTGTTCTGTGAAAGTAAGAGATTTAGCAAAGATATCAATTAAAATAACATATAATTTGCTCTTTATTTTTTTAATATTGATAGTAAGGGTATTGTAGCTATATGAAAAGTTGACACCAAATTTGAAAGTTGAATTTACATATAGTATCAAAATATGTTATGAAGAGATGTGAGGTGTTGGTGTTTGCATGACGTGGTCTTCTTAGCATCGTGGATTGTTTTCTTGTTTTCCTTTTTCGTCAAAATGAAAGGTGGATAACAACGATTATCATTTAAGTGATGCTAGAATTAGTTAGCAATTTCTGCCACGCAACTTATAGATGCTAGAGATATAAGAATATGACAGAGTAAGAAACAAAGACTTTATAAAATAAAGAGACAACATGCTTTTTCGAGAGAAAGCAGGAGAGAAACAAAGGAAAAAAAAAACTTAATCAATGAACCCTAACCAAAAACAGAACCCACATCTCAAAAGTCGACATAAGCAAAGCTTAAACCAATGTTTTTTGGGCATAGCCAACTTCTACAGAATGAGGTTTCTATTATAGGATAAGTGCTATAGAAGTCCTAAAACTTGTCACAAAAATGCAATTGAGTCCTAAAACTTGCAAAAAGTGCAATTAAGTCCTAAAACTTGTCAAATTGTTTCAATCGAGTCCTAAAGTTAACACCGTCGACTTTTTTAACGGAAAATGCTGACGTGGCATTTAAAATTAATTTTTATTTTCCATGTGGCTTTTTAATTTTTTATATTTAAATTAGAATTAAAAATTAGAAAAGAAAAGTTAAAATTTATTTAAAAAAAACAAAACAATTCAACAAAAAAAGAAAAATAAAATGGCAGCCGCCGCCATCGCCGGAGGGGCCAACAATGGGCGGCGGTGGCGGCGGCGCGACGAGGGAGGAGTTGCCTTTTTTTTTATAACAATTTTTAAAAATAAATTTTCACTTTTCTTTTTTAGTTTTTGAATCTAATTTTTTTTTTAATTGAATAAAAAATAATTTAAAAAACCACGTGGAAAATGAGAATTTATTTAAAATTCCACGTCCGCGCCACGTCAGCATTTTCTGTTCAAAAAGTCGACGGTGTTAATTTTAGGACTCGATTGAAACAATTTAACAAATTTTAAACTTGATTATACTTTTTACAAGTTTTAGATTCAATTACATTTTTCTGACAAATTTTAGGATTTCTATAATACTTATCCTTTCGAAGTATTGGATGATGGGTCGTGCACGTCTGTCGGTAGGGAGTGGTAGGTGTTGACCTTCAGTCGAGCTGAATAGAAGACTGTCGGTCTGAAGATTTGCATCACATCACGTGATTCAGTAACATCATTATATTAAGGACACCAGCGAATAAGAAATAGAACGGAATCGGATTGTGTCTCGTCTATGTATGCAAATGAGGTGGTATAGATATCATTGTTATAAAAAAAAAATACAAATACAAATATAGTAATGAGGTTCGCCAAATATCGGGAGGATCTTCCTCATACCAAGTCCTTTAGCTGTGGTGCAGAAGGATTGAGCAGCAAGGTACGCCTGATAACAGTATTGACCCATTCGTGTCATGGATATGGTTCCCCCAACCCAAATTACATGGGATAATTATCCAAAAAATTCATAAATTTATTATATAATGACAAATTCAATTCTAAACTTTTAATTTCGTCAATTTAGTTATAAAATTTTTGACAATTTGTTAATGTAATTCTTCCAAATAATTTTATAATGAAATTGCTAATATGGACATTGATCATACGTCATAAAACAACCATACAAATTCTTTTAGACTATTTGGATCTTTCTATTTTTTCTTTATTTTTTATCTTTTCTATTTTTCCTATTTTCCTTTATTGGGACCTCGGCTGCCGACCATAGGCAAGGATCGAGATGCCCTCGCTAGCTATGACCCTAGTGACCAATTGAGAGAAATAGAAAAAACGAAAAGATTTAGAAATATTTTTGAAAAATTGCAAAAATCATTCATTTCAATGATTTTTGGTCAAAATTAGCCCAAAAGATTACATTAGAAAATAGTCAAAAGGTTTAGGGTTAAAAATTTGATTTTTAGAAAAAAAAAATTAAAAGGAGCAAATGGGAGGAGAACATGCTTGATTTGGGTGAAATAAAAAATAGGAGGGAAAGAAAAACTTTTGAAGGTGTTTTTTTTTCATTTCTCATTTTTGAAGGTGTTTTTTTTTCATTTACACAAAATGTTTTCCATGATTAGTTTATTTTCTATAAACGTCAACAAATCTGAAAATCTTTTTTCTAAAAGTTATTTTCCGAAAAAAAAAAAGGGGGGGGGGAGCCTTACTTAAAATCCTATATTATAGTTCAAGTGGCCCGTATTTTTCAACCTCAAAACCCACTATGACATCTCTAGAGACAATTTTGATCATACTTACTTGCTAATACCAATGCTTCAGCTAATCTTGGGTTTATCATGACTTTTATATGATTTTCATGGAATAGGTACGTTCTAAACTTTCTAACATTTTTTTTCAAAATTTGTTGACTTGGCCCCTGTTTGGGCCTCCAATCCTTTTTGAACAGCCCACTTTGATAGCATTACATGATCAGCACTATATCTCATCATATATTTGAAAAATCACTACAAGAGAGTCTAAATCCACTGCATGCAAAAGAACTTGAGTTGATTAACGTACCTAATTAGATTTCATTGCACTTAAAAACTAGCGTTTTGAGTAATGAACCAACTAGACATACTAAACCAATTGTTTTGCAACATATAAGTTATTCAATGCCAGACTCTATTTCATTAATAACGACACTCGTTTACCTTAACACCAATCATGTGGCTTTTGGGTTCCTTAGCCAGTGAAATGAACTGGCTCTGATTACCAAATGGACAATAAGACACGCAGCGATGAGTTGTCCTTCCCGTTTCAACTATCCATAACGCATTTGCTATATCCTACCAGGTTTCCATTCGCTTCATCATGATGAGATGATGCCATATCTTCTTGGTGGTACCAGCATATAATGTGCCCAAGACTCAAGAATAAATACAAGCTGTACAGTTAATGTTGGACATATGATACTCAGCAATCCCAATAAAAGCCGAGTGAAAACAAAATTCTGGACAGATGATTGTACAATGTCACAATTACAGTAAGACAAACCCTGGCATTCATCAACTTATCTGGACTTCAAGTTTTTCCAAGATCAAGAATCATCGGGAAAAAATCAGCTTCAGTATCGGAATCAAGGGCTTCCATTCTTTTTGTAGTCCTGATGCTTGGGTGTTTAGTGAAGGGCTAAGCAACAAGTTGAGTTCATGAAATGTCATGAGCACTGCATTATAGAATGCAGACCATTGCTTTTGTTTGGCCGTTTCCCTCAGGACGTCCAGCTCTATGGGATCTGGTTGTTGAACAGCTCATCAACTTCATCTCAGGCAGATCATAAAAAGGGGTCTTGCCTATTACTCATAGTAAATGTACTGAGCCTCGAAAATCATAGACTGGTATGCCTTTACGCAGTTATCCAACAGAGACTATTGATGAAGAGATCATGCCATCCTCTCTTTCACTAGCACAGTCAGGAGAAGTGTGGGATTCAGGGAAACTATCCTGAAGCCGATGTTCTAGAAATCTTCGACCCACGTCCTTTTGAAGACCCCTCTCTTCCATCAAACCCCTCACCTTCTCAACGTCACTCCATCTTCCCATTTCAGTGTACAAATCAGAAAGCAAGACATAGTAAGCGCCATTTTCTGGCTCCAGTTCGATGAGCTTCCTTGCTGCAAGTTCACTTAACTTTCCATGAGCTGTAGAGCCTGCTAAAATTGCTCTGCGCATAGTTTTGGTTGGCTCAAAAGGCATTTGCCTGATTAATTCAAAAGCATCTTCTTGACACCCTCCACGCATTAGAAGGTCAATCACACATTCATAATGCTTGATGCCCGCAGATATTCCAAACTCACCATCAATCAGAGCACTGAAAATTTCTCTACCCTTATCTATTAATCCTGATCGACTACAAGCAGAAAGCACTGCAACCAAAGTTTCTTCATCCACCTTAACCCCTTCTTGCTGCATTTTACTAAACCAACTCACAGCCTCATCACCATTTTTTGCAAGAGCTAGCCCTTTAATCACCATATTCCAAGTCAAAACACTCTTCTCCTTTACGCTATGGAAAGCTTTCAATCCCTCATCAACTCTCCCACATCTCATGTACATGTTGACCAAAGCAGTCCCCAAAGTCGCATCCAATTCCCAACATCGTCTCCTCACAAAATCATGCACCCACATGCCCATCCCGACCTCGCGAACACTCGAACACGCAGCCAACACATTCACCATCGTGACCCGATTCGGGTCTAACCCGGACAACAACATCCGCTCGAACGCCATCAAGACATCACCGAACCTCCGAACCTTCCTGTACCCAGTGATGAGGATGGTCCACGACACGACGTCTCTGTGGGGCATTTCGTCGAACATGCGGCGGCAAAGCGCCATGTCGCCACCTCCGGACGCGTAAAGATTGAGCAGCGAGTTCCGGACGAAGATATCCTCAAGGTGGCCAAATTTGGCGACGTGGGCATGCACGCAGAGGCCCTGTCCGAACTCCCCAGAGTCGGCCAGGGACTTGAGGAGGAAAGGGAAGGTGAAGTTATTGGGCCGAACGGAGCTCCTGCGCATGTGGGTATAAACGGAGAAGGGAACGCGAGGGGTGCGGGAGAGAGAGAAGGCTCGGATGAGGGTGTTGCAGATGAAGACGTGGGGTGGTCTCGGGAGGCGGGCGAAGAAGGGCAGGGCCAGGTGCGGGAGGCCGAGGGAGTGGCAGACGTCGATGAAGCGGGACGCGAGGGTGGTGTTCGAGCTGAGGCCCAGGACGACGAGCCGGGCTTGGACTTGGCGGGCGTGGCTCGGGCCGGCGCAGCGAGCGGTCAGGACGTGGAGGATGTGGCCGATCATGGCGGTCTGGAGATGGGCGGTGAATGGGGTCACGAACGCGGCGACGCTGGCGATCTAGTCGAGCGAATCTCGGAGCGAAAAAGGCAGTGCGGACTGTCGGTCGAAGATTCGGAGACGTCTCTTCTTCCGAAGGTGAAGGGAAAAGGAAGAGATCGATTGGAGCGTCCGACGAAATGCCCGCCATGAAAATTGCTCAGCAAAAATCGAATGTTTCGAAACTTCAAAACATAGGAAAACAATTTTCCATTGGAGAAAAGCAAAAAAGGGGAAACAAGAAAAGAATGCGCATCCAGGGAATCGAACCCTGGTCAGTACCGTGGGAGGGTACTATGATACCACTACACCAGATGCGCTGGACGCTTATGCCTCACTCATTTTAAGGATATATTGTAAACAAAACTGTGCCCAATACCGCCCCATACAACAAGTTCCAAGTTTGAAAAGTTAGAAAATCTGTTCTGACGAGTATGCAACTTGAAACCTAGAACGAATCTTTATATTTTTCTTATTCTATGTCTTCTTGCAAATCCTACGACATTTCATAGCTTTCAATGATAAATATATAATCTCGTACCACTATTTCGAACTTCTATTTTGAACTATATTCATGAATAAAACTTTTACTTTATTAATATTTTAAAATCTTTGTGTTCCTAAATATGATTGGAATCAATAGTTTATAGTAAATGATGATTATTAAAGTGATGATTTATTACAATCGTTTAATTGAAAGTAAAGATGAAAGCCGAGTAAATCCTTGAACCTGTTATAAGGTAGGTTCCAAGTTTAAAAAATTAGGGAACCTAATATGATGAATAAATTCTAGGCTAATCACTCCCAAAATAAAGGTTGGAAACCAACCAATTACCCTATAAAAATGATCATTGTCTCGTCTCATTCAAATCAAGTAACCCTCTAGATTCGAATAAAAAGTAAGCACTCCTAAAAGAAAAAGCCCAAGAATTGCATGGAGTTACCACGATGGCAAGAACGATAATGGCCTTATTCAAAAAGTTACGAAATAATATTTTCAAAGGTTTGTAATGTCTAGTAAATGATCAGGCCCGCATGCACACGCATGTGGTATTGTCCGAGAAGGACGAGGAGGGAAAGAAAATGGAGGTTTAGATGAAAGGGCTGAACGATGGGGGCGAGAGGGACAAGTACAGAGGGAGGCAGCGAAAGAATGGGGGCGTCATCGTTGAATATCATCGGCCTTTAGTTTAGTGGGTGAGAAAACCATCAAGAATACTTCTAATCAAATAGAAAGATGATACCAAATCGACATGATAAGACCTAGGAAAAGAAATATCACGGGCATGACATGACTATACTTTAGAGTTTAAAGCCCTCTTATTAGAAGCCTTTTTTTTGTCTTATGACTTGGCTGAAACGCTTTGGAATTGTGGATGCTAAAACGTTGTCTATTTCCAGAAGAAAAAGCGAAACGATTAACCTACACAGTCTTATCGAAACTTGAAATCTATGTTGACAGTTTTATCCAGTTCCGAATAATTCACGTTTTATTTTCAAGAATTCATCATTCTCCATTGATCCTTTCGTCGGAATACTCAAGTGTAGAAACGAACACATCACTTTTCGATTTGCTCCATTTGACTATAGAAAGTTTGACTTGGTGCCGAAGCATAGGTGGACTTTTTAGCAAGTATCTCAAGATGCGTGAACGTTTTCCTCATAACAAATCTTAGCTAATGAGAAAACCAACCCTTTTGAATATTTTTCCAGACTGATGGATTTTGACCCGAGATGAGTGGTTTGAATGCAAGAGGACAAAGCCATACCCAGGATTAGCTTGCTCAAGTGGGGAAGTCTGTTCTTAGGATTACCTTAGCTAAGAGACATCTCCCGATTGATTAGTAGTGTGCAATTGGCTGAGATTTGCTTGCTCTTATTGCTTAACTCTCTCTCTCTCTCTCTCTCTCATATACACCCACGCACTTCACAATCACAAAAAGATAATATGGGTCATTTGTAAGAATTTTTCTAATATGAACTACATTAATTGATATTGTAATTTACCGTTTTTACGATTATCGTAAAACAGGGTTGATCTTCACAAATAACAGTATGGGATCATTCTTCAAACTTCAGAAGGCGTAGACAAGCCGAGAGTGAACCTCATTGGACTCTCGGTACGTTTAGTCGCACTAGGGAAACCACTCCTTCCTTAGATCAACTATAAGGTTTTCTTATTTTACTTTGTGCCCCGCATCATCATCTCGCATTGTTTATACTAATCTTCGAGATCTAATTTCTTCGAGATGTATAATTTCCGTGACGTAGCATAGAAATTTCGGCTTGATGAGATTGCATAACTATCTAAGGATCTGAGCGCCGGCTGTCTTCATCAAAACTAGTTTTTTCCCTACGCAAAACTTCAGCGAGACACTCGCCCACGTTTCCAAAGAATGGGGGAAGCAAGGACATTGCTCAATTACGTCTCGAAACCCCAATATCTTTATAAGGAGGAAAGACCATTTTTCGGTAAATATTTTGTACTACCCTAATATCTTTATAAGGAGGAAATACCATTTTTCGGTAATTATTTTGTACATCTTCACAAGTTAAACATTTCTCTCAGGCAGCATGTTTTCGGACAGTGGTTCGCTAGTCAACATTGATCACGGCAGAGACATGCAACCCACCACCGACTTGTACTTATAAAACCTACTTTCAGTCCTAGTCCCGTGCACCTCCCTGCGCATCATCTCCTTCATTCAATTACCAAGAAACTAGTCCATCATTTGACCAGAACATGAAGGCCTCGTCCTTCTGTGTCGTCTTTCTTCTTCCTTTCTTCCTAAAACTCGGCTCAGTCACTGCTGGCCATGCTTACTGCGGGCCTATCCCCGCTACTGACGCGGAGCTGATCCACGTCGCGATGAACTTGGAGTTCTTGGAGGCCGAGTTCTTCCTCTACGGCGCGCTTGGCAAAGGGCTCGACAGCGTCGCGCCTTACCTGGCTCTGGGCGGCCCACCCCCCATTGGCGGCAAGAAGGCCAACCTTGACCCTCTCGTGCAGCAGATCATTGAGGAGTTTAGTTACGAGGAAGTCGGCCATCTCAGGTCATTTAGTTATCTAAACTAGGATGCATATGCATGAATCATTAGATTTTCTCTCATTAAGTTTGGTCGGAATGTGCAAAACGGACCGCTCAAACCAGGAATCGCTTGGATTGGACCAAACTGGCCAATTTGGTCCGGTTCTCGAGAGTATCAATCCAATTTCCTGTTCCTAAAAATAGAATAGTGTTTGGGCGGTCTGGTTCCTAGTTTCAAGGGTGACTGGACTAGACCAACTACATAAGTAAAATGTGGGCTCAATATTATCTTGTCCAGTGGTACTACAAGCTGTGGCATAATGACTCTTCATTTATCGTCACTTCCTTCAATATCTTAAGATTTGTCACTCTCTCTCGCTGTTTATAACCACTTTTTAAAGTAAAAAAAAAGAAAAAAAAAAAGTGGCCAGTTTTATTAGACAGGATCACCGGTCAAGTTTGATTCCCAATCCTAGGACCAACGGTCCGGTTCTTAATTTTGGGAACTAGGCCCTCATTCGATTTCAAGGTGGAAGAGTTAAGCTACTGATTGTAATCTTTTCGTTGGGTATTTCAGGGCAATTTATACAACAGTAGGTGGAATTCAAAGGCCGCTAATAGACATCAGTGCTCAGAAGTTTGCCATGATAGTGAATTCAGCTCTTGGGCACAGATTGTGGCCTCCGTTTGACCCATACCTGTCGTCGGTCAACTATCTCTTGGCTTCGTACCTCATCCCTTATGTGGGATTAACTGGTTATGTCGGTACCATCCCCAACCTTTCCAACTACACCACCAAAGCCGTAAGTGCATGATTTCTTTCCATTTGATCTCAGTAGGATCTTAATTTTAACCTTTTTATAATTTTTGTTCTTCAAAATTCAATATGATTTGGCGTTTTTTTCATTCGTTACTCCAAATATTTTCAAAAGAGTAACTTAATTGCGACGCTTTCACTTATATTTATAATATCACGTCAACATGTGACGTGTCAAATCTTATCATAATTTATTATTCTCATTTTGATGTCGCTGTATCCGATCAATCCCTTCGAGAGAGGTTGTTTGAGTTGCCCTGTGGTTGCAGCTCGTGGCCGGGCTCCTGGGAGTGGAATCCGGTCAAGATGCGGTGATTCGGGCGCTACTCTACGAGCGGGCCCATGAGAAGGTCGTGCCGTACGACATCACGGTGGTGGAGTTCACCAACTTGTTCTCCATCCTGAGGAACAAGCTCGGCAAGTGTGGGATCAAGGACGAGGGCATCATCGTACCCCCGGTGCTCGGCGCCGAGCAGCGAATCGAGACCAACGTGCTGTCTTCGAACAAGGCGTCCCTGTCGTATCCGAGGACGCCGCAGGAGGTCCTAAGGGTCGTGTACGGGACCGGGGACGAGCACGTCCCGGGCGGGTACTTCCCTCACGGCGCGAATGGAGAGGTCGCCAGGAGATTTTTGGAGAAGATAGCTTAGGGAAAGTCATGTATTATGTATGGTTGTGGAGTGGTTTGAATTAGTTAAATAATTGGGCTTTGTTTGCTAATTATAGCTTACACCCAGTCTGATGAGACTTTCACATTCATATGAATACAATCCAGCTTCACGTATTTCCTTATACTCACCCAGAAGTAACCCTAATAAGTCTATTTCTTACCCATATTTGAGGAATTAAGTTGTTATATATAAGTCAATTATATTCAAAAAAATGGGTCATAAACGAATTTAGAATGGTAAAACATTACATAATGCAGGTGTTAAATAGGTTCACAACTTACTTAGGGCGCTCATGACAACCATTTTATTTTTGTTCCGTAACTATTTTTCTATTCCAGATTTATTTTTAGGATAGAAATCCGTTTAATAAAATTATTTCATTTTTTTATTTCGAGATAGATTTTTATTCTAAAAATTGGTTTAAAATAGAAATCAAAAGTAAAAAATTTTTACATTTCTATTTTTGGAACGGAAATGAAAAATAAAAAGTCCTCTCATTATTTGTCCTTGTTATTAGCTAGTTGCTCATCCGTCGTCACTGGCCATTGTTCGCCATCCATTGTCGCCACTCCCCACCGCCGGTCACCGATCACAGGTGGCGATAGCCGTTCGCCGATCGCCACTGGAAAATGAAAAAATTTGTATCGTTATCAAACGAATTTCTATTTCAAAAATAAAAGTCGTGTCGTTATCAAACGCCTTTTTTTACTTAGAAACACATCTAAGAATAGAAATAAAAAAATCTATTTCTTTTCTAGAAATTCAATTTCTAACTAGAATGGTTATCATTCATGCCCTTAGGCACAATCCATCTCTATGACCCTCTCTTTGATCTCTCTCACCCTTGCTCACTCAGGGCTCTCAATTTAATTTGGGTATAAGTTTTCCTAAATTATGTTAGATGCATAAACGTTTTAGTAATATGGTTCGAATCAGATTAAGTATGAATCACTAAATTTGTATTGCAGAGAAATGGATAAAAATAGTTAAATAGATCAATTTAGGCTAGATCATTTTCAATCCGACCTACCTAATGATTGGCTATCGGAAGCGGGCTAGAGCCATGGTCCACTGTATCATTGGAGTCCACCTTTGATACCGAGAGAAGGATCTTGAAAGATAAATATTCTTTTTGCTGGAGATTTTGAAAGAAAATAAGAGCAGTTTGAGTGCGTGAAATCTTAAAGCGGACGTCCATAGCAAAAACGCGACATTACAAGAAGGTATTTCTAATCGAACGTGCGCAACGTTGCGGAGGGCCAACGACCATATATTATCATCCGAATCATGACAAGGGTGATAATGCCGAAGCTATTGAATCAATGCTATGTCGCTTTGATTGTAATTTATTTTTAATCAATCAGTGCACTCGCAATTTGTGCGCGTGAATTCGAAGAGATTTTTAAATTAATTTTTTATTCAAAAATTGGAATTTATGAGTTCAATCATTAGATTTTGTGGATTTTTTTGAATTTTTTTAGCAGAATTTTACACTGTTAAATATAATTAAAAAGGAATAAAGAAAAACTAGCCATTGCAGCCAAGGGAGTTGAGCAATTACAGAAAATAAGACGTAAAATCAAAAAAAAATCATTCATCTTTTTATATTTTAGTAGAGACATTAGAAGTGAATTCTAAAACTTCAAAAATAGCAATCAAGTTTTACAACTTGTCAAATTGGTTCAATCAAATCTTTCCATTAATTTCACTCTTTGAAATTTTGTGATTCAATTGCATTTTTGTAACAAATTTTAAAATTTAATTGCACTTTGCAAAAATTTTTAAAAATTCTAAAATTCAATGACACTTTCATAATAAATTTTAGGATTTTTTAGAAATAATTATAAGCGTTGCGATAAAATATTAAATTTCATTTTTTTAGCGATGTTTCTCACCAAGAAAATTTGATTTGTACCATGAAATACACTTCTTTATTTATACCATGAAAAATTGATTTGTATTTGTATTATCCATCAGCTTTATTCAGATAAAAGGCTTTCGCGTGCATTTCAAATTTCCTTTTTTCTCATTAATTCGGACAAGAAATTCTGTGTGGCTCTGCCATGGCTGTGGCTGCTTTGCCACTCAACCACCACCTCCTCCTCCGCCTCTCGAGCTCGAGCGTTCGAGCGCGGTCATGGCTCTCCCGTGGCGGGGAGGGCGCTTCCCGACCGACGACGAGGCGGGTCCGCTTCTCCGGAATCCGCTGCTCTTCTTCTACCTCGCAGGCCCAGGAAGAAGAAGCTCCGGCGACGGCCGAGTCCTGCGTCAACACCGGTCTCCAGCTCTTCTCCAAAGGGCGGGTATGAAGAATTGCTCCGTTTCGTGGATTTCGAGATGGGTTTTGTCGGGAAGGGCCTTTGGTCTGTCAAGTTTGTAGCTTTTGCTTGTTCTTTGTTGCGGAATAGGAATGTGAAGTGCAAGAGTTGTTATTGGTGTGATATTCGGTAGTTTTGGATTTCGCGATTGGTCTTTCTGGGTGATGACTGTATGAGACGAGGAGGGTGTTGAGAGTGATGGGGTAAAGGGTCTTGATTGGGATGCTATGAAATGAGTTCCTAGGTGGATTGAATTTGGAGTTTCAGGTCGTGACATGGACATACTGATGTTTGCCTGGGTTTAATGCTCCAGAATTGCCCAGGATTTATTGGATTAGGGAAGATTAGTCAAGGGAAAATAGAGAAATGGTACATTGAACAACAGTATGCATCAGTTTAATGCAAGTGTTATGCTAAAAGTAGCATGGCTGATGAGTCTTTGTTGCAGCAGGACAAGTGCACGGTTCCTCACTCTCCCATAAATAAGAAGAACAATGTGCATTGTGACTGCGACTTTATGGCTTTTTTTGTAATGTAGGTCTTGACTTCATTATATTATTGACGCATGTGGTTGTTCTGAAGAAGAATCTTGATCCCATAAAGTGTTGATTCAATGAAGGATGAGAATAGCCTAATTAATTCTAGTTCTGATAGGGCAATCTATGTGGCTTCTATGGTTTAGTCAAATTTGAAAAGCAACAATGGGCCGCCAACACGTATTTGTTGGATGAACTCTTCTCTAACCAACCTTGGTCATGCTTGATAGAGGATAGTGTCTCATTTTATGCTTTGATTACTTGGTCATATATGTCCAATTTCCTAGTGCGCGTGCTATAGAGGTGGGGAATAAGCAACATTCAACTTTATCTCATGCCAATATCGCCATGACTTTCAGGTTAAAGAGGCGCTGTCCCTGTTTGATACAGCCCTTACTTTAAATCCAAATCCTATGGAGGCCCAAGCTGCCCTCTATAACAAGGCTTGCTGTCATGCCTACAGGTGGGAGGCGAGAGCTCGAGCTATGTTTTCTGCCTTAAATTGCAATTGCTTTGGCTTTCATTAAATTTTGCAGCTTTTATCATCTAGAAGACTAGCGTAGTTTCCATCTAAAAGAATTGGTAGTCATTGTAAAGGTTGAATTTAGGAGAGATCTTTTAATACAATTTTCTGGCCCTTAATATTCCTCTCTAATCTTTGGTGTCATCTAATTCAATATTTGTAAGAGCTTCCGATAAGATGGAGGTAAACTTCGTGACAGCAAAAGCTTTTACATTTACACATTTCCAGATCAGCTAAAAGGTCTCTTTTCTTATGTTGGTTAAAGTTTATGGATGGCTTTCTGCAATCTGAAACTTTTTACTGTCACTTCTCTGGACTTTGGCAGCAGCTTTGTGCAGTAACTGTCTCTTAGCTGTAACGTAATTTTATTGGCTGAGACAGGATGCCCAAACAACTGATGAACTTTGGGATGGGACAATTAAGAGCTGTTGCTGTTTAACTTTAACTCCATTTGTTTGATGATTGATCCACCTCTGCTAGGTCTCTAAGTAGTTTAGCATAGCAGATCATTGAACATAGCCATAATTAGGATGCTTGTCCATTGAATTATCTCCGCACTTGTCTTAACCCATTGAAAAGATGCATTTACAATTTTTGTGTTTTTCTTTTCTGGCTTTGTATTGGCTTATGTGATTGACCATTGCTAAGCTTTTATCGCTGCATATTTTGTTTGTGAAAGAGGGGAGGGAAAGAAAGCTGCTGATTGCTTACGTACAGCTTTGGAGGAGTATAACCTCAAATTTGGTACAATTTTGAATGATCCTGACTTGGCATCATTCAGAGCCTTGCCTGAATTCAAGGAACTGCAGGAAGAGGTCTCTAGCTAATTTGAATTTAATACTTGTTCTCAGATGGTTGAAAACTGTGATCTCTATTGCTCAACTCTCTTCATTAGATTTACAGGCTAGACTGGGTGGTGAAGATATAGGCTACAGTTTCCGCCGAGATCTGAAACTTATCGGTGAAGTTCAAGCACCTTTTCGTGGGGTTAGGAGATTCTTTTACGTGGCATTCTCTGCAGCTGCTGGCATTTCCTTGTTGTTTACCATACCCAGGCTTATTCGTGCAATAAATGGTGGAGATGGTGCTCCTGATCTCTGGGACACAGTGGGAAATGCTGCAATTAATATCGGAGGTAACATCTGGCATTCCCTAATTATGCAGAATTCTACTAAAGACTACTAGCCTTTTGCATGTTAGTCTGATGTCCATGCCTTACTATAAATATTTTGGAATGCTAGACATGGAAATTGCTTTAAGTGACTAAATTTTTGAACCAGCAATCTGCAGGCATCATTGTTCTTGTGGCATTGTTTTCCTGGGACAATAAAAAGGAGGAAGAGCAACTTGTACAAATATCTCGCAATGAAACCTTATCAAGGTTGCCACTGTGCTTATCCACTAATCGAGTGGTTGAACTCGTACAGCTTCGGGATACAGTTAGGCCTGTTAGTATCAGAGTTCCCTCTTCTTTTAAGTTATCCATCTCTGTCTCTGTTTATATTGCCCTGGAGTCGACTTTGGTTTCACATTGTAAATGTTTTCTAAATTCAGAGTATCCTCAACTGTTCTTAGTGCATTTAGAGTAGAGTTTTGATATTCTTCCATGAGCGAGATTACAGCATTCTTCTCCTGGAGAATATTTGTTTATCTCACAGTTCATTGACATGACTTGTGCTGCTCATGAAATTTTCTGGAGCTAATGGACAAGGAAAATTTCATTCTCTTTTACTTTCTTTGGGAACTTTTGTCAATTAACATTAGCATCAACAATAAAAGATTGAAAGGTCTGTAAAGGGTACTGCAAAATTTGAATATAACAAAAGTCTCAAAAATAGATTCCTATGGAATCTACTTCTTTCGGAGTTCTTTGCAATATAGGATCCGAGTATAAAAGGAGGTTATGTGCATTTTTACTTCTATTCTTGCATGTGTATGAGAGGCAAATCATAAATTTCAAGTCAAGTTCCAGATTCCAAAGTCCGATGAAGAGATGTTTATTCATCTCAGCTGCTTATTGGCTGGTTTCTTTAGTTTTTAGTTTCATAAGATGCATTCTTGTAGGTTATTTTGGCTGGGAAAAAGGAGACCGTTGCATTAGCCATGCAGAAAGCAGAGAGATTTCGTACTGAGCTGCTTAGAAGAGGTGTTCTTTTAGTTCCTGTAATCTGGAGTGAAGGAAAGGCTGCACCATCAGAGAAAAAAGGGTTTGGTGCTTCTCCCAAAGCAGCTGCCGCTCTTCCATCTATTGGGGTAAGTTGGTGAGACCAAACGCATATACTAGTTGGGTCATTTCATCCTTTTGGGCGGTGATTCACTATACATGTCACACCATTCTAAGAATAGTCAGGATGATGATTGGTCAAGTTGAAGTGAGTTGCATATTTCTTTTGATCTTGGATGAGAGCTTTTCCTCCCAAGTTGCACTGCCGTCAATTAATCCACATTTGTGACTGATTGCATGGAATTTTTATGACAGTTTCATTTAGGAAAAAAAAAATGTCAGAGTTTCCGTATGCTTCTGTTTTTTGACTTTGATAATGCACTTGGTGAAAACAATGGCAGGAAGATTTCGAGAAGCGGGCTCAATCTATAACCACACAATCAAAATTAAAAGCAGAAATCCGCTTCAAGGCAGAGGTCGTATCACCCGCTGAATGGGAAAGGTGTGTTCATGTACTTGCTTCCTTTTTAAACTGGATTTGAAGGGGTGCAACGAATCAATGAAAGAGACTCTTGTTCAAAGCTTTTGGTGGCAATATCTCTGTCCTTACCAGATTTTGGTACTTTATGGCTAATGAGTTTGTGCTGGCCTCCACCACCCAAATGGTGTGTGTTGGTACTCATTAAAGGACGTTTGAGGTTCGAAGTAGCACCTTGCTAGGTGCTTTTACTCATTCTCTCTCCTTTTTTCCGATGAAAAATGCTTATGAGCTTTTGCCTGGACATTATTAGGTGGATTAAGGATCAGCAGAAATCTGAAGGAGTTACTCCCGGTGAGGATGTGTATATAATATTACGACTTGATGGTCGTGTACGAAGATCAGGCAAGGTAATTATGACTAATCCATCCTGTGTCAAAAATTTCTGTGACGGATCGGTCTAGTTCTTTGGTATGCTTCCCGATCAATCTTGACAGGTACATTTTCGCGGATGTTTTTCAACTATGTAATGATAAATCTTTTATAGATATTTAGGACTTCGAAGAGAACCTGGATTTGGCATGTGGAAACTACTGTTAGATTTACTCCAAATGTAGATGGAAATGCAAAATTTGTTTAAATGCCCTTTTTGTTGTCCCTGAGAGTCTCGCGTGTTTTTGCAGGGTATGCCAGACTGGCAGCAAATTGTGAAGGAGCTGCCACCGATGGATGCATTGTTAAGCAAGCTAGAGAGGTAGAGATGCAGTCGCTTCTCTTGAATGCAGACTATCGCCATTTGTGCTTACTTTCTTAATGTGAGCTCAATAGCTTCATAGTGCCCAAATCTGGCGGCAAGCACTGAGTCATAGGATAATTACGAAAAAAAGTTGATGTCCGGTATCATGCAAACCCGCCGCACTTCCCGAAACGGCTCTAACATGAGTCATGTGATTTAGTTCTTTGAAATTTCCAAGGAAGTGAAATGAAAAACATTCCATCTGTTCTGCCTGAGCCCAGTCTTCCTAGCAATGCATATGGGTCTTGAGGTGTTTGATGTTGGTTTAGACACTGTCTGTGCTCTTTCATTCCATGGTTGTATGGCTCTTTCAGTTCATCTTATTACCATCCTAAGCTGCAATTCCTGCCCCCTTCACGACTTCTTCAGGAAACTGACGAATTGTGCTTAAGGTAAACTGTACCAGTCCATTAATCTAGCCTATGACCTTTTGTGCTTAAGGTAAATTGAGGAGTGTGCGTATTTCAGGAATACAGAGTTATTTCTTCATTTATGTCAGGCTCCCGACGTGCAGATTCAGATTATTGTTCTTGTAACCTTCGGATAATTGTACTTGTAACCTCGATTTGAATACATTCCATATGGTGGTGGGTTAAGTTAGATTTGGAGGAGAGACATTGTCCTTGGCCAAATCCTTGTCCTTCCTCCTCCCTTTTGACATGGCCATCATCACACTTATGATGATGCTCGCCGTCTTGAGCACCACCGAAGCAGGTGGCAGCCACCATGAACCGAGCCGGGTACCTGCTTTATGATGCTAGGGCACTCTAGTAAAGTGCATGCCGGAAAGCAAGAGGGGGATGGATTAGGAGATCAATAGGCACGTTTCATCGAGCAACAACTGTATTAGCTAAGATGCACCTATCGTGACCTACTTTTCGGTGCTTTTACGTGTGGGTGCATGTGGAGGCTAATGGCTTGCTTAGCATAGGGCTTAGCCTGGGCTCTTTCAAGTCTATCAATTCACGACTTATTGTTCAAGTTTTTAACCTACAAGTCAATTCCAAATAGGAGTTGTCACTAATCAATTTGAGATGGGCCAATTAGATATCCAAGCAAAATATTAAGAGAAATAATTCATTCCTGCGCAACCAAAAAAATTAAGATGAGGGACGTGATTACACTAATTAATTATTAATGCATTTCCGATACCTAATCTTATTTAAATCCTAAGGCTTTTTGGATTTTCAAGTATTTACCATGCATCTGAGGAAAATAAAACTATCTTTTAAGCATTTCTGATTTTTTGAAGAATATAAAATATTTTTGGGTTTTTCTGATTTTTTTTTTTGGAAAATAAAAACTATTATTTTTCTGATTTTTTATTCTTTATTATTAAAATATTTTTAATACTATAATAATATATACTATCATTTTATAAAAATGGATCTGGGTCAGAACTTCACGTCCGACCCAAGCGCGTGGCCCAAGCTTCTGGCTGGGCTGTTTTCCATAAATGGGCCCAGCCCAGCCATACCAGCCACCAAGGAAATAAAAGACGTGGCCCAACTCGCAAATTAGACCAAGACCCAAAAAAAAAAAAGCATGAGCCCAGCCTACTTCTCTCTTACCAGCCAGAAACTCTACCTGATTATAACCTGCATCCGACTCGAGTTTTGACCCAACTTGCACCTCTCTCCTTCTCTGCCTTTCCGCGGCACTGATGGGGGTGGCTAGGAAGTCACCGGGTGGTAGCTCGACGTCGACGACAGTAGCGATGCAGCAAGGCGGCAGCAGTGAGCTATTTAACCGAGCTGAGACGCAGCAAATGGTGGCGGGTGGGGGAGGCTGAGTTTGCTGCGGGCTGGTCGCAGCGAGCAGTGTCGATCACCGCGAGACCTGTAGACACGGTGGTGAAGTAGCAAGCAACGGTAGAGACGACAGCAAGTTCGACATCGGAGGGGGGACAATAGTAGCTTGCATCGAGCTCCGGGCAGCATATCCGCGTTGGCGTGAATGATAGCAGCTAGCATTAGGCCGACAAGCTCAACCTAGCAGGGCTCGTAGCTAGTTGACAAGGTGGCGGCAAATGGCGGGGATCAATCCCTCAGCTCTCTCTCTATCTCTCTCACTCAAATCTAGGACCAAACCCCCTTCACCCACAAGCTCTTTCCCTCTTTACCTTCTCCCCCGATTTCTCCCTCTAATCTCCCCCCAATGTGCCTCTCTTTCTCTCCTTGACCTCCTCTCTCAGACTCGCTCACTCTTAGACCTCCCCAAACGTCTCTTAGGGGAAGTCCTCCGAGGTCGCTCTTCCAATCTCTCTCCTCATGGCTTGCTCACTCTCGAGCCTCCTCTGATGTCTATCGGGAGAAGTCCTTTGAGTTCACTGCTTCTATATGTCTTTTCAAGGGGCTTGCGGACGTCTTATTTATAGGCAAGGAGGCCGGTCGATGGAGGTGCTTGGACCACCGGTCCTTGGCACGCCAACCGACCTTGGCGGGCTTAGCCCTGCTTTGCAATATTCTGTAGCAGGCTTAGCCCTGCTTTGCTCCTTAGCTCAGCAACATTGATGACTCCTGTCGCCGGCTATCCTAGTCTCCTTCGGTAGGGCTACAGGGAGGAAGAAGGAAAGAGGAAGGAGAAAAAGAGGAAGAAGCCGAAGAAGATGACTCCCTCTCTCTATCTCTCTCTCTCTCTCTCTCTCTCTCTCTCTCTCTCTCTCTCTCTCTCTCTCTCTTGTCTTTTTTTCTATTATTATTTTGTCATTTCTCAAACCCCTTGCACGCCAACAAACTAGAGAGCGCTAGGCTCCTTTCTTTGACTTTTCTACTCCCTTCCCTTCTTCTCTTTCTTTTTTTTTTTTCTCTTTTTTTAATGTGCAAAGCACTTGCTCTTCCTTCGAGTATGTGGATAAGATTAAAGAGAGAAAGTCCACTCCGTGTCGGTCCATGTTAAAAAGAGAAAAAAGCCATTTTTTTAATAATAATATTTTTTTTATATTAACTTGGAATGCAATAATAAAATGAAAAATTAAAATGAAACTTAGTTGATGCAAATAATATTAGTGCCTATGTGATGCAAAAATCCTTTTTGTTAGGGTCAAATTGATCCCTAATTTTCTATACAATTTTTATCATCAATACTTAATCAAAATTTAGGTATCAACAACTATCCATCTTATGGGCAAGTATCAAATCGATCCCTAATTTGCAAAGATTACATTCAAAAACGAACCGATACCTAAATTTGTCTATGCATATGCAGTAGATTATACCTTATGTTAAGATCAGGTGTCCTATGCAAAAAGGGCAATATAGCATAATACATACTAAGATGGATAATAAAATATATGTAGTTACTTATCGAGAAGGAGTGATATGGGGCGCGAACCCCGAGTTTAGCAAGTATCAAGGTATCATCTTACCTGATGACGTGAGGAAGTTGTTTTTTCAAGACCCAAACCTTTCTTCAGTTGTTTGTTAAAGCAACAAATTGTTTGTTTAGGACCTTAATCTTTTTTCGGTCACCTTGATGGGAAATTGTTTTTTCATGATCTGAACCATTCTTCGGTAGCTTGTTAGAACAACAAGTTATTTGTCTAGGACTCGAATATTTCTTCGGTCACCTTGATGAGGGATTGCTTGTCCAAGACCCGAACCATTCTTCAATCACCTATTAGAGCAACAAATTGTCTAAGACCCGAACCTTTCTTCTGTTGCCTTGATATAAAATTGCTTTTCTAGAACCTAAACCATTCTTCGGTCATCTATTAGAGTAACAAGTTGTTTGTCTAGGATCCGGACCTTTCTTCAATCGTCTTGACGATAGATTGCTTTTCGAGGATCCGAACCTTTCTTTGATAACCTATTAGAGCAACAGGTTGCTTGTCTAGGACCCGAATCTTTCTTCGGTTGCCTTGATGAGGGATTGCTTTCTCGGGACCCGAACTTTTCTTCGGTTGGTTGTTGTAGCAACCAATTGAGTACCCAACATTTCTCAGGGATATGCCGACCTTTCTCAAGACATATGTTTATTGAATGCCTGGCCTTTGTCAGGGACACCGGTTTGTTGATTACTCAACCTTTCTCGAAGATGCGCCAACCTTTCTCGGAATATCTATTTGTTGAGTGCCTAACATTTCTCAAGGCGCCAATTTGTTGATTACCCAACCTTTCTCGGGACATCTATTTGTTGAATACTTGACCTTTCTCAAGGCACCAATTTGTTGATTGCCCGACTTTTCTTGGGACATTTGTTTGTTGAATGTCTGACCTTTCTCAAGGCATATACCTAGAAATTCGCAAGCATCAAAAGAGTTCATGGAGGATATCTAGACATTCACAAGCATCGAAAGAGTACCTGGATAATCGTAAGTACTAACCCTAAAGAATACCTAGATATTCGCAGGCATGGAAAGTAGTGGAATACTTGGACAGCTACAAATATTCAATTATATAATTTAGGGACAACTCAGGCAAGCCGAGTGTCGTGGTGATAAGAAAACATACCTAGGTAGCCATAGACATACAAAACAGTGGAATACTTAACAGTTATAAGTATCTCAAATTGTAATTTGGGAACAACTCAGGCAAGCCGAGTGTCGTGATGATAAAAGAGCAAACTTGAGTGGCCGCAAGCACACAAAACAGTGGAATACTTGAATAGTTATAAGTATTTAATAATACAATTTGAGGACAACTCGGGCAGGTCGAGTGTCATTGAAAGGGAGTACACAAACACTGACAGATACTTGAAGACAATGGGACACTTCGGCAATCGCCATCCATATTCTAAGGGCAACTTGAACAAGTCGAGTATCGATAAAAGAGAGCACTCGGACAGTAGCTAGTACTCAAGGACAATGAAACACTTGGTCAGACACAAGGTTTTTTTGGAAATAGAGGTAGAGATATGCTTACTTGATGATATCTCTAATTTCCGAAAGTATGTCTCATGCAATATGCAAACATGTTGTAAATCCATGAGTTCAAATGGGGCTCGTGCATAATAATTTTGTCAGTTTTGCATCATCGAAGTTCCACTGGGAAAAATTTAAAAAGACAATCTTCATTCTAAATGTGGACGTCTTAAACATGCCAAATGAGGAGCTTTCAGTCTGAAAAGACTTTCCATTCACTCTCACTGAATAGGTTGTTTTATCCCGACCATTAATGTAGGATTTACAAGAATCACATCTTATCACTGTCATCATGCCAGCAAGGGTTTAAATATTCTCACAAACGATACGACTTTACCAATCTAAGAGGTCTTTGTTGAGACCGTAATATAGGCTTGGTCAACGGCTTATCAAAAGAAACTATCAAGGTCAAGGCTTATGAAAGATTGACATAGTTAGACAAATCAATGGGATCTTGATCCTACAACTAACTCAGCTTCTTCATGATCCTTGCAAAGTGTCTATCCTGTTGATCATCCTTTGGCAAGTTCACAGGTGTCTCTAGTGTGTTTTCTCATGATAAAGCAGTTACAGGATTGGGCTTGGCCTAAGTGAACTCTATTTGCCTCAAGAGTTGTCAAAAGACAATGGACATCTGTCCTACGCCATCTTCAATATTAGCGAGGCAATTTTGTATATCACTCTAACTGGTCACTATTGCTTGAGGCCATACACAAGTGACTAGTAGTCGGCGATTCATAATCACCTGGCATCGCATAGAAAAAACAAATGAGCATAAGGGTAAATGAAGATTGACCCATGGCAATAGTCTAGCTAATTTTATTTATCAAAAGAGGATTTTATATACAGACACTTCTAATATCCAAACTTGGAATAATGACAGAACGAAATACTAGACATTAAACAAAAGTCCCTAAACAATGGGACTAGAAACAAGACGAAACTTTCAAAACATTGACATTAGGGAGCACATGACCGTTATTTTATATGCGACGAGGAGCCTTTGCGAAACTGTTTGCTTTCTTGGACTGGCTCCAAGACATGTACTCAGCTTATTCCCAAGCACTTTCGCAAATGCTCAATTTGCTCCCGCTAACTAATTTTGCTGGCTAGATCAAGGGCCAACGGTCGCAGTCTTGTTGGGATCTAATGGTTGTGGATGTATGATTTAGAGGCGTGATGGGCATTTTCCTATCCCTCAAGCTTTTCAGGCAACACGATCCTTTTACAATGGCACTTGCTCCATGTATCCTCGATTATGTGAATCTTGAATGTGTAATCACGACTTTTATGGATGAAAAGGATTCTAGATATCTTCGTCTTGAGAGGTAGCAGGATCTCCTGAAGGGCTCCGTACTAATGTGCCACCCTATATGGGCAATAGGGAGTGGCATTAGTGAGGCCAAGCAACGGGATAGGATTGCAATGTTTGCAAACAAAGCGAGCTCTCTTTTCGTGGAACCAACCAACACACCACAGAAATGCCTCAAAGTGGGGTCCATTAGGGAATTTATCCATTTAAAGCAACTTTGATTGAGGATGTATGGTCTTAGAACCACAAATTTCTGTAGTGGATTTACAAAATCATTTATTTCAGACAATTGCATGAGCTATCCAAATTCGCTTAAGTGAGAAAAGAACCAGACCTGTAAAATTTCCGGGGAGGCCCACATGATTTTTTCCATATTTTCTTTAAAACAATTAAGGGATAGGAATCTTTCGACTAAAATCATGTTAACATAATTTTGCCCCCTTAAGACCAAATCAATCATCCATGCCGTCGAGAGACTTATGACATCTTTTTAATGGGGGGAAATGATGAACCCGAAAAGGTTAGGAGGAAAATCTCACCTTTTTGAATCATCGGTTGATTTTCAAAACAATCGGTCAAAAACAGTAGTGGACAAGTATTATGGTTGGCTTCAAGAATTTGCCTCATAACATGAATTTCAGTTCTTAAAAGTCACGCTAACCCACACAATAGGTCAATACATGTTGGTGACCTAACAAGCTTACTCTCGAGAAGCATTCCGATAATGATGCTGTATTCGTCCAGAGTTGGGGTTAGCTCGAACCTACCAAACATAAAAGTAGATGTCTTAGGCCACCAAAAATGTTCTATTGCCTATAGGATTTCGAGATGAATAGGGATTTGGAATAACGATAGAAGATGACTGATTTTGGCTTTCATGCGCTTTTGGGCAAGTTGGTCCAACTAACTCCACCATCTAAAGAGCTCTGCTTTGGAAGCGGGAATAAATTGGATATCGTCTCTTCCCATTGCATATAAATTGGGACCCAAAAAACTTACCTAAATTTCTATGGGCCGATAAAATTTAATAGACTAAGTAAAAAATGGGTAAAGAAATCATTTTACTTTTAAAGAAAATGGCAAGCACATAGACATGCACATGATACATGCGGCTCGATATCTAACTGAAAAGGTTAAGAGAAATTATGAGGACGTTTGCCTATCGCAGTCTCACGTTAGCATTATACCCTCTTAACCTTGGCTCTTATTAAAGAAATTCAAGGAAAAGAAAGGCAACCTCTACATCACAGTCTCGCGTTGAAGGCCGTATCTTTCTTAACACCATCTTAGAATATCCTATTGTGGCCCAAGTCCAGCGGCCAAGTCGTGTGTGTCACGTGCAGTGCTAAACATTAAAACATGCACAGTAGTTTATAATCACAATATATTTTATTTTAACGAAATTAAAATTGATCATTAAGCTACTAACCTGCACAAAAGAAAAAGAATACCTAAGTTTTTTTTTTTTTTTGGATGACCCAGGGAACCCTGTACAGCCGGTAGCCGGCGAGCAAACCCCGGGGTAACGCTAGGGGAGGACCCACCACCCCGGCGCCACACTTAAGATACCAAATGCCTCCACTGGGTTTCGAACCCCTTACCCTTGGGGAATGATCAATGGAGCTCTTATCCAGCGGAGGCACCACGGCCGATGGTAAGAATACCTAAGTTAGCGAAGCACTTAAACAAAATAAAAAGGCCTAAGTCCACAAAAAAAATTGTCCCCAGCAGAGTTGCCAAGTTGTTGCGACCTACTTTTTCGGCGCCTTTATGTGAGGTCGCGTGTGGAGGGTAATGGCTCGCTAAGCACAGGGCTTAACTAGACTCTCCCAGACCCATCAATTCACGACTTATGATTCGGCTTTTTAACTTTTAAGTCAATTTCAAATAAGAGTCGCCACTAATCGATTTGGGGTGGGCCAATTCAAAATCCAAGTGAAATGTTGGAAGAAATAATTAACTATTGCGCAACTAGAAAACTTAGGATTGGGGACTTGATTATACTAGTTAATCATTAATACCCTTCCGGTACCTAATCTTGTTTAAACTTAACATGTTTTTGGATTTTTAAGGATTTTCCATGCATTTGTGGAAAATAAAACTATCTTTTAGGCATTTTCTGATTTTTTTCAAGAATATAAAATATATTTGAGTTTTTCTAATTTTTTGGAAAGTAAAAAAAAATATATTTTTTTTATTATTTTATTATTAATATATTTGTAAGACTATAATAATATATATTATATCATTTTATAAAAATGGATCCAAGTCAAAACTCCGTGTTTGACCCAATCGAACTCAACTCGGACGCATGGCCCAAGCCTTTGGATGGGCTACCCCCCAACCACCAAGGAAATGAAAGATGTGGACTAGCTCGCAAATTAGGCCAAGACCCCAAAAAAAAAAAAAAATACAAGCCTAGCCAGCTTCTCTCTTAACAGTCAGAAACCTTACCCGACCCAGGTTTTGACCCAACTTGCACCTTTCTCCTTCTCTGCCTTTCAACGGCGCCGATAGGGATGGCTAGGACATCATCAGGCAGCAACTTAGCGTCAACGACAGCAGCGATGCAGCAAGGCAACGGTAGTGAGCTGTTCGACCGGGCCGAGATGCAACGGATGGTGGTGGATGGGGGAAGCTAAGGCATTGTTTGGTAACCATCCAAACAGTGCCTGATTTTAATTTTTTGTTCCCAGAATCAGTTTTGGACGAGAATAGCATTTGGTAAAATTTTTGTTCTCGGGACCACATTTGTTCTCGGGAACAAATTGGGAAGAGAATCAAGAATAAAAAAAAAAAGTTGATTCTTGTTCCAGGAACAAAATTGAGAATCAAAACTCTTCTTTTTCTCTTTTCTTCTTCTTCATCGACCGCCATCCCACGACCACCACCCGCCACCGTCCGCCTCCGCTGGCAACTGGTCCGGCAAGCTCGCCAGAGGCTCGCCCAGCCCCACCGGTGGCCAGGCGGGCCTCACCCAGCCCCAGCGAGGCCCACGTGGCCACCGGCAAGGCTAGAGAGACCGAGCCTCGCCGGTGACCAGGCGGACCTCGCCCAGGCCCGGCGAGGGTCGCCAGACCGGCGACCGGCCTGAAGAAGAAGAAGAATGGGAGAAAAAAGAAAAAGAAAAGAAAAAGAAAAAAGGAAAAAAAGAAAAAGGAAAAAAGAAAAAAAGAAAAATATATATATAAATTATTTAAAAATTGAAAGAAATTGATTTGGAGCGAGAATCAATTAACACGGTACCAAACGCAATTCTACTCCAGAATCAGAAATTTTCGACAGTTACTAAACGCATTTTTTTACTCAGAATCAGTTCCCGAGAATAGAATCAAAAATAATTATTTCTTGTCAAAATCTGTTCCCAAGAACAGAATCGTTACCAAACGCACCCTAAGTTCACTACGGGCTAGTCGCAACAAGCAGCACCAGTCACCACGAGACTAGCAAACACGGTGGTGAAGTAGCAGGCAGCATAGAGATGACGATAGGTTCGACGTTGAGGGGAGGACAACAACAGCTTACTTTAGGCTCTAGGTAGCAAATCTACATTTAGGGGGATGACAGCAGCTGGCGTCGGGTCGGCGAGCTTAGCCCAGCAGGGCTCACAGTCGGTCGAGAAGGCGGTGGCAGGTGACACCACGGCAGCAATAGACGACAAGGATCAATCCCGTGACTCTCTCTCTCTCTCTCTCTCTCTCTCAAATCTAAAACCAAACCCCCTTCGCCCACAAGCTCTTTCCCTCTCTACCTTCTCCCCTGATTTCTCCCTATGATCTCCCCCCAATCTGCCTCTCTTTCTCTCCTCGACCTCCTCTCTCAAACTCACTTGCTCTCAGACCTCTCCAAACGTCTCTCAAGGGAAGTCCTCCAAGGTCGCTCCTCCGATCTCTCTCTTCTCTGGCTTGCTCACTCTCCAGCCTCCCCCGATGTCTCTCAAGGGAAGTCCTTTGAGTTCGTTACTTATGTCTGTCTTTTCAAGGGACATGCAAACGTCCTATTTATAGGCGAGGAGACCAGTCGATGGAGGTGCTTGGACCGTTGGTCCTTGGTACGCCGATCGGCCTTGGCGCGGCCGAACTGGCGTGCCCTCGACCATCCATTCTACAGCAGGCTTAGCTCTACTCTGCTCCTTAGCTCAGCAACGTTGATGACTCCTATCGTCGGCTATCCTAGTCTCCTTCGATAGGGCATCTGGCGTGTGTGGGTTGCAAGGAGGATGAAGGAAAGAGAGGAAAGAGAAAAAGGAGAAGGAGCCGAAGAAGATGATTGCCTTTATCTCTTTCTCTCTCTCTCCTTCTTTTGTCTTTTTTATTTTAAATTATTATTTTGTCCTTTCTCGACCCCCTTGCACATCAATAGACTAGAGAGGGCTAGGCCCTTTCTTTGACTTCTCTACTCTCTTCCCTTCTTCTCTTTTTTTTTTTTTCATGTGGAGAGCACTTGCTCTTCCTTCTTGTACGTGGACAAGATTGAAGGGAGAGAGTCCACTTCGTGTCAATCCATGTAAAGGAGAGAAAAGAGCCTTTTTTTTTTCCTTTTTTAATAATAATAATTTTTTTATATTTGCCCGAAATGCAATAATAAATGCAAAATAAAATTAAAACTTAGTTGATGCAAATAATATTAGTGCCAACGTGATGCAAAAGTCCTTTTTGTTAGGGCCAAATTGATCCCTAATTTTTTATACAATTTTTATCATAAATACTTGGCCAAAATTTAGATATCAATATTAAAATATTTTTATCATATTCTCTATGCACCGAAATCCAATAAGACAGCATGCCCAACAAGGGGTGCGTCTTGCTCCACATCCCTTGAAACCTGCTTCTGTTTTCCTTCTTATGGGATAAGGATCCATACTATTGTTAACTGAGGGTCTGGACCCGACTTCCCGCCACTTAAAAGAGGAAACTCTACCCCCTGGGTGGATCAATTCCGTGCGTTTAGAGTATCATGTCGTGGCACCCCAATGAAAACCATTGTGCATTCCACTATTCCCTCGCACCTGGGTCTGGGACTAACTCGAAAAAATGCTCGATCTGAAATCAGTCACTGTCAATTTTCATAAGTAAGGCGTTCCCAAATCTTCAGCACAGCCTGCGTTCAAGTGCGCAATCCTGCTTAGCGGGAAAACTTAAGGATTAATTTCTCTTAATTCACCAAAAGATGTCACGAATTTAATGGACTGAATTGGGGATCCCCTCTCGTTTTCACAGGGCCCAATAGTCAAACTCCTCAAGAGGCCAAAGGCCAGGACGGTGACACTTCGATGCTGACGTGGATAAAGTTTGGGAGGACAATCTTTCCACAATCCAATCCAAAGGGAGTTGTTTTCATTGGAGAGAGCGGCAGGCCCCGAGAGCGGCAGGCCCCGGCAGCTTTGACCGCCCTATCGCCCAATTACATTTCCACATGGGTCATCATTATAATTGGAGAAATCATCCGATAAATTCTAAATCCATTTATACAGACATTAATTCAATTCTTTTTTTTTTACCCAACTTAATTCAAATTATTTACACAAAATTTCAATGCAATATTTCCTATGAATTTTCATCAGAAAATCGTTATGTCACACACAATCACTGACAATAATTAAACTGCTACGTTTGCGGTTTTCAACAAAAATTGGCCGCAATAACTATATTGGAAATTTGTGTAAAGGTATTAGAACTAAATTGATAAAATTGAAAAAAAAAAAAAAGATTGATTGAATTTGCATCCGTACTATAAATTTAGGATCGATTGAGTAATTTTCCCCATTAAGAATTTTCTAAGTACCACTCGGTTGAAGCCTTTCTATGCCGCTAATTTTCCTTAGGGAGAGCATAATTAATTAGGAGTTCCGAAATAATAAGCATCCATCCTCAAATAAATGCTTCACAAAGCCAGCATGCTAGGGAAATACGCAGCTTCCAAATGGTCATGTGAACAATCGAAATCAATCCTTTTCAAAAAATTTCAGTTGATTTTATCTTGTTTATCATAATCTGGGTAGGTAACGAAGAATTAACATGTTCAATCATGGAGTTAAAAACTTTCTTTACCGCAATCTACAGCCTTTGAAAATTGTTATATAAAAATAAAAAATAAAAAGATAATGAAACTGATGTAAGATCCATTGAATGTTTGACCCCATAAAAAACAAAAGGATCCATTGAATGAAGCAAGCACTTACGTCAGTAAAAAAAGTTATGAATAAAATAATTTTCTTTTGCCCACGTAAGATATTGCTTTTCTAACATCGAATGTTAATCCAAATGAAAACGACCGTGTTGGCTAAGTTTATGTCAAAATATATGACAGTTTGTCCAATTACATTTTCCACAGGAAAATTACCGAAATAATTTTAAACTTATTATAATTTTTCCAATTCAATCATAAACATTTTATATTTGTACTCATTTAGTATATCTGGATAATTTTAGATGGACAAACATGTCAATTTTTCAATTTTTTTCCTTCTCTCTTTTTTTTTTTTTTTCTTTCCTTCTTCCTCTAAGGTGACCAGCTAGAGGCGAGCCTCCCTCGAGCCTTAGCCACCCCTAGCAAGGCCTCGCCGAGAGAGCCTCCCCATGGCAGGTGAGGTCGAGCCTCCATAATGGCTAGCAAGGTCAACCTTGCCAAGCAAGGGAAGAAGAAAAGAAAAAACAAAAAGAGAAAAAAAAAAAATTTAAAAATTAAAAAATTGACACATTATCATCGACTAGACAGTCAGCGCTAATTGGTGTCCATGTCAGCACTAGCCGGTCAAAATTAACCAGATGAACTAAATTTGCACAACTACAAAAGATTTATGATTAAATTGATAAAATAAAAAGGTTTATAACTAAATTGGAAAAATTATAATAGGTTAACGACTGTTTTTATAATTTCCCCATTTTCTACCACCCTCTATGGATGGGAAAACCTTTTTTTTTTATTTCGTGGATATGATATCACGAAATCATAATGAGTAGCCCAAAAGAATGAGTAGCCCAAAAATGAAATCAATATTGCTTATATATGGAGTGTATAATCGAGCCATTTTATCACGTGTGTAATCCATACCGACATACATTCTTTAATCAGTAAGCCAACTCAGTTCGATGTTCTTACTTCTATTGTAATTTTCTAATAAAGTACTATGAGAAGGAGAATACTTTATTAGATGCTTGATATCATGTGTCATGTTAATATATATCATGTAGAAGAGTTTCGGCTAACAGGGTCAAAAGCTTAAACGCCTGGCCAGTCTGCTTGAGGGATCCCTCGAATGTTAAAATCTTCCGAATGGCCTTTTTCTTTTCCTGCAGATTTTGAACGTTTTGGACGAATCCAATCACAATTAGCCATTGCGGCGGTTCAAATTACAGCAACTTTCCACTGCATCAGCACGGGAAAAATTTAAAAACGATTGCATTAAGAGATAAGTGTGCATTCCTAGACCATCTCGTTCATTTGGAAATGGGACTTCTATCTTCTTCCTTGTACCTCGTCGAAGACGAGTGGCCTCAAAAGAAAATGTGATGATATGATGATTCGAGCTGAGGTCTCTAACGAAGAGGGCGAACTCGCTTACCTACCTACCCCCTTGGGGTTAATGGACTTGTATCTTTCTTGAATACGTAAGAGGATTGAAATCTTTTGTAGATGAAGTGTCTATTTCTTGAAGCTATGATGACAGTCGATTCAACACAGCCATTGAAGTGCCTTTTGAACATTGTGAACACATTCAAACAAACGCCACGATTTCATGACATCATTCGTTTAATTCAAATTTTGGTTTTTTTGGAATCCCGCCCTTCGCATATAAGCAATAATATTTGAACATATAGTAAATTTGAGATGGTATCTTCTTTTTACGCATAAATTTTTTTATGTGAACGAGGTGTCTAGGGCTCTTTGAAAACGCAAGAATCCTCGCCAAGTCTAGTAATCCTTCATTCCTCACACATCTAGTAATTACCAAGCACACACGGACAAATCCCTTGGGTTTATTTGAATAGTTAATAGAATTAACTCCTTTTAATCCTGCTTTTTTTCTTCTTTGAATTATTGCTCTCTAATTTTTTGTGAGTAATAACTAATATCTTTCCTATGCGTATGATAAATAATCCTTTTTTTGAATAATATGAGTTTACTATCGTAATTAAGTCACTATCTGAAGGGGAACTAGCATGGTAACTCATCGAGATAATCCCAACAAAAATCTAAATTCTCTAGGCAAAATTCGAATCCACAACGTCATTTCTCGAGCCGAAATTATGGATACATACTTGTCATTAGATCGATTCCGAGGTGGATAATAAACTTTTTTATTCGATTTATGTGACAATTCAATATTTTTTTTTTTATCATTGTGTTGACTTTTTTGGATAAATCCCATATAGATTTTCCAAATTATTTCACTAACTCTCGCAATAATTATGAAAAGCCCCTTCAAACCGAAACGTTCATCCCGCTTCGATTGCGCACCTTCGCGCCTATAAAAAAACGCGACGCCATGTACGTCAACAACAGCAGAAGGCTCTAAAACCATCAGCCCTTGAGAAATGGCCGATGCCCCGTCCGCTTCGATCCTCTCCTTCCTATCCATTGCGATCCTCCTCGTCTCCTCGATCACGGTCGATGCAGGCGGGGACCGTGAGCTGAGCTGGATGTTGCCAGCCCCAACGAGGGCCCCAGGGTGCCAAGGCCCGATCGCCGAGTGCCTGGCGGAGGACAAGTTCGGGATGGACTCGGAGATCAGCAGGCGGATCCTGGCGACCATGCCGAGGCACATCAGCTACGATGCGCTGCAGCCGGGCACCGTGCCGTGCTCCCTGAGGGGAGCGTCCTACTACAACTGCAGGCCTGGCGCCGAGGCGAACCCGTACAACCGCCCCTGCAGCATTATCACCAAGTGTCGTAGCTGAGAAAAATGGTGAAGTGGCTGTGTATGTACCTATATGTTTCTTGCTGTTTCCCCTGTGCTTGTGGTGTGGACATGTTCATGACATTGTGTGATCGTGTAAAGAAGCTAAAGCTCTGATTTGTTCCTCTTGCCTCCTCATCCATCTTCTTCTCTCTCCTTTCTGCCTCCTGCATAATACGAACTCTTTCTAGTCATGTTCCATCGAGTTCATTCTGGTAAAAGGGAAGCAAAAGCATCTCAAAAAGTTATTTGAAACAGCACTCGTGAGCGGCTAACGTATCTCGGACAACATGCGTTCGGTTGGAAGTTCCCGGTGATCGTTTATAATTGCACCCAACAGGTGATAAGAATCATCTGCATATTCATATCGTCATTTTTTGCCATGCAAAACGGCGTTCGGAGTTTGTCAAGCGTCACACTTTTTACTTGTCCCAAGGCCCTTGGCCACGAGGATAAACTGAAACATGATGTAGCGTTCCGAGGATGATAAGATTGAATATAGAGCTAATACTTTGCTGATTTTTCTGCAATCAAAGGATGCGGAAACTTTGTCTTTCTCCTGATCCACTTCGAACAATTCCATGTCGAACGATTAGAAGATTAGCATCAATTTCAAGCTTACGGCTCATCCTTCCAACCATCGAAGCTGGAAGCTTCTGCTGTTGTGAACGATTAAACATCTAAATACGAGACCGGATTCGATCGAAAATAACCAAGCATCGACTACCTACCTAGGTCCTTCTATTATCCTATGGTAGAATTGCTGATGCTTCTTGTGTTTTTTGTAACTCTAGACCGGATTCGATCGATCATCTATTTTTTTATTGCCACATTATGGCTGGTCTTGCCATGTTTTGGACTCCTAGATGCAACCTTCCTTGGCATAACAAGGGGTGGATGAACAATCTTCAGTGGGCCATCAAGTGTATCTCGGACAGTGACTTTTATCAAAGTATTGCGAGGTACTCTTTCGGTTCTCTATGCCACACCATTTGGAAGACACGGAATGACATACTCTTCCGAGGCCAAGCCCCGTTCATACCCGCAATACAAAAACATCCCATCAAAGCTGTGAAGGATAAGGCACTTACCTTCAATCACGTTCTCGACACACCGAAAAATAGGAGGATCCAAAGAAGTTGGGGACTCGACCCCACTATCTTCTCTTCGACCGTGTCTATTCCCTCTTTGTAATTTTGTTGAGGGTTGTCCGTGCTTGACTTCCCTTTTTGTTTTTCCTTTTTCTCGGCACTCTTCCACTCATTATGACTTGTATGCCATTATGAGTGTAAATTTTGGTGCCGAGATCCCTGCTGTATAGCCGTGTTTGGTTAAAAGTTAATACATTACTTACATCACCCAAAAAAAACATCTAAATACGAGAAATCCCGGTAGGCTTGCCTGCCTATTCGGTTAAGACACTAAATTGCGACTCGGGGGAAAAAAAATAGCGTAATCAGTGCAGTGTATATCCCAATGGGTTTCGCTGGGTGATTCAAGGGATCAATAGTTCGAAGTGTTGCTTTAGAATAACATAGCATGTAATAGGGTTGATAATCCCAAAATACCCGTGTCTGTATATAATACTGCAAGCAGGATGAGGCATCATCAAGTGATTTCTGAAAAAAGACACCCTAAATTAAATCGCCTATCTTTCAAGTCTTAATGACAGAAATGCAAGGTACACTCATTTGAAGAAAAATATCTGCAAAATAATGTCAAAACTGTTGTTGTTTCTTCTATCTTCTATTCATGCTGTTAGTACAGATGAAGGTCCAAAAAGAAACTTGAAGCTGTGACGATCAAGAGGATCAGCAAAATGGGCATTGGAGTTTTTCATTCTTCTTTCTTTCCACTGGATGATTCGGCCTTAACATAAGGATATTCCGGGGGGCCACGCCAAAGGCCCCACAATATAATTAAGTGGAGACAGAGAAGCAGAACAGACGAAAAGATGTTTGATGGATAGACATTCCAGCATAACTCCACTCCTACGAACAATATTATCCTGCAACAAAAACACCTTTGTCCTTCAAAACGGTTGTATGCATAGAAATTACTGTCTTAAACATTAACGCACTAAGAGGTTACCGTAAAAGTGTTGGAAAAGGCGTTCTCCAAAGTAAATAAGGTAAGCTGTAAAAGTACCTGTACCAATAGATCCAGATTAGAAACTAATGCAACAGCCATAGACCTTCAAACTTCAAGTGGAACAGAAGATGTGCGTAGTGTATTGCAGAATAGTTGGAGTGAACTTACTCCAGCAATGGGAATAGTAGCAACAGTATTCATGGAGAAAGTGAGATAGACAATGAAGAACTCAAATAAAATGATGTAAATGCATTAGGAGCAAAGGGAAGGTAGAACAAGATGCCTCAACATTATAGGAGCCTATACTATGCATGAGTGCCTGCATGTATGGGTTTGCATGCTCGAATGGGTGTTAATGTGTTTGTGAAATAATGAAGTCCTTAAGCAACAAAGAAATGCATAATATCACTCACAAACACAGTAGCAATTAACGTATATTGTAGATACACATAAACCAACTAACAGTTGAGCATCTATCAGGCAGCTGGCCCTTACAAAAAGAATAAAAGAAAATGAAAAGATCACATTGGATTAAGAATCGATGGTCTATTACATTCCTCCAACTATTTAACATAACACCAATTTAACATAACGTGGTCCGACCAGGTTGTATCAATAGGGCTAAGCAAAATAACCTGGTGGCCTAAAAACCTGGTCCGACCAGATATTTCCAGGCTCAGATAGGTCCGGGCTGGGCCACAGGACCTAAAATAAAAAAAATTGCGAACTGTTCTTTTGGGCTTAAGGTACAAAATATATATTTCAAATCCCTAATGCACGAAACACTCTCTCTCCCGTTTATCTCATTCTCCCTGGTTCTCCACTGTCAATCTGCCACCTCACGTCCAGCAGCCCTACATGACTTGCTGTACTTCTTGCATGACTCATCTGTCCTTTCTCTTGTCACACTCCCACAAGCTGAGGCACTAGGATTAGGATGGCCACCACTCTTCATTCATGGCCACTTTCAAATCACAGGTTGGTATGACTTCCTTGAGGGTTTTTTCCCCCATTATTCCTTTTTCAAAATCTAGTGGATATATTCTTCCTACTCTGCCTAGAGGCTCATGCTTAAGCAAGCTACTTCATGAAGCTTACAATCTCATCCAATTTGATGACTTATGTACTGCAAGTGCTTGTCTTTTTTAGTTCTTTATTTTCCCAGTTGAAGATGTGCTGTTTTTGTTAACAACTACTTACATGTTAAAAAAGAAAAAATGACATTGGCCATCTGGCCCGTTGGCCTGGACATGCCAAAATGACCCAGTCCTATTCTGTCCAGGCCAAATTACACATTTCAGTTCGGGCCAGGCCCTTGGAACAAACAGTATCAGGCCCAAGCTGTTCAGGCTAGGCGAATTTTTTGGCAGAAGCCAGCTCAACTCGGTGCATTCTAATCCCTACATACGATGCAATACATGGTACACCAAACCCGAATATTTACAACTCACAAGCAACAGTGGTAAAAGTATGTCAGATAGATAATATTTGGAGATACAAGTTGAGTAGCTATCAAACTTCTGCAAATAGACTTACCATGAGTAGAACTGATAATGCAATGAACGTGCACATACAATGCCAATAAAATTCCCAGCAAACATAGTCGTCACAATATCTGAATCACGCAATTGAGAAATATTAGTATTAAGCAATAAATAACACTAATCGAGGAAAAAAAAATCATAGTTTGCTCACGCTCTTGGCTGAGAACTTTGGACGATGAACCAGTACTACGAAAATTTTGTTGTGAGAAGGAACTTAAGAGAGAGAACTTCAGCTTCAAGGAGAGAAACTTTGAATGCAAGAAGTTAAAAAGCCCCCCTTCATGCCTGTCGATTAAACACAATTTCATGAAAACCGTGTCAATCCACAGAAAAGAAAGAAAGCATGAATCATGCAGACAAAATAAACAAGAAACTACATAAGTCAACTAACCCACTAGCAATTAAAGACACTATCTCTATCAGTTGCCAGATTTAAAATGAGAATGCAATTAGTACTGCTCATCCAAAACTAGTGCACCAAAAAGTTACTTACAAAACTAGTGCACCAAAAAATTACTTATGCACATACGCAAACAGAATTTGCATAAAGAGACTGAAATGATCGAGACTTGGAAAGCTATCTTTAGCAAACCAACAACTACCATTTGCACTCAAATTCATAGCCTAACAAAGCAACTTGAGTGATATTAATACTTACTTGCACCATCTATAGTGCGCAAATGTGAAGAGCAACACCAGGTGAACAACCAGCAAGGAGACTGCAAATCCTTTCGATACAAAAACTGGCTCAGGAACAAACTTGAAGTTAACAGACCTGAAGGTAAATAAAGTTGATTTTCAACTAATATTCAGCAATCCTTTATGTACAAGTTAAATCCAAGAAACTTGTAAAAAAGGATGGTGCCACAATTGATTTTCAACTAACATAGCGTAATCTCATTGTCATTACATTTTGAATGGGCATTGAAATTTGGTTTCAAAAGATTCTTTCACCCTAGCATGCACCAAGTTGACTTACAATGTGCAACATATCTCAAAGCGGAAAACAGGCCATAGAATAACAAATCCAGAATACATCTACTAAATCCAGTATAAAAAGTCATCAATGGGTGCCATATATTTTGCATAGTCAAACAGAGTGTGTTACATGACAACACTAAACTACTTCTTTGGCAGCTCAATAGCAGGGTTCATGCACTATTATACCAGATGTTTTCACTTGCAAAATGATCTGTTCATTTAAGCTGCTAAGCATGAACCTGAAATACAACTTATGAGAGAGAAAATGAACAAGATTTTCCACCCAGTGACTATAGTCTCATCTACTTTGACATTTAAAGATCACAGAGAAGTAATACCAAAAGTGGATGAATATGCGACCAAGATTGAAGGCCCGAGATATGTATGCAACCGGATAGGATAAGAGAAAAGGAAGCCCCAACAATATCTGGAGAATTGTGGATTAGTGAACCAGTAAGCATGATGATCAGATCAGACACCCGGCGACATTAGTCACAGATGGAGCTTCACTCACCTATGCATGCCAAAAATCAAAAGATTGATATGTCACATTCCCAAGAAAAGGCAATTGTGTGCCATGCAGACTCAATTTTCATTCGAACGAATCTCAAGAAGGATATCAAAATGGATGTAGGGAAGAAGGAACATCAAGGACCATAAGGTCAACTACCTGCACAAGCGCTGCACAAGCTAAAGCTGACACCACCCCAAAGATATCCATGGCCTGCAGAAGATGCATGTGAGGGATTATAAACCATGCTCAGAATTGCAATAAGTACTCTAGACACAAATTCAAGACTTACAGAGAATGAAAACCATGTACCTTCAGCATTAGAAGAAGCAATGACGGGGCATAAAGGAGGACATTCATTTTTATAGAAACAGCAGCACTGCAGAGATCAAAGGAATAATCTTTATTTGAAGGAAAACAAAAGTAAGAGGAAGCACGAGGAAAAGGAGTTCTAAGTAAAAACACTACCTGAAGATAATCAACCCAACATGCCACTTTTGGCTAAGTAGGACAGCCATAGAAGCATGGAGGAGCATTGTAGCAAAACAGTCATTAAAGAGACGGAGAACAAAGATAGAGTGCGCCCTCTTTGACAGACAAAGCAAGCTCAGAGCCCACCATGGGAGCTGCGATAGTTTTCAAACAGTGGAGATCAATGACATTGCTGAAGCTAACTCAGAAGGGAGGGAAATGGAATACAAAAAAAAAATTACTGCATTGTGAACAGATTCAATCGAATAAGCATCTGTCTTTTGAAATTCATAAATAAAGGATCCAATAAACAGTCCCTACATTCGTCCCCACAATATCTGAATAGTATAAGTACTATACATATCAGATTGAACAAGGTAATGAAGTACATCGAATAGAGTAAGCGGGGAGAAAAAAACTGTCTTTACTCTATATAAGGAAAATACAACTAGAATATGATTGTACAAAGCTGTTAAATATTAAGTAAGTCGGTAGAGATCAACGTAATGATGCACCATGCAAAGTGCCAGCACCATAATTGGCATTTGAAGCAAGGATGAGCAGTGAAGGAGATAAAGGAACAAAGCCAAGTCGCATCGACAAACACGCGCACAAAGAAATAAGCACGCTTTATACGTGCAAAGATTAGAGCACTTACCACATCTGTCTTCACATATATGAAGAACACGATCCCCAGATTAATGATGTACAAAATGCCAAACAAAATCTGCAGCGGCGTCAAAGAATCAAGGATTCCATCAATAACGTAGGAAGCAAAAGACCCCCCACAAAACGCAAGAACAAATAGCAATTACAGCAATAACACCAATATGCACAAAATATACCTGAGCCGGATAGACCTCGCTGTCGGTGACGAACTGAATGGCAGAGTAAACATAGAGGAAGCCGGCCGGATAGACCAGAGGACCCGTGTCACCTTTCAAGTTACTGTAATCCCTCTCTCCTCCTAGAAATCCGCTCACCTACAATAACACACGAAATCGACCGGAACTGCGAAATCAAAAGCAGCGACGCGCGTAAAAGCACGAAATTTCAAAAAAAAAAAGAAAGAAAGAAAGCTCAGAGCTTGATTCGGAACGAGCACGGACCTGAGACATGTAAGCGTCCCAATCGATCTTGGTGTCTGCAAGCAAGCCAGCCGAACGGCGACATTCAGAAACAAGACCAATCAGACAGACAGAGAGAGAGAGACAGACAGACAGACAGACAGAGAGAGGGTATTACAGGGGACGTAGGCGATGATGAGAGAAACCAGGACAGCATCAGCGAGGAGCAAAGCCAGAGCGAAGGCGGCTTTGCGATTCCCGAAGAACTTCACGGGACGCGAAGAATCTCGCTCTGATTGGCGAGATTCGAGCTCGGCCGTCGCGCGAGGGACGGCCATGGCTTCCTTACTTGCTCGCGGCATTCTCTCTCTCTCTCTCTCTCTCTCGGAGTTTCTTCGTTCGCTACTGTTCTTTGTTGATCGATCAGTAATGACAAAAGCGGGTGCACGGTAAGAACCGGTGCTCCTCCGCAGCTGCGGACCGTTGGATCTGAAATGGGGCTCCGTATGATCCACAGCCGTTGATGTTTTTCACTCTTAGAAGGGGGGAATCGGGTCAGAGCGTGCTTCGGCCTCGGGTCGGGCCTTCGGCTGCTTTGGATTTAAGCACCGCAACACTGTTCTAAGGATGCGTTTAAACATTTTAAACATTTTTATCAGAAATTATTTTTTTATTCTCGAAAACAAATTTTAAACATTTTAAAAAGTTTAGTAACCGTCCCTATGGTACGTTCTCAAAATTTCTAATTTAAACAATTTTCTTCTTAATTTTTAATAATTTTATTCTTTTTTTCTTCATTTTTTTCTTTCTCTTCTTCTTCAAGTTTTGACTAGTCATCGACCTTGGGATAACCGGCGACCGGCCAAATGAGGGCCGACGATCTCACCAAAGTGTCTCCAGTCCCCAAAGAGGTCGTGCCTCTTTGATCGAGCATCTCTAGTAGTTGGGTGAGGCTCGATCGAGCCTTAGCTAGGTGAGAAGTCTCGCCTAGATCTAGCAAGGCCGAGCTCGCTCAACCGACAATAGGGCTTGACCTCACCGGGCCACTACGAGGTTAGCGACGCCCGACCTCACCAAATCCGAGGGAGACCTACCTAGCCACTAGTGAGCCTCACCCTCGCCAAGCTAGGTGAGGCTCACCGGAAGTTGTGGTGAGGCTCACCTCATCGATGGTTGGGCAAGCCTCTGGTGAGCTCACCGAACCTCATCCAACTAGTCGTTGATGACCAGCAACAGTGGACAATGGCAACGGCAGATAGAATCAAATACTATTTGATAAGTTGCCAAACATAACCTAATATGCCACATTGATAAGGGACTTTGGCATTGGCTATGAAAAATTACTATGTATTATTTATAACAACAAAGCACAAAATTAAATCATTTATTTCTGCTCGGTTGTAAAATATAAAAAGCTATTAATCATATATACATATCTATTATGTATATATTATTCCTATGTCAATTATTTGGTTGAGACGGGATTTAGGTATTCAGCATTGAGGTCTTGAGTCCATAGGCCTGAGGTCCTTGGACACTTGGATCAGCCAATTCAAGACGCCCTTTTGGCGATGGAAACCCGATCAAAGAATAACATACTTTGACTCATTTTCTCAAGCGATTCACGCAAGCACCTTATCCATCCTTTTATAATATCGAATTTATCCCGATGTCAATCTCTAGAGGGCCCAAAACCATCCATAACGTCGCGTCGCCTCACCACCATTCCCTCCCCCTTCGCGCCAAGTGTTACGTCGCATCGTCCACTCTGCACCACCACCCACCACCCACGCGTCCTCCCTCCGTCCCTCCTTCCTTCGTCACCCTCGCCGCCCAACCTCCATCCTACATTCCAGAGATCGCCATTGCCCCCCGTCCGTTCGACAGATAAAACCGGCGCCCCTCACGAATTCCAAAACCATCTCAAGTCCCTCCATCTCTCTTTCTCTGCCATATTCGACCTTGTTTCCTCTCTTGGCCTCTGCCTTTTACCCGTCTTCCATGGCTTCCCAGGACCTCAAACAACGCACCACACCGCACGACCCCTCCCCGGCCGACGCCGCCGATGCCCCCGCCGCCGCCCCGACGACCACCACCAAGGCCAGGCCGAGGCGCGCCGACCGGCGCACCATGGCGAAGCGCGGCCTCCGCTCCCTGGCCCTCGCCGTCTCCCTCCCGCTCTCCCTCACCCTCCTCGACATCTACTTCTTCGGCTCCCTCAGCGCCCCTGCCGCCGCCGCCCACGCCGCCGCCGCCGCCCACGAGGCGGAGAGGCCGTTCGTCCCGCCCCTCTGGATCCTCCACACGCTGTGCGCCGTCTCCAGCATCCTGATGGGCCTCTCGGCGTGGCTCGTCTGGGCCGAGGGCGGGTTCCACCGTAGGTCCGCGGCGCTGCCGCTATACCTGGCCCAGCTCGGGCTGGCCCTGGCGTGGGGCCCGGTGGTGTTCGGGCTCGGGGCGGGCCGGGTGGGGCTGGCGGTGGCGGCCGGGATGGTGGCGGCGATGGTGGGGTGCTACAGGACGTTCGGGGAGGTGAACCCGATCGCTGGGGATCTGGTGAAGATCTGCTTCGCGTGGGCGGGGCTCTTGTCCGTGGTGAATCTGAAGCTCGTGTCCATGTGAAGAAAGCGATGGAGCGTCGTCGTATCACGTGGTGGCGTCGGGCTTAGAATTTTGTGTTCTAGCATCTTTTGTTTCGTGCGCTCTCGTACAGAACCTGAGTCCGTCTTGTCGGAGAGTGCTTGATGTACATAATGTTTCGAGGTTTCAGTTTCTCGTTCCCTTTTGAGGGAGACGGTGTGGTTATGCTGGCGTCGTTACTTAGGTTTGTCGTATCATCCTGAGGCCATTTTGGCCCACTATCGAACGATACCCGTTTCCAATTTCTGTGGTCGTGGTCTGATGATTGTGTTGTATCCATAGGACTTTGATAAAATAAAACGTGAACTGATCCCACTGAATATTTCAAAAGCGGGAAGAAAACTGATGATCTCGCGGATGGATTAGACACGTCTTTTCGGAACCAACAAAATTCTACAAGCAGTACCCCGGCCCGTCACGTCTCGTGCGAAGATATATTATCTCAAACGCCCGGAGATGTTCAATGTGCTAAGTATTTAGGCATTTGAAGCCAACCAAAAAGTGAATAGTGCTAGAGTAAGTAACTAGGAAGCAAGATGTTGGAAAGTTCCCCAGCATTGCATACCGTTTTGGTAAAGTGGAAATAGCTGCCTAAATTGTCAAATTCCCACAGAGAGAAACTGCTGACTGCTGTGCCATCTCATCTGATTTACCCCTTCGAAAACGTAAACTCGCTTAGAAAAGCCAGGAGGCAAACAAGTTTCCGAAAATGACAAGATGCTCTGAACTAATTTGACCACTGCAATGTATTGTTCGTCTTGATCAATCTAGGTATCTATCGTCCCTCATAGTTCTCTGATCGAGTACATTAACAAAAAAACCCTCCAGGAAGACGAAACTTCTTTCCTGAGTTGAGCTAATACGCTACTCGGCAATGGAAAGCTTTCTCAGTGTGATAGAGATTCTTCTCTTCTGATCTAGCTCCTGCCCTTGCCATACCTGAAATCCCGGATTGCGATTGATCTCGTGTTTCCAAAGGTAGCGAGCTTCTCCGGACATAAGAACCAAGGAACCTGGAGGCAGATAGACTGGTACTTTAGACATTGGCTGCTCGTTTTCTACTTCGCTGCTGGTGTTGCATGTATCTCCAACCCGGGTGAAGTGCATGATGCATGGAGACTCAAGGGATACGATAGCAATTCCATCGCCAAAGCGCATTAGATCAACATGTGCACAAATACCCTGCGAGTGCAAATGTCTGTTTGAGGTGGCGTGCCAACAAGTGCAACTCAACAAGTAATGGAACCATTGCAGAAAATGGCTTAGGCATAGAAAAAAGCATTTGAAAGTTAAACAAGTACAGAACACAAAAGCCGAGGCATACAATCCCTTCCAACACGAGTTATCAAGCAATTTAGAAGAGCAACCAAGAAAATGCATGGTTGAGGAGGCAATCGACAGTGATCGGAAACTTTATTCTCAAACAGTTCAAATATTGATGCACTCAGACAAAGTGAAAGCATTGCTGCTTGAGTATTCTTTCAAGATTAAATATTTTTAATGCCTCAACGAGATGAATGGTATGAAGTGGTAAACAATATCTTACCTCACCCGGATGGTATAAGTTCACAATGAGTTGATCAAATAGAGGCTCTCTCCCCAATAATTCCAATGGCAGGATAGGAAAGAGAGAAGTATCCTCCCGTGCATCTGCATTTGACAACTCGAACTCTGGGACAAAGTCCCCTAATAACACCACCTCTCGAATAGAATTAGAAAGCTCAGTTGTCCACGCTGGAAGACTCCCAAACCTCATGGCCTGCAGCGACAAAATGCAGGACAATACCAGTTCAGTTCCAATCAGTGATGGCAAGAGGCTATTCACGACCTGAAACTATTTTGCTCAGCCATTGCGCAAATGGAATGCAATCGCCTGCACATAGTTTTCAGAAACTCGAGCTATTCAATTTGCTTTTGGTCATATAATTATGGAGCCAACAAGAAAATGCGTGCAACAGAACGGAAGGCAGGTAAGAAATTGTTTCCAGCTACGAAAGGCCCGTCAGTCTCTCGAGAATCAATACATCCATATCTAAAAGACAGTAAGAGTTATCCATCTCCTAGCAAGCTGCGAAAACTAAATATCTCAAGCAAACTCCTATGATGTCCCCGATAAACTCAGAACTCTAGATCTGCATATAAGTTCACGCATAAAGCTCACTCGTGGTATTTGCGCTGAACACGAATGTACAGACTAACATAATCGCATCGACCTAAAATAACGAAATTAGCAGCTTAGATAACAACAAGATCGCATGGTTCGTTACCAGTTTAACATGCATTCGACCTCCTCTCTTACTCATCAAGTTACAGAGGTTAAAATTAAATGAATCGTTTCGCTTGCATGTGACGCGCGGATAAAGCGTAATTATCTAAACCTAGATTTCAGAAGAAATACTGCAACAGACGTCTGCCTACAGCACCGATTCAAATTAAGCGAAAACCGAAGCCAAGCCAACAACAATCACATTGCCAGTCAAGCGGCTCGTGCTGAGAATTTGCAGTGCAGAATTTCAACGCTCTTGAGGCACACACAACAGCAAGCGCTTATCGATAGGCGGGGCGACGTAGTACCTGGTTATGCGAAGCTTCAATGAACCATCCCTCTACAAGAAGAACAGCACAGCACAGAACACGAGAATCAGTGAAATCGCCGGTCTCGATCCTTCCACTTCCCCTCCGCGATCTAACAAAAAACCTCGCGATTACGAGAAGGAGACGCACCTTCCTCGACCGCAGAGAGCAGAGAGCGCTGCTGTTCCGGGGAGAGGAAGTCGCCGCACAGCCACAGCCCGTCGATCTCCTCGATCGGCGCCCAGGTAGGGCTCTGCCTCGGCGCCGGTCGCCGCGGCGGCTCCCGCTCGTCTCCGTCGCGAGCTTCGAGCCCGTCGAGCTGATCGCCTTCTTCGTCGGAGGAATCCCCGAACGCTTGCCTGAGAATCGCCGCGGCGTCGCCGCCGTCCATTTCCGCCGTCTCCCTCTGAAGATACGGTATCGCCACTTTGCCGTTACCGGAGCGCACGGAAGAAACGGGTTGGACTTTGCTAACCCGATTGGGTTGTCTGTTTGTTTGTTAACAGGGCATCATAGAGGGAGTTCAGTTAGGCAAATTTCAGTTGCTCCTCAAAATATCGTTCAAGTCGCGGTGAATTTTAATCTCAGCTACATTAACGCATTAATTTAAGTCGGATCTTGGTCAAAGGCAAAAACAAATAAAGTTTAGTTTATCAATACTCAATAAAGTTTAGTAATCGATAAAAAAATTAACCAATAATAACAAATGCAATCTCAAGTCGTTACCAGAGTTCTTTTTCATTTTTGGATGATATCAAAATTTCAAATAATAATTAACTCAAAGATAAAAATAAAAATAAAAAATCGCTAGGGACAAAGCGTTTTTGCCCTTTTATTTTTTCACCATCTCCCCTCACTTTCCTCGAGTACTGTTTGCTTATAGTTGTTAACTCTTCGAGTGGTCATAGATGTTAAGGCCCTGTTTATTTATTTTTGTTTCGTTAGGAATAAAAATTTTATTTTTTTGTTAGAAATAAAAAATAAATAAAAACCCATTTAGTAAAACTTTTGTTCTTGAGAATAAAAAATCTATTTTTTTGTTAAAATGATTTCGAACGTAAACGAAGTAGAAAAAAGTTGTTTATTCCTGCGAACAATTCAAAGATTGAAAAACAATTTTTATCTCTCCTCTTTTTTTTCTCTTTCTTTTCTTCTTCTTCTTCTTCTTCCTTTTGCCAATCACTGACCTTGGCCATGGACGGCATCGCGACCGGCCAGCAACCTCGCTGAAGCGTCGCTGGACCACGGAGACGCTAAGCCACGGCGAGGCTCGTCAGGCCGAGCCTCGCTAGGCTAGGGTGAAGCCGACCTCGCGCCGCCTAGGCGAGGTCGAGCCTTGCTAGTGGCCTTAGTGGCCAGGCGAGCCTCGTGAGGCCACCGACGAGGCTCAACCTCGCCCAAGCGGCGCGAGGCTCACCTGGCCACTGGCGAGGCTCCGACAAGCTCGCCAGCCCTCACGGTGGCCTGGCGAGACTCCGTCGAGCTCGCCGGCCCTCACCCAACCAGTCGCCGGTCACAAAGAGAAAGAAGGAAAAAAAAAAGAAAAATATAATAAAAATATTTAAAAACTAAAAGAATCAATAAAATTATACAAGTTTACCAAACGCATTTCTATTCCCTGGAGTAGAAATTTTTGTAATTACCATGCACATTCTTATACTCGAAATTGTTCCTAAGAATATAAATAAATAAATAAACTATTTTTATTCAAAAAATTGTTCATCTAACAAAAACGTTACCAAACGCGCATTTAACTCTTCTCATGGATTTTAATTGTTTATGTGATTGCACACGCCTTTTCAATAGAAAGAATGTAATTGCATTTAATGTTTTATTCTTTCCCATTTTTTATGAAAATAAATGAAGAACATAAACTTATGGGGAGTTGGAAATTTGGAAAGCTTCACGTACTACGCAAACTTCAATTTCTTTTTTATTTCTATGGTAGGCCTTGTATCCTTATTTGATCTTCCAAATCATCCGTCCACTTTTCTTTTTCTTCGACAAACGGCGGGTATATACCTTTACGATATTCTCACGAGCCACACCTTTTTCTTATGCGGCACGATGCGCCTTGTACTTTGCCAAATAAACAGCACATTAGCAATGCCAAGTTTCTAGAAAAATTCAAACGAAGCATCTTCGAAATCCTCTCGATGTGCGCACATGCGCGCGCTGGTAGCACAGAGGTGTGATGCGTCCCAGAGTTGGTGATGCTCGGCTTCATCGCGGCGACCACCACGTGACCAATAACGAGTGAAAGGCAATGAAAATAAGTAGCTGGACAATATTGATTTCAAGCAAGATTCCAGAGATCACCGGCAGCAATATTCCTTCCCAAAACAATTGCCGTTTGGTCCAGAATAACTTTGGCAGTCACAGTTAAGACGATGAACTTATTCCACAGAGCCAATGTACAGTAAGCCTGGGGCAGGAGCCATCCGAACGCCATTAATCCATCTAGGTTCGCAAATTGTTAAAAAACCATGGGCAACCACCAACCACAATAATATCGCGTTAGGCATCATTCATGCGTTCTTCGTACAGACATTGCGCCAGTGTTCGTATGGCAAGTTCGACCCTATCAAAATCTACTGTGGCATACACACTATTGGGCATATATGAACAACAGGACAACAATTCGAGACCAGCCACTATGCAGGAAACCAGTTCCTTGACATGCACAAGATGAACAATCCCCACTGTTCAATCATCCAGACGTTTTCACGATGATATGAAATTCACTGCATCTAATTGGAAAATCTTTTAAGGGAAGACAATATTATTTGATTTTCCTCAATAATCCATCTCGTACTTGATACAATCTATCAAGTAAATATAAAGCGAACAAAATAGGGAGAGTTCCAAGTAAGAAAAGGACATAAGAGCCAACGAATGAGCTGCAAAATTAAGGCCCGGCATGGCATTTCGACAGTGGGCTAGTAAATTGAGTAAGTCTCGCTAACCCCGGGGCGGAGGCTCTTATAGATGGCTGTCACGATGGGAAGGATACCCACAAGCGCAATCTGAAGCTGCTCAGAGCTGCTGGTACGAACCGTGATTTGTCCACTTAACTTGTTGTTTAATCCAGCACGTACTGCAATCTTAGAACTTCTTCCAACAGAAAACTGAGACTGCATATTAGCACCTAATGCAAGATCCCCTCTCCACTTCACAAGGGACAAGCTCATAGAAGTCTGATCCTGGCCCACAGGGAAGTCCGCCTCCCTAAGCCGCACTTCAAGATTGGCTCCATATGCCGCATCACTGTTAGATCTAACGGTTCCAGCACTACCCACCAGCATCACACGCTTTCCAAGGGCAATTTGGTCCTCAACTTTTAAACCAGTGGCTATGTTCTCACCTAAAAACGTAACAGAAAAGCCAGCAGCAGTCTTGTTCTTTTTGAAGTTCTTGAATTTAGTGTCCCCACGGACAATGTAGGCAAGTTGTTTGCCAATATTTTGGATGTCGAAACCTGCCATGGTTGACCCATTGTCGCCATGCTTGGCAGCTACTGAAGAATCCAAGTGGACGTTGAATTCTTTCTTGTCTTTGGTGATCTGCAGTGCAACTGCTCCAGGGAATTGACTGGCGATAGCTAGACTATGCTCGAGGTTTACCCCATCATAACCACAATCATGATCCCAACCATGTGTGTCCAGAACGGGCCTTGCTATGAACTGTGAAGTTGGCTCCAGAAAGCGGTACCTGCAAAGAGATTATTTTAGGGCCAAAATTTTCAAGCTTTAACATTGCAAGACATCCCTTTGAAGGAAAAAAGTTTTGTATGTTAGGCTCAAAAGACATTAACCATAAATATGAAAATGTAAACTATTACTTATGCACCCAATACTTCCGCAGCCAAAAGTATCATTTCTTTTCCTCCTGCGATATTTTCTACCCATGCCAACATGCCATCAAGAAGATCGTACCTGTAGGCAGGATTGTCACTGTCAAAGGATGGTGGAAGAACCATATCATGCAAAGGAACAGGCACGGCAGCTGGACTTCCATCCTCTGGATCACCATCCTCTCCCATATAATCATACTCATCAGGAGAAACCTTTCCTTTCTTCTTAATCTCTCTCATTCTTTTCAGCTCCTCTCTCCACTGTTTCTTTTGCAGAAGTTTCACCCTGTAATCATACTCCTCAAAATATGCTTTCCTCTGTTCCTTGCTAAGCTTAGCAATTTGAGATTTCCTGAGTGGCTTAAACGGAGGAAGCTGGTCATACTCATCCTCTTCATCTTCTTCGTCCGAATCAGACGAATAAGCCATATCAACATCAGAATCACCATTCTCCAGACCCTGATCAGAGGAGAGCCTGGGGTGTGTGCGAGACTGCAACAACCAGGATAACAAGTATGGAAGTGGAGGTGAGCGGGCACGGAAACCAAACAGCTTGCGGTGATCGAATGGGTCTTGAGGTTTTGAGAGAGAACTTGCTTCTGCTAATATCTTCATGGAGAAGCACAACAATAGCAATTGAGGTCTCCAGGTTTGGCCATTTGGGAGCACCTTCTCACCATCTCGATTCTTCCGACAAGATGTGTGATTCTCCACAAGAGAAACCGGGTTCATCAGACTTGGATTCATAAGGCGTAAATCACCTACAGCCTGTCCTATGGATTGCTGAACAACATGGGAACGCTGAGCAACAAACACGTCATAACTAAGTGGAGAACCAGATGGTCCATCTGGTGGAGCAGAAGCACCATGGGTAAGAGTGACAATAGCACTTCGCCAGATTGATGGGCCAAGGGCACTGGTGATTGATTTTAGCAATGGTAAATCATTGAGGTCTCTCGTTTGGGTGTCAAGTCGATCGACATAAAGTACGATATCTGGCGGGCATTTCTTCGTGAACTTCTTTATAGAAGAGAAGATTCTACGGTTCTCATTTTGTTCCATAACAGATGATTTTAAACCAGGAGTGTCAAAGACCCTGATCTTAACTCCATGAACTGTTCCAGTTATCTCTTTCACTGCTTTTGTGGCGGGTTCAAATGCATGGATCATTGCCTTATTCTCACCAAGAAGAGAGTTTATGGTTGCACTTTTGCCCACTCCAGCTTTTCCAAGAACCAATATGTTCAAAGAGTAGTTCAAATCATCTTTCTTTTCCAGTTCAAGCTCAGATGCTGTCTTTTTTGCTAAGTCGAGGCTAAATAATTGACCAGCTTGCCTCCCAGCGACAAGCGCCAACCTGTACAGAACTTGAGATGCCAGTGAATCTTCTGGAGAATAACCTACCCGTTGAACAAGCCTTAGGAATTTGACCCTCAACTGCTGAATCTTCTCAAGTTTCTTCTTTTCTTCTTCAGTCAAATTGTCGTCAGACTCCGCAGGAGTCAGATTAGAAGTAAAAAGACTAGAACGGTTTGGTCGGGAGGCAGGTTTCACCGACCTAAGAGAGGACCCCAACCCAGCAGGACGCTCAACAGAGAATAGCCTCGAGCCATCTTGGGAGGTTATAGTGATGTTTCCGGCATCTGTATCAGCACCTGTTGCAGCTTTTAGCAGAGCAGCCAAAGCAGCTGAATCAAACAACTCCTTACCATCGCCGTCCTCATCAGTGTCGACTTCTTCATCAGAGTCCGTGACAATCTGACCATCGATTCTCTGTGAATGATCATGAGAACTTTCAGCACCAGATTGAGAACCAGCACCTCTTTCCAGTTCCTCCAAGAACTGTTTGGCAGCTTGGGAGTTTTCAAAAAGCATGCTTCCTTTTTCTCCATCGGTATCTGAGCCTTCCATGTCGGTTTCTTCATCCACCTGAAGTTTATCATCGTCTCCAGGTTCCACCAACACATCTTGGTCATATGACAGAGATTGCACTGGAACCCCTGTTTCCACTCCAAGCCCCCCAACTTCAGCAATAGTTCCATTATTCTCCGGGGGTTTTGCCTTGCCATCTAGTTTAGGCTCTGCATGTCCAGTCACAGAGTCCAATGACAGAGACTGGACTTCATTTCTCTCACCAGAAACATGACTATATGCACTTTCCACTCCATGATCGGCAGCTTTCATTGCAGGCTCATCATGTTTGGGTCCAGATTCTGCTTCTGGCTCCATTTGCATTTCTTTTTTTACCTCCTGATCAGGATATTCAGTCGCTTGGTCAACAATTGCTACGCCAGGCTCTGGCATGTTATCTCCTCCAACAACAGGAACATCATCTTTCTTCATTTCAGGAACCCGTTCGGAGGCTTCATCGATGCTGTTCCGTAGTCCATTGATGCTCTCATCCGATCTAACTGCCATGATTTCAGCAGGATTTTCAGCTTTTCGGATTGTTTGATCAAAACCGTTTTCCAGTGGCACAGGTTCGCTAGAGAGTTCCACTGCTTGGATTTCAGAATCCCTCCCATCCATCACTTCCCCAACGACAGCAGCTCCCGAGGCCGTCAAATCAACTTTTACGGCATCCACAACCGTGTCTCCACCATCATTAAACTTCACGCCATCATCTTCAATTTGCTTGACATCTTTCTGCTCAAGGTTCTTGGAGTCCACTCTGTCAGCGCTAGCCACTGAACTATATACGAATTCAGCTGCTTTGCTCGACTCCTCAGACTTACCACCGCCGGAGTTACCCAAAGCCTGCTCCGCAACAGCTCCCTCGCGTTGCAATTTAGCCACTTCCACGGCCCCAGCCTGAACACTCTGCTCAACCACAGCTCCACTCTCAATTACCTTATCTTCTTTCACCCCCATCGAAACCTCCTCCACACCTACCTGATCATCCTCATCACCACCGCTTGTCTCCAGCAATTCTTTTAAACTCTTGCGCCGGGACGCCCGTCTCTCCCCATAACCAAAATCCCCACTTTCCACCCCCTTCTCCAAACCAGCACTCCCCGAAACACCACTCGGACTCGGACCCCGAACCCCGCCCTCCAACGACCCCAATTCCTCGCCGCCTTCAGCCGCACCGGCCAAAACCTTAACTTTCGGCTCCCCAAAACCGCCACCACGCACCTCACCATCATCCTCCCCATCGACCACCTCATCCTCGTCATCATCGTCATCATCGTTGGACACCTTAGCGACCGGCCTGAAGCTCCCGGGCGCCGCGAGAGCCGGCCGCTCCTCCTCCCCGCCGCTCACGAACCCCCCGTCCTCCTCGGACTCTCCGCCGCCGACGCCGACCTTGACGGGATTGGCGACGAGGGGAGGAACGTAATCGTAATCGCGAGACGAAGAAGAAGAGGAAGAGGAGGAGGAGGAACCTGAGGAGAGCGCGTTCGTCGCGGGAGCGACCGGCTGGGACTCCATGGATAATCGACCGGCAGGAAGGAGGGGATAGAGTAGAGAGAGAGAGAGAAGAGAGAGAGAGGGATTTAGGGTTTATGGAGGGGGGGAGGAGGAGGTTGGGGATTGGATTGTCTTTATTGGGGAGGTTTTGTGGTGAGAGGGGGGGAGGGGATGGGGAAGAAGATAAGGTGGGAGTCTATCGGAGGAACGAGTTCAGTCCCTATAGCTGGGACTCGTCGTTGCGATGTCCGCTTGGGGTTAGCTGGATAGTGGATAGTGGATAGGGGAGGGAGACGGAGGGAGGAGGAGGAGGTGCGCGCTCTGGGGTTTTCGGAGGCGTCAAGGCTCTCTCCTCTTCAATTTTTCCTCTCTCTCGCTCTCTCTCTCTCTCTCTCTCCTTCTTTTTTTCCCTTTTTACTTTTTTTTTTTTTTTTTTTTTTTTTTTTTGTGAATTGCTCCTTCTTGGCAGATTTTTTGCAGCCACTTTTTTCATTTTAAAATAATCTCCCACGTCACTTGAAAATTTTAGCTAGTGAAAAAAACTTATTCATCAGTAGAAAAAATTAAATTTTTTTCAAATGATTTCTTGAGTTTAAAATTTTTTTCTAGAATTTGCTTTAAACATTAATTACCGACAAATATTTTCATTTATCAATAAAAAATTATCTAAATATTTTTGAACGATGAAAATACTTTTGATTTATTCATGCGATGCAAAAAAATATTTTTTAAATTACTCATTTTATGCATAATAAATAAAGCCTAACTAATTCTTTGTTTGTTTCCTTGCTAAATTATAACTTAGCTGTCCACTTCGTCATTTGCTCTTATGCAAATTAGCTAAGAGATTAGGAATAATTTCGCCTTGAACTCCGGAGTTACGTTGATGACAAATGTGTCCCTTATTCTAGTTTAATATTTGAGTTTGAATCGTTGTGCTTGCACAAGGATTGCCCCCCAAGAGTGCAAATCCATGTACTCAAGCAATCACTCAACGTGCAAGGGGTCGATGTAGATTAGTCAGGTATTCAGTGAGCGAAAGTATCTATCGTAAATAAAAGACATTAGAGAGTTCCATATATGATTGTTAAGATAATTAAAAGGCGATTCTTATGATCTCTTGCACTTTTCAAATTTCGTTTTCCTTTGAAAAAAATTGATCAAATCTTTATCTTTCTTGACCTCTTAAGTGTTTTTTTACTTCCCACACTTACCATGCTTTTTCACCAATCGGAACTAAAATTGTTGACACAACCACATCAAATGAACTAGTAATCAAATGAGTAATCAATCAACTAATGGGAGCAACAAAAAGAAGAAAAATGGAGCGTCGTAGTAGATCTATCGACGTGTTTCTTCCTAGTTATGTTAAGATTTTCTATATAGTTTTCGGTTCGAAGAATAAAATAGAAGTTTAAAGGTGCTTGAAAAGGATGAGGAGTCAACATTTTGTTTAGTAACACGCATCTCAAGTTTTGAAGGTTTCGTTATTAATTCAAAACAGCTTTTAATTAATTAAAGGTTTGTGATATGTCTGTTATATTAATTATTTTTCTTTATACGTGATAATTTCTAGACCATGGAAATGCGATTGGATCATCAAAAAATAAAACATAAAAAATTGTTCATAAAAAATATTTCACGTAAAAATATCTTTGGAAAATCTAGTTGATTATGACAATCTAACTTCTCCAAAGATCTAGCCGTCGAAACTCGATCCCTCGTCGCTGCTAGGATTTTCTCTAGATTTTGTCAGCATTCGAGAGGACATTTTGGTGTGTCCAACGTTTGATTCGTTCGGGAGATAACGTTGGGGATTAGGTTGTTGTCAGTTTTGTTGGCTTCTGCGTACTTGCTCTGGTCCACTCCTAACTCCTCATCTCATTTGGAGGGCCAAGATTTTTTTTGCATTTTTTTGCCTTGACTGGACTTGGATAAAATTCTCGGACCAAAAAAAAGAAAATAGAAAAAGAAGAACAACTCTAATAAAATTCTATTTCTTTTAGAGTTTGCGATTCGTGCTAATATCTTGGTCCCATCTATTTTAATTTAATTATTAAAAAATCAGTTACTTAATTTAATTTTCTTTTTCTAGTGTTAAATTCAATTGAACGACTTGTTTTTTTTCCGAGTACTTGCTATTGAAATTATAGTTGCATGTCACTTATAATGGACCAATCGAATTTTGATATTTGAATGAGAGATATCATCAATTGTATGGACTAGCGTATTAAGGTTATGATTCCATGGGTCGGTTGATCATCGGAATAATTATGTGTTGAGAAGCGTAAGTTCATGAATTTAAGATGGTACCTATTTCTTAAGTTGAACCAAAGTTCATAAGGTGCTTTCCTTTTCTTGATTGTCTATTCTTTTTATCTACTTAAGTAACCCGGATTACACTTGGAATCACCAAAAAACACGTGTCCTTGAAGCGTGTGCATACATGAAATTGATTCGAAATATTTAAAAGTAAAGTCGTATCTAATATGCTCCCGACATTGAAAAATCAACTAAATTTCGTCCAAAGCTTTGTTCACATGACAGCACATGACTGATTATAGATAACAAATCAATCCCGTAACTCAAAACATAAATAAATATGAAGAAACATAAGAGGACATTTCGCATGAGAGAGCATGCATCCAGAGCCCTGTCAAGAAATTGACCGAAGTCAACACCAAAGACACATTAAAATATAGTCTTGAAATATTTTAGTCGAGTCTTCCCACCTCCCTCCATAACAAGTGACATGACCAGAGCTCCAAGAAAATAATTGACCGAAGCCTATATTAGGGGGTATATTACAATAGACTTCAACAAGCTGGGGGTGAATTGAAAAGATTGATATAATAGGGTCAATTTGCCATACCCTGAAAAACTTAGGGAGACAGAGTAATTTGACCCCAAATTTAAGCCTGCGAGCCTTGTCCTCGTCCATATTTTCGACACATTAAATTAAATGAAATTTATTTATGCACGAAATCGATTTTATTTGGAAATTAAGTTATTACTGACGTTAGCAATAGTTGATATATTGAGAACGTATGTTTTTGGATCGTTCTTCTTGTATTTAATTTCATAAGTGATTTTCTTTATCTGTAATTTGCAATTTTGATTAATTTTATTTGGTTTACTTTCGGAGAAGATAATGTCTGAAGAGAACACAAATTTTGAAATTTTTAAGTTTAGAGATTTGGCTTTTTTATTCAAATTTTTTTCAACAAAAATTCCTTTATTGCAATTGCCGGAAATATCATGTGCTCACCGGTCAACAAGCTCAAGCCTTCATGTAAAATTGACTTGACACTAGACGTCTTTATTTGAAACAAAGTAACTTTAATATCTTTTAAGCAAATTGTGGCTCTTTAAATCCTTATTTAAAATTTTCCTTTATATATATATATATAACATATACTCTATTTGGTAAGAGATAAACACCACTCGACTAATAACTCGAGACAAAACGATACCTCAACCATGAAAACTTGAAATTCTATCAATTTACTAATAAACAAATATCAAGCTCAAGTGCAACATTATATAACTATTCCTAAAAAAGATTGTATTAACTATGACTCAATTAAACTACATTTGTTAACTAAGGAATTCTAACTCACTAAGAAAGTGATGAATGCTTGTTGCCCAATGTGCCATGACAGCAAATGTCTCATTTAAGCTCTATTAAGTCCATTTTAAAAAGTTTCAAAGTTATTGAAAAGTTAGCCCAACACCCTAATAATGCTTACTCGCTTCTAACCTAAAAGATGGCCGAAGATGGCCAAGGGTGGAATTTGTTTCGTACAATAGTGCACTTCAGAATTTCACCCAAGTCAAATCATAATCCTAAATTTCTATGAAATTCCAAAGATCTATGACCCCCAGAGTTTCCTATTAAATTTGATTCCGTAGCTCAAAAATCACTGGAATTAAACCAATGATGCAGGACTCGAAACAATTTGAATTTCAACTCAACCATGAAAAATGCTCCAGCAACAGAATCGCAACTTCGAATTCTTACTAAGCGCTTTGAGAACGAAGTTAATTCAGCGTGCCAAGTCTTCCTCGAAGCATGCACCCATCTATCCTCTTTGTTTTTCAGTTTCCTTATCCCTCTTTCCTTGGGACTAAGCAAGTAAGATTTCCCTTTGTTCTTGTCCGGATTTCGGATTTGGATGTAAAACAACGATAGGGTATTGCCAGGTATAGAGCAAAAAAACCTTGTTGTACAAATTAGTGGGTGTACGTTAGAATAATGAATGCATCTATAGAACAAGCCGTCACTATATATCAAAAGAACAAGTTGCGGAAGCCTGTGTGAGAGCTTTGACTCCTCTTCTATAGTGAGGTTGCACTTTTTTTTTCTCCGTTCTACTCAAACTATCAACCCACTTTCAAAATATTGCTTCACTTCTTTATAGAGTATGAAAGTCGAATCACATACTTGAAATTAAATTTCCCCACCCCTAGTCATTGGTGAAGGTAGAGAATTGAACCTCCAACTTCTCACATAAGAAGGGTGGTCACCTAGACAATCCACATGATTTGGTGAGTGGTTTTTTTTTTTTTTGGTCGAAAGATTGTGATCATTACTGATAAGTTGCAGAACTGCAACTAAGTTCGGAATCATTACATAATAAGACCCAAAGTGGATGAGGGGAATATAAAATCCAATTGCCAAGAAGACGGTTGTCCCGGTGAGCTTTTGCTATCCAATCGGCAGGCTTGTTTGCTTCTCTATGCTCGTAAGATACGGAGATTCCTTTGAGTTGGGCCAGCAGCCTCTAAGATTGGTTCCACTGTCCATGGGAGGTTACATTTTGTAATCAACAACCAATGACCCAAAGGAGATCCCTGTTTTTTATATCGCGTCTCCGTCCTCTTTGTTTCTCGGCTTCCTTGTCTCTCCTTATTTCTTTCCAAATTGATGTATTCTTGGTCTCATCGATGGGTCTTGGATGGTAATTAAAAAATTGTTTGGGATGGCATATCCCAATTCACAAAATATAATATAATGGGGCCAAGTAGACCACACCACGGGCTCTCCTCCCTATCATAAGCTTGCCGCATCAAATGAGTCCAAGGGTAAATTTAGGCATGCCTTGATAAACGGGTTTTTAGTAATAAAGTCAGCGGGACCCAGAGGTCGGCCCGATTTAAGCTCGTTTATTCTCAATAAATACTTACACTCCATTTGTTTTGAAAAAAATAAATAATTTAAAAATTATTTTTTTTCAAAAATGATCATTTATATTATTTGAAATAATTAGTCAATGAAAAACGTTTTCATTGAAGATAATTTATGTTTAAACATATTCGTGATTCATTTTTATAAGCGACATAAGTGATCATTTAAAAAAAAAAAATTTCCAAATAATTAATTTTCCATGAAAAATAATTGGTCGACAAAAATATTTTCATTACCAATTATAGTTTATATCTAAATTTTTTTATAATGAAAATATTTTTTGTTCATTCATTTTGTAGGCAATACAAACGATCATTTTTATGAAAATATTTTTCAAATCAATTATTTTCAATAAAATAAATGAAACCTTTGGTCCACCATTTAATGCATTAACCAAACTTTCAGAGATTATTTTCAAATCGAAGAGGGGAGAAAGAACTTGGAGCTGTGTTAAGTGTCATTAAAGAAGAGCGGAACCTTCAATGACGAAGAAGATGAGCGTCGGTGAAGAAGAGTTGATGAAGAGCGAGCAAAAGAGCGAAGGAAGAGTGACACGTACCTAAAAAAAGATAGAGAGTTTGGAGAAGGAAAGTGAAAGTTTGAGAGAGAACTCGATAAAAAGGGAAAGTGTTTTCAGCTTCTCACGCTAAGGAATTCACTTTCCTAAAATTATACATGATACATGTGTTTACCATAAAAGTGTTTTCCACTGAGCAAATCATTTTCGGATAACCAAATGGTTGAAAGTTTAGAAAACGCTTTTCCTGAAAACACTTTCATTGAAATAAACACACTCTTAATTCTCTTTCTTATGAGCATGGTTTGGAATATAAGTTTTGCCCAAACCGAGACTTGACCTAGCTCGTGTTCATTCAATAAACCTATTGTGCCAAGTATCATCAATCCTCTTATTTTCTCTGGAACTAATAACACTCGACGAGCAATGATTGATCTAGATGGATTGTAAAATGACATTTCATATACATCTACAGATCCTCTCGTTTGCTATGCAAAGTGCTTGTGGCGAACTGCTACATACATTATTAGATGCAATAACGCAAATAGGTGTGTCCTAGGGCATTTTTGTTAAATTTTTCTGAAACAATTTCTTAAAAGTGCCTTTGACATCAAATTATAAAGAGTTCGTTACTTAGTAATGAGAAAGAAGGTATAATTATTAGGTAACCAAATTATAAAGATGGTGTAACTTTTAAAGGCCAATTGTCATTTTGACGTCGCAATTAATGTTTTGAAAATTGAATTATTTCGCTTTCGGTATATTTAACAAGTGCTCCGAACCATTCATTATCAAGATCTTTTTAAAATTTATAATATTCTCTAGCATGATTGCTTAGTAAGTGGCATGCTGTGGTTTTCAATTAAGGGGTACCTAGGCTAATCCAATTTTATATATTAAGTGGAATGGTTGAGAAATTATATTGGGGGTGATGTGGCTTCTTTGAGGGATTTCAAGCGGATTTTAAATTTTATACCGCACTCCACTACTTTTCACCTATACCTAAGAAAAATATAAATAAAGTATAATATAATATACTAAGTAAAGTGCAGTGAAGAGGCGAGGAGGCTTTTGAGTATTCTTTAATGGTTTTGGTTGTTTTTTTTCCTAATCTCACTCTTTACTTTCTTAATTTCTTACGTACAAAGATTATTATATAATTTTGTTTATGTGTACTAAAAGTGAAATAATTTTTTAATAGTGACAAAGATGATTTGGTCTCTTGAAGTTTGTCTCCTGTTGACTTAAAATTTCCTAAGCATTCAGTTTATATTAAGGGAAAACTCCAAATAAGGACTTGGAGTAGGTTTCTTTTCTCAAAAGAGGATGTAAAGTGAAATTTGTTTATAATAAATATCTAAAATGGTCAAGTTAGTTTCAAATAATTGACTAGCCAATCAAATTTTCACTGTCTAGTGAACACTTGGATTTTCGAGAGCTTGGAAGAGGGTATTTTTATCCAAATTAAAATCCGAATGATGAATTAGAGCAGCCAAAAAGATTATTAAAAAAAAAGAATGAAAGAAAGAAAGAGAACCTGAAACGCCGCCTCCATGAACACAGCACGCCAACCATGTCGAAGATCCGGCGGCTTCAACTCCCAGTCGTGACACTGTTGCTCCTTCGTCAGTTCTCTGCTAGTTAATCACGGCCCAAACCACCGCCACCTAATCTCTCCCGCTTTCACACCATCGCTTCCCACCTCTAGCTTCCCAGCGCGTCTTCGATTTCCGCCATGTCCTTGGCCTGGACCATTCTTCGCAATCTTAAGATATTTTGTTGGTGTCTTGATTGCTACCGTTCGGTGGTGTTTGTGATGCAAGGAAGTGACACCTAGGAGCGAGCACGATTCAAGAATATAATTATGAACCTAACTTGAGAATCGTATATATAGGAATTGATATGATTTTGGATTCTATAATATATAAGGTAAGTTCCAAGGTCTTAAAAACTCGGGAACCTATTACGATGGATTATTTTGAATTTGAAACCTATAACAAGTTTTTGTATTTCTCTTGTTCTATGTTTTCGCACAAATCTTGTGGCATTCTATACTTGCCAAATGATGAGTGTATAATATGCAATTACTAATCTAAGCTTCAATTTTCGGCGATATCCACATTTCGTAATTTTCGTGTATTTAAATATGAGCCGTGATCAATGGATTATTGCAAATTGTGGTTATTAGAGGCGATGATTTATTGTAATCGTTCAATTAAGAGTACAAGTAAAACATACATAGACTTTGGAATTAACCCTATAACTTGTGATAGGATAGGATCCGAGTTTTTAGATATATAGGGTAGGTTTCCAATTCCAAAACTAAGAAATTTGTTATGACAGGTAAGTTTTGCATTCTGAATTTGGATGGAACATGAAATCGCTCACCCCCAATGCAGTGATCTAGTGGGTGATTCCAAGAAATGGAGTCGTGCCGTTCATTCGCCGGCAAAATTTATTTTTAGGAAAATATTTTCCAATTTATTTATTTTCCACGGAACAAATGGTGTATAAAACCAAAATGAGTTTCAATTTGCCATGTGCTAAGGAATTTTTTGTCGAGATGTTCTTTTTTTGGGTTAGTGTTGACTTTAATCTTTCCAATACGGCATGCTTTGTCTTCGATACTTACTTTCCACGCAGCCTTATAATACTCTAATAATTCGACCAAAAAAAAAAAAATAATACTCTAATAAAAACAATGTCCAATATTATTGTGTTGGATATTATCTCTTTAAAGAGTGGTCGGTCCACATCAATCATGAAATTATAAATCTCGATCGATATGAGTATGTTAAGTAAGCAATGCAACGAGCTGTGCTCCAAGAATACCTAATGATGTATTCATATCCAACCCAGTCAAAAAGTGTAACACTCTCAGATCGGGTTACCTAATACGGCCAATTTGATAAGGTTGGCAATTAATTTATGGAATGAATCTGAAGAGCATCATCACATCCCAACTATACTCCAATCAATTGGCATTTTAGCCAATCAAATTTTAAGGGCAGGTAATTTATGCGTATCACCATTTTAAGGGTAGGTAATTTATGCCTCGGAGATTTAGGGGGCAAAAAGACAGATGGTGTTTAATTAGACCTTGCCGTTTAATTTCACAGTGCCTAACGAAATCTCCACTCCGCCAGTACCGTAAAAATTCCTCCTTTAAAACATAAAAAAAAGGAACCAAGAAGATTACCAGACAGCAAACCTCGATAACCGATCTCCCGTAATCACACCCCGTTTCTCTCTCCTCTCTTTTACTCTCTCTCTCTCTCTTATAATATCGCCCGCCCCTAGCACCAGCAAAAACAGAGGAAACCCTTGATTGATTCGAGAGAGAGAGAGAGAGAGAGAGAGAGAGAGAGAGAAGTGAGGAGCAGCGAACCGCGGAGCTCCTTCGAGAACGACCTTGACCATGGTGGAGACCAGGCGCAGCGCCTCCGCCAACAAGCGGCCCCGCTCGTCGCCGCAGAATTCGTCCTCCTCCGGCGGCAAGCGGTCCAAGGTCCGTGCTTTTCTCCGCCCGCTTTCTCGCTTTCTCGTGGGCCGCCGGGGACCCGAGGAATTCGTGATGCGACCCGCGCCGGGGGCCTTCTCGCGGGGTCAGATTCGGTGGGTTTCGTTTGGATTTCGTGGGGGTGATCTGGGTTTTTCCTGTCGCAGGTCGGGGAGGGTAATTTGCCGGAGAAGGCCGATTTGGGGGCGAAATCCGGGTCCGAATCTCGAGATTTCGGGCTCAGATCCTCTGATCGGCGGAGCTCGGATGCGGAGAAGGCCACCGCCGACGCATGCGAGGCGGAGAAATCGCCGCAGCCGTCAGGTCTGACCTTTCGTTCCTCTTGCATGTGGCCCTAGTCGGTTGATTTGGTTGGTGGGTTTGGGTGATTCGTTGCTAGGGGTTTTCATTTGTTGTTGGTTTTGTTCTTTGGTGGGTTTCTTGCTTTGTTAGGCGAAATTGCGATAGATGGCGAGAAACAGAACTGGCAGAAGAAGAAGTCTTCGAAGCCGACAAAGAAACCTAAGTCTGCCTGGGGACAGCTTCTTTCGCAGTGCAATCAGGTGTGTTTTTCTCTTCTTCTTAATGTCAACGGTATTATAGAGTTTGCTTGGTTCATGGGAAGTGCGAGAACTTGTACTCTACTTGGGCTTCCTTGGTATATGGTGGTCCCAGAACTCTGATGAGAATGATGAGAATGAGAGTTGGATCTGAGAGGTCACTCGAGCTGTTTGGAATATGGGAATGTCATGATTGATCACTGATCACTGTTCGTTTGGGTTGTTAATTTTGTAGTGGCGTGATATCTTGTGTTTATAGAGGGTGATTGAATGTGATAATTTATTCATGATTGTGTTGATCTGAGCATTCTTTTGAGCATCACTTCTGGTGGTTGATCCGGTCTTGATTTCATAGCAATCAACGACTGAAGTGTTCCTGTCTTGTGGTGGGAATACACTTGGCCAGGATGTTATATTTTGATCTTTTTATCTTTGGGCTGGTTGCGTGTGTATATTATGAACCGGCAACTTGTGTGCCACACTTAGTTTTGTAACTGGGCATGCATTGAATCACCACCACGATGGCTTGGAATTTATTCTGGCCCGCAAGAAATGGGCGAGGCTGGCGATTTCAATTTACATATTTATGGTTGAGTGTGACTGTCAGTTTCATTGCATTTTGGATTAGACCAAAGTGGAATAACGCACTTTATCATGTCATCATGTCAAGCTTGTTGGAAGATGGCTTCTTATGAGGAGATGACAGATTGTTGCATTTATTGCTGGCATTTGATTATGATGATTGGAAATTTTACAATGTAAAAACGCATAGGAGGGTGTGTTGCTGTTGCTGATTAACTTAGAAGAGTGTCAACTGATGGGCAGCAATTACTGAAGGATTGCAAATTTTATTCCTTCCCAGCTCTATTGAACAATCAGATCATGGGATCTTAAGCATTAGGATTTGTACATATTACAATTCCTATGAAAACTGTTATGGACAGGTGGCATATCTTTGGCGAAGAATAAGATGCAGAAGAGATCTAGTCCGAAAAACTAAATTGGTACTTTCAAAATGTTTAGGTGAGCCTTACAGTTTGCTTAACAAAATCAACTAAAATTTATGGCCCCTGCCACCTATCTGACTAGTCCATTGTCACCTTTAAGAGACAACTGATGTTGAAATTTACACCTCATATGAGGAATAAGATTTTAGAGTTTCTCATTTAAAATTCCCATCAGAATTATTGTCTTGTATGCCTTAAACATTTTCAAGAAACTAACTTTTAGTAATAAAATGGGGTCAGTCCTTCCAAAAAGATATATGGAAACCTTAAGAATGAACTTTTTTTTTTTAATTGAGATTCCAAAGAAAGAAATTGCTTGAAGTTGACACTTGTTATATTGATATAAAAGGGATAGGGAAGCCTTGTCATTGGATCAGTCACAGAATATTGCTCTCAAGGTATCCTAGGAAGTTTCAGAAACGGTGAAGTCATTGATTTTGATAGTTATGAGATAGGAGGATGACACTATCATTGCTTGGACTTTTATCAATTGTTCGATACAATCCCTGAAACCTTCTTTTGTTCAATTCCTTTGAACTATGGCTTTTTGGTTCTTTCAATTGATGTCTGCCACGTCAACACTTTTTGGGCCAATTAATGAATGTCAAATTAAATATACAAAAACAAGCATAAACTGTGAACATGGAATTAAAAAATACAAAACCAATCACATGCCAGAGGCTGGGCTCCCACCGGCCACTGGTGACCCTTGTGAGTCAAAAAGGAGGGCCTTTGCAGCAAGAGAGGGACTGGGGGATCCTCACCAGTGCTCCCATGTGAGGTTTGTGATCCTCATTGGCGGGGTGGCAACCCCTGCTTCATTTCTCTGGGGATTGGTGGCCTTGTCGAATACCTTAGTCTCTCTCTCTCTCTCTCTCTCTCTGTGTGGATAAGATGAGGAGGCAGCAGTAGAGGCCTTTGCCTAAGGCTATGGTGGCCTAGATCCTCACCCTCTCTCTAGGGTTTGAGCATCTCTTGTTTTCCATTATTGTGTTTGTTTAATTCATGTCAGCTGGTTTGTCTGCTCAATGTTGACATTTTCATGTCAGCATTTTTGTCCATATCTTAATTGGTAGGACCAGTGGAACCATAAAGACCATAGTTTAGGGATCCAATTGAAAAGGAAAAAAAGCTTAAGGATGCACTGGACAATTAGCAAAAGGATTGGTAGAGTCGTTATCATCCCTTACGAGATCACCCATGAAGAAAATTTGCACTCAGATCAAGCATATTTAGGATTGAATAATTGTGGTCTTCCTTGCGGTCCCTTTTCTGAAAAGAGAAGTTAATTGGTTTGACATTTAGAATAACTATCTTTAAACTTCTGAAGTTGATTGGTCGAACTGATGTACACGAGTTCCATGATGTCCTATCTCAAGTCTCTCTCTTTCTCTCTCTCTCTCTCTTCCCTCACTCTTAGCTTATACATATTCATTATCTATTAAAAGATAGATTCAACTCTACGGCGCTCTACAAGTACAAATTTTTCTTCCTCTAAAAGGAAACCCGCCATATCTTTTTGATCCGCACAAGACGAACTGCTTACTATGTGCTATTATGAGCTGTTCCACAAGTTGTTGTTGCTCATATGCTTGTTGTCCTTATTCAATGTCTCTTCTATGCAGAATCCCAACTTGCTGATGCGGGATAGCCTTTTCATCGTCGGTCATGGCAGCCAGTGCAATTTGTGCCTTGCAGATCCATCTATTAGCATGGTGTTGTGTAAACTTAAACACATTGTGGTATGCTTTGGTGTACTTGCTTGCATTTATAAGTTTCTCGGTTTAGATTGTAGAAACGAAGGCAAACATATCATCTTTTACCATTTATATCATCCTATCTGCTATTGGTGCAGCGTGGAGGTTCATCGGCAACTCTCCTTGAAATTACTGGGGGTAAAGGTACTGTCCAAGTAAATGGAAAGATTTATCCACGGAATTCGACTGTTCTATTATGTGGTGGTGATGAGGTGGTTTTTACGGAGTCAGGCAACCATTCTTATGTATCCTTAACTTTTTTGGCTTGGGCTACTAGATAGTTCATCTTTCTCTGCCAAGTTCTCCATCCTTAATACCGATAAAGGAAAGAAATGTTTGTGGACGAAAGATATCTTTAAATGCTACAACATTTTCGCTCTACTATTATTCTATTTTCGGTTTTTCTCTGCCAGATGTATTCCTTAATGCATTCTTAGGTATTTCAGCCATTTGATGATAACGTAGCCGATGTAGGCATTCCTTCAGAATGTATTTTGGAAGCTCAAGGTGCTTCGATGAAGGAATTACATATTGAGTCAAGATCTGAGGGCCCCTCAGCTGTATCAGGAGCATCAATGTTATCCTTGACTGATTTACAAGAAGACTTGTCCCTCCTTCCACCTCCTGGCAAAAGTAGTCCAGATGTGCAATGCAATACGGGAATTCCCATTGTCCCGTCTGTATGTGATACATCAGATAATCAAAACGGAGAAGTTGAAATAAGGGATAGTTCTAATAACGACGATGCGAGAGATGTCTCCACAAGGGAAAAAAGTGTTTCTCCATCTGCTGAGTGCAATGATGAAAATGCAAATTTAGATGGTGTTGGCTTTGATAGTAGGGGTCCTGGGGATGAAAAGGTACCTGGGGCAGCCTGTGAATTAAGGCCATTGTGGCAAATGATTGGAAGCTCCCCCAACTTTGACTTTTTGTCCAAAATTGTGGAAGATCGACGTGAAATAAGAAGAAAATTACTCAGAAATAGCGATGCTTCACTTCTAAAAAATAACGATAGTTCATCTGATTCAAGAACAGATTGGCGGAAGGCATTTAGAGAAAGTCTAGAGCAAGCCATAAGCGATTCTGATAATATTGAAGTCTCTTTTGAGAATTTCCCATATTACTTGAGGTATGACTCGTTTAAGTTCAAGCATTTCTTATGTTGGTGGTACTTGTAACATTTGACTAGTATCTCATAAATGTATTTGTCGTTCTTACCTTTCTGATCATGTTACGGTAGTGACCTTTACAAATTTTGTGGAGCATTCCCTTCCCCTGATATTGGAAAGACTTTGCTATATTTTATATTCTCTCAATTACTTTCGAAGACCTTTGAGATTCAGTGCTTGTGTTTGGGCTTGCAGTGACACAACAAAGAATGTTTTGATTGCTTCTACTTATTTACGGTTGAAGCGCAGTGAATTTGTGAAATATTCTAAAGACCTTCCAACCTTATGCCCCCGTATATTGTTGTCGGGTCCTGCTGGTAAGTCTTGCCCTCTTGTGTAATTCATAACATCAAGTTTTATGGTCCTGGTCTGAAACTGTTTGTCAATTGGCTGGATGTAGGCTCAGAAATATATCAAGAAACACTGACAAAAGCGCTTGCTAAGCATTTTGGTGCTAGACTACTGATTGTCGATTCTCTGCTCTTGCCTGGTGTAAGCTTCTCCCGATTTGTCTTGGTCATTTGCTTATTAAGAATTGATTCTCTTTTTGTTGGTTGTAGAAGGTTGGTTTGTCTTCCATCCTTTCCCAGTCATATTTTAATGACGCACTTACATAGTCTTCTGACAGAGAAATGCCAATTTTCCAGGATTTAATGCCTAAAGATGTTGATTCCCTGAAAGAATGTGTGAAGTCTGAAAAAACATCCGTTCATGCCAAGCGGGCTGGACAGTCTTCTGCAGTACATCATAGAAAACCAACCTCAAGTGTCGAGGCTGATATTACCGGTGGATCTATTGTTGGTTCACGTGCTCAGACAAAGCAGGAAGTGTCCACTGCAACATCGAAAACCTATAAGTTCAAGAAAGGCATGTTTTGGTTTCAGGGGGTGTTGCTTGCTGTGCAGATGCTTGTTAACTATTTTCTTGTCCAGTCTTCATCCTTTGCATATAGTTCATATTAATAATGCTTATGTGAGTTTTCATCATGTATTAGTAGATGGAAAATGACTTTTAACTAATTATATGCAGGGGATAGAGTGAGATATGTGGGTTCTGCTGGGCTCTCTTCTTTGCAGCCGTTGAGGTACTTCTCCAAGTTATTTTTATCTCACCTGATTTAGGAAAGAAAGGAAGGGCGGGGGCGGGGATTTTTAGACTCTATAAGTTCTGTTGGTACCATGATTGGATATTGCTGTCTCTTTAGCTTTTATCCAGTGGTGACTTCTGGAATACAATGCTTCAGTCTATAAATGTGAAGATTATTTATGTTAAGTTATTTATTATGACATGAACTGGTAAAAGTAGCTGGGGTTCATTTAATCATGAGCATTGATTAACAATCCTTTGGCAATAGGAAGATGAGTAGTCGAGGAGATATATGCTCAGAAGTTTCTATGGATATGCTGTTCCTTTCTTTTTCAGTTTATGTTTAGGAATGATAACTTTAATTGTCTAGGCCATTGAGATGCTGGTGCTTTGTGCCAGCTACATATGGCTACTTATGATGGGAATATGTATTTATTTCATTAGCTCAAGGCTCAACTTAATTATTGAATAATCAAGACTTGAGTCATTTTATTCAGATGGAGACATGGTGCTATTTCTGAATGATCCAACCTATTGTGTTCTTTGAAAAATAATAGATCTTGGTTGAGAAGGGTTCTGAGGGGAATTCTTCATTACTTTATTGGGGTTTCATTTAATTTTAGGAAATTTATTATCAACTTTTCTTGAATTTCTATGTTATTTTTGGCTGGCCAGGGGTCCATCTGATGGTTATCGAGGTAAAGTAGTTCTTGCATTTGAAGAAAATGAAAATGATGCAGCAAAAGTTGGAGTGAGATTTGATAAGCCAATTCTTGAAGGCAATAACCTCGGTGGGCATTGTGAAAAGGACCACGGTTTCTTCTGCTCTGGTAATTTTTCTTGGTTTTGTGGATTTTGGCTTTCGTGGATGGTCCTAGCACTCATTTCTGCAATGTGAATTCTCAACAGCCAATTCACTTAGGTTAGAGAGTTCTGGAGGGGAAGAAACTGACAGCCTGGCCATTGATGAAATTTTTGAGGTAAACCTGGAGGTTGCTCTAGGAGCTTGCATTTCTTTGTGCTGTCATAATGTTGTTGCTTCTATTTTGATGTGCTTGAACTTTGAAGGTCGCCTTGAGTGCAAGTAAAAGTTGTCCTTTGGTGATATTCGTGAAAGACGTGGAGAAGGCCGTAGTGGCTAGCCCAGATGCAGGTCAAGTGTTTAGAGCCAAGCTTGAAAATCTGCCAGGGAATGTAGTCGTTATCGGCTCTCATATTCAATTGGACAGCCGCAAGGAAAAGGTAAGCATCCGACCTTTTCCATCTCCTGTTTTCACTCTCAGATATCTCTCTGGCTTGGCGGGCCACAACATTATTAATAATATGGCATTTTCATTTTCAGTCCCATTCCGGTGGGCTTCTGTTCACAAAGTTTGCAGGCAATCCCACTGCTTTGTTAGACCTGGCGTTCCCGGTACGCAAGTTATTCAAAGTTTGTTGCTTTGTTGTCATATTCTGAATGTAATGAGGATTTGCTCTGCTTTTATTTTTTCCGTTTATGTTGGTTTATATAGGCTTATGTTATTTTAAGGGTGTTGGACAACATTTTTACAATTAACATAAATGTAGTTAGCATGACATACTCAATTATGAGAGTGGTCCTCACCATTTGTCCAGCGTATAAACCTAACTAGGTTGTATCCTATGCACCTTTAGCTATGACTCCAGAGTTCCATCATAGATTTAATAAATATCCATAGAATGGTTGCCCAGCCGTGGAATGCAAACAGAAGGTGATCAACAGGTTTAGTGATTTGTTTGCACAGGCTATATTTGTTCGACAAATGTCATCGTCCCTTCTTTAGATTATTCAGATGGCAACTTCAATACTGCTTTGGAAGTGAAAATAGACCTTCATACAAGTTCCATCATTCAAATTATCTTCCTTGCAAATCCTGCTTAGTGCTTGCTATACCAATTGGGTAGAGACCAAAACTTTAGAATGACTTAAAAGTGAATGAACCACTATCGTTTTACAATCGATAATGCTGTTCTAGAATTGAAAAGAGATCTTTGTGTGAGTCCCATCTTTTAAATCATTGTCGTTGGGATAACCTGCTTAGTATACGAATTGGGGTGGGAATAAAACTTTGGAACGTCTCAAAGGTGAATGATCCACTATCCTGTTACCCTTAGTAGCATCTACCGCAGTAACATCCACATTCAGTGGGAAGTGGAACTCGGACATGCCCATCATCTAAACTGGAGTCTTTTTGCCATCAACAACTTTGTGCAAGATTTAGGCCTCTGTGTATCTTCTCTGTATATGCCAGCATGAGCAAGTGCTGAATCTGAAAATTTTAAGGTGTATCTGGTAAGAATACCAGTTGCGCCCATAAGGAAATTGCTTATCCAACAGCAAAAGAAGTATGTGGAGAGAACTTCGCCTGTTTTGCCAACATGTGCTGCGTACTCATGAATATTCTCCTGAGTCCAGATCTTGGGGTTGGCTGACTTCAAAAATTGTAATTTTCCACGTAATATTGTTCTAAGAACACTTGCAGCCGACAATCTAAAATGTATCTTTAGTAGCTGCAGAAGATTACTGGTTTGAATTTACCTAAACTAGCATGGAAACTGATGCATGAGATTATTATAGGCTAAATTAAATAAATGCTGTTTGATCAAAGTGAGCCTTACAGCTTAAGTTTTCATAAATGCTCCAAAAATTGTAAGCAAGCAAAGTTTTTACCTCTATGATTCATATATGCAAATAGATCAATGTGATTTTGTTATTTCTTGGTGTTCCAAGGATTCATGAGGATGGCTCTTTCTCTCAATTGCTAAATAGTATTATTAGTTTTTGAACTTTATTTTACTACACTATATTTACAATATTTCAAATAGAAAATTAGGAGAGGTTTTCAAACTATATGAATATAATTTATTCTCTTCAAAATTTGAATCATGTAATTATTTTTTGAGAATTGTTTTCTATCATCTTTATGATTGGTTAGTGTGGTTGTTGCAAACTCTATAGTTGTGTTAAAAGTTTCCAAACTATGAGGATGGTCAATATTCTTTTATTGTTTTAATTTAGTTTGTTTTTACTATATTTATTATTTAATGAATCTTAAATTTCTTCTTTTAAGATCTTATATTTAGAATTTGACATCATAATATATGGCTTTGACCTTTTGATTTTAGGCTTTGTTCTATTCTATAATTTTATGCAGATTGTTTAGATTGCATAAATTTCACGCACGCCACATAGCAAAGTCACTAAATGTCAAATTTAAGCGACGATCACTAAATCTTTCAGACTACTCTGTCTAATATGAGAATTGATGGGAGTGGGGGTTGGTGATTAGCAGAAATGATACATAGTTGATTGTAATAGCCTCTACTTTTAAGAGTACCCAAACATTGTGGACCACAATGCTGTTATTGCTCTCTAAATCCTAGCTGATAATTGTCTTCTTTGCACAGAATGTCCAATATTTCCTTAAATGATGAAGACCTATATGTTAAAAATCAGCAAAACATGGAAATCGACCTTCCTCTGTCATCAACTATTAAAAGATTCTTCTTTTAGCAACAGGAAAAGAACAAGGAAATAGACTCTTATGAGGTGTAGGTTTGAAGGAAAGAGGGGAAGGAGGATGAGGAAGTAGAAGTTCATTATCTTGTGATGTTATCACTGAGAGGAGGCTAACCTTGAATTGACAGTTATCCTTCTTCTGAAGGAACGACCATTCATATAAGACTAAACGTAACAAAGAATACGGAAAATGGCAAAAAAAGACTAAGAAGCTTGGCTGTATTTACAGTTCATTTCTGTTGTGCTGGATTGGTGTCCATATTATATCCAAACTTAGATTTAGTTCTATTTCAGGATAGTTTTGGCAGGCTGCATGAGAGGGGCAAGGAAAGCCCCAAAGCGATGAAGCAACTTGCTCGACTTTTCCCAAATAAGGTGTCAATCCAGTTACCTCAGGTATAGATCTCTATAGACCTTATTGCGGTTATATCCTTCCTAAGCTTCTTATTGGTAATGTTATCTATGGGCCTTTGCAGGACGAAGTTTTACTCTTGGACTGGAAGCAACAGTTGGAACGAGATGTTGAAACTATGAGAGCACAATCCAACATTGCTAGCATTCGTTTGGTAAGTATCGTCTTGGCATATTAATGGGAGTGTCTGAAGGGACAGTTTTTGGGTGTTCCATTTGTGATTCTCTTTTATCTTGGAGACAACCTTAAGCGTCATCCTCCACTTTCATTTCTTAGGATATGATGGGTTTCTGTTTGTTATAAAGAGTTACTCCTCATTCAAATCTTATTATTGTAACCTTCCTATGTGATTCGTTTTAATTTGTCATGCAACTTGCTTGCCTGTTTCTGATTGCAACTCCCCTTTCTATTTCTCTCCATCTCTCTGGGGTCAGGTGCCAAGATTATATGATTTACCTAGAATTTGAAATTCCTTCTTACCAGTACATGATTTATTTTGATGATCTACAGGTACTGAGTCGAAGTGTGATGGACTGCCCTGACATTGAAACTGTGTGCATTAATGATCAAACACTTACAAGTGAAAGTTAGTATATTGAGCTTAATTGTGCTGTACTTTCTGTTTTATCGCTCTTTTTTGTTATATGATACAATTGTCGTTTGTGAGCTAGGTGTGGAGAAAATAGTTGGATGGGCCCTAAGTCACCATTTTATGTGTTCTTCTGAAGCACCTGTCAAAGATGCTAAACTTGTCCTTTCTAGTGAAAGGTTTGCACTTTTTAAATCAATTCGTCTGAAACTAAAGTAGAACTCAGAAGAATTCACTGAGAATACTCTTATAACTTCCTCCTTGTTTTTGTGTTATGTGTACTACAGCATTAGGTATGGGATCAATATCTTTCAGGGTATACATAATGAAAACAAGGGCTCAAAGAAATCTCTGAAGGTAGGAGACTGACTCTTGATCTGGTTGGCTCATGAGTACCTTCTTCTTGTTGCTGATGGAGTCTATAAATTGTTGTATATGCGATTGCCACATGTTTTTTTTTTTTTTTTTTTTTTTTTCTATTGGATGCTCTGATTTTAACTTGAAGAATGCCAGGATGTTGTCACTGAGAATGAGTTTGAAAAGAAGCTTCTTACGGATGTTATCCCACCCACCGACATTGGTGTTTCTTTTGATGATATTGGGGCCCTAGAAAATGTGAAGGATACTTTGAAGGAGTTGGTGATGCTTCCTCTTCAAAGGCCTGAATTGTTTAGTAAAGGGCAGCTAACAAAGGTGTGGTTCCTCCCTGTTTTATCTCCTTTTTTAATTTCTTTTTGACATAAGTCTGTTCTGTTCTTGACACAACTTCGTCAAGCATGTATATTAATATTTATGTATCTGAATGTGGTTGCCTAATTTTCAGCCATGCAAGGGAATTCTGCTATTTGGGCCTCCTGGTACAGGAAAAACCATGCTTGCAAAAGCTGTGGCGACTGAGGCAGGCGCAAACTTCATCAATATATCAATGTCAAGCATCACTTCGAAGGTTATTTCTCTTGAAGCTATGAACTTTGGGGAATATAATGGTTGCATTGCTTTGAAACTGATTTTTAATCATACTTATGTATTTGCAGTGGTTTGGTGAAGGAGAGAAGTATGTGAAGGCAGTTTTCTCTCTGGCCAGTAAAATTGCCCCTAGTGTTATTTTTGTTGATGAGGTTGGTCGTATCTCTAAATTTGTTGTAATTTAATCCTTGTTGGTTCATTGTGCTTCTACTTAAAAAGTCCATGCTGTGAATGAGTATATTGTTGCTCAAATCAGTTTTCCCACTATGTTTTTTCAGGTTGATAGCATGCTAGGAAGAAGGGAAAATCCAGGAGAGCATGAGGCTATGCGGAAAATGAAAAATGAATTTATGGTTAACTGGGATGGTCTACGCACGAAGGATAAAGAGAGGGTCTTGGTACTTGGTGCTACTAATAGGCCGTTCGATCTTGATGAGGCTGTTATCAGGAGGTTTCCTAGGAGGTAAGAATGATAGCAAATATTTCTCAAGTATTATTTTTTAGTGACTGTGTTAAATGAGTTGAAATGCAAATGTTATTTGCAGGTTGATGGTTAACTTGCCAGATGCTTTGAACAGAGAAAGAATTCTTAAGGTCATATTAGCCAAAGAAGAATTGGGCTCTGACATCGACATGGAAGCAGTTGCAAAAATGACAGAAGGGTATTCTGGAAGTGATCTAAAGGTTAAATTTCCTAGTTCAGCCATGTAGCTGTTGTGTGGGCTTTGAATTTTAGAACTGAGTGAATGGAGAAACTTAGGCATCTATTTCATTCCCTGGTTGCAGAATCTTTGTGTGAGCGCTGCACATTGTCCCATCAGAGAAATTTTGGATAAGGAAAAGAAGGTTAGCATACATAATAATGATCCCTTATTGTTGATTTACATTCCTTCTGAGTCAGTTGATTCCATATATGTATGAAATAATTATGTTGAATTTGTCAACATTTCTGTCGATTGACTGCACTAAATACTCAGAAGGTGATGACCGACATATAAGCCAAAAAAGAGCACACGTTCTCTTTTATTTCTCGTTGGTAATAATTATCTTTACATTAGAAATAATGAAAATGTTCAAGATATACTTCTAGAGCCAACCTTGGATGATGCTTTAGGGTGGTTCCAAGTACATAGTCCTATTAATTTATGAATGCCAGAACTTGATTCATCACGCAGCACCTATGTAACATTTACTCCTGCATCACTGGATGTGATTTTTTATTTTTTATTTTTTATATTTTTCCATTTTAAAATGCCTCTGCTCACTTTTGCCTCTTGTATTTTTGAGTCATCAGCTTTTAGGGTAGATTTTCACCGCCTGAGAAATGGTTCTGGGCATTTCTAGAATAGTATTTTCTGTGTGTAATAACCATGCAACATTTGTCCCCGTCAACCTGGTTGCTTATCTTTTTGTATTTAAAGAAGAGTAAATTAGCTATAAGTCCCTTACCAAAAAAAAAATTACCTTACCAAAAAAAATTAGCTATAAGTCAACAGTAATAAGGTTCTTTCACATTGTCAATGGAAGCCCAGCATGAAAAATGTATTACATTTGCAGATCATACCTCTGATGAGTTCAGGTGCTGGTCTCAACGAGATTCATCAAGAGATCGACCTAGATATGACATGGCAGTAGGCAATTTAATAATTAGATAAGTCATGACATTGCTATTAGAAAATCTATATGAAGTTTGCTTCAGTCAACATTTTATATTATTTGTAGGAAACACAAAATGGAAATCAATGTTTTGTGTAGGAAGAACAAAGTGTAGTTATTAAATGCAAGTTGAGGAAGATAATGCATCCGCGTAAGAATATATCACTTTACGATTACGAGTAGTAGCTTTCTGAGTTCTTCATTGCATGTTAATTGACACTCTTTGGAAGTTTTTGAGGCTTTTTTCAGAGAACTACGTATTGTTCTTTCTGCCAAATAGATTAGACACAAGCTAATATTGCTGCATGAAACAAGAGTCTTCCCTTTCCCCACCCAAAACTTGCAATACTTTGAGGTCTTCCAGACATACGAGGCAACTTCACTGCTCCCAGAACATCAGAAAGGTTATTTGGATCGACCAGTATATTTGTCAAGGCTTAAAGTTTGCCTAAGCCACAAGGAACTTACTTTCTCTGCTTCTGTGTAACTCGCAAGTCAGCCAGTCCCATATGCATTAGGAGAGGAAAAAAATGCATGACCACAGATGCATGAGCGATTGATTTGTCACAATGTTGAAATTGGTGAACGTGATACTGGGTAGTCCACATGGAAGAGCAATGAAATTCATTTTTTTATGAAATATTTTTGTAGTAAGAGTTAAGTTAGGGTTGATTGACCGGATGAGTTAGTACATGTAAAAACCAACTCATAATGGAACTTTATGTGACAATAAGGGAATCTTGTGCGTATTTGTTAAGTACTCATTGACCTCTGGCTTCATTGGTTTGGTGAAGTTTATAGAAGCTGACAACCAAACTCTTTTACACATTTGCAGGAGAGAACCTTAGCTGTGGCTGAAAACAGACCTTTACCTTCATTGTACAGTGGTGTGGACATCCGTCCCCTAAAGATGGACGACTTCAAATATGCACATGAGCAGGTATGGCATTTAATATTCTCGTGCTCTAAACAATAAGGCCCTATGCGTTAAGTCATTCGAAAACTACCCTTTTCCCCAAACAGCACAAACCAAAAGCCCCATCCCACTTGCATTTCATTCCTGCCTTGGACTAGGGGGTTCTTACATGCACTAATATCTCAAGCAAATTCAACAATATATCTACATGTCTGCCTCGAATTATTTGAAAGTATAATTCCTTATAATTTCCGAGCAAGTTGAATAATGCTATAAGGTAAAGGTTTATATCTGGTTATGCCATTGTGATTGCAATATGATACGGTGTAAGAGGTAAAGGAACTCTCATTCCGGAAGCTGAATAAAGAGTGTCTGAATTGATAGTGATCAGTGACGAATGGTGGGCACATTTTTCATTTTAAATTTCAAACCGAAAGTCAGATTCAGTTGATGAAAATGATAATATTTCTTGACTTGTTTTGTTTGGAAAGTAGGATAGAAAACAAAGATATAAGGAAACAATAGTGATATAGGGTTTGATATGGTTTTTACGTAGACGATCTGGGATATAGTTTGCTAGTACTTTTATTTGACAGCTGTTTAGTGCTTTGTTCTTTGTTCTTAATTAACTCACACAGACTGGCTCAATTATAGACAGATATCATAATCAGAATCAGGAGCGATGTAAATTTGGATGGCAAATTGATTTTCATGTTTTCTTTGTTCAAAGGTGCGGTAGTAGAAGTGGTGTAATTATTACCAAACATGCATGCTTTGAATGTTGTCCCTATCTGTCTGGGCTAACCAGGATTTTAGACAATATCGGTGGCCATATCACCGTTTGACACTAGAGCCAATGACTCTTACAATTGGCTTGGAGCCATTGCCATTTCATTCTTGGTAAAAAAAATGTGGAGTTTTTCCGGTCAAGTGAAGTGTCTTGTCTGGAATGTTTTCAATGACTTGTAATGTGAGAGGGAGGGAGGGAGGGAGGGAGGGAGGGAGGGAGGTATTATTTGGTCTTATTTCATCCCTCCCCGTGAAGCTAATCCATTGTGACCCTATTTGCTCATGCATTTTCAGTGGCTACATATTATGTTGGCTGATATAGAGCTTGTGATGTTGCTACTTGGCAGTTCTTCTATGTGCCACTGCCTTTGCTTTTTCCATGAGAAATCTCTGCATGCCCGTGGAACAATTAATAACTATCTTTGCAAAATCTTGATCTAGAATGCTTGCTATGAAACATGACGGTGTCTTTTGGCCAAGGATTCCTGCATTAGTTTTTTGTGGTCGGCTAGACTTATGAACTTGATGTATGACCACCATGCAGGTGTGCGCCAGCGTATCATCGGACTCTACGAACATGAACGAGTTAGTCCAGTGGAATGATTTGTACGGTGAAGGTGGAACGAGAAAAAGGACATCTCTCAGCTACTTTATGTAGTGGAGGTATATATGTACAGCAATTTGTTTAGCTTATATTTTGCTGTCGACAAAGATTAAGCGGCGTTTGTTAGAGATCAATGTAGATCAATGTGGACGGGTATGCCATCAACGCTTCCAAGTCCCGCCCAAGTGTTAATATGATATTATAGGTCTTCTCTTTGCAAATTTATTTTTCTAATTGAGGAATCGTAAAGATATCGATCTTTGAGTGGATAGTTGATGGAAGCTTTTTATTACCCTAGGCCCCTCCTTGTACAGACTCATTGATCCATCAATAAATCAAACCATTAAAGCCTTTGTCATCATTTCTAACTATCGATGCAACATATAATATGCCATTATGCTCTGTGCTGTTGTGTTTTCGTCGCTAGTCTTTCGAATCTTTCATCAAAAGAATCCGTGTAGAGTTTCCATGTCTTCAATTACTGTCTGGATCGGTGTTTTTTTGTCCCCAGAATCAATACATTCTAGTCCTTTGAAAAAAAAAACGCCTTTTTATTTATTCAAATGATGGGTCGAGTTTCTTTCTTCTGCAGCGAACTGCAGATGAAGTGGCGGATGATTAGTTGTAGTCTCGATCTCCCATCATTTTGCCTTGCATTAGTCATTAGTTTCCCCAATGTGCTTGCCTGATTGGATCGGAAGTACTCGGTTCAGGGCGTTGAGTGGATCTGTTGTACGTCATCGAGTGATGATCTGGCGACTGTAGTTTTTGACATTTCATGGATATGTTGGGTGCCGCATACCGAACGGCTCCATCGATGTTTACTGAACCGCAAAACCAGTTCGTGTTCGCCACTCCGTCTATATCTAACCTGATAAATAGCCGAACCTCATGGTTTAAGGTTTAGGAAGCTGAGGATAGACCGACATTACATGTTAGGTTCCCGTCTCCTTAAGGGGTCTCGAGGTAACTTGGATGCGACCCCTCCGGAACAACAGATGGTGTTCAAATCAGGTCGTGCGTGAACACTTTGTGGTCGTCCGCATCAGATTCGACCACACGGAATCCTTTCCTGTGTTGGGAAAGTTTTCAGCTTAAAGAATGTCTAGGAAAACTACGATTCTTACTCTGTAAAATGCCAGATTCTCTATTGATCCGGGAGGGGGACCCACCGAGATCGCGGCGCGAGTGGTGATTGGCTGTCGAGACGAGAGGGCTCCACACGACGGGCAGAGAGAAAGGGACAGCTTCTGCGACAGCAATAATGTGGACAGCGGTCGGATGCTGTTTCTGATCGTGCTTCTGATCATCCATCGACGCGCCTGTCGGTTTTCTTGATTTAGTCCGACAAACGGGTAGATACAAAGTTAGAGGAAATCGAGCGTATCTCGTGAGTGGATCGGTGGGTGGTTCTCGTCTCTTTGCGATGAATGAATGGTATGGCCGCAGCACTCGTGCGGAATGAGCATTAGTGGGTCGAACACGTCTGCCGACGAACCATCTTTTGGTACGGCGTTTTCGCAATGAATGGTTCCGTAATTCGTGAGAGGAATTGCACGCCAAACGGAATTCCCAAGATAGATTACAGTTTGTAGGAAGGTGGCTGACCGGCCGGCGGGCGATTGCTCGCCTCCATTCCATTTGACTTATCGTGTGATTGTGAGATTTATATAGGATCATTGTCAAATGTTCAAAAATCTTAAATTATTAGATGGAGGCGTGATTTCATAACTAATTACTTTAATAGGATCGTAACTTTAAGCACATATTATGAAATACAAATGACACGGCCGTCACATCACCGCCAGAGGATGCGGTCTAGCATCTCGTGTTGTCGACACACTGTGTAAACTGTGAGCATGGCGTGTTGAGCGGGGGGCATGCGGGCCTCATGAAAATTCGAAAGATATGGAGTACGCATATTCTTTCTTAACACATACATAAGCAATAAATCACCAGAATAATAATTATTGTTGTTGTCATTATCATTATCATTATTACGTGAATCATGAGTGATGATTAGAAATACATTAAAAAAAAAAAGAATGTTTTCAAGAAATATGCATAAGAACGGGGCATGGCGGGGCCCTCCGCGTGCCGCCAATTTCCACAGCGGAGTCTAATTGAATATGTAAGTGGGTGGCGCAATGAACTTTCCAAGGTTGTATCAAATCAAATCAAAATCTCCCTAACCAAAGAAAAGTCGTACCTTACATTTCAACCTCGCAAGACCACCTCTAACCGTTCCTCCTTACCTTCCATAGAAAGTCCTAAATCCTCTCTCTCTCTCTCTCTCTCTCTCTCCCCGCGATCTTCGATCCGATTCCTCCGCCGGAGCGGCGCGCGCACCGTCTCAATGGACGTCATGCGCCACTGCTCCTCCTTCCTCCTCCCGGCCACCTCCGCCGCCGCCGACAGCGACGGCGTCGGCGGTACGGCGGCGCCTCCGGCTTACGCGCTCGTCGTGCTCAACCAGCGGCTCCCGCGGTTCGCTCCCCTGCTCTGGCAGCACGGTAAGCTTCTTCGTCATCGTCCCCGGTGAACTCGTTCCGGTTGTTCCTTTTTTTTACTTTTTTTAACCGTTCGTCCGGATGTCGGTTCGTTTGACTCGGATTCTGCTCGGCGCCGGTTCTTTTCTGCGTGCGTTTGCGCGTTCTGTTCGGAGCAGCACAGGTACGTATGTGTGCCGACGGGGGCGCGAACCGCGTGTACGACGAAATGCCCGACTTGTTCCCGGACGAGGACGCTTCCGTTATCAGAAACAGGTCGGTAGCTCTGGCTTCCTTTGCGTTCTTTTTTTTTTTTAATAGGATTTCTCCCGCTGATTCGGCTTCCGTATGCGTCATGTCTGATTAGCGCGCGCTGGCCTTTTGTTTTTGTTTTTGTTTTTTTTTTGGCTGCGTTTGTAAGAGGCTTCCGCAGGGAAGAAAGTTACGTGTTTCCCGTGGACTTCATTTTGGTATACTCGTATTTGCGTTATTTGATATTAGCTATTGAAGTGAAGTAGGTGGTCATGCGATTGCGTAACTGCATAACTGGAGTGATTGCGGTTGTTATTGTGTTATCTCTCTAACCATTCGCTGAAACTCGAGAGCCTGTTATTAATTTCGAAGGGCTCTAAATGGGCAGAGATTTAGTAGGGTAATTGTTGTGGGAAGCCATGGTAGTCGAGATAAGATAGCAGAGAGGATAAATGTGGCTCACTGTTTTTCAAAAAGAGCGAAAGGGTTGCACCTGTTTCTTGACTCTGGTCATTGTTTTAGGCTGCTAGAACAAACTGACAACTGCATGGATACAGAGGAGTAGAGAAGTTTGCAGCAGAGTGTTCTGTAAATTATACGCTTTATGTGACCGCGATTCTCCTCCAGTGTCTGTTCATTCTCAAATGATTTGCATCAATTGTAAGGATTGCGTGTTCCCAGTATGAAAGCTCTAGTGATCCCTTGAGGATCCAGAGCAACTTTTCTGAGTGAAGATAATAGTTTGTTAGACCTGTCATTGCCTGCTTTCGCTCCCGCTACTACGTTTGGGAAATGGTTAGTCTCAAATAGGCTTTCTTGGGTCGAATGAGCAATTTTTTTTTGTTTTTCTTCTCTCATCTATATTTTAACTCACCTTCCTTCTTGCAGCATGTATAAATGCATAGTGGACCTGATTTTGTTGCCAAGTTCCTCATGTCTTGTGTAAACACATTGTTCAAACCCATTTTGCTCCAGATGAGCCTCCCACTTAGCTTAAATTTGATATTGAACCTGTTCTTATGTATAACCTGCATGAAATGGGCTTTTAGAACATTTTTTTCCTTCTCTTTAATCTGATATTAAATTATATAGAAATGGGCTGTAGTGGTTGGTTGTGGTTGAGGAGTCTTCTTTAATGGTCAATTTTGAGGAGAAACGGATAAAAGTTTAGATTGGAGGAGTGGCAAGTAATTTGTTTTAATGTGCCAAGTAGATAATATCAAGTCTCTGAATAGTTGATTGCCAAAAGCACTGCTTATGATAGTGCTTTCCTTCTCTTATTTTTTGTTAGAAAGTTCAACCTAAAAAGGTTAAACCATTAGGTAGAGGAAGACTAAATGTATATAAGGCACATTATAATCACGTATATTAGGTAAGGTGGGATTGTGCTCAACACTTCTTAAGTATATCCTCCATAATGGGTACTTTGCAATATTGCTTTTGGTGGTTTTCATTTTGGTCAACACAGCCTCTGATTTTGAGTATGTAAAATGGACAGTATTGACCATGTTCCTAAGTGAAGATATTTCACTTGTTGCAGTGCTCAACAGTATTGTTGAACATTTTTCACCATATATGGATTGCCACATTAATAGACAGATAAAAATAAAACCATGCGAGTGATAAAATTGCAAGTAGACCCAACCAAAACCTACATAAGCAAGGAGTTCCACTGGGTTTAGCTGTAATATGGTACTTGAAATTAGTAGGTATACTCACTGCTGTTTTGCTCAAAAAACTATGTAAAGGGTAACTTAGGTAGTATATTCTGCAAGAAATTACATATCGCTTAGGTTGAATATTTTGATAGCAATTTCTTATCATACAATATGGATATTATGCAGCAATTACTTCTTGTTTTTGCTTCAAGTTGAACATCCATGCTGATGTAGTCATGATCATGAATAGCAAATTAGGTGTCGCTGATATGCTATTAGGACCTTGAGATGACGATCAGGACCTGAATGGATACTGATCTGCTATTGGCATATTGTGGACTCTTGACTGGTTGGCCAGTAAATAGCCCAAACTCTTTGCTAAATTCAGTACCTCAACTTTTCAATTGTGGTTCAATGTGAGACCTTTGTTAAAATCGCGGATGGATAACGCCAAATTGGATACTAACATCGGTAAATAGCCGCTACTTAGCATTAGCATCCGATATGATTTCTTGAAATGATGCCACGTGAATAGAGACATATTGGATGGCCTAAATCATCCAAGTTAGCATTTTCTTTCTCACCTCATCACCCAATACCTAAATGGATGTGGTATAATTTTTGCGTAGTAAGCAAATCAGCAATTGAGTTTTAAATTTTGTTAAGCAAACGAGTCATGTGAGCAAAATCACATGATGTGGTAATTTATTCAACAAAGGCCTCACACTGAGCTAAATTGAAAAAAAGAATTAGGTACTTGATTGAAAAACGAACAAGAATTCAGGTATTTGAGGTGTCATTGACCCGAAAAAAGCATCAACAATCTGGTTTAAATGAGAGAGGCCCCAGGTTATCTGTTAAACGAGAGAAGCTTGATTGAATATGTTGCAAGATGCCTATTACTTCAGGCCAATGTATTTCTGTCGTGAAAGTGAAACACAGTATAAGTCATTGCATGTCCATCAACTAATTACTCCATTGTCAAGGCTTAGTAAAGTGAGTGGAACTTTTTGGATTTGTCTTATTAAAAAATAGAACGTGAGTTTCTAATTAATACTTCTCTGCCAGGTGGACTTTTCATGATGCTTAATTGGTGCTATTCTATGTTTCTCTCGATTGTCTTCCATAGATCCTTCTGCTCATGATAGGAGTGATTTGTTTGTTGTGTTTACTCTGGAGTATAAAAGGCATGTGCAAGTTTCCTCGAGAGGAGGACATATTTACTAGTTATACCAACTGCAATTGCCTAAATCTCGAGAGCTTTATTACCAACCATAACCTCAAGTTCTTCAAGCCAACCATATACTTCATTAGACTAGGTAAATAAGTAGTGGTCCCGCTTAGAGATCTGTTGATTTCTCATACTTGCTAGAGGTTTTCCAAGTGAAAATTGTTCAGTTCCATTTATCTGTATAATTAGACAAAATAGGCTGGCATTCTTCCTCTTAGAATTACTCTCCGACTTAGCCGAAATGCCGTGCAGCAATCAGTATTAGAGCTTTTGAGTTTTTAATGCTGGATGTGATGCCCCTAGTAGTTGACTAGTATTAGAATTCAAACCTATCCATGATTGAAGTATCTATGCTATTTTATCTCCCAGGTTCGGTAAGTACCACAGATCAGTCTATGGCAGTCATTTCCAGTTAAGAATAGCTTTGTCTTGTAAAACAGATAAACTAGGACCAACTCTTATAATTCTTCCAGGTACAAACCTGAAGCCATAAGAGGAGATATGGATTCGATTCGGGCAGAAGTAATGGATTTTTACAGAACGCTGGTAAGAAACCTTTTCTGCTGAAGTACGTAATGATCGTTGGTGATTTCCCCTACAACGGGGAAAAATGCTAGAAGTCGTAAATCTTATGTATGAATCACAATAGGTCCTAAACCTTTTCAATTGATGCAATCAAGTCTTAAATATTTACTGAATGGTGCAATCAACTCCTCATGCATATATGTAAAACTGCAGCTTTAGGTCTCCCGGTAGGCAACTTATGAGTGTCATGTTAGCCAATTTCTCAAATTGTTCATTGAATTGACTTGACTGCATTTTGGAAAAAGATTATGATTTGATTTCACCAATTTTGAAAGGTTAAAGACTAAATTGCGCTCCGTCAAAACTTTTAATAATTTCCCCTGCCCTTCTTCCAAAACTATAGAACCAAGGGATCTTCTTCTGCTTACTAATTTTTCCCATTTTTCTATTCCGACCCACTGAAGATAACTTTAGTAAGAATTTTCATGTTACTTACAAGTCCCAGTATCTATGTGTTCACCAAAATCCTCAAATGCGTGGTGCTTTGTTTGGTAAGCTGGTGTTATTAAACCTCTACTTGTGTCATTGCTAATGAGGTATCATGCTCGAGATATTGACTTTTGTGCTCTTGAACAGGGAACAAAAATTTTAGATGAATCTCATGATCAAGACACTACCGATCTTCACAAGTGTGTGTCATACATCCGTGATTCTACACCCGAGCTGGATAAATCTAATGTTAGTGAATTGCTATTAGCTGTTCCTTTTGTTATTATTACTTAATGTTGGCTTTTTCTCAAACACCTACTTTTCTGCAAATTAGAGATTTCATACTTACTGATATTTTATGTTTTTGACATATTGGAAGCTTTGTATTCTTGTTGCTGGAGCACTTGGTGGACGGTTTGACCATGAGATTGGAAACATTAATGTGCTATGTCGTTTCTCAGACATGCGGATTATCCTTATTTCGGATGATTGCCTAATACAATTGCTTCCGAGGACTCACCGTCATGAGATTCATATTTTACCATCTGTTGAGGGTCCACATTGTGGACTCATTCCTATCGGGATGCCTTCCAAAAGTACTACAACAACAGGTCTCCAGTGGGATCTCGGTAGGTTTTATTTCAACTTTTGAGCTTGTGTGTCATTGTGTCCTTGTCATGGTTCGTGTGGTGTAGACAAAATTGGTGAACGCTTAGTGCCCATCGATATAAACAGTATTATTCTTTGGCAGCATGATATAATCGGTTGCCAGGATTCAGCTAGTTCTCTTTCGTCTAAATTAGTACCATCGTTTGTTCTCTCATTCTGAAAATCTAATGAATCAAGACTGTCTATCGCAGCTGACACTGAGATGAAGTTTGGTGGCTTAGTAAGCACATCCAACATTGCCGAAGAGGAGACAGTTACCGTTCGTTCTGATTCAGATCTTCTTTGGACAATATCCATTAAAAAGCCTGTATTTGCCTCTCAGCATGAGGTGCACAAGAAATCTATCTAGCATTCAGATTCACGCACATGGTGAAACCATGGCGGGTTTTATTTGGTCTATAGCATAGCAAGATTGAACTTCTCATCTTCTCGTCTGAATTTTGATTTAGTTCAATGTATATTGTAAAATTCACATGCTCCCTTGTGAATTCAAAAAAGATGAGGCAGTTTATTTATTTGGACTCTGTATTTGTTGTATGATAAATGTCAACTTAGCAGGTACTGGTTTTGCGCTGAGCAGTCGACTCCTTTATGATATGTTGCCGGAGCTTGCAGTAAGTACATTCGAACTCCTCTATAAAGGGTAAAAGTTTGCAGATCTGCGTAAGTAGCAACAAGAGTATGCAACGGAACTACTCTCTCGGAGCACAGAAGCGATGCCAGAGCTCTGCCCTAGTGGCCGACCTTTCTCTTGAAAGAAGTGAGATGCGGCATGTTCGAGTCCCCCTTCCTTCCTAGTGATATCATACATTCTGATGGATTGGATGACTCGATCATCTCCAAAAACTCGAATCGTGCTGACGTCCAGCAAAAAGCATTGCGATCCCATCGTCTTTCACTTCTCCATCGACCCCTCCTCTTTTCTTCCGTCATCATCTCGACATTCTTCTTGCATGTCACTTGGTTTCTCTTTTGTTTCGGATCCCAATATTGTGCGGTCATCCCGGCTTCAAGTGCACATCGACTCATGTACGTCATTCAAGTCCAATGGAGACCTCATGAAGGTACACGGGACCTGACAACATCAACCAGAAGCGACCGCTGGCGCGAGGTGTTCTTAAGGCGAACACCAATGGCTCTGCTGGGCAGAACATCGGTCGAGCATGAGCACGTGGCGTGATTAGGGATGGTGATTACTATTGGGTTGTCAAGCGTTCAAGATAATTATGGCAGAAGGCGCAGGTTGATCGACTAGTAAACGACATGAAATGCAACGATTCGTTGAACTCAATCACGATCGCCCGTGCACTGATCAGATAAAATAAGAGACCTGTCTAGAGGACATGTACAGTCTCCAGTCCTTACTCTTCCCGTCCTCCGACAATTGAACTAATACTACCTAAACCTATATTATCTTGTTTTTGTCAAATCAATCATATAGCAATGGAAACGACATCCCTGCTCTATTTGCTGACAGCTGATTCGACATTGAAGAGCAATTAAAAGAAGAAAATAATGGCAGAAAATTACTATTTTGATGACAAAAATTTAAGTCATAGCCACTCGATCAAGACAAATCATCAACTAATTGAAGTAAAAGTATTGCATATTGATTGATTGACTGAACCCAAGAACTCTCAACTTTCTTACACAGCCGAAAAAGGGAAGTAAAGAAAAACACTCTGCATGGAGAGACCGTACAAAGAGGCAGCATCAGCCCAGTTACAGAAGCATTACGAGGACAACGACTCTTTCTCTTTCTCCTTCTCCGACCACCTCCACACGAATACCCCTGAACCTTCCGTGACGACCGACCCGACCTCACGACCGACTTGGAACAAGCGGTCGCAAGCGCTGTTGCCGCAGTCCCACAAGCGGACCGTGCCGTCCCGAGAGCCGGAGAAGAGCACGCCGCTGCCGGAGGGGAGGCCGACGCCGGTGACGGCGTCCTGGTGGCCGCGGAGCTGGGCCAGCATGCAGAGCTCGCCACCGCGGGACCACGAGTGCAAGAACCGGGCAGTTCTCGCCGCGAGCACTGTCTTTCACGGAAGCCCATTGATAGCATAGCTTGTCTTCTTTCTACGGCCGTTGCTCCCGGGTCTGACGACGACGATCTTGATCCGGCACGACACTGTGGTAGGCGAGAGACCGGCGTCGATGGTGGTGATGAACCTCGGGTCGGCTTTTGCCGCCGGCCCCGTTGCCGCCGTCGCGCATGAAGCGGCAGGGGTCTCTGGAGCGATACCCGGCGAGCCAGTGGTGGCAGACACCGGTCTTCTTGGCGGCGGTTGTCGGGGGTCTTGTGCCGCGCGACGGGGGCCAGCGAGCCTGGGGTCTGAGCGACCTGGGCATCACCGTGGGCATTGTTAGACGATGGAAGATCGTAAACGACCTGGGTTGCTTTCAACTTCTTGTTGCTGAGTGAAAGATAAGAGAGAGGGGGTTGGTTTTTTGGTGGGAGAGCGATGCAGCGAGAACTGAGTTTATAGAGAGAGATACGATGACGACGATGATGAAGATGACGGAGTCGGGACTGATATTCTGGCAACGAAAATGTAAGAAGTCGAAGGGGAGGACAAACACTAGAAGAAGAAGGTGGGAAATTTCTGTATTTCTCTGTGTTTACTCAATGTACAGAGTTACATTATATTACAAAGTATATGTAAAAGAAAAGGAAATGAAATAATCTACAGATTAGATTCGATTTTGATTGATTCAATAAAATCTTCATGATTTGATCCTTGCATATCTTTCCAATATTTTTGCGTATCTTCCAATACTCCCTCTCAAGCTGGTGGCTTGCTCAAGAGATACGCATGCTGTCTTTGACATAAAGGTTTGGTGAAAACATCCGCTGGTTGTTTTTCTGTTCCAATTCCTTGTGTCTCGATCATCCCTTGCTGGATTTTCTCCAGTTTACTTCTATATGCTTCGTTCTTTCATGCACGATAGGGTTAGATGCAAGTTTAATGGCCACATCATTGTTGCAGAATAACTTTGTTGGTCCTCTAACTTGTACTCCAAGATCCCGAAGTAACCCTCTCAACCACACTATTTCACATGTGGTTTTAGCCATGGCTCGATATTCTGCCTCTGCTGAAGATAACGAAACAGTTGGCTGTTTCTTCGTTTTCCACGAAAGTAAAAAATCCCCCAATTTAATGCAAAAACTGGTTATGGATCTTCTGCTCATTGGACAAGTTGCATAGTTTGCGTCACAGTATGCGGTCATCTTCATGTCACATTTCCTAAAAAGAAGAATTCAAGTCCAGGACATTTCTTCAAGTACTTTATAACTTTTAGTGCGGCATTCATATGAGACTACTTTGACTTGTGCATAAACTGACTGAGCATCTACATGGCATAAGTTATGTCTGGTTTGGTCATAATTAAATATATGAGATTCCCAACAAGTTTCTGATAGCCCAAAGGATCTCTGAGTATGGGATCAGTCTCCTGAGATAGTCCAGTATCATAATCGGTTGTAGTCAGTTTGATATTTTGCTCAATTGATATTACAGCTGACTCACATCCCGACAATCCCGCTTTTGAAATAATTTCTAATGCAAATTTCCTCTGGCTAAGAGAGATTCCTTGGTCTGATTGAGCAATTTCGACTCCAAGGAAATACTTTGGCGAGCCTAGATCTTTAATGTGGAAAGTAGAATGCAAGTATTCCTTAAGACCTTTGATAGTCATTTCATCATTGCCCATAATGAGTATATCATCTACATATATCATCAAGTAGATAGATGACGTACCTTTGGTCCATGTAAAAACAACATAATCAAATCTGGACTGTTGAAAACTGGCAGCTATCAGTGACTTAGTAAATTTTGCATACCACTGTCTGGATGCTTGCTTGAGTCCGTACAAGGATTTGCGGAGACGACATACTTTATTCTCCCCCTGTCTCCATAAACCTTGTGGTACTTCCATATAGATCTCCACGTCTAAATCTCCATGAAGGAAAGCATTGTGAACATCCATATGATGTAATGACCAGTCTTGAAAAGCCACTATTGAAAGAAATGAGCGAACTGTGACGTCTTTGGCGACTGGGGAGAAGGTTTCGTGATAGTCGAAACCCTCTCTCCGTGTGAAATCTTTAGCCACTAACCGTGCTTTGTATCTTTCAATCGATCTGTCTGCCCGATATTTGATCTTGTATACCCATTTGCATCTGATTGCCTTGTGATGTGGGGGGAGAGTAACAAGATCTCATGTTTGATTATCCATTAAGGCCTTCAATTCTGCCTCCATGGCTTTCTGCCATCGTGGATCAGTGCTTGCCTCATCAAAGCTGGACGGTTCTCGCTCTTCAGAAATGCGAGTGATGCAACATCTATGCTTCGGGGATAATTGATCGAAGGAAACATAAGAAGAAATTGGGAAAAGAATATCCGGTGAATTCTTGACTCCACATATGTAGTCCTTAGGGGCTGTTTGGTTCAGCTTTCCCAAGGGGCTTTCAGCCCCGAAAGCCCCTTGGGAAAAAAATTTGGTGTTTGGTTCAGCATTTGGAGCTCCCATTCCCCAAATGCTGACCTTTGAAATGCTGAAAGCCCAAAGCAGATGGGGACCTGCTTTGGGCATTTCAGCATTTTCGGCATGCTGGTCCAAGGATTAATGAATTTTTGCTGATTGTCTATTTTACCCTCAAAATTTCATTAAAAGTCCAATTTTACTCAATATTGAACAAAACCCTAACTCTTTCCACGTTTTCCTCTCTTCTGTAGCGTCTTCCAATACGCGATGACGGCTCTCTTCTCGTCTCTCTCTCCTTGCAACTTGCACCACTCCATTACGATTTGAATCCGAGCACCACTCCATCAAGGCCGAAGTTCATCGCGACGAGCGAGCGAGATCTGGATCTTCTACCCTCTTGACGAGCGAGCGAATCCGAGATCCGAGCAATTCGAGCACTACTCCATCTGGATCGTCTCTCACCCATTGCTGTGATCGGAGGTCCTCCTCTTGCAGATCGGTGACGGCTTTGCTTCCTGCTCTTGCGATGGCGACGGCTCCGACTCCGGCTCTGCTTCCTACTCTTGCGACGGTGACGGCTCTGCTTCCTGCTCGTGCGACCGACCTTCTGACCTAGCTAAAGGAACTCAAGGCCGAGCTCGCCCTCCTCCGCGTCGCCAAGGTCATCGGTGGCGCCCCGAACAAGCTCTCCAAGATGTACGTCGCTGTTCTTACTTCATTTTTAGGCGAGTGACTTTAGGGTGTGCTGGGGGTGCGAATCAATGACCAGGGTTTTGGGTTTTTCGCCTCGTTTATTATTGGGGGTTGCTTTTTTTTTTTTTTATTGTTGTTGTTGGAATTTTAGAGATTGGTTTAGCACCAGCCCACCCAGTACCTGACGTTGGAAGAGCTAAGCATCGGGAAATTCAAGTTCAAAGCTTTTGATCTGGGAGGCCATCAGATTGCTCGTAGAGTGTGGAAAGACTATTAAGGTATGCCCCGGATGTGAGTTTGAGAGTTCGTTTTGCGCCTTTGGATGTTGCTTGCTGAGGGTACTTCGGTTGATTGTGAAGTGTCTGCATTGTAGCCCTCGCATAAGCTGTAATTGCTACCCTGGGCTTGGATTTTTATGCTCGTAAATGTTTCTTTCTTTCTTCCTTGATGATGACGCATTATCAGAGTTGCTTGTTGCTAGTGCTCGTTGATTGTCCTGTTCTTGCTCTGTTTAGATTTCTGCAGCTGTAATCTCGTCGTGAGTTTTGGTTTTTCTTTTTTTAATTGGGGGGGGGGGGTGCTCTGTTGAATTTGTTTGGTTGTGCTGCACTACGATTGTGCTGTTTCTGGTGTTACACATCCTTAAGCCTTGGCATTGTCTTGCAAAAAATCTCTTGACTTTGCTACTTTTTACCAATTTTCTTGCCCAATAGATCAAAGTATAGTCCTGTAGAGGTGCTCGACCCATCTGCTATTCAACTTTTTCTTGATTTTTCCCAGCCATCTTGGACGTTTATCTTGAAAGCTGTCTCTTGAACTAATGTTTGTCTCGTGTAGCTTTCGAATTAATCTTTGAAATTGGGTTTCTTACAAAGCCTTTTCTGAAAATTCCGCTTTGAGAAAGGACAGGTTTTCTTTTCACTCAATGTATCAGCATAAACTAAAGTTATTTAAATCCTCTTGACGTTGCCCTGCTTTGCTAAGATTCCTTTCTTTTTGCAATATTTCTTACTCTTTCCTTATACCTTCTGTGTTTTTTTTTTTTGAATTTTACTACTAGATGAGTTCATCAAAGGCATTTTGGAGCTCGTAAGATGTATAAATCTTTTGTAACTTGTGCATCGAACAATTTGAAAAAGGCAATCGTCTTGCAAACAACAAAAGAGATGGATGGACAGTCATAATTAGTAAGTTTGAGGAGCTAACGGGCAAAAAGTATGATAAACAAAAAATGAAGAGTAAGTGGGATAACCTCAAGGAAGAATGGAAAAGATGGAGGTCATTGCTTTACAATGAAACTGTACTAGGATGGGATTCAAGGAAGAAAACCATTGATGCGAGTGACGAATGGTGAGAGAGTAAAATTCAAGTTTTCCTCACTTTTTTATTTTATTTTTATTTTCATGTTAAGCTCACCCTTAATGATACAACTTATGCAAATGCTTCATTATAACAGGCTAATCCAAAGTTTAAGGTTTTTAGGACGAAATGCATACATCCTGATCTTGAAGTAAAGTTAGATATGATGTTCAGAGATACAGTTGCTACTGTAGGAATCACATGGAATCCTGCACAAGGTTTATGTGTTGATAATGATGTGGAGACCACACAACCTGATGTTGTAGGGTCTACTGATGAAAACTTGGAGTTTCATGTGGATGAAACCGTTGTTGAACCAACTGGAACTCAAACTCGTAAGAGAGCCACACAGACTTCAAAGATGCAAGCTTGAGGAAAGAAAGATAAGAAATTGAGCACAAGAGAGGAGCTCGGAACACAAATTAACAGCCTGCTTACAGTTGTTGAGAGTAGGAGCACTACCAGTGCTGCATTCAAAGCAACCAGTTTGGTCGGTCCTTATGAGGACCTCCTAGAGATATTGGATTCCATACCTGAGATTGTGGAAGACGAAGACTTTTACTTTTTTTTTCAGTTTCTCATTTAAAGGAAAAGATAGACAATAGACAAGTTTTCATGAGCTTAAATGATGATGCAAAGAATCAAGTCTTCGTAGATAGGAGGATGTTAGCATCTTATTGTTTTTATGTTTGAAGCTTAGTCATTCTACTTTGTTTCTATCTATGGATCTTTATTTGCAGCCTTTGTGAACCTAATTTCAATTAATGTTTGATGTTAGAATTGTTTTCATTTGGTGAATCGTTTTCATTTGGTGTTCTCTTAATGTGATAGTTTGCATATATGCGATGGTTAATACATTGTTTCTCTTTATATTTTGTTACTTGAAGCAGTTATGGATGATTCAGAAAATCATGAGCAAGGGGAAAATGAATTATGAGATCTTATCTCAGTCACTCAAGCTGCAATTCTTTATCAAGCGACCAACCTTTGCAAACAACCTTACATGACCTTAACATATACAGGTTATGTATGGTTAAAAGAGTTGATTGGCGAAGATGCTAATCTGATAAGGTGTTACAATATGTTTAGAATGCATAAGATCGTATTTAACAATTTAACGCATAATTTAGTAACGCATTATGGCCTTTGAGGATCTAGGAATACTGATGTTAGAGAAATGGCTGGTATGTTTCTTCATATTCTAGGACATGGTATAGGTAATAGATTAGCATAAGAGCGTTTTCAACGCTCCGGGGAAACCATAAGTAGGCACTTCAGCTTAGTTTTAGATAAAGTATGTGATATGGGAAAAGATTTGATCCAACTAACTGATCCACAACATAGAAATGTTCCAGAGAAGATCAAGAAAGATCGACGATTTTATCCATATTTTAAGGATTGCATTGGAGCTATTGATGGTACACATATTCCAGCGGTTGTTCCTAAGTATGATCAAATTCGTTTTATTGGTCGAAAAGGAACAACAGCTCAAAACATGTTAGCCATATGTAATTTTAATATGGAATTTGTCTATGTTTGGGCCGGTTGGGAGGACAAGCTCATGATACTCGTATCTTTTATGAAGTTATTGGAAGACGTGACGCATATTTTCCCCATCCTCCTCCAGGTATGTTAGTCAATGGTTTAGATACATCCATATATCTAATTGGCATGTGTTGATTAAATTTACAATATATTTATGTAGGTAAATATTACTTAGTAGATGCTGAATATCCAAATCCTACTGGTTATTTGGGGCCATATAAAGAAGTTAGATATCATTTGCCGAGTTTCGAGAAGGTCCTTCACCTACGGGATATCGAGAAGTGTTCAACCGTGCCCATTCCTTGCTACGCTCGACAATTGAGCGAGCCTTTGGTGTATTAAAACAGAAGTGGGGGATTTTAACTCATATGTCATTTTATCCATATGAAAAACAAGTGCAAATTGTGGTAGCGGCAATGACTTTGCACAATTATATATGGAGAAATAACGTGACTGATATGGATTTTGAACAAGCAGAATTGGATCCCGATTATGGATATTCAGTTGACCATGATGATGCAAATGAAGGGGTGGGTGCTTCAAATTTGTATGCATTTTTGGACATGGCACGTTTACGTGATGAAATAGCCATAAGTTTACAAAGTCGTTGAAGTTTGTAATACTAAGTATAACGTATTTCTTTTTTTTGAACATATATGACCATGTTTACTATCATGAAATGACTCTTTCTAGTCAAATTTGTATGAGAGGAACTTGGTTTTATTTTTCTTAATGATGATCTCCCTTTTTATATGTGGTGCTTACTAAAAAAAAATAGCATCCACAATCGGTCGCTTTATCATCCACCGAATAAATTCACCTTTTTTTTTTTGCTATATCATTTTTATCTTTTGACAATCAATAGCCCAATTTTTTATTAATACACTAGAATGATCATTAATTAACGAAGATGATTAATACTATAATAATAAAAAAAATTATTCAAAGTTGAAAACAAACCTAAAAGAATTCTAGGCCAAAAGTTGAGCTTTGCATCTAATTTATAATCAAATTCTTTTAATATAATTTTTAAATAAATTTACTAATATGTATCTTTTACATTACTCTCAACATGAAAATGTAAAATGTTATATAGCCATTGTTTCTTTTTTGCAGTTTTAAAAATACTAAAACTAAAAAACTTAATTTGGTCCACCAAAGAGCCTTTCAAATATATGTTTACCAAACAGCCTTGCATTTCCCTAAAGCACTTTTCAGTTATAGTTTACCAAACAGTTTAGCATTTTGGAAAACCTCTTTACCTCAAAGGTATTTGCATTCTCCCAAGGGCATTTCCCCAAAGTTGAACCAAACGGGCCCTTAGTCTAGGTAGGTGGCCGCGTGGTGTGATCGGAACGTCTAGGAGGATCATTCTCTGAAGATAATTGATTATCTGGAATTTCCATAGGAGGTGAATCGAAAAGTACCTCATTATCTTGCCCTTGATCTTGAACTTCCACTAAAGGTGTCATGTTGGTAGTTGATGTGGAAAATTTCCTTGTATTTGGCAACGAAGGAAGAAATATATATCCAGAATCTTCAATCTTGTCCTCTATAGAAGAGGTAGGAGAATGTCCTGTCTTAGTGCTGCCTTTTTCTTGAGTGGCAAATGGAAAAATAGTTTCCTGGAATAGAACATCCCTGCTGATGGAAAATTCCCCTGTAGATGGATCAAAGATCCGGTATCCCTTTTGTAAAGTGGGATATCCCATAAAAATACAATGGCGAGCACGGGGACTCATCTTATCCTTAGGTCCTACGATTGCATCATAGCATAGACAATTGAAGATTTTCAGGTGGTCCAGGTCTGGCTTCTTCCCCAAAAGTATCTCGAAAGGAGATCGTCCGTCAAGAATCTTGGTCGGCATACGATTTATTAAATAAGCTACAGTCCATACACAATCCCCCAAAAAAATGTCTGGAATAGAGGCTTGAAACTTTATAGCCCTTGCAACTTTCAACAGGTGATGGTGTTTCCGCTCCACCACTCCATTTTGTTGTGGTGTATAAGTACAGGAGCTTTCATGCAATATCCCTTGTGAGGAAAGAAGGGTAGCACATTCATGATTGAAAAATTCTTTCCCATTATCTGTCCTTATTCTTTGGACAGTGTTCCCAAACTGGGTTTTTGACAAAGAAAGAAATATCCTTAAATTGGATACAACTTGACCTTTAGACTGCATGAGAAAAATCCACGTGGCTCTGGAGTGATCATCCACTATGGTAAGGAAGAATCGAGACCCATCATGGTTCATTGTATGATAAGGTCCCCAGACATCGATATGTAGCAAGGAAAAAATATTTTTTGAACGACTTTGACTCAAAGGAAAAGGACTGCGCGATTGCTTTGCAAGCGGACAAATTTGACAAAAAATGAGCTATGGCCCAATTTGGAGTGCAAAAGAAAATTTCTATCATTGGAAGTTAAATTACACAATGATTTCTTATTACAAGGAAAATGATCAAGATTTTTGGGCAAGCTTTTCCAGAAAAATAATCTTTCAGAGAGATTACCCCAATCCATCAGTTTCCCAGTCGAAAAGGCCTGAAATAGATATGTATCAGCATCGAAAAAAACTCGACATGAATTTTCCTTGCAGGCTCTAGACACTGAAATAAGATTAAATTGGAAGTCTGGAATATAAAGGACATTGTTGAGAATAATATGAGAGTTAAGGGTGACTGTCCCTGTTGTAGTGACATAAGCAATATTCCCATTTGGCAATTGCACGGTAACATGATCATCTAATTCTTCATGAATAACAGAGAATAATCCTTTATCACATGTTATATGGTCATTGGCTCTCGAATCAATAATCCAGGTATTTTGAGATATAGTATTTGCTAGGCAATAAGAAATATCTGTAAAGCTACTTCCCTTTTTTGGACAGCCTGCATTAATTGCTGATATTCCCTATGTGTGATAGGCTGACTTGCCGAATTTGTTGATCTTGTAAGTTGATAGGCTGCTGCAGATATCTCATTTCCCTTATTTTCCTTTTCTCCAGATCTGCCATGTAATTTCCAACAATTTTCAATTGTGTGGTGGGGCCGCTTGCAAAAATCACAAAATAATTTCCCTCTACTTTTAAAATTTTGCCCATATCCTTTGGAAAAATGAGCACCGTTAGATCCCTTCGATCCGGATCCATCTCCACCGTCCAGATCAGACGGAACCCGCGTGCCCTTAAGACCGCCAGATCGCTGCATTTGATCCTGGCCATCCATTCCAGCCCTTTTAAGAGCTTGCTGATCCGCGAACCCTAGCGATAGATCGTAGCCCCTTTTCTTTTCTAGGGTTTTTTCTCTCTCGATCCTTGCCGCCAGCGCTAAGGCTTCGGTGGCCTTGTTGTCCGACGAGGCAAGCCGCTAGTTCTCCTCTTACACCGCAAGCTGGAAGATCTGACCAAGAGTGGGTGCTGGTTCCATGGCCAGTATTTGCAACTTGAATGTGAGGTAAGTGTCGTTGAGAATAAGCAGGAACCGAGTCGCATTCTCTCTGTCTTTCATCGCTTTGTACTGCTGAAGGGTCGTCTTGGGCCCTTCCAACTTTTCTTCAGCAGCTTCCAGTTCATTCCAGAGGGCTGAAAGCTTGTTGAAGCATGTCGTCACGGACATGTTTCCCTACTTCAGTTCGCTGAGTGCTTGATGCAGCGAAAAAATTCTCGCTCGATCCAATTTTCCGTACATTTCTCGAATGCTTTCCCAAATAATTTTTGAATCCTCTGTGGGTGGTAGATCGGCGGCGATTTCTGGGCTGATGCAGTTCCCTATCCATGTTCTAACCAATTGGTTACATTTTTTCCACTGACGTCTCATTTTTTCGTCGGTCGGGATCGGGACGGTCCCGTCGATAAAACCCTCTTTGTCTTTCGTGATTAGGGCTCGCCGAAACTCCCGCGCCCAACTCGAATAGTTTTCTGGTCTTGTGAGAGGGTGGCTAATGAGCCACAACTCCGGTTCGTCGGCAGTGGAAACGTAGAGCGTGTCGCAGGGTTCTGGGCGACCCATGGCGGTTGCGAAGGGAAACGGCAGAAAATCGGGTGGAACTCCCGGGTAGGGATTTGCAGCTTGACCCAGAAATCCCGCACTTGAATCACTTGATCCGCCCGTCTGCTTCGGGCCGCTGGTTGAGCCCGCCCCATTGTTGGTTGGTAGGCCTCCGTCGGTCTGCATGCTGCTTTGGTAGCCCGGTTGTGATGTAACTGGGTTTGTCCCATGGATCCATGGATATGGCATCCATTGGTAAGGATAGCCCGAGAATGGCTGCCCTAGATTAAATTGAGTTGGAAAATTTTGCCATTGCAAGTGTTGGGTTTGGATCTGGCTTTGATTGAGTTGCTGTTCAGCCATGGAAGTAACGATGGATGAATCTAGGTTGTTTGAAGCCTGTGGCGTCGTGTCTCTTGCTGGTGGATCGTTTGGGTTTGAGGTGAGAATTTTTGGTTTATTCATACTGAAAAAATCCTTCCCCTTCAAAGAAAAGTGATTCCTTCGGTAACTCTCTTTGCAGGTCAGAGTTCCTCTAGGCAATCAAGAAAAAAGAAAAGTGGAAGCTATTTCAGAACCTTCGGCTGCTCTAATACCATGTAAGAAGTTGAAGGGGAGGACAAACACGAGAAGAAGGAGGAGGAAAATTCTCTGTATTTCTCTGTGTTTACTCAATGTACAGAGTTACATTATATTACAAAATATATGTAAAAGAAAAGGAAATGAAATAATCTACATATTGGATCCGATTTTGATTGATTCAATAAAATCTTCATGATTTGATCCTTGCATATCTTTCCAATATTTCTGCGTATCTTCCAACAGAAAAGCTTGGGTCCGAGATAGGAAAGTTTGAGAACAAAGACAATTTTGGGTAAGAAGAAGATACGTGACCGTGGTGTCTCTCAAGACAATCTTGTGAAGAGATTAAGGTTGTGATAGCCTAAATGCCATGATTCGGATGATAATATATGGTCGTTGGCCCTCCGCAACGTTGCGCACGTTCGACTAGAAATACCTTCTTTTAATGTCGCGTTTTTGCCATGGACGTCCGCTTTAAGATTTCACGCACTCAAACTGCTCCTATTTTTCTTTCAAAATCTCCAGCAAAAAGAATATTTATCTTTCAAGATCCTTCTCTTGGTATCAAAGGTGGACTCCAATGATACAGTGGACCACGGCTCTAGCCCGCTTCCGATAGCCAATCATTAGGTAGGTCGGATTGAAAATGATCTAGCCTAAATTGATCTATTTAACTTTTTTACTCATTTCTTTGCAATACAATGTTAGTGATTCATACTTAATCCGATTTGACCCATACGTTTATGCATCTAACATAATTTAGGAAAACTTATACCCAAATTAAATTGAGAGCCCTTGAGTGAGCGAGGTTGAGAGAGATCAAAGAGAGGGTCATAGAGATGGATTGTGTCTAAGGGCGTGAATGATAACCATTCTAGTTATAAATTGAATTTCTAGAAAAGAAATATATTTTTTTATTTCTATTATTAGATGTGTTTCTAAGTAAAAAAACCCGTTCGATAATGACACAACATTTATTTTCGGAATAGAAATTCGTTTGATAACGACACAAAATTTTTCCTTTTCCAATGGCGACCGGTGAACGGCGATCGCCACTTGGGATCAACGACTGGCGGCGGGGAGTGGCGACAATGGATGGCGAACAGTGGCCAGTGACAATGGATGAGCAACCGACTAATAGCAAGGACAAATAATGAGATGAGTTTTTATTTCTCATTTCTATTCCAAAAATAGAAAGTAAAAAATTTTACTTCTGATTTCTATTTCAAACCAATTTTTAGAATAAAAATCTATCTCAGAAATAGAAAAATGAAATAATTTTATCAACGGATTTCTATTCTAAAAATAAATGCGGAATAGAAAAATAGTTTTGGATCATAAATAGAATAGTTGTCATGTGCGCCCTAAGTAAGTTGTGAATCTATTTAACACTCGCATTATGTAATGTTTTATCATTCTAAATTCGTTTATGACCCATTTTTTTTAAAAATATAATTGACCTATATAACAACTTAATTCCTCAAATATGGGTTAAGAAATGGACTTGTGATCTATTTTGATAGGGTTACTTCCGGGTGAGTATAAGGAAATATGTGAAGCTGGATTATATTCATATGTATGCGAAAGTCTCATCAGACTGGGTATAAGCTATTAATTAGCAAACAAAGCCCAATTATTTAACTAATTCAGACTGGGTATAAGCTATTAATTAGCAAACAAAGCCCAATTATTTAACTAATTCAAACCACTCCACAACCATACATAATACATGACTTTCCCTAAGCTTGCTTCTCCAAGAATCTCCTGGCGACCTCTCCATTAGCGCCGTGAGGGAAGTACCCGCCCGGGACGTGCTCGTCCCCGGTCCCGTACACGACCCTTAGGACCTCCTGCGGCGTCCTCGGATACGACAGGGACGCCTTGTTCGCAGACAGCACGTTGGTCTTTATTCGCTGCTCGGCGCCGAGCACCGGGGGTACGATGATGCCCTCGTCCTTGATCCCACACATGCCGAGCTTGTTCCTCAGGATGGAGAACAAGTTGGTGAACTCCACCACCGTGATGTCGTACGGCACGACCTTCTCATGGGCCCGCTCGTAGAGTAGCGCCCGAATCACCGCATCTTGACCGGATTCCACTCCCAGGAGCCCGGCCACGAGCTGCAACCACAGGGCAACTCAAACAACCTCTCTCGAAGGGATTTATCGGATACAGCGACATCAAAATGAGAATAATGAATTATGACAAGATTTGGCACATCACATGTTGACGTGATATTATAAATATAAGTGAAAGCGTCGCAATCAAGTTACTCTTTTGAAAATATTTGGAGTAATGAATGAAAAAACGCCAAATCATATTGAATTTTGAAACTATAAATAAGTTAAAATTAAGATCCTACTGAGATCAAATGGAAAGAAATCATGCACTTACGGCTTTGGTGGTGTAGTTGGAAAGGTTGGGGATGGTACCAACATAACCAGTTAATCCCACATAAGGGATGAGATACGAAGCCAAGAGATAGTTGACCGACGACAGGTATGGGTCAAACGGAGGCCACAATCTGTGCCCAAGAGCTGAATCCACTATCATAGCAAACTTCTTAGCACTGATGTCTATTAGCGGCCTTTGAATTCCACCTACTGTTGTATAAATTGCCCTGAAATACCCAATGAAAAGATTACAACCAATAGCTTAACTCTTCCACCTTGAAATCGAATCAGGGCCTAGTTCCCAAAATTAGGAACCAAACCGTTGGTTCTAGGATTGGGAATCAGACTTGACCAGTGATCTTGTCTAATGAAATGTCCAATTTTTTTTTTTTTTTACTTTAAAAAGTGGTTATAAACAATGAGAGAGAGTGACAAATCTTAAGATATTGAAGGAAGTGATGATGAGTGAAGAGTCATTATGCCACAGCTTGTAGTACCATTGGACAAGATAATGTTTAGCTCACATTTTACTAATTATGTAGTTGGTCTGGTCCAGTCACCCTTGAAACTAGGAACCAGACCGCCCGAACACTAGTTTCATTTTTAGGAACAGGGAATCGGATTGATACTCTCGAGAACCAGATCGAATTGGCCAGTTCGGTCCAATCCAAGCGATTCCTGGTTCGAGCGGTCCGTTTTGCACATTCCGACCAAACTTAATGAGAGAAAATCTAATGATTCATGCATATGCATCCTAGTTTAGATGACTAAATGACCTGAGGTGGCCGACTTCCTCGTAACCAAACTCCTCAATGATCTGCTGCACGAGAGGGTCGAGGTTGGCCTTCTTGCCGCCAATGGGGGGTGGGCCGCCCAGAGCCAGATAAGGCGCGACGCTGTCGAGCCCTTTGCCAAGCGCGCCGTAGAGGAAGAACTCGGCCTCCAAGAACTCCAAGTTCATCGCGACGTGGATCAGCTCCGCGTCAGTAGCGGGGATAGGCCCGCAGTAAGCATGGCCAGCAGTGACTGATTCGAGTTTTAGGAAGAAAGGAAGAAGAAAGACGACACAGAAGCACGAGGCTTTCATGTTCTGGTCAAATGATGGACTATTTTCTTGGTAATTGAATGAAGGAGATGATGCGCAGGGAGGTGCAAGGGACTAGGACGGAAAGTAGGTTTTATAAGTACAAGTTGGTGGTGGTTTGCATGTCTCTGCCGTGATCAATGTTGACTAGCGAACCACTACCCGAAAACATGCTGCCTTAGAAGAATGTTTAACTTGTGAAGAAGTACAAAATATTTACCGAAAAATGATCTTTCCTCCTTATAGAGATATTAGGATTTCGAGACGTAACTGAGCAATGTCCTTGCTTTCCCATTCTTTGAAAACGTGGGCGAGTGTCTTGCTGAAGCTTTGCGTAGGGAAAAAAGCTAGTTCCGATGAAGACATCTGATGCTCAGATCCTTAGATAATTATGCAGTCTTGTCAAGACGAAATTTCTATATTACGTCACGGAAATTATACACCTTGAAGAAATTAGATCTTGAAAATTAGTACAAGCAATGTGAGATGATGATGTGGTGGCACAAATTAAAATAAGAAAGCCCTATAGTTGATCTAAGGAAGGAGTGGTTTCCATGGTGCGACTAAACGTACCGAGAGTCCAATGAGGTTCGCTCTCGGCCTGTCTACGCCCCGCGTTCGCACCAGTAGAGACTAACGACTTCCACCAACTAAAATGGGCCACTCTCTCTCTCTCTTTCGGAGGAAAATATGGACGAGCGTTTGGTAAACGTGGTGATGTATGGCTTGATAATGACAATGCGAATGTTCTGGTGTCAGAAGCAAGCTTTGCCTTCTGAAGTTTGCAGAATAATCCCATATTGTTATATGCGAAGCGAATATACCGATGTTATCTTTTTGTGACCGTGAAGTGCGTGGTGTAAGAGTTTTTCTGATATAGGTACATAAATTGAGATTGTAATTTACCGTTTTTATGAAATTGTTATAATAAGGTAGGATATAAAGTTTTTTAACAGTTGAATATGAGCCTGGCTTGTGTGGGCCGAGTTGGGCTCGGCCAGTGATGAGAGGGCCCCATTCAAAACTCTATATATAGGCTAAAGTCCATTCTCTAACCCTTACTTTTTCACTGTTCTCGCACACCTATTACCTCACATAAAGAACGTTCGTGAGGGGCAGTCTCATTGAGCCACGGTAGGGCAATAGAGGAGAAGATCTTCAGTATCGAAGGCTCGGATTGCTATTGTTCTGCTCCAAGAATCATAGATTCCAAATTAGGTACGCAAATCTTCATCTTCTCCTTCAAGACATTTGAGTTTTTAGTTATGTTGATCTTGGGAAGCCGTTTCAACGGTCAACATTTGATATCAGAGCCGGCATAACCTAGAACTTGAACATAGGGAGTTTGCCTTGTTTTGAAAATTTTATCCGTTGAAACTTGATTTCGATTATATATTCGGATTCATCTTGTCGAGCCAAGTGTTCTGGTGTGTGGCATGCCCCCGACGAGGCGAAATTTGCCGCCCATGGCCATTTCAGACTTCATTGTCCAAGACAAGCTCGAAACTTTCCATTCTCCACAGTCCACAAGGCCCCCAGCTATCGAAACGACCAAGGTATGAAAGATAACAAGAATGCTCGGGGCGAAATAGCCAAAACGCACGCAGACCCACCACCCCAAAAGAAAAAAAAGAAGCACACATCTAGCTGCTGTCGGAGGGAGATCAGAGCAAACGTACCAGAGGCGAATGGCGGGCGCGAGTTGTACAGGATCGTCATGAAATCGGAAACCGGTCGATACCCACCAACCCAAATCCCACCCCAAGATTAGAGACTTGCTTGTGCAAGTGTGCAGGACATGCTCGGGCACGTCCCTCAATCGGTTGCCGCCCTTGTCGCCGTTGCCGTCCCTGTCGCCATCGCAGTCATCGCCGTTGTCACCATCGCACCTTCAAGCTGACCAAGACGAGAGGAGATGGGAGAGAATTAGAAATAGAGTTTGTCGGTGTCGATTCAGTTCGGTTCGGTTAACCGATAAAAGAAATTTCGGTTTTTAATGAGAACCAAACCGAAAAAACAGAATTTTTTAGTTTGGTATGGTTCGATTTTTGGTTCAATTTTCGGTTCGGTTCCTGACACCCCTACTAAATGGGGTTTTTCCTTTTTTTGTTTATAAGCTTTTGAATAATGGCCTTTGAATTTTTAATATGTAAGTAACCCTTGTTATTTCTTGCTGTATTTAGTGACTATTCTCTTTTTTCCTCTAACCATGCAATTTTGATCTCATATTTTATTTCTCTTAAAAAAATTTGATGACTATCATCAAGAAATCGGAACTCTGCATCTAATTTTTGAATCGGACGGCTCATTGTCTCATGGGAATTTAAATTGCGAATTGAAGAGATTAATAATGGGACTAATGATTGAAAAAGTTACACGAGTGTATGGTACTCTTTGGGAACTTATCTTATGGCTACAAAAACATGTTACGAGGTTAGAAAGTTTTGGAGATTAAAGATAGCCATGATAATCAAGATATGAGATTTGATGAGATATACAATCGTTGTAATAAATACTAATCGTAAATCTTGATATATGAAATAACACGATTAAGGGAAAATATGAGGGTGCCCTTTTTTGCCCCCTCATCGTTCTCCATTAATAATTTACAAATTATTTTCATGCATAATTTGGCTCGTAAGTCAACATAGATAATTCCACATCATCTTACCAATGAAGACTGCATTTAGGCAAGTAACTAAAAGCCAATTATTCACACGTGGCGGAAGATGACCCACTTCAGTTTTTATAAAAAAAAAAAAAGAAGGTTGGAATTATCTTTCTTTTTCGAAATATAAAAACTCAGCAAATTTTTTATATGAGATTTTATTAATCGGCCTACCGGAGACAAAACGACGTCGTCTCTCAGCCATCGTCTTCCCATCTAAACCCCGGTTAAACCCTCTCGAATCGCAACCCTAATTCTGCAGTTCGATTCAGAGAGAAAGAGAGATGGGGAGGTCGAGGAGGAAGTACAAGAAATCGCGGCCGAAGGTCCAGGTCGGCCTCCCGAAGAAGAACCCCAGGGTCGTCAAGGCCGCCTTCAACCTCCCCCCGAAGCTGCGCTCCTTCATCCGCGACTCCGTCTCCGCCGGCGGCGGCGGCGTCGAGTGGGACGACATGGGGAGCGTCCTCCGGAACTACAAGTCCTTCGGCATCGTCTCCAACCCTAACCTGCTCGGCGTCCGCTCCCGCAACGCCCACACCGTCGAGAGCGGCGCCCTCCAGGTCCCGCCCCCCTCCCATCCCTCCTCCGACGAGGCCGCCGGAGCCGCCGAAGCCGCCGAGGGCGACCTCATCGACTCGGGCAGCGATCTCGAAGAAGACGGTGAGCGATTCCGTGTTTCCGTTGGCGTTCGCTTCGTTCCGTAATTGCGTTTTGGGCTGGAAATGTGGTCACCGTTGTTGGAGCATGTTGATTTTGTATATGATGGTGTGGGTATTGATTCTGGCTGATTGATTAAAAATAAGCAAGCTTGACTAACTGTAGAAAGGTCGGGACTTGGAAATAGTAGCACAAGCTTTGACACTAATGAGAAATGGTATTTCGACTTATAGAGATTTGAAATTCTAGAATCGTAGTTCCGGAGAATTTCGTGCTGTTACTGTCAATCCATCTAATTATAAACTGCACAGGTTCCGGATAATTCTTCTTAAGAGGATTTGCCTGTTAGAGAGACACTCTTGCTTGTTTACTGCGGCCATCCTGTGAGACACCTTTCGTATAACTTTTCTCGTTTGGAGAGCATTACTGATTACCCGTGAAGGGTGAATATGAGTTGAGTAGATGATGCTGTAACTTGACTAAGCCAGCCATGTGAAATTCCAATTTATAATCACTGACTCTGCGCAAGGAGAAGTATGGTTGGATTTGAAGTTAATTTGTGCTGAACCTTTTTGGAGCAAACTCCCGGTCTGTGAAGTGCATGAGTGAGTGAGTGAGAGGATCAAAATCATAAGTAGAGTTGTGCAATTACTGTTCATACATTAATAGAGTACCTTGCAAACTGCAGTTTAAAAAATAGCTAGTGATTTTGATTCACGTGATAGGCAAAGAAAAACATATGTTGATGTTTTCCTTAAATTAATATAGAAAACTTACACTACTAATAATGAATTGGGTTTTTGAAAGATTCTCCTTGAGATTTTGCTAATGTGGTTTTTCTGCCATAACGTAGATTGTTTAATTATGATCAAATCTGTTGGAAAATATTAGTTTTGTTTGATGAAAAAGATGGGGAGATCTTTGTCATTCATCATTTGAGTATGTTCTTGTGTTTGTAATTATGGTTGTAGATCTATACAGACACTTGCGCTGCCAAGCAATTGGATATTGTATATAGGACTGAAAATGAACATGTGCCACATTAAAGTTTTGGCATTTCAAAAAACTGAACTTCTTGTTCAGTTCTGCCAGTTTAGAATTTTTGCTGAATTTCTATGTCCAACAGATTTGAAATCAGCTCTTGGAAAGAAAAGAAGAGATGGCAAATCTGCACCTCCGCAGCCATTGACTGCCATGCAGCGTGTTCACATTGGGCGCCTAATCGAGAAATATGCAGATAACTATGAGGTATTTCTTGGATCAAGTATTCAGCCACTCGAATCTACTGCTGTTTGTGCAACTCGTGTTGCTCATAATGCTCTTGTTTATCTCAGGCCATGTTCAGGGATATGAAGTTGAATGCGATGCAGCATTCAGTTGCGACTTTGGAGAAGCTGTGCAAAAGATATCACATGCATAAAGATAAGAATCCTTTACTTTCTCATTAGAGGTTGGGTTTTGCTATTTAAGACGGTGAAATATCTTGTAATCCATTAACACTCTTATATGAGTGCATTGTGCTTTCAACAGTGTTTAGATTCGTCGCCAATCCCTGTACTTCCCTCTCTTCCCAATTCCAGGGGTATGGCTTCAAAGAGAAGTAGGGGCAATGACACTTTGCTTTATCTTTCGCCCTTTAGTTGTCAAACCAAGATATACAAGTCAATGAATTATATTCTTTTGTTATCAATCTACTACATTTCACATAATCCGGCCTTTTGTCCTGGAAAAAAATATATAACATTTAGCATAATGTAATAAATTAAGTAAAGTGGAGTGAAGAGGTAATGAGGGTTTCGAAGTGGTTTTGATCTTTTTACTAATCGCCCCCTTTCGTTATTCACATTCGTCATTTTCACTCACAATGAAATTGCTGTATGCGTTTTTCTATATGTACTAAAATGAGTTGATTTTGAGTGTAAAGGTCTCTTTCTCCATGTATACTTTGTACATTGTTCATATTTAATTTTCACCTCTCCTAAAAGTAATAGTCGAAAAAAAAAATTAAGAAAAAGGGATTTGAACGATGAAGATGATTCTGTATGGTGGTAGGATAGCTTTGTTGTTCTAGGCAGAACGATTCATATTTTTTCTGATAGAACCATATTCCTATTCTAATTTTGAACGCAAACAAAAAAACTATCGTATAACAAAACCAAGTTGTGCTCCGAGAGTACGGATGAATACTTTCATGTCCAACCCAATTAGCATTGTCGAGCTTACTGAAAAACCATATCTTGTATTTCGATTCTATTCTTTAAGGTTGGCAAATATTCTATTTAATGACTTTCAAGGTGTTTACCACATTACAATATACTGCAGTAACATTAACATGCTCATCGTAATTTCATCGACCAGAATTTCAGAGTAAAGTTACCAATAATGGAAGGCACTCACATGATTGAAAATGTACATGTTTATATGTTCAAAAAGGAAGAGCAACAAGCCCAAGAAAGCAAAGACTTCACAATGAGGGGCATTCAAGGCGAGAAAGTTTTCAGCAGTGCAGCTTTTTATTACATCACAGGACTATAAACAGGACTATGTAATAGCTGACATACAAGAGAGAAATCATTCTCGTTAAAGAGGAAACCGCCTTATTCCGCGCCCATAAACGCTCGGCACTGGGATTCCCAGTGCTTCTTCGCCTGCCGGATCCTTTTGACTATAAACAGGACTGCATAATAGCTGACACGCAAGAGAGAAATCAATCTCGTTAAAGGGGAACCGCCTTATTCCACGCCCATGAACGCTCGGCACTGGGATTCCCAGTGCTCCTTAGCCTGCCGAACCCTTTCAACTCTCTCTGTTTGAAGCCGCTCCGCCCAATACTCCGGACAACTGTTTGAATTTCATGTCAGTGAGAAACCAGAAAGTTAACGAGAAATTGACCATTCTAAAATGAGCAAGTTTGCACGGTGGTGTATACCTTCTACTGAGCAATATATTGAGTTCATCCAAATGTACGGCACCTTCAAAAACTCTGGCCTGAAATTGAGCAAAGAAGTGATGAGCTACTAGTCTGGTTATGTACTCCCAAAATTCAAGAAATTGATTCTGTCGTGGACATTATAAAAGGCATTGCTAGAATCTATATGGATAGAGTGAAGTCATTGTTGCAGTTTCGCACAGCCCGCAGTGAATTTACAAGCATCAAATAAGAAATGAGCACACAATCCTTTTCGTGTAGCAGAAGCAAGAAATTAAAAACATTTTTGTATGATGAAAAAGGCTGAACTTTAAATCACGAGGATCGATGCCAATGACCTGGCATGCTATGATATGCTCTTAGGATCAGAAGAAGCTTTGAATAAGTCAATTTGCATTTGGCATTCTTTTTCAGATGTCTGATGCTTCTAAATGTTGGACAAGAACGAACCATTATCTTGCGCAAGTATCTAGAAGTATAAACTCTATTTTCTAGCAAGCTAAATCCAATTACTGAACAAACTGAAGATTACGGAAGAAGAAGATATCAGATCAATACCTCTCGACATAAAGGACATTTTTCCTTGGGTTCTGCTGCTTTCAGTCCATCAACAATTGTCACAGATGCAGCTGAGCAAGCACACGTATAGCAGTATATGTGGCCACAAGCGAGAGAAACTGGATCAAACACCGTGTCCTGTTTTCCAAGAAAGTAGATTATCCATCTGCTACATGTACACTAACTGATATATTCTCTAATCGTTCAGATCAATTCTTGAAACATGATGAAATCTTTTTTATTTTTTTTCCTCAAAATGTTGAAAGACATGGTTTAAATATTTAAAAAGCACGGCCGCCCAACAGTACTAGCCCTTTAAGTTCATACAATGACATAGATTCACCGTGTAAAGTCTATTTATGCATGAAGCTTAATATCTGATACAGAAACTCAAGATTCGATTACTTTCTCATACGAAGCATTGTTAACACAAAAGCACTTCCAATTTTGGGAACTCACCAAGCATATAGAGCAGGTCAAGTCGATATCTAGCTTGATAGAGTCGAAGAGTTCACAAGAGAGCGATGGTTTGCCATCATTGACAACTAGAGAGCAACCCTCAAAAAGAGCATGGCCCTTCCCAGAGTTTGCCTTTGTTTCCCGTACATTAATGTGGAAGGCGATAAGCTCGCACAACCATGGAGACTGGAGGATCTCCATGTGCATCCTTTGCACTTGTGACTTGAAAGCTTGTCCTTGAGTAGAGAGATGAATCTATAAGAATGTCGTGGGAAAAGCTTAGCCAGGGAGGAGAAAAAACAGGAAAAGAGATTCCTGGTAAGATGCTTGAAATCTTTTATTAGGGAAACATACAAGAACATGCATGTTTTACACATGACCTCAAGAGCGATTAGACCTTAAAACTTCATAATAATTATCACCAAAAAGCATTTTTTCTTTATGCAAAGTTATTCAAAGTCAACAAAACTTGAAATTCGGTGGAGACTGGTATAGCCGCAATCTCTTAACTCTAGTGTGAATACTGTAGAACGACCAATACCTTGTCATACTTCTTCAATATCTTCCTAATGGCTATTGCATTTATCAATGCATAAGTAACCAGATCTTTTCCTTCTTGAATTAAAGCAACATGGTTTCCTCGAAGCTTGCCTTTGAACCACATCAAATACTTCTGAAATCCCGAAGCCAGGTGAAGCTCAAGCAACTTCTGCGCCTGCTTGTTAAAACAGCCTAAAACAGCAGACATCTCCTCGAGAAGAGAGGGGAAGAAACTTCCGTCACACACTGCAATAACAATTTCTGGACTGTAAGCAAGGAAACTAAGGCAAACTCATGGATGATCGATGATGGTAAATGCAGACGGTTAACATAAACCAGGGGATCTCTGGATTCAAATGGAACCGTTTCTAGCCGATGAATAGAGGTGGAACTACGAAGGCTGTTTTACGCACTGATCCTCTCAGGAGATTTTTCTTTTTTCCTTCTTTTTTCAAGTATTTTCACTTCTGACGAGCTTAAAAGAATCAACAACGGATGGATGTTGACAAACAGATGCTAATTTAAAGCTGATGACGATTGTAATTTATGAAATCTCCTGGTACCTCAACTCTTTAAGAACGCTCCATAATTTTCTTTTGCTTTTTTTCCCCCGGTCCTTTTACCATTTCGATCCTATCAATCACCACCTGAACTTGAACTTAACAGTGCAGGGACCTCCGCTTCAACAACAATCCAATCTAATAACCCTTCAGTCATTTCACTTCATCCCCATTTCACTCTTGTTTTAATTATTAAGATTAAAACATGACACATATATATAGTCTCTGTGAAAAAAATTCGTAAATTTATGATCGTCTCATCAGCAAGCGGGGCAGATCTTCCGAGTACCCCGGTTACCCGCAGAACCGTCATCAGTACACAAGCAAGGGTGCAGTCTTTTTTCTCGTGAAATTCCTGGGAATCAAGCAGTCGTCTCTCTCTCTCTCTCTCTCTCTCGATCAGCATTAACACGAGTGAAATTTTCTTGTAATTCATCAAGTCAAAAGCGCTTCCCACAGCGTTCTGCTTATATCGAGGCTAAAGCCCATGAAAAACCAGCAAAACAGTTCAAAGAAGCAAGGAGAAGCATAAACTATTCACTGGTGTCAACTGGCTCCTTCACTTGAAAATGATATCATCGTGCACGGTTGTCACCATCATGATGGACATGCAAGCCGTCTCCAAATTAAAAAAACCAAAAAGAATTCAAGCCACCACCTCCATCAGAACACAAAATTACCCAGAGAGCAGATTCACCGATTAGCATTGCAGACGTACCGCAGAAAACACGCAAACAAAACGAATAAAAGGAAGGGTGGATTAGAGAGAAACGAACCCGAACAGTGAGCAGGGCAAGTGCGGGGATTGTCGACGGCTTGAAGGGCCTTCTGGGAATGAAGCGAGTCTCTTCGCCTGCATCTCTTCAAGATCTTCTTGAGCTTCTTGAACCCAAGACCGGGAAGCTTCTTCCCTTCTTGCCCCTGCATGTACTCCTGGTATTTCTTGCAGAACTTCATCCTCACTCTCTCTCGCTCGCTCTCTCTCTCTCTCTATCTCTCTATCTATCGGCGTTTTGGGTAGTCAAATCGATCCTTGTTTTCTGCAAACGACGCGAGACTTTCGTATGACGAGGCGGAGTTCTGCTGCGTGTGAGGGTTTCTGCGGAAGAGACGAGACGAGACGAGACGTGGTTGATATATACGAAGGAGGCAAGGGGCCAGCTTTTGTTGGTGTCGATGCTGACCTGCACTTCTTGATATCTACGTTCGCTATACTTATATTTAATGCGGGAAACTTAATGTATTGAATAATGAAAAATAATTAACTTACTTAATCAATCTCTTTAAACGACTAGATAATTGAACAAGTAGCTCGAAAATGATAACATACCGGAAAGGTCAATTCATGGAAAATTTTTAATGAATTTCGCAGGTGGTGCAGCTAAAAATGCACCTTCTTTTAACTTCTTGTTTTTGCCATATTTGGCTGAAACAAAATGGATCTGAGAACCTGCTCATTAGTGAGCGACAAATCCAGGATTAGAAAACAGACTAAACATTCTACAAATCCGGAAATAATTAATTTCCATCCCCTTTTTCTTCCTCTCTCGTCTATTAATTTGCATATAAATCGAAACAAATTTTGTTTACGGATGTATTATGATGAAAAGTAGAAGGAGAAAAAAAGAGGGTGTGGAGGACAGATCGACAAGACAACCCTTTAATCACGTCAGTTTGACGTTTTCTAGTGGGAAAACATGGGAGTCCGATAAAATCTGTTTCGGGTCATGGGAAAAGCAGACGGCACCGGGGGGGTTGGGCTAGGGACAAGAGCCCGCCACGTGGAAAGCTGCTTGGCGGAGGGCCCGCCACGTCAGATCAGATCCCGATCCGGGGTTAGTTGTCGGTTGGTCCCGCCGGACTAGGCGATAACCACGAGCCGACGAGCCTTGAGGGCCAAGTGTAAAGCGCGGGAAAGTCTCGAGAGTGACCCCCGGAGTTGCTCGAAATCACGATCGGACCGCGACGGCTCTAGTAGAAAACGGCGGCGGCGCGCGAGGGGCGTCGTGGTAAATTCGCGGGGGCGCGTTGGGCTGTCGTTCACGTAAAAACCACCTGCGACCTTTTTCTCCGGTTTCTCACATGGAAAACCGCGGGTTGTTGGCCCCCCAAAAAGAGAAAAGAAAAAGGGAGGGGGATCATTTGATGCTCGACAACTTTATTTGATGTGACCGATTGGAAAATGATCATTTATAAATTAATACTTTTATTCAAGCATTCGGGAATTGATATGTGTAAATTCTCGAAAATAATTTAACGGGTTTTCAAAAAATCAAATAAAGTGATATTGACTGATTCTTTTTTTTTGGTGACCCATAGAAATCCGCAAGTCAACAGTTGGCATAAGAAACCCCTACCCACAGAAAACCCACCACCCCGTGAAGCGGTACCATCATCGCGACGTGTTTAAATTGAACTTCTCCCTTTTGTGATATTGACTGATTCATTATAGCATTAATAACACAAAAAATGCCAAACCGATATACTTATAATAAATTTATTTTAAATTGATATATATGTGATAAATTTATTCTGTTAATCTTTATTAAATTTTACTATTAAATTGTTGAGTTGAATAATACGTGACGGTTGACGGATATACTATTTGGGGTATCGATTTTGATATTTTACGTGATATTAACCCAATTTATTATAAACTAATGAAGCGTATATTTGTCATAAATATATTAATTTGGAGTTTTTTGGGAGTTAAAAAATTAATTTCGAATAGATTTGTTATAGAAGCATTAGTTTAGGATTTTTTGTGAATAAAAAAATTAATTTAAGATAAACTTATCATAAATGTATCAATTTGAGGTTTAATCTGAATTAAAAGTGCTGACTCGTTCAATTTGAAGCATATCGAATGTCGGATCAATTTCAAGGGGGGCACCCGTCGGTCGAAATTTCAAGCAAGTACAACGGGTCGTAAGTAGCTTATACATTTTTCCAAGAGAAAAGACGAAAAAGGATAGTCTTAATTGTAGAGGTTGGACCAAGAATTCACTTGACGGCTCATGATGATTTGTTCCACCGATTTCTCCACCACTCCTTTTTCGATAATCTTTTGACTGTTTGCAATCATGGTGATCATGTTGTTTTGCCTCGGTGGGTCGATAAGGTACGATTTTCATGACCCACCCACTAGGACAAAGTCTCGACCGTAATTAATTAAAACACATGATTAAGATAAAACACGAGCTTAAATTTTCGTTAAGTGGCCTCGTTCATTAGCATTGGAGAGTGGAAGACATAGAAAAGAGATTGTTTGTGCTTCCTGTTTCAGTCTTTCTCAATGTATGTAGCGTTGAAAAGTTCTTGGGCATGATTTGTTTTTGCCGTGTCCATGGACAAAGTAAGACTCTTGAATTTTTTGTGATGCGTGTGATCACAAGAGAATATAAAATGTGAAAAGATCAAGAAGGAAAACTCCAAAATTGGGGACTAAATCGCATGCTTAGCTAAGGCTTATGTATGTAATTGAGATGGATTTAAGCGACTAAGTAATTTAATAATTTATCGATAATGAGCGGTTGGAAAATTGCTCGGATGACTAGGCGAATGGAGAAGATGGTGGCCCTTTTTGACATGAAGATCGGGATACAAAAGCCGCCCGATAGTGGGAGAGCCACCATGCATTGTCGAGGGAAGACAAAGGCCAATTTGAAGATTTCCTCGAAATGACTTGGAAAATTCTTTTTTTCTTCCTTTTAGGCAATTGGCATTCTGGATTGTGATCAAGTAGGGCACGCTGCTTTGACTAATCTGGTCAGGCATTACTCCTCCGGGGAGAGTCCATAAATAGTAAAAAAATCGATATTCCGAACTGAACCGAACTCTATCAAGCCGATTACTTCGATTTATGACTTGATTTCGGCTGGGGACGGGACCCCTCCTCTTTTTGGCCAGGTTAAATAAATACCGACGAGACTTTTAGAGGCAAACCTAAGCTCAGCACCGAGCAAGTGGTCTATTTAGAGATGAATGCGGGAATTGCCTTGGGCAATTCTTGTATATTGATTGGTTACTATTTTCATTGTCAAAAGGAATTGTGAATTGTTATTTCAATTCCAATTTCAAAGCCCACTTTTTTTCTCTCATAAATATGAAATTTGACATTTATTGGACATAAATTCACTTTAATAGTGTCCAAACTCGTAACTACCACAAAACTAAATGCAAGTGACGAGACCGAAAAGATATTGAGAGAGCTTTCCCTTTTTCCAAGCATACACACGTGTGAGGGGGGATATGTCGTCATCCCATGATCACTTGTCACTTTTTATTTATCCACGAGGTTGATTACAAGGTATCATGGACGCGTTAGTAAGAAATGTTGATGATGAGATATATCCGATGTTCGATTATGGGTGGTCCATGGATCCAATAATTTCATGATCATAGCGCTGCTTGCATTTTTCGTGATAATGTCGAGAACCTAAAAGCCACAAAAGAAGTCTTTTAGTGCTTGGAAAATGTGTGTTGGAAGCTGCACAGGTGAATGTGCTCAGGATAATCGTCTGCTTAGTAATATGCCTCTGATGGCAGAGAAGAAAGAGATGACTTCCTCTGGTTCTTCCCTCCAAACGAAACTTCTACGTCCCAAATTTAGCGTCCAACGACAAATCTACGGACATGAACATAGATGAGAAAACAAACTTGGAGAGGCAGAGAACGACGGGCGTTTCTTCGTAGAAAAATAGCATTCGATCCCCTATTCGGGAGTGGCTCTTGCAGCACAGGTCAGCCACTTCTCAGATGGAAGAAGAGGGCGATCCTCTGCAGAAGGAAAATTCGAGACCCATGGAGTCAGAGAATCGTGCGCACGCACAAGCGCGGACACGAAGTTTGATGATGAAGAGGGAAAAGCTTAGAAATCCTAGGCGAAACAAAGCTGAGCAATGTCCCACATCGCGCAAAGCTAAGGAATTTAACAGCTTATAAGCTTCACGGGGTACAAGGAAGTTCGCCGAGCCCGGTTGCGTGGGCTTGTGACCCGAGTGGGGGCAACATTGTGGTGGAACATTGGTGCAACTCCTGCGGGCCGGGCTCGTTGAGGCTATATTCTGGCCCGCCCATTCCAAGCCGGGAGTTGATTCGTGCGGTCCAGGCGAAGGCTTGGGCTGCACGGGTCCTAGAGTGGAGGGGTCCGCGTGAGGCTGGCTTCACAGAGCAGCGAAGACCTCCCGCTCTCGGCAGTGGGAGGATAACGGGCCGGTGTCTCTCGGGCCCATCATGACCCAATGGGCTGAGCCTACTGAACCACCACTTTTTTATTTTTATTCTTTTTCCTTTCCTTTTCTCCTTTTTTTTTAAATTTTTAATTAATATCCTTTCTTTTCTTCCAGAAACGTCAGCTGGACAAGGTGTGGCCAATTTCTCTGGGCAATTTAAAATGCTGAAAACAACATCCTAAACTCGTATCAATTTTTAACGGCGTCATTTTTATTTTACTTAATTCATGCGAGCATTATATCAAACACCACTTGCCTTCCATCATCCATATTAGCTTTGATGATCATTGACTGAACAGTTTTGAATTTTTAGTGGCTTCTTTCCTCTCTTTTTTCTTTTGAGTTCTATTTAGTTTGTTTTTCTCAAAGTGCATTTATTTGAAATCCAAACTACTAATTCTTACATAAGAGCCATCCCAACGAGCAACTTTCCTTCTCTACTGCACTCTTTCAAGAGTTCATGACTTAATATTTAAGAGGAAAATTTTTACTTGAATGAATTGCAAGAAATTAGAATTTCTATTTTTGTCTTTATAATAGAAAAAAATCCAAGCACGACCGTTTTTCTAAGTAATTTGTTCCATAATAGTAATTTTATCTTATAATATTCTCTATAGTTTCTCATGCTTAGTCTTTCATTTTATATTTTATCATTTGCGCGACTACAAAAGAAGATCTCGCATTCCACATGCTCTTGCGCTTTTTAGTGGCGAACTTGATCGAAGATCACCGATCGAAGGTGAAGCTTTCTTGGCGGTGGAAAATATAGAAAATTAGTTTGTGCTCCCTATTTTGGTTTTCCTCAATGTATTTTGGTGTTTGAAAGTTGAAGGGTTGTAATTTGTCTTACTGGGTCCATGGAAAGAAAGAAGACTTTGGAGATTTTTGCGCGTACGTGATCGAGAGGATATAAAATGTGATAATCAAAGAAAGGAAACTTCGAGTCATGCGCTAAATCGCGTGTTTAGCTAAGAATTGCGTATGCATTGAGATGGATTGCAATGATTTAAGTATTTTGCGATTTGTTTAAGATGGGTTTTAAGTCAATAACGAGCGATTGTGAATTGCCCAAATAGGGATATGAAGCCATCATCATCCGGTGGTGGGAGGGAAGCCGCTATGCATTATCGAGGCGCAAAAAGGGCCAGCTTGAAGATTTCCTCGAATTGATTTAAGACTTTCCGTTTGATTGGCGTCTCGAGGGATCAAGTCAAGTGCATGCTGCTTTGACTTAGATGATTGAAGGAGAGAGATCCGCCCCCCGATTAGGAGTTGAGTCGCATTTTTTGGGCTCTAGGTGAGATCCTCTTGAAATCAAATCTTTACTTTCCAAACCCAATTCTACCGTGGGACTTGTTTGGTTAGACTTCTTGGGGTCTTCCCTCCCAAACAAACTTTGATATCCAGATTTACCATTCAACGACAAATCTACAGGCACCAACATAGACTGAGAAATGAACTTTGAGAGAGGGACCATTGACGGAGAACGACGGGTGTTTCTCCATGTGAAAAAACATGCGGTTCAATTCGGGATTGGCTCTTGCAGCACAGATCGGCCACTTCCTGCTGAGAGAAAGCGATCCTATAGGAAGAAAGATTCGAGACCCATCGAAGACGAGAATCTCGCGCGCGCGGGGGTATGTGGTCCGTTTGGACACGTGAGTGTTTTTATGGAGGGAAACGCATGGAAATCCCATCCGAACAAAGCTGATCGAAGTCCCGCATCGTCCACGCGCACGTGGAATTTAGCAATTTATTAGTTAAACGAAGAACGGAACTGCTCGCCGAGCTCGGTAGCGCGGGCTTGTAATCCAAGCGGAGGCATGTGGTGGAACATGGGCTCAGATCCTGCAGGTCGGGCTCTTTGCGGCAATGTTCTGGCCCGCCCGTTCCAAGCCGGGAGTTGATCCGTGTGGTCCAGGCGAAAGCTTGGGCCTCACGGGTCCTAGAGTGGAGGGGTCCGCGTGAGGCTGGCTTCACAGAGCAGCGAAAACCTCCAGCTCCTGACAGTGGGAGGATAACGGGCCGGTGCCACATGCCACATGGGCCCATCATGACCCAATGGGCTGAACCTACCGAACCACCACTTTTTATTTTTGTTTTTTTTATCTGTTTTCCCTCCCGGAAAATACTGGTCTTAAAAAACGTCAGTCTGGACGTGATGCCAAATTCTCTGGGCCACTGAAAATTGACTAAACAAATTACATTGAAACTGTGGTTGGTGATGGAAGAACCTCTTGGTGTTGGAAGAACCTCTCGACTTGATTGGAGGGATTCCTATATTGTAACTTTACTCAATACTTTTATATATCAAAGAAAAAAGTGAAGTTTCAATAAATAATTAGATTTTTAACTAAAAAAAGTGGAAATAGATATTAGATTTACTTCTCAAGTTTTAGTTTAAATGATGACAAGATGGTGGTTCATTGAATACATTATAGATGTGCTTGTGTCGAGGAAAAAGCCGTGCAAGACACGGACACTTCATGTCCAATATTAGTCTAAAGGAAGCCGAATCAAAATCGGAATCTTAAAAAGTGTGGCATCAATGACAAAGAAATTAGGAATTCAAAAGTGCAATTAAAAGTGATTCTCGGTCCGTACAAATGATGGGAATTGCTAAAAAAACTGAATCAAAATCAGAATCTTAAAAAATGTGGCATCAATGAGAAAGAAATTGGGAATTCAAAAGTGCAATTAAAAGTGATCCTCAGGCCGTACAAATGATGGGAATTGCTGTAAATTGCGTACTATTATTCAGATTGATTTATTAGGAAAGAATTGAGATGGCGTGCAAATTCCAAAAACTCAGTTCCATCCTGAATGCTCAGGAGCTTAAAAGACAAGACAGAGTATGTGAGTGCTCAGAGCATATGTGTGTTGGAAGCTGCACAGGTCAATGTGTTCAGTTCCATCGTCTTGTTTATTACTCTTCTGATGGCAGAGAAGAGAGAGATGGTTAGACTTCCTGCGGGCCTTCCCTCTCAAAGAAACTTAATACCCAGATTTACCATTCAACGACAAATCTGCGGACACGAACAAGGACAGAAAAAAAGACGAACTTGAGAGGTGGACCATTAATGGAGGGACGGCGAGTGTTTCTCCATAGATAAACACATGCGTTGCAATTCGGAATCAGTTCCCACAGAACGGATCGGCCACTTCTTGCCGAGAGAAAGCGATCCTACCGGAGGAAAATTCGACACCCATTTGAGGACGAGAATCTCGCGCGCGCATGGGCACGGCCATGAATGTTTTGATGAATGTTTTGACGAAGTCCCACATCGTGGGGATGTCAATGAATTCAACAGTTAATTAACTTCACGAACGACGAAGTGGTTCGCCGAGCTCAGTTGCGCGGGCTTGTGACCCAAGTGGGGGCACCAATGTGGTGGAACATGGGTTCAGGTCTTGCGGGCCGGGCTCGACGTGGCAATATTCTGGCCCGCCCGTTCCAAGCCGAGAGTTGATCCGTGCGGTCCAGGCGAAGGCTTGGGCCACACGGGTCCTAGAGTGGAGGGGTCCGCGTGAGGCTGGCTTCACAGAGCAGCGAAGACCTCCCGCTCTCGACAGTGGGAGGATAACGGGCCGGTGCCACTCGGGCCCATCATGACCCAATAGGCTGAGCCTACTGAACCGCCACTTTTTATTTTTTCCATCTATTTTTTTCCCAGAAAAATCTTAAAAACCAAATTGTAACCACTTTTTTTTTTCAAAAACCTTTCAACGTAATTAGATTGATTGCTAAATTGTAACCACTTTTTTTTTTTCCCAAAAACCTTTCAGTGTAATTAGATTGATTGCTAAATTGTAACCACTTTTTTTTTCATCTGTTTTTTCTCAGAAAATTCTTAAAAAACAAATTACATTGAAATTGTGGCCGGTCTTCGAAAAATCTTCCAACATAGTTAGGTTGATCGCTAAATTGTAACTTTTACTCGATACTTTTATATATTGAAGTAAAAGGTGAAGTGTCAATATATCGTTAGATTTTCACCTGAAATATTTGAAATTGATATAAGATTTACTTTTCAAGTCTAGTTTAAATGATGACAGGATGATAGTTCCTTAGATTCATAATAAATGGCACTTATGCTGAGGAAAAAGCCGTGCGAGGCACGTTCGTTTCATGTCCACTAGCGTAAGAAAAGTCAAATCAAAATCGGAATCTAAAAAGGTGTGGCATGGAAAGAGTGAACTTGGGAATTCAAAAGTACAATTAAAAGTGAACCCTAGGCCCTACAAACGATGGGTCTTGCTGTAAATCGCGCGCTATTATCAGATTGATTGATTCAGGAAAGAATCGAGAGGGCCTGCAAATTCCAAAAACGCTAGACCCCATAACGGAAAAAAAGAGAGTAAATAAATAATTACCAAACTGAAGCGGACAAAATAACGTCCCCGTCGAACAGTCAAAAAGTCGCTCTTCCACTTGGCGGAGCAAACTCTCCCACCGCAAAACGCCAGACGCCACGTCATCATCCACGTTCGTTCTATCTCATTCTATCTGGTTTCTTCCATACTCTCTCTCTCTACTTAACTTTCCAACCTTTCGCTCTCCTGAAAACCGGAGAAGATCGCGCGCATTCCATTTCCATCCGCATTCGTGCCGAACGGTGATCGGAGACCCCGCCCCGATCGAAGGCGAAGCAAGAGCTCTCTCTCCCCCCCATGGCGGCGCCGGCGTCGGAGAAGCAGGTGATGGTGGTCGGAGTCGACGAGAGCGACCACGGCGTCCACGCGCTCGAGTGGACGGTCGACCACTTCCTCGTCCCCTCCATGCCCCACCCCCCCTTCAAGCTCGTCGTCGTCCACGCCAAGCCCTCCGCCTCCTCCGCCGTCGGCCTCGTCGGACCCGGTACGGCCTCCGATCATTCCGGCGCATATATTCCCTTCTGCGATTCGCTGCTGTTTTCGGGCCGAGTGTTCGCTTGATTGCTACGCTCGTGGAACGTGAGGGTTTTTGTTTAGTCTTGTTTGTAGTTTAGCTGACTGGTGAGGATTGGTGTGTGTAAATCGTTCAGGAGCTGCCGAAGTGTTTCCGATCGTGGACACCGATCTGAAGAGGAGGGCCGCGAGGGTTGTGGAGAAAGCCAAGGATCTTTGCGCGAGTAAATCGGTAAGAACGTAGCGCCAGCGCGCGGATCATTAGGTGATTCCATGACTAGGGTGATTTCCAGCCTCTTCGATCAGTATGACACGTCTCGGTCAATTATTGGTTGATTGTTTCTAGCTTAGAGGCCACGCAGATGACTGTAATTTTGATGTCACTGCAGTCCAACATAGCCAGATGAACAGCTGACATGCTTAATGATGTAGCTGTTTTGGGCGAAATGTAGGATGTGATTTATGCTGTCAAAAGACTGCGCTTGTCGTCAACCTTTGGAAATATTTGCATTAGATTTCATCAAGTTTTAATTTTTTTTTTTCGATTACCTTTCCAGGTTCATGATGTGACCTTTGAAGTGGTGGAAGGGGATCCGAGGAATGTTCTTTGCGATGCTGTTGAAAAACATCATGCCTCGATCCTGGTAGTTGGAAGCCATGGCTATGGAGCCATAAAAAGGTACATCTACTTAATCACCGAAGCTCGTGACTAGGGTAACCTCTGTTCTATACTTGCCTTCTGTCTCCCGGGATTGATGCGGATGTCCTCCGGTCGAGGCTAACTTGACTATGGGGAAATAAAATTTCAACTCGAAGCAATGGTCAGTTCCTAGATGAAGTATTCGGATTGGCAAACGGCACTCAATGGGTTATTTCATTGTCACCGGTCTTGATGCTCTTGGATCACTTTATTGACGATATACTAGATCAGATAGCTTACTAAACATCGCATTTAGCTCGAGGAGGAATGAGTGAGATGAGCGAATGTTCGACGGGCAAACCAGACCTAACAATTTGCTGTTTCATTTTACCGGGCAAATGCACAAACCTTTGAACTTTAAAGGTAGAAGCAGGAAAGTGACATCAGAGAACATGTTCTGTAAGACAGTAATTCATGGGTGGCTTCCAATATTGTTAGGGCCGATGGTTAGCGAGAATTCCATCTATTCCTCTCTTGTGAGCCTGGACTTTCTACTATAGGGGCGTAATGTTTCAGATGTTCACTATACGACGCTCTGTAGCATGACTTTGCGCTGTTGAATACTGATGAATGTCTGGTGCACTGTTGCAGGGCTGTCTTAGGTAGCGTGAGCGACTACTGTGCTCACCATGCTCATTGCACCGTGATGATCGTGAAGAAGCCCAAGGCTAAACACTGAGTTCCAGTTTTCTTCTTCTGCAGTATCTGTAGATGGGGTGTACGCGTGCTGTCATATTGTGCACATTGATATCTAGTTCTGTACTCCGCATGTCCATTGGTATTTCGGTTTGAATTTCGTGTGTTGAAATGCCATTAAATTTAATAAATGTGTGTGGTGAAATGCCACTATGGAAGTACAGTTGGGAGAATTTGTGTACTTAATTATGCACACGACATGTCGGTTCGAGTAAGGTCCATTTATGCGTAAGTCAGCACACACATATGCACGTGGTGTGATCTGCCTTGGCAGTTATGTTTTCAAAAGAAGGAATTACGCAGAAGAGGATATGAATTCAAAAACCAGCTTCAAGGGTAATGTATTAGAGCAGTACTTTGGCATGTGATTTAAAATGAGCGAGAAAGTATATAGATGGTAGTGACGATTTCCGGCATGTGGAAGTGGAAATGAAAGATGACGAGGAAGTGGTACACTTCATCCAAAAAGTAAATTTAAACCCTTTTTAACTTTGTGCAAGCCAGTTTCTAAATTATTTTCAAAAGAGTCATCCATCCCAAAAAAGCTTGGACACTGGCTTCGAGGTCGTCACATATGAAAAAACAAGTCGTATAATGTCGTCACATATGGAAAAACAAGTCGTATAATGAAAGGACTAAATTGTATAATAAAAAGAAGAGTCTGATTTCATCGCGTCAATTGAAATTGCACCATTTTGTTATACTTTATGAATAAAATTTGATTCCTTACGACGTACTCATTCAGATGGAAAATTAATAATTTACATTCTACTCCCAATTATGTTGGATAAATGTTTTTAAAGAGAATAATTATTTTTGTACGTTGACGTGCTTAGTGGAAAAAAATAATGAATAAGAAGGAAACAATGCTTTACCTCATTTTTTTATTCCTTATTCATTAAATATTATATTTTCTTGTGCTTTCTTGTGTGCTTACGCTCTACCATCAAATACATATAGCACGAGCAAGCAAAGCAAGCGTTGTTTTCGAGTTAACACGAGTAGAGAGGAACTTCCTCTGGAATGCTAAGCATATTTATGGCTTTCACCTTCAAAGGCTGATCGGTTTCATTCTTCCAAGTCCAGGTCAAGCGCTCTTCGAGTCCGAATCCCGTCGGTTGGCTAAAACCCGCCGGTGGCGGTGCGCGGAGGGAGCGATTCTAGAAGGTGAAGCCACGCAAGTGAGCTGCTCCTGGCAATTCTAAGGGACCCCGAGCGATGCTCGCCAACTGTTTGCGCAAATGCCTAAGTGAATTTAGCTAGCAAGAAAAGGTATGTGTTTCGCGGTCGGACTACGAAAGAGTCCATATTGGTTTCGAGTTTAGATTCCGAATTGTCCGGATTCAGGTGATACTGGGAGACCGTGTTGCTTTTCACGCTTTAAGACGATAAACGCGAGCTGCAGAGGCTTAACATGTCGAGATTGCTATTTGAATCTTCGAGTTGTCTAAGATGATTAATTTGGTAGAATTCTCTTTCTCTCTCTGTTTAGATTTTGGGTTTTAACGCTTCTCTTCTAATTCTCACCAGATATGTTTCCTCACCCTGAAAATCCAACCAAGCTTCTAGGACAAGTTTAACTTGCACGGGCTTGAAGTTCTCTCTTGCCTTTTTCTATGATTCCATGTTTTCAATTTTCCTTACTTTTTAGTGTGGAGAGTTTTCTAATTCTTGTTATTTGATTGTGAATCTCTCGCAACCATAGAAGACGACTATCTAAGGCCTCTCCTGTCATATCTTTGAACCTAATTTCAATGACTACATCGAAGCTCGGTCAAAGCATGAGAGATTATGTAAATAAGAGACTGTACTTTGATGTCTTTCTGAACCTATATTATCTTCTCTACATCCTTTTTCTAATGCAGATATCTCAGGAGTTTAGTTCGTCTTTGCCAAAAAATGTGGCTCCGACGAATCCAGAGCTCTTTTGGTCTCCAACGAATTACTGGAGAGACCGCTGCTAACTTGATTGGCGGGGACAATAAGCAGCTTCTATGTTGTGCATACTCAAGTACGTCGATATGCGTAGGCCTACCAAGAAAGCTCACAAAGCATGATCGGAAGCCGATGGTGACTAGTGTGAACGAACTGAAGCGCGAAGCTCAGTTGGTGAAGACGCAGAGGCTGACAGTACAGGAGATTCCTTTGAAGGCTCCTGATAACGGATTGTTGGTCAAAAAACTGGTTCCGGTTGCTCATGAAGTATATAATTCCAGGACGGAATTGTTTGCTTGTGTGTTGAGAGTTGCCCAAAGCATCCCTATTCATACATGCAGGTAAAGAGGAAAAATTGGTGGAATCCTTCTAGTGCTTAACCTTGTGAACTTTTAGCTGATTAATGGCAGTTATGTAGCCATAAATTGCGCCTTAAGCTCTCTATTAGATCTAATTCATTATGAGATATTTTTACTGTCTGTTCAGCCTAGTTTGCTTTGCAATTCACAAGTCTGTGCTGGCAACAGTTCAAGCTTTAGCTATTAGGTATAATACATCAGTTTCTAAAGACAACTGGTCTTGTGCTCAATCTTTTTCATCAGGAATCTTATTGGTCAATACGGTATCTGCAGATCTTACTAATGGAACTCGACTTCGCATTCAAGCTTTCACCCCCTTCAACTTTTCTTCAGATCTGTTTGAGTCCCCTTCTTATTATCATATCCTAGGTTCAGCACTGGGTATAAAATCATGTGCTCTCATAGTGATTGCCATGATGATGTAAATTATGTTGCATCATTTAAAATTCAGCACTTAATGAGATATAGTCAGTTGATAACCCCAATTAAAACTGACTTGATTAAGTGAAAATTCACTCGTGTTTAAGTAAGGATGAGTTACTTGGTTCATTCAGTAGAAAAAGTAATTGATGTGATATTAACTAGAATTCATTATTTAAATTAGCAGCACTTATTTTTCAGTTCTATCAATCAAATTATTGTCTTCATTCATGTTCAGCTTGTGCGGAGAAGTTCATATTGGTCATCCACCACACCGGATTAGAACTTGCACTGCTGGGGCTCTGTCGAACAAAGAGCATAGTTGGAAACTTGGAGGCATGGAGCACATCTTGCCTGTCATTGAATCTTTCCATTTATATGATTGGGTTGGGAGGGCCGTCTCACACAATGAGAGGCTTCAAGTTGATCGGATCCCAGCAATTGTGGAATTATGTGTTCAAGCAGGTGTTGACATTGCAGAATACCCCACGAGGAGGAGAAAGTTTCCCGTTTACAATGTTGCAGGTAGAATAATCGATTATGAGCGTAGGTTTCCTAAAGATGATTTACGTGGGCAAGGCATCAGCACATATGGGTTTTGGGGCAGAAAACAGCCAAGCAGAGCAAACTTACCTGACTTCGAACCTGATGACATTCAAGGTCTGTTTTGTCTGCTCATATTTTACCGATTATGTAACATAATGTACCTGAGGTGGAGTTTGTTAGATTTCAAGAACTATAGGTTTCTTGAATTATCAGACAAGTGAATGTTTATATTCTCATTCAAGTAGAAACGGAACATAGTGGCATAGTCCAGATTAAAGGGAACTCCATGAAAAATATTAGATTTCAAGTAATGTTCTTGAATTGTGGAATGAATGGGGATGTGCTTGTTCAAGTAGAAACTGGAATATTGCTATTTACATATCCAGATTAAGTAACTTTAATAGTAATTCTTATTTCAGGAGGAAGAATATCATACTGCCAATGTTTTCTTTTTCTAGTTTTAGGATTTCCAGTTATTTTCGGAATTGAAAAATCATGCGCTTTCGCATTCCTTAGAGAAAGCAACTGATAAGCTCAAACTTCAAATATTTGGATTATTCTGATCTCATTAATAATTTCTACGTTGTAAACAGGCCCTGAAGAAAATAGGCAATGAATTTGGAGACATGCCTTAAATACTTTGTCATCTGTTTTCTTGTTTCTTTATCTTTCTCGTTCTTTTCAAATCATCTGTCAACTGTTTCAGGCCCCCATCCTAGTTTAAGCACTATTGATAATTGAACTATTTAATCTGGTAGGTGTTGCTTTGCGAGGCTTGGAAGCATGGGAAAATATGTGTTCAGGAGCTGCAAGACTCATGGAGAAGTATTCTGTCCAAACTTGCGGATATTGTTCAGAGGTGCAAGTCGGGCCCAAGGGTCACAGAGTAAGGAACTGCTACGCTCGCAGGCACCAGATGAGGGATGGGCAGCATGCTTGGCAAAAGGCAACTGTTGGGGATATAGTTCCTCCAGTTTATGTGTGGCATGTTAGAGATGGGCATGGCGGTGAGGCACTGGTAAATAGTCTGAAGAGGTATTACGGGATGTTGCCTGCAGTCGTGGAACTGTTTGCACAGGCTGGGGCACAGATAGGAGAGAAGTACGCCGGCGTGATGCGAGAAGATGTAGTAGTGCCGGACTTGGACGAAGAAAGATTGGTCGTTTGAAGGCATTGGCATTTGTTTATGAGCTTCAAGAGGAATTTTGTTTGGAATTCAAAGGGGCGTGAGTCGCTAATCTGAGGATTGCCATCCCTTCCATCTGGGAATGAGTCCTGTTTACCGAAGTGCAACGGTGTAATGGGATATGATGTGGAAATGAAGGTGCTGAATGGGCATGCTAGAGCTAGACTTCCTCTCAAGGAGAGAACTTCTTTCTGAAATGAACGCTTATCTCAATTACAGCTTTCACTCCAGATCGATCCCGCCGGCAAAAAAGAAGATATATCGATGACCGGTCAATTAACTGGAAAAAATCCCCAACCCCGCTGCGGAAATTAAGCATAGTGTATAATGGTATGATATCACGAGGGCTATGTTACAGTGGGGACTCGAGTGATGGATTAATCGAGTATGCTAACTTTTTGCATCCAAAAAGGGTTTAGAATGGGTGAGTACTCATTTGCTGGAATGTTGATGTTCGGTTTAAAGTGCGAAAATCATTCATTATTCACCAGATGATCACGTGAGCTTTTTAATTTGCTTTTTCTTTTATCTTTGACTAACCATCAAAACTGGAAAAGGGATGAGACCAGTCACGGGCTTGAGTTTACAGGGATGAAGTGCATTTGGATAATCCTCCACGTGGCACGATTAAGTAAACAAGTAATGATCGACGTATCCCGGGTCCAAACATTCAAAATTGGCAAATCTCTTAAGAAGTTTCCTTACCTCACCTTACTTCCACCAGTTGTCAACGAATGTTAGAAGCATCAAGTCATTTGTAGCCACTCCCCCCTTCTTAAAATTAAGAAAAAGAAACAGAACCGAAGAAGAAGAGGAAGAAAACGACCCACGACCATCTGACAGATGAAACATGAGCCTAAGAGAGGCAAAACGAAACCAGAAAGATATGTTAGAAGTGGCCACGTCGTCCATATTCTTGCCTATTCAACCAAGGCATTCTTCCGGGGACAATACGTCACATCATCAAAAGAATGCTACGACATGATCTTCTTGTCAACGTTTATCTAGCATTTAAATCAAATTCACCAACTTCACGCCAATCGCTCTGCACGCCCGTTTCACCATTTTCGGTCTCTTCATCATTTAAGAAATCTTCAGATGGTTCCTTATCATCTTTCTGTCCATTATTTGCCCACCCATTCATCATGTCGTCTGGGTTAACACCCTTTTCCTGCTCCTCCAAGTCGTGATTCATAGGAATATCGTTGTCTTGAGATCCACGAGCATTCGCCCTTATAGGACCTCGAGCCATCAATTCCACATGAGCCTGTGATCCAACTCTGGCTTGATCTGCCTGTGCCATTGCCGCCATGCGCAACTGAGCCTCGTGAGCCTCCCTCCCAGCTTTCTCTCTCGACTCGATTTCAGCCCTCAGTTCCAGCATTGCCCGTTTTTCCTCTTGAAACAGCAACTGCTCAATCATCAACCTCTCCTCAGAGCGAAACTCCCCAGCAGCTCGCTTCCGAGTTATTATGTTGAAAGCAAGGGCCTGTTTCTCAAATGTCGAAGTAAACTCTGCTACTTTGGCGGCAATGTTATGATCCCATTGCTGAGAACGAGAAGGCATCTGACCTGTAGTGTCAGAATCAAGGATTCTATCGTCTTCCTCGGCCTCATAATCTGCTATCACATGGTAAGGCAGCAATCTGCACCACACAGAAAGGTTTAATGACCAAGCCTGAAAACTAAAGCAGCTATTTGTAATCAGACATCAGTACTGAAATTTATGGTAAACACTTGGACAGTTTTACTCAAGGGACACTCTTTGGGCATCACTAGCTAAGGCGGTATCCTCTTCAGGAAGAATATAAAAGTCCATCCTTATACCTAGCTGCCTGAACACCAAACTCTACTGCACTGCTCTTGACGCCATCCATATATATACTACCCTCCAAAGATAGCTGCATAACACTCCTCCATTATCTTAACAATCTAAGTTCCTGACATGAGAAACTTGGGAACTATGGCAGAACAAAAGACAGCAGAACAGACCAGAAGCAATACCGGGATTCGTATCTAAATCAAAACGCTGGCTCTTGCTAAGCAGCTAATACTAAATCCACCCCTTTTCGTGCTGACATGCACCGCTCAAAACGGCAAATTTTTCCCCGATAATTCACTAAAGACAGTTGTTGTCCAGATTAATTAAACTGTAGATTGACAATTCGACATCAAATGTTACTAATGTGCAAAAAGAGCACCTGCTTGGATTGGAATCAACTGAATTTCCAATCAAACAGTGCAATTTACAGTCGAAACAAAGTCGTGTGTAGGTCATTATCTCAGCTAACTGATCTCTTGTGCAAGGTGCTATCTTTACCGCATCGTAGTAAAAAGTACCATTTCTTCACATCAACTCTCCCAACCAAAAGAACTACTTCAAAAGACAAGAACAACAGAACATCTCGGCTAGAGAGAGAGAGAGAGAGAGAGAGAGAGAGAGAGAGAGAGAGAGGGAAGACAACCTCTCGCAGGCGTCCTCGAGAGAAGAGAAGGGGCGCTTGAAGTCGGGGTGACAAACACGCCAGGCGTCCTGGTACGCCATCTGCAATTCCACCTGATTCCCCGGTCGAATCACTTTCTGCTGCTGCTGCTGCTGCTGCAATTGCTGTTGCTGTTGCTGCTGCTGCTGCTGTTGCTGCTGCTGCTGTTGCTGCTGCTGTTGCTGCTGTTGCTGCTGCAAATTGGGGGCGGAGACGCTAGGGTTCTGCTGGATCGGGCGGTGGGAGAGCCCCGGAGGACGGAGGTGCACATCGATGTTGGACGGGAACCGCGACATGGCGGCCGCCTGCTGCTGCTGCTTCTGCAGTTGCTGGAGGAGCAGGATGTGCTGCTGCTGCTGCTGATGATGCTGCTGCTGCTGCTGCTGCTGCTGCTGTTGCTGTTGCTGGTGGTGGTGGTGGTGTTGCATCAGCAGTTGCTGCTGCTGCTGTTGCTGGTGGTGCGCCGCCGACGATTTCGCCTCCTCCATCTCTCCCTCTAGAAAATAGGGGATTCGGGCTCTACGCAGCAACGCTAGAGAAAAGCCATTCGCGAAATCGAGCAGCGCGACACCGGAGGAGGTGGCCGGAGGAGGTGGCCGGAGGAGGCGGATCGATCGGCCGATCGATCGAACCGGGAGCGATTTAGGGCTTTTCCCCTGTGGCGGAGTAGCTGAAACTCCGGAGAGAAGAGAGAGATAGGGGAAGAGGAGGAAGAAGAAGAAGTCGCCGTGGGACGCGAGCGAGCGAGCGAGCGAGCGATCGATCTATCTCACGGGCCGCCGTGCTCCCGCGATTCCCCCGGAAGCTCTTTGGGCCTGGCCACTGAGGCGCGCTGATGGGCCTTGATGTGGCCCATGTGGATAGGGCTATATAGAGAACTTTCTGATTGAACTAAAATCAATCGCTAGATACAGCGATGGTTCTTGTCCTATTATAGCTGCAAGTTTGTCGGTTTTGAATAATGTAATCAAAGAAAAGGAGAAACTGAAAGATAAAGTACTGAATCTAAGCCTAATTCTTACGAAAATTTCGCCGGAATTTGGATTGCATCTTTGCGCACCAGCCCGCGAGTGCAATTCGAATGCTGTTTCTTCCGCGAGTTTAGCCAATTTCGTTTTTAATACAAGTGCGAATGGACCGATGCTAATATTTAGGGATGCATATCGATGATCGTCGAGAGAGATTGTCACTGCGGTACACGTGAAGTGCTGGGTAGTGTTTGGCATAATAACATCGTGATCCAAGTGCGGCGGCGGTTCGAAAAGCTCCACGTGCGTTCTTTAAGGAATTTTCGCAAACACCTCGAGGGTTCCCAAGTAAAGAAGCAGGTACATAAGAGAGAGAGAGTGTGTGGATAAGCGTTTATTTATGGGAATATATTTAGAAGGCAACAATCGACATAAATTTTCCGAAATTCAGGTGCCCCTAATTCCTGGAAGAAATCTGGGCCCTTAAAGGGTTCTTCATCACCGTGGTGATCTCCTGCTTCTCCGACAGGTCCACCTCCTCGCCGGCCACCGTCCGCCACTTGAACAGCCACACCAGGTTCGCCACGAAGTACTCCAGGTGCAGCACCGCGAACCCGGACGCAGGGCAGATCCTCCTCCCCACCCCAAACGGCATCATCTTTATCTCCCTGCTCCCCGTGATGTCGAACCCGCTGGCTTCGCCTCCGCCGCCGGAGTTCAAGAACCTCTCAGGCTTGAAGGCCATCGGGTCCTCCCAGATTTCTGGGTTCCGACCCATCTCCGCCACCATGAAGTTGATGGTTGCGTCCTTGGGGATCGCGTACCCGCCCAGCTCCGCGTCCTCCTTTACCGCGTGCGGCAGGACGAAGTGCACCGGCGGGTGGCGGCGCAGCCCCTCCAGTACCACGGCCTTCAGGTAGGCCATCCTCTGCAGGTCCTCCTCCTTCACTTGTTCCGCCCCTTGACCGACGACTGATTTGATTTCATCGTAAAGCCTCTCTTGGATTTCTGGGTACTTGACCAGATTGGCCATGATCCACTGCAGCGCCGTGGACGTTGTGTCGGTGCCGGCGCCGAGGAACTCCCAGCACAAATTCACGATCTGGTCCTCCTCCAGCTTCCTCTTCTCCTCCGGCAGCTCCAGGTCCAGGAGCGTGTCCACGTACGGCACGATCCAATCGCCGTTGCCGTCGTTCCCGTCCTCCTTGGCTTTGCTCAGCTGCTCTTGCTTGGCCTTGAGTCGAGCTCTGATGAGCGGGATAAGGACGCGTCTACGACACTCGCGGAGCTCATAAACCTCCTCCCATCGCTTCCGGAGGACGAGCTTGCTCAGCCACGGCCAGAAATTGAGGACGTTGAAGCGCCGTTGACTCAGCAGCCCCCGTCGCGAAACCTCCTTGATCTGCTTAATCTGCTCCTCCTCGAGCCAGTCTCCGAAGCACATGAGGACCAGCAAGCAGAACATGGCGTACTGGAAGTGGTCGATGACGCGGACTACGCCGCCAGGCTGTGACTTGAGCTCCGCCCCGAGCATGTTGAGGACCCGCGTGCGGGCGCGGGAGTAGGAGCGGAGGCGGGAGGGATGGAGGATCTCCGCCGTGAGGTTCCGGCGGAAGAGGCGCCAGGCGGGGCCGTAGGAGGAGGTGATGATGTTTTGCAGGTTGGAGGAGATTAGGCGCACGGTAGTGGAGGGCGGCGGGCGGTCGGCGAAGACGGCGCCGCGGTGGACGAGGGCCTCGTGGGCGAGGGTCGGGGAGGCGACGAAGACGGCGGGTTGGGAGCCCATGTGGAGGGTGACCATCGGGCCGTAGCGGGCGTGGAGGGAGCGGAGGACGGGCTCGAGCTCTGAGAGGGACTTGCGGAGCCATAGGAAATTGCCGACGACCGGGAAGGTGAGGGGGCCAGGCGGGAGGCTCTTCTTGTTGGGGGTGGAGGAGAGGAGGTTGAGGGTGGCTCTGAGGAGGGCGGCGACGGAGAGGGTGACGAGGATGAGGAACCAGACTTCCATCTTTTGCCGGATTGACTCTGACTACTTGAGGAAGACCAAGTTAAGGATTTGCAGAGATTTAAGATCGGAGACGAGGTTGACGACGTAGCGGAAAGAAAACGGAATGGCTGACGTCCAAAAAGTAGCTTTCTTCACGATCGTCAGAACACGTTCGTGGACCTGGCTGAATAAAACAAGGAAAAAAAACTTCAACATCACACCCTCGAGAATATTCAATTGATGCTAGCAGAAGTGGCCCGGACTTGAACGACGAAAGATTGGAAAGTGTGAAGACATCGGTTCGGTTAGGAACCCGAAGAGGGCCAAGCCGCCGCCGCCTGCATCTGGGAACGAGTCCTGTTTACTGAAGTAAGCGGGAAAGAAGGCACCTATACGACGTTGATGAAATTGGGCGGAGGATCTCGAACCTCCATAGCTTCCATTATGGAGGAGAGACCGTAAGAAGCGGGGGCAGACGGGATGCCCTTCGGTGCGGGCTCGCTAGATTTTGACTTCTTACTTGCGTTGGTTTCTGACTATTCTTTTACGAGAATTGATGTGATGATGGCGGTCATATCGGTTCCCCAGCCCGACCCAACTCCATGCGTAAAGCACAGAAGAAAATTCCAAAAACGAAGCATCTAGTACCATTTGAAACGTTACATCAGAATTGAACTTCTAATAGTCTGTATGACGATTTAATAAGAAATTATAAGTTCTTTTCAATAACAGCTTAAAATGAAGCCGAATTGAAATCATGAAATAGAACCGTGGAATCATTATAAACCAAAATGACTAGGAAAATGAATTGGATGTAACAACATGGCTGAAATAGAGGAGTAGGAATTGTTGCTAATGTTGATGCTGCTATTGTTATTACCGCTGCTGTTGCTGGTGGTGCACCATCGACGATGTTGCCTCCTCCTTCTCTCTCTATAGAAAATGGGGGATTTGGGCTTTACGCAGCAATGCTAGAGAATAGCCATTCGTGAAATTTAGCAGTCCGACACTGAAGGACGCTGAAGGAGGTGGGTCGATTGGCTATTTGATTGAATCGGAAGCGATTTAGGGTTTTTTGCTATGACAGAGTAGCTGAAACTCCATAGAGATGAGAGAGAGAGGGGGGAAGTGGAAGAAGAAGAAATCGCCGTGGGATGCGAGCGAGCGATCGATCTCACGGGCCGCCATGCTCCTTTAATTCCCTTGGAAATTCTCTGGTTCAGGCCACTATAGTGTGCTGATGGGCTTCTACGATGTAGGTTGAAATGCAAATTCTTCGGGTGTGCTTAGTTCAGTTTTCTTAATGGATTTTCAGTCTTGAAAGCCCCTTCAAGAAATGTTGAGCAGTTCGGGAGGTTTTTCATGAGGCTTTTGGCCAAATCTAAAGTTTATCTATTAAGAGTTTTTACCAAACATAATTTGCATTCCTTCAAAGGGTTTTGGTTTTCAACATTTACATTACACCCAAACTCCATATGCAAAGCTGAACCAAATGTACTTAGGAGTACAAAAATTGGTTGTTATATTGAGTGATGATCCTCGTGCTATTACCGTTAAGTTTGTTGGTTTTAAACAATGAAATCAAAGAAAGGGAGAAAGTTAAAGATAAAGTACTAGATCTAAACCTAATTCTTATGAAAATTTTGCCAGCATTTGAAGTGCATCTTTGTGCACCAGCCGGCAAGTGCAATTCGAGTGCTATTTGATAACTCTATAAAAATAGAGTTATTTTACTTATTTTAGGCAACAAATAATGCAATAAGAAAATATTTGGATTTCCTTTTGATTATTTGAGTTTTCATTGTTTATGTAGAATAATGAGATATATAAAATATAAGAAAAAAATGACAAAAATCAGAAATTCAAATTAGAAAGCATTGGAAATGGATATCAAATTAGGGGATCCTTAATTTTGTTTCCTAATTTTGTCTCAGGCATTGCAATATAGATATCAAATAAAAAATTCTCTGATTTACTCGCTAATTTTATACAAAAAATAAGCAATTGCCTAGAGATAAGGTCTTGGATGTATTCCATAAATAGGAGAATATTGAAAACCTAGGGGACAACGAGGTTTTTATTTTCAAATTTGCTTTTCACTATTCTGAGAGTTTTATCAAGTGTTTTGAAGAGAGGATAAAAGTAATGACAGAATTATTGTTCTTTAATTCAAGATCTGGGTTTGATTTGTATTTTTATTTATTCTTCTCCTATGTCATAATTTTCTTTTGTTAGTGCTATGATATATCCTAACTACGATGATGTGAATTTCATGATTTTTATGCGTGCAAGTAGTTTCATTCATGTGAATTACATATTTAATGTGTTTAGTGCTTTTAAGTGACTAACCACAACTTGAATGATTTGATGTGAATGTTTGAGACTGAAGAATGATAATATGTAATTGCTCATTATAATATATAACCATGAATTAAACGTGGATAGGGATATACCGCGTAATTTGTATGGCTTTTGGTGATAAAGCAATTCAAAAGACTCATTATAAGCTGGGAATATTCATAAATTTTAATACACTATGTTTATTTAAATTCACATAGATTTAGAGTGGACTAATAAATTGAGTAGGTTTGCTATACCTAGAGATAGGATAATACATGGATTAAGAAATTATGCTATCACATGTTTGATATTGTTTTGGTACGCACAACAATCTAAAATTCATGTCTAGTGATTATGGTGAAATCGGATGCTCTAACATATTTATCTTATTGATTACTGCAATTAGTCTCCAAATTTTACTTTTAAGAATCTTAATTTTAATTTATTCTCAATTCTATTTTGATCCGTTAGAAATTTTTTAGAATTAATTTATTTTCAGCATTTAATTAGTTTATTAATCGTCAATCTCTGTGAGATGAATACTTTTTCTCATCATTGTATTACTTGTTGACACATTCACTTGCATTTAGAATTTTTCGAACAAGTTTTTGGCACCGTTGCAAGGAATTGTTCGTTTAATATCAATTAATATTGATACCGGATAATTCTAAGTTTAATCTAGCTTTTGTTTTATTTTTTCTTTTCAAGGTGTACATCGATTTATGACATGTAACCAACAAGTGAAACTTGCTGAATTTGATCTAGAAATTGAACGTACATTTAAAAGGCGACTAAGAGAACAGGGAAATTATACTAATAAGATGGCACGTAGTGAGAATGAAAATCCGCGTAGGCTCTTGAGAAATTATGCTACGCTGACAGTTCATGGCATCATATCAGGCATCAAGAGACCTACAATTCAAGCAAACGACTTTGAAATGTCGAAGTAAACTCTGCTACTTTGGCAGCAATGTTATGATCCCATTGCTGTGAACGAGAAGGCATCTGACCTGTAGTGTCAGAATCGAGGATTCTATCGTCTTCCTCGGCCTCATAATCTTCTATCACATGGTAAGGCAGCAATCTGCACCACACAGAAAGGTTTAATGACCAACCCCGAAAACTAAAGCAGCTACTTGTAATCAGACATTAGTACTGAAATTTATGGTAAACAGTTGGACAGTTTTACTCAAGGGACACTATCTTTGGGCATCACTAGCTAAGGCGGTATCCTTTTCAGGAAGAATATAAAAGTCCATCCTTATACCTAGCTGCCTGAACACCAAACTCTGCTGCACTGCTCTCGACGCCATCCATATATATACTACCCTCCAAAGATAGCTGCATGACACTCCTCCATTATCTTAACAATCTAAGTTCCTGACACGAGAAACTTGGGAACTATGGCAGAACAAAAGACAGCAGAACAGACCAGAAGCAACACTGGGATTCGTATCTAAATCAAAACGCTGGCTCTTGCTAAGCAGCCAATACTAAATCCACCTCTTTTCGTGCCGACATGCACCACTCAAAACGGCAAACTTTTCCCTGATAATTCACTAAAGACAGTTGTTGTCCAGATTAACTAAACTATAGATTGACAAGTCAACATCAAATGTTACTAATGTGCAAAAAGAGCACCTGCTTGGATTGGAATCAACTGAATTTCCAATCAAACGGTGCAATTTACAGTCGAAACAAAGTCGTGTGTAGGTCATTATCTCAGCTAACTGATCTCTTGTGCAAGGTGCTATCTTTACCGCATCGTAGTAAAAAGTACCATTCCTTCTCATCAACTTTCCCAACCAAAAGAACTACTTCAAAAGACAAGAACAACAGAACATCTCGGCTAGATAGAGAGAGAGAGAGAGAGAGAGAGAGAGGGGGGGAGACAACCTCTCGCGGGCGTCCTCGAGAGAAGAGAAGGGGTGATTGAAGTCCGGGTGACAAACATGCCGGAGGAGGCGGGTCGATCGGCCGATCGATCGAACCGGGAGCGATTTAGGGTTTTTGCCTTGTGGTGGAGTAGCCGAAACTCCGGAGAGAAGAGAGAGATAGGGGAAGAGGAGGAAGAAGAAGAAGTCGCCGTGGAACGCGAGCGAGCGAGCGAGCGATCGATCTCACGGGCCGCCGTGCTCCCGCGATTCCCCCGGAAGCTCTTTGGGCCGGGCCACTGAGGCGCGCTGATGGGCCTTAAAGTGGCCCATGTGGAAAGGGGCAAGCTGGCCCGCTTGCGTAAGTATTCACGGATTCGAGAACTTTTTGATTGGACTAAAATCAATCGCTATATCGAGCGGTGGTTCTTGTCCTATTATAGCTGCAAGTTTATCGGTTTTGAATAATGTAATCAAAGAAAAGGAGAAACTGAAAGATAAAGTACTGAATCTAAGCCTAATTCTTCCGAACATTTCGCCGGAATTTGGATTGCATCTTTGCGCACCAGCCCACGAGTGCAATTCGAATGCTGTTTCTCTTGCGAGTTTAGCCAATTTCGTTTTTAATACAAGTGCGAAAGGACCGATGCTAATATTTAGGGATGCATATCGATGATCGTCGAGAGAGATTGTCACTGCGGTACACGTGAAGTGCTGGGTAGTGTTTGGCATAATAACATCGTGATCCAAGTGCGGCGGCGGTTCGAAAAGCTCCACGTGCGTTCTTTAAGGAATTTTCGCAAACACCTCGAGGGGTTCCCAAGTAAAGAAGCAGGTACATAAGAGAGAGTGTGTGTGGATAAGCGTTTATTTATGGGAATATATTTAGATGGCAACAATCGACATAAATTTTCCGAAATTCAGGTACCCCTAATTCCTGGAAGAAATCTGGGACCTTAATGGGTTCTTCATCACCGTGGTGATCTCCTGCTTCTCCGACAGGTCCACCTCCTCGCCGGCCACCGTCCGCCACTTGAACAGCCACACCAGGTTCGCCACGAAGTACTCCAGGTGCAGCATCGCGAACCCGGACGCAGGGCAGATCCTCCTCCCCACCCCAAACGGCATCATCTTTATCTCCCTGCTCCCCGTGATGTCGAATCCGCTGGCTTCGCCTCCGCCGCCGGGGTTCAAGAACCTCTCGGGCTTGAAGGCCATCGGGTCCTCCCAGATTTCTGCGTTCCAACCCATCTCCGCCACCATGAAGTTGATTATTGCGTCCTTGGGGATCGTGTACCCACCCAGCTCGGCGTCCTCCTTTACCGCGTGCGGCAGCACGAAGTGCGCCGGCGGGTGGCGGCGCAGCCCCTCCAGTACCACGGCCTTCAGGTAGGCCATCCTCTGCAGGTCCTCCTCCTTCACTTGTTCCGCCCCTTGTCCGACGACTGATTTGATTTCATCGTAGAGCCTCTCTTGGATTTCTGGGTACTTGACCAGATTGGCCATGATCCACTGCAGCGCCGTGGACGTTGTGTCGGTGCCGGCGCCGAGGAACTCCCAGCACAAATTCACGATCTGGTCCTCCTCCAGCTTCCTCTTCTCCTCCGGCAGCTCCAGGTCCAGGAGCGTGTCCACGTACGGCACGATCCAATCGCCGTTGCCGTCGTTCCCGTCCTCCTTGGCTTTGCTCAGCTGCTCTTGCTTGGCCTTGAGTCGAGCTCTGATGAGCGGGATAAGGACGCGTTTACGACACTCGCGGAGCTCATAAACCTCCTCCCATCGCTTCCGGAGGACGAGCTTGCTCAGCCACGGCCAGAAATTGAGGACGTTGAAGCGCCGTTGACTCAGCAGCCCCCGTCGCGAAACCTCCTTGATCTGCTTAATCTGCTCCTCCTCGAGCCAGTCTCCGAAGCACATGAGGACCAGCAAGCAGAACATGGCGTACTGGAAGTGGTCATTGACGCGGACTACGCCGCCAGGCTGTGACTTGAGCTCCGCCCCGAGCATGTTGAGGACCCGCGTGCGGGCGCGGGAGTAGGAGCGGAGGCGGGAGGGATGGAGGATCTCCGCCGTGAGGTTACGGCGGAAGAGGCGCCAGGCGGGGCCGTAGGAGGAGGTGATGATGTTTTGCTGGTTGTTGGAGAGAAGGCGCACGGTGGTGGAGGGCGGCGGGCGGTCAGCGAAGACTGCGCCGCGGTGGACGAGGGCCTCGTGGGCGAGGGTCGGGGAGGCGACGAAGACGGCGGGTTGGGAGCCCATGTGGAGGGTGACCATCGGGCCGTAGCGGGCGTGGAGGGAGCGGAGGACGGGCTCGAGCTCTAAGATGGACTTGCGGAGCCATAGGAAGTTGCCGACGACCGGGAAGGTAAGGGGGCCCGGCGGGAGGTTCTTCTTGTTGGGGGCGGAGGAGAGGAGGTTGAGGGTGGCTCTGAGGAGGGCGGCGACGGAGAGGGTGACGAGGATGAGGAACCAGACTTCCATCTTTTGCCGGATTGACTCTGACTACTTGAGGAAGACCAAGTTAAGGATTTGCAGAGACAGAAGATCGGGGACGAGGTTGATGACGTCGCGGAAAGAAAAGTAATGGCTGACGTCCACAAAGTAGCTGTTGAATTGATATAGGGGGTGTTTGGTTCGGCTTTCCCAGGGGACTTTGAGCCCCCAAAGCCCCTTGGGAAAAATATAAGGGTGTTTAGTTTGGTTGAAGGCTACTTGGCAAAATGTTTGTCTTGGGAATGCTGAAAGCCCAAAGCAGGTGGGGACCTGCTTTGGGCATTTCAGCATTTTCGGCATGCTTGTGGGAGAATTAATGAATTTTTGCTGATTGCCCATTTTACCCTCAAAATTTTATTAAAAGTCCAATTTTACCCTACTCAAAACAAACCCCTACCTTTCTCTCGACGCTCTTTCCTCTCTCCTCTGTTCTGCAGTTCATCACGCGAAGGCTCTTTTCCTTTCGTCGATTCTCGCAGCATACGCTCTGGCCGATTCTCGCAGCATCGCCTCCACTCTCGCCGCCTCTTTTTCTCTCCTCTCTCTTCTACCTGGTACGCCTCTCTCTCTCTCTTCCTCCCTCTTTACTTCCTTTTCGTCGCTGGATGGTAAACGGATCTGCCTATTATCGGTCTTCTCGGTTTGTTCCCTCTCTCTCTCTCTCGCACACCCGATCCCTCTCTTTTCTCCCCCTGTTCTTGTTCGTCCGTTCGGGTGTTTGTTCAATTTCGATTCGTGGGTATGATTCTGTTTTTCTTGGGTCTGCGCCGGAACCGCGTGATTGGGGTCGGACCGGCGTTGTTTGATGATGCGGTAGCTCCTGGTTTTTCAGATACAAGGAGAGAGCGACTGAAGTCGTTTCTTAGGCTGGCCACGTTCAACCTCTCTCGTGAAGTCGACAAGGTATATCTGGTTTCCTTTTCTGTCTCCTGAGAATTCGAGTGAGTAACGCAACAAAAGTCAGCTTTTAGTTCTTCCTTCACTGTGCGCATGTGGGGCAGTTCATGGTGTTGATCAACATAAATGTGCTGTTGGATAGCCTGGATAATGTAGTTAATCTGACTCTTTGAAGCTCAGTAATGAGGCTCTGGTGTTTGCAATGGAAGCATGTTGCTTATGGCTTTCAGCAGCAGTCATTGTTCTGTCTAATCTGTTATTTCTTGAATATGGTGTACTCAATGGAAAGAGTAGGATGAGCCAGTCATGCTATTTGGTTAACCAGTAATATTTAGCGAGTCCTTGACCGAGGTGACATCTCCAAATTTGTGTATGGACAGACAAACTCGAGATCCTAATTTCAATGATTTAGATTATATGTTTCCACCCCCACTTTTGGATGTCCTTATGCTATCCGTCTATAGTAGCACTTCTTTCTACCCCCTTTCCTCTCTTCCATTCATGGCTTGCAGTGTAGAAAGGCATGTAAGTCGATTCTGGTGCTCAGCTGGAAGGGAGGAACTCGTGTTAAGCGAGAAAGAGTTTTAAATACTGCATCTCAACGAGAAGTTTGATTGCCTTTGGCCAGTCAATCTGCTGAAGTATCTGCTGAGTTAATAACATGGTGGACCCTGTTGGCGAAAGCTTTAACAAAATTTCTAAGACACCTATGTTTTAAAATTATTCATTCAAAGCAAGGATCCTCAAGGTTTCATGGCTCCCTGCCCCTACCTTCATTACCGGACATAATGCATTTATATGCTCTTCTGTGTGTGGGAGATGTTCTTCCCTTGCTCCTTGTTTCTTTGCATAAAGAATGAGTCTTTCAACTAGCTGGATTAAGTGCCGTGTAGTGTTGAGTTAGATGAATCGCACATCATAGCCCTAATATGGACTTGGAAAATTCTTTGCTTATTGATTCAGATGCAAGAGCCAGTGTTGAAGCTGCATCAGTTAGAAACACACTTGAGAAGCAGAAGACAACAACCCACTTGCTCGGCTACCCCATGTGATGGTGATGTACTGGAACGTCCCCATAAAAAGATAAATATATTTTCTTCCTCTTCCTCAGTGAGCATTTCTGAACACGAGAGTCGTGATCGACTTCAACCAAGTGAAAGTGTACTTATTCTTCTGGTTTCTTCTTTTCTTCTCTTGCTTTCATATCCAAAATAAGAAAATCTAACCAATTCTCTTACGTGGACTTTGTTCTGTTCGTGTCTTAATCCGACACAGGGTTCTGCTGGTAAAAACAACGAATCAAAATTTTCTCAAACAGATTTGGTAGAAAAGGATAAAGTTTGTGCTATTGAGACAAGGTCTGCTCCATGCCAAAGGCCACAAACGTCCAAGGTCCAGTTACTTTCTATCTTGCAATTTTTCTCAGTATGAATTTTTTTTTACATTTTATGAATCTTCTCGTGTTTTGTTAAGTTTTCGAAATATTTTGCACCAAGAACTAGCATGAAGGAGTAGGTGGGCCTAAGGTAGACCTGCCAGACATTCACAAGAGTCCTCTTTGTAATTAAGTTTCACACTTCCTGAGCAGACTGTCTCTCACTTTCACCTCGTGAAATTTAGATGGTCATTGACTTCTTCCTCCCCTCCACCTTTGTTCTCTTTTGTTTTTCATCCTTAAGTTTGGGAAAGGCCCTAGGAGGTGCTCATGACAGCACATGAATAAGAAAAGTAAAACAGAGGATGAGGGTAATCTTTGTTTAATAGTATCTGTTTGTCCTAAATGTGTGGTATCAATATCGATACCTGTGATGGTGGTGAACTTTGATATTTTGAAACTGCAAAGTGGCTGAATGATGTTTATACTTGCTTTGGTTGCTTATTAGAAGTTTTTTTAAGATGGCCTCTAACGGGGATACTGGAAATGCCATTTTCAGGCCAATGACCCGTAGAGAAAAGATACAGCTTCAGAAACTAATTCAGAACCTACCGCGAGACAATCTTGTACGAGTGGTGGGAATTCTCGGACGTAGCGATAGTTCAAAAACCAATCTCTGTGATGATATCACCATCGACCTAGAAAAGGAGGTAAGACCGGTCTTGCGACATAAGTACGTGCAAGAATTGATATAGGCCTCGCCATACTAATACGAAAATGCTCCATTTCCAGGACAACGGGACACTCTGGAGATTATACTACTACGTTTGAGCGGTGGAAAAGGCGAGAAAACTTTCAGCCATTCAAGATGCGCGAATCAACTCGAATGCGAAGGTCTGAGACACCTGCTCTTCCTCGAGTTGGTCCTTCATCCAAAGATGCCACTCATTGCACGTAGCTACAGAGGAAAAAGAGGCTCCTGTGAATAATATTTTTGCCTAGTCGGTTTCTTTTCCTGTTTATAGATGCACGACCGTTGTGCGATTGAAACGCTAGGGGCCCAAAATTAGTGTTAGTCGTTTCGGGACGGGAGCTTCCTATGGAAGCCTCTCCTGGTGTAAAAAGCTTTCTTCACGTCGGTGAATGGGTTGGATCGATGGCGATCCCCCTCTGCACAGTATTACAGCCACCAATTGCAGAGTCCGGTATAGACTTTTTGACGCGGAATTACGAATTACTACTGGGACAATACTTTCAATCTTTCGAGTTTGATTCAAAGGGATTACTGTAATTGTACCAGGTCATACGTGCATGATGCAGCACGAAGCGCAATGTCTCTGAGCATAGTTTTGAAGACTTTATCTTGAGATGAGCAATGCTAGTAAACCGAGCTGTATAAATAAATCGATGTTTCAAATGTTGTGATTCCTCCGACCAAAAAAAAAAAAAAAAAATGCTGTGATTCCGATTTGATGGTGGGGCGCTATACTATTCTCATCTGGAGCATCGGCGATGCAAAGTCTGTAATGAGAATCTGGTTAGGATGGGTCCAAATTATGCTCGTTTTTCACAATAGATGTATTGAACGATGAAGCTCTCTGTTCCTTTGAAGACCTGCAATACAAAGTGACCTGATGTGGTTAAGAATTTAGGGGTGAACATAGTTTGTGTGGGTGGTTTTCACCTTGGAACCAAGAACCGTCTACCAAGCACTGCTTCTGAACGTGGAAAGTTCACTTTTTTTTTTTTTAATATCATTTTTATCTTCTGACAATCAATAGCCCAACTTTTTATTAATACACTAAAATGATCATTAATTAACGAAGCTTATTAATACTGCAATAATTAAAAAAATATTCAAAGTTAAAAACAAACCTAAAAGAACCTTAGGCTAAAAGTTAAGTTTTGCATTTAATTTATAATCAAATTCTTTTAATATAATTTTTAAATAAATTTACTAATATGTATCTTTTATATTACTCTCAACATGAAAATGTAAAATGTTATATACTCATTATTTCTTTTTTGCAATTTTAAAAATACTAAAACTAAAACACTTAATTTGGTCATACCAAATGGCTTTTCAAATACAAGTTTACCAAACAGCAGATTTCCCTAAAGACTTTTCAGTTTTAGTTTACCAAACAGTCTAGCATTTCAAAAAACCCCTTTATCTCAAAGGTATTTGCATTCTCCTAAAGGCATTTCCCCAAAGCTGAACCAAACGGGCCCATAGCTTTCCTTACGATCGTCAGAGCACGTTCGTGGACCTGGCTGAATAAAATGAAGGAAAAAAAAAAAATCAACATCACACGCTCGAGAATATTCAACTGATGCTAGAAGAAGTGGCCCGGACTTGAACGACGAAAGATCGGAAAGTGTGAAGACATTGGTTCGGTTAGGAACCCGAAGAGGGCCAAGCCGCCGCCGCCAATCTGAGGGCCGCCGCCGCCGCCGCATCTGGGAACGAGTCCTGTTTACTGAAGTAAGCGGGAAAGAAGGCACCTATGCGACGTTGATGAAATTGGGCGGAGGATCTCGAACCTCCATAGCTTCCATTATGGAGGAGAGACCGTAAGAAGCGGGGGCAGACGGGATGCCCTTCGGTGCGGGCCCGCTAGAGCTTGACTTTTTACTTGCGTTGGTTTCTGACTATTCTTTTACGAGAATTGATGTGATGATGGCGGTCATCTCGGTTCCCCAGGCTGACCCCACTCCATGCGTAAAGCACAGAAGAAAATTCCAAAAACGAAGCATCCAGTACTATTTGAAACGTTACATTAGAACCGAACTTCTAATAGTTTGTAAAGTGATTTAATAAGAGATAATAAGTTCTCTTCAATAACAACTTGAAATGAAGTTGAATTGAAATCACAAAATAGAACCATGGAATCATTATAAACCAAAATGACTAGTAAAATGAATTGGATGTGGATACATGGCTGAAATACAAGAGTAGGAATTGTTGCTGATGCTGATGCTGATACTAATGTTGCTGTTGTTGTTACTACTACTCTTGCAATTGGTGGCGTTGAATCAGCTAGCGCTGCTACTACTATTGTTGCTGGTGGTGCACCACTGACGATTTTGTCTCCTCCATCTCTCTACCTAGAAAATGGGGGATTCGGGCTCTGCGCAGCAATGCTAGAGACTTAGCACCGACACGAGACACGGACACGTGACACAACACGACACGACACGCCGACATGTCATTTCTCAAAAATAGAGAATTCCGACACGTTGGGACATGTTATTATTAAATAAATATTTTTTTTATTTTTAATTAATTTGATTTAGATTCATAAATAAATAAATAAAGGGAAAATCTCAAATAAGGACCCAAAGTGCCTTCCTTTTTTCAAAAGATGACCCGAAGTGAAGTCTGTCTCAAATAAGGACCCAAAGTGGTCATTTAGTCTCAAAGAAGGACCTCACTCATTGGTCGGTGAACAGATGCATTTCCGATAGCTTGATCATGGGTATTTTTGTCATTTCTTTTAAAAAATTTCGATTGTCTTGTTTTTTTTTTTTTGGGTCAGTGGTTGCACTGGTTGCACTATTCATCTCTCTCGCGATCCCCAAGCAAAGCTAGGCATAGAGAGAGAAAGAGACAGAGTTAGAGAGAGAAAGAGAGAGAGTTAGAGAGAGAAAGGAAGCAGCGAAGAGGGAGCCAGCATATTCTCTCTCTTCTTCCTCCTCCTCCCTCTCCTCACCACTTCCGCTTCGCATTCGTACAGCAACGTCTCATACCACATCGACTGCGGTGGCCACACTCCCGCCGTCGACTCCTTCAACACCACGTGGCTCCCCGACCGCTACTTCATCGGCGGCGCCACCGCTGTCCTCTCGGAGCCCCTCCGCTTCCACCAGCCCTAGGAGAAGACACTCCGCTACTCTCCCCTCTCCTCCGACAAGAAGAACTGCTACGTCCTCTTTGGCCTCCCCTCCGGCCGCTACTACCTTCGCACCTTCACCGTCTACTAGGGGTGAGCATGGTCCGGGTTAGTCCGGGCCACCCCCTAACCCTATGATCAACCCGTACAATGTCGGTCCTCAATTTTTAGGACCGATGACCAACCCTATTGAGCCTGGGACCAAGGACTGGACCGACCCAATGGGTTCGGTCCGGTTCCAGGGTCAACCCGGGACCGATTGATAATTTTTTTCGTCTTATTTTTTATACTCCCTAAAAAAGCAAACCTACAAATTCAAATTACACATCCATCGACAATGTGGTATTGTGCAACTAAACTATAAATACCAATACATATTTAGCAAATTTAAGATGACACAATAATAGAAATTTCGTACCTGCTAACCGCTTATCGAGATATGGGACAAGATGGAAAGTTCTTGTAATCGTCTATCTTTAATATTCATAACACCATATGCAAAAGCGTTTTCCTGCATTTGATCATGTAGAGTCCACTCAATTAAAAAATGAGCTTCACACCACTTGACTAGCATTTGATCATGTAGAGTCTACTCAACCAAAAAATGAGCTTCACATTACTTGACTAGCAAATCATCGTAACAACTGCAGTACTACTCTACTCTTCAAAAACTTCTATCATTTGACACAAATTGAAAAGTAAAGTGCAGCTGAAATTCATTAGTAAAATACAATTAAACCATAAAAAATTCATACTTAATATAAACCATGAATATATAACTTCACATCTTGTTAATTCACTTGAACTTCTAAACACCTGAAAACAAAACAAACGACACATAATTAATACTCAGCAAAAGTTTTAAATTGAAATTACTATTAGTGCTATTGATAGAACATCTCAATATAATATAATATAACAGACATTTTACTTAGGTTTGAATATATAAAAGAATTATATATAATATACAGGGTTGGTCCAGGGTTGGACCGACCCAAAACTCTTAGGACCGAGGACCAACCCATACAGTGTTGGTCCTGGAATTTCAGGACCAAGGACCGACCCAGTCCCCTTGGGAACCGGACCAGGACCGGCAAGGTTGGGCCGGTCCAGGGTCGGGCCAGGGTCGACCCTAGACCGCTGCTCACCCCTACCGTCTACGACAACTACCACGGCAAGTCCCACCCCTTGAGCTTTGACGTCTTTGTCGAGGGCACCCTCGTCTTCAACTATCGCTCCCCCTGGCCCTCCCTTGACCTCGCCGGCGCTGTCGGCGCCTACTCCGACCTCTTCACCTTCGTCCGCGACGGCGAGGCTAATGTCTGCTTCTATAGCATTGCCATCGACCCCCTCGTGGTTGGATTCCTATCGCCTGTCCGGGTCGATCCACTGTCTTATCCGTGTTCGTGGTAGCGATTTCATCCTGGTCAACTACGGGAGACTGGACTGCGGCGCCGGTCAGTGGGGGCCGGGTTTCAACGATGACGCCGACTACTTCGGCTGGTCCTGGCAGTCGGATTACAATGCCCGGACCGCCACCACGCATAAAATCATCGACGCCATCTCAACCGCGAGCAGCATTGCGGGGACCAATCAGCAGCCCAATTATTTCCCCATGAAATTGTACCAGACTGCGTTGACGGCTGGTCAAATGGGGGCCCTGGAGTATGAATTGGAGGTGGACGCCAAGCTAGATTACTTGCTGTGGTTCCACTTCGCGGAGATCGATCCACGGGTGAACAAGGTGGGCCAGAGGGTGTTTGATGTCCTGGTGAACGGAGCGAACGCGACCAGGATTGATATTTATAAGGAGGTCGGGCGATTTGAGGCTTTCGATTGGCATTACACCATGAAGAATTTGAGCAGTACTGTTTTGAATGTGAAGCTGCTGCCTGTTGTTGGTGCCCCATTGCTTAGTGGAATTGAGAACTATGCGCTAATCCCTGTCGTCGCCGAGGCCACCCTCACCAGATCTGGGGAGGGTCGGCCTGCAAGCCCTCGCCCGCGGTCGGCGAGGGCTTGGCAGCCCTCGCCCACTGCCAGCGATGGGTGTCCAACCCTCGCCGACCCTTCCCAAGTTTGATGGTTTTGAGAAGAAAACGAACAAGGGATGAAGAAGATGATGAAAAAAAAAAGTAAAAAAAGACAATCGAAATTTTTAAAAGAAATGGACAAAAATACCCTTGATCAAGCTACTAGAATATGAATTGGAAATGCATTTGTTCATAGGCTGGCGAGTGAGGTCCTTTTTTGAGACTAAATGACCACTTTGGGTCCTTATTTGAGACAAACTTCACTTCGGGTCCTCTTTTGAAAAAACGAAGGCACTTTAGGTCTTTATTTGGGATTTTCCCATAAATAAATAAAAAGAGTTTACAATGAATTTGCACTAATAATATTAATAAATCTATTCATAGAAAATTTAAAATATATATTCATAATTAATGCGTATCCATATTTGGGAACACATTTTTAACTTTAACAAAAATTATGAATGAAACTACCGACTAACAAAAAAATAGAATCGACTTTATTTAAATAAATCTACGATATTCTATAATCATCCAAATTTATTATTATTTAATATTTAATATTTTTATTTTTCAAAATCACTTTTTAACTCATTTATTTATTTTTATAACAAAAATAATTTGCCGCTCAAAATTATTCTCCTGAAAAAGCTTCCAAAAATTATTTCCCTCTCTTTTCTTTCTAAACTCTCCCCTATTTTTCTCTCCCCTTATCCCCCACGTCACCCCATGCCACCCCAAAATCGTCCCCTGATTTCTTCCCTTCTCTCTCTCCCCCTCCCCCTCCTTGCATGACAGCACCTGCTCCCCACGCCACCCCAAAATCTTCCCCTGATTTCTTCCCTTATCTCTCTCTCCCCCTCCTCTCTCTCCCTGTCCCCCTTCCTGCACGACAGCACCTGCTCCCCACTCGCGTCGATTTCTTCCCTACTCAAAGCACCGCTCCCGCCCCCATCAATCTCCCCCATCCCCCCCTCCCCGCTTCAGTTCCTTCCCCCACCCCTCCCCCTCCTCGATTTATCTCTCTCCCCCACCCCACGCCACCGCCCTCTCTGGCCCCGATTTCTTTCCATCGTCACGCCACCGCCCTCTTCGGCCCCGATTTCTTTCCATCATCCCCCACCACCCTCCCCCTCATTTTGCTAAAACCCTAACCACGGCCTCTTCGTCCTCCTCGTCGCACAGCTCTCTCCCGGTCGCCTTGTCGCACAGCTCTCTCTCGCAGTCGCTCGCCGAGGGGCCTCTGGCCCTTTCTCTTTCGCACTGCAGCCTCACCGCTGGCCCTCCCTCATCGTCTCGGCCTTGCCTCCACCCTCCATCGTCTTCTTCAACAATCCTCTTTCGACACTTGCGTCAGAACATGTTGAGAAAGGTTGACCACGTGTCAGAAAATCCAACACGTGTTGACCACGTGTCCGAGTGTGTCGGACACGTTGACACATGTCGAACACGGCATGGAAGCTTCGGCGACGTGTCCGGGCTTCATAGGCTAGAGAAGAGCCATTTGTAAAATTGAGCAGTGCGACATAGAAGGAGGACGCTGGAGGAGGTGGGTTGATCGACTAATTGATTGAACTGGAAGCGATTCGGGGTTTTTCGCTATGGCAGAGTAGTTGAAATTTTGTAGAGATGAGAGAGAGAGGGGAAGTGGAAGAAGAAGAAATCGCCGTGGGATGCGAGTGAGCAATTGATCTCATGGGCTGTCGTGCTCCCGTAATTCCCTTGGAAACTATTTGGGTTAGGCCACTATAGCGTGCTGATGGGCTTCCACGGTTTGGGTTGAAATGTAAATTCTTCGGGTGTGCTTAGTTCAGTTTTCTCAATGGATTTTTAGTCTTGAAAACCCCTTCACAAAATGCTAGGTTGTGGGAAGTTTTTCATGGGGTTTTTGGCCAAATGTTAACTTTGGAAAAACTGAAAGCTCAATACTAATAGGGACTAACATTGAGCTTTTAGCATTTGGCGAAGTGCTAAAAGTAGTTTTTTTCCTTCTAAAACTACCCTCACCAATTTGTTAGTTTTCTGGTTTTTCCCATTTATGCAACTCTTCTTCTTCGAGAGAGATTGTCACTACAATACACATTAAGTGCAAGGTAGTGTTTGGCATAATAACATCGTGATCGAAGTGCAGTTTTGGTTCGAAGAGCTTCACTTGCATTCTTTGAGGAATTTTCACAAACACCTCGAGGGTTCCCAAGAAAAGAAGCATGTACATCTGAGAGAGAGAATGCGAAGGCAACATTCAACATAAATACATAACGTATTCCAGCGTGTCGGAATTCTCTATTTTTTGAGAAATAACATGTCGGCATGTCGTGTCGTGTCACGTTGCGTACCGTGTGTCGGTGTTCGTGTTACTTATATGGTGGGTAGTGTTTGGCATTATAACATCGTAATGGAAGTGCAGTGGTGGTTTGAAAAGCTTCACGTGTGTCCTTTGAGGAATTTTCACAAACATCTTGAGGGTTCCCAAGTAAACAAGCAGGTACATAAGAGAGAGTATGTGTGGGTAAGCGTTCATTTATGGGAATTTATTTAGAACGCAACAATCGACATGGGAATTTATTTGGAAGGCAACAATCGACATAAATTTTGCGAAATTCGGGTGCCCCTTAACTCCTGGAAGAAATCTGGGCCCTTAAAGGGTTCTTCATCGCTACGATGAACTCCTGCTTCTCCGATAGGTCCACCTCCTCGCCGGCCACCGTCCGCCACTTGAACTGCCACACCAGGTTCGCCACGAAGTACTCCAGGTGCAGCATCGCGAGCCCGGACGCAGGGCAGATCCTCCTCCCCACCCCAAACGGCATCATCTTTATCTCCCTGTTCCCCGTGATGTCGAACCCGCTGGCTGTTCCTCCGCCGGCGGAGTTCAAGAACCTCTCGGGCTTGAACTCCATCGGGTCTTCCCAGACTTTCGGGTCCCAACCCATCTCCGCCACCATGAAGTTGATGGTCGCGTCCTTGGTGATCGCGTAGCCGCCCAACTCCGCGTCCTCCTTCACCGCATGCGGCAGCACGAAATGCCCCGGCGGGTGCCGGCGCAGCCCCTCCAGTACCACTGCTTTCAGGTAGCCCATCCTCTGTAGGTCCTCCTCCTTCACTTGTTCCGCCCCTTCTCCCACAACTGATTTGATTTCATCGTAGAGCCTCTCTTGGATTTCTGGGTACTTGACCAGGTTGGCCATGATCCACTGCAGCGCCGTGGACGTTGTGTCGGTGCCGGCGTTGAGGAACTCCCAGCACAGACTCACGATGTGGTCCTCCTCCAGCTTCCTCTTCTCCTCCGGCAGCTCCAGGTCCAGGAGCGTGTCCACGTACGGCAAGATCCAATCGCCATTGCCGTCGTTCCCGTCCTCCTTGGCTTTGCTCAGCTGCTCTTGCTTGGCCTTGAGTCGAGCTCTGATGAGCGGGACGAGGACGCGTTTCCGACACTCGCAGAGCTCATAGAACTCCTTCCATCGCTTCCGGAGGACGAGCTTGCTCAGCCACGGCCAGAAATTGAGCACGTTGAAGCGCCATTGACTCAGCAGCGCCCGTCGCGAAACCTCCTTGATCTGCTTAATCTGCTCCTCCTCAAGCCAGTCTCCAAAGCACATGAGGACCAGCAAGCATAACATGGCGTACTGGAAGTGGTCGATGACGCGGACGACGCCGCCAGGCTGTGACTTGAGCTCCGCCCCAAGCATGTTGAGGACCAGCGTGCGGGCGTGGGAGTAGGAGCGGAGGCGGGAGGGATGGAGGATCTCCGCCGTGAGGTTCCGGCGGAGGAGGCGCCAGGTGGGGCCGTAGGAGGAGGTGTTGATATTGTGCTGGTTGGAGGAGAGGAGGCGCATGGTGGCAGAGGGCGGCGGGCGGTCGGCGAAGACGGCGCCGCGTTGGACGAGGGCCTCGTGGGCGAGGGTTGGGGAGGCGACGAAGACGGCGGGTCGGGAGCCCATGCGGAGAATGACCATCGGGCCGTGACGGGCGTGGAGGGAGCGGAGGATGGGCTCGACCTCCGAGGAGGACTTGCGGAGCCATAGGAAGTTGCCGACGACCGGGAAGGTAAGGGGGCCCGGCGGGAAGCTCTTCTTGTTGGGGGTGGAGGAGAGGAGGTTGAGGGTGGCTCTGAGGAGGGCGGCGACGGAGAGGGTGACGAGGATGAGGAATTAGACTTCCATCTTTTGCCGGATTGACTCTGACTACTTGAGGAAGACCAAGTTAAGGATTTGCAGAGATATGAGATCGGGGACGAGGTTGACGACGTAGCGGAAAGAAAACGGAATGGCTGACGTCCAAAAAGTAGCTTCTTTACGATCGTCAGAACACGTTCGTGGACCTGCTGAATAAAATAAGGAAAAAAAACTTCAACATCACACCCTCGAGAATATTCAATTGATGCTAGCAGAAGTGGCCCGGACTTGAACGACGAAAGACTGGAAAGTGTGAAAACATTGGTTCGGTTAGGACTTCGAAGAGGGCCAAGCAGCCGCCGATCTGAGGGTCGCCGTCGCCTGCATCTCGGAACGAGTCCTGTTTACTGAAGTAAGCGGGAAAGAAGGCACCGACACGACGTTGATGAAATTGGGCGGAGGATCTTGAACCTCCATAGCTTCCATTATGGAGGAGAGAACGTAAGAAGCGGGGGCAGACGGGATGCCCTTCAGTGCGGGCCCCCTAGAGCTTGACTTTTTACTTGCGTTGGTTTCTGACTATTCTTTTACGAGAATTGATGTGACGATGGTTATGGTGTCAACGGTTCGGTTTGATTGTCAATGGTTCGATTTTTCGATTTTTGATTTTTAACTTTTAATTTTCGGATTAAAATTTTTTTTTTATTCAAACTCAAAATAATCTAAATTCAATATGTGACATGGTCAGTAAGGAGTGCAATGTCAAATTGATTCATGATCTCGCAATTGGATACCAAAGAAAATTTCAAGTCAAGAGAATTGCTATTGCCAAAACATAATCAATCAATTGGACACAAGCCTCGGAGAATCAAATATGAACTGTAACACGAGAAGGAGCACAATGAGATGAAACGTACAAACCCGCCGGCAAAGGAGATAAGGAATTCCTCACTCTATTAGGTTTCCAGATGAATAATCGAGCGAGGGATGCACTTAGAGGTAGGATCAATTATGGAAAGCCATTGTTAAAGAGACCATAGATAGGATCGAAACTCGTAGGGATTCTCCATGACGGCTCCTCCTCGAGGGATAGGAACAACAGATATTAATGATCTCAGACATTCTATCACGGATTCGGTAAATGTGCCACCGACTGTCCAAGTGATTTATCTTCAAAAAGCATTTTTTATTTTTATTTTTTAAAGACTGGTAAGCACGTTTAATATGATATGATACTCAATTTGTACAGATTAAGACCTATCCAGTATGCCGGATAATTCTCTGCACTGAAGCCTTTCGAGTAATTGCAGGTCCACTCAGGATCAATGGCAAGACTCCATTTGTTAAGGGAAGAAACCCAAAAGAAAAGAGGCGGAATCGCGATGGAAGGGGGAGAGAAGGAACGCACGAGGGAGTCGGGGCAGGCGGTCTGGCGGAGGCGAGCCTCGAGCTGCTCGGTGCGGGAGCTGGTGGCCTGCATGACGCAGTAGCCAATGACGCCGGGGACGACGCCGCAGATGGTGGCGAAGGCCAGGAAGAAGGGCTTGGAGTCACGGGTCTTCCGGACCAGCCACCTCCACGTCCCGCTCTTCTCCCACTATCGGTTGCCGTCGCCTTTGTAGTCGCCATCCCTGCTGCCGTCGGCGTCGCTGTCGCAGTCGTCGTCGTCATCGCCGTAGCCGTTGCCGTCGCAGTTGTTGTCGCCGTTGCACCTCCAAGCCGACTATCAACCAAGACGAGAGGACTCGGAGGAGATAGGAGAGAAACGGGTTTGGTTAATGGTTTGATTTTATTGGTTTGTCGGTTCGGTTCGGTTCAGTTAATTGATAAAAACCAAACCAATAAAAAAATATTGATTTTTAATGAGAACCGAACCAAATACGAACCGAATTGAAAAAATCGAATTTTTCGGTTTGGTTTTCAATTGGTTCCTAACACCCCTAATGATGGTGGTCATCTCGGTTCCCCAGGCTGACCCAACTCCATGCGTAAAGCACATATGAAAATTCCAAACACGAAGCATCTAGTACTATTTGAAACGTTACATTAGAACTAAACTTCTAATAGTCTGTATATCAATTTAATAAGAAATTATAAGTTTTCTTCCATAACAGCTTGAAATGAAATCGAATTGAAATCACGAAATAGAACCGTGGAATCATTATAAACCAAAATGACTAGGAAAATGAATTGGATGTGGATACATGGCTGAAATAGAGCAGTAGGAATTGTTGCTGATGTTGATGCTGTTGCTGTTGCTAGTGGTGGTGTTGAATCAACGGTTGCTGGTGGTGCACCACCGACGATTTTGCCTCCTCCATCTCTCTCTATAGAAAATGGGGGATTCGGGCTCTACGCAGCAATGCTAGAGAAGAGCCATTCGTGAAATTGAGCAGTGCGACACTGAAGGACGTTGAAAGAGGTGGGTCGATCGGCTAATTGATTGAACCGGAAGTGACTTAGGGTTTTTCGTTGTGGCGGAGTAGCTGAAACTCCGTAGAGATGAGAGAGAGAGGGGAAGTGGAAGAAGAAGAAATCGCTGTGGGATGCGAGCGATCGATCTCACGGGCCACCATGCTCCTGTAATTCCCTTGGAAATTCTCTGGTTTAGGCCACTATAGTATGCTGATGGGCTTCTATGGTTTGGGTTGAAACACAAATTCTTCGGGTGCGCTTAGTTTAGTTTTCTTAATGGATTTTCAATCTTGAAAGCCCTTTCAGGAAAATCTGAGTAGTTTGGGAAGTTTTTCATGAGGCTTTTGGCCAAATGTTAGCTCTGGAAAAGCTGAAAGCTCAATATTAATAGGGGTTAGCATTGAGGTTTCACCATTTAGCGAAATGCTAAAAGTAGATTTTTTTCTTCTAAAACTACCCTCACCAATTTGTTAGTTTTATGGTTTTGCCCCTTAATGTAATTCTTCATCTTCTTCGTGAGATGGCGAAGTGCTAGTGAGGGTCGCTTGACCTAGGCAACCTCTGCTAGAGGTCACACGACCTCAAGCAATTGTTGCCTGGGTCTCACAACCTCTGATGACCTTACCCGAGATTGCATGACCCTTGCGACACTCAGACAATGGTTGTTTGGGTTGGGAGGGTCGTGCAAGGGTTGCTTGGGTCACGCGACCCTCGTTGGCAGTCGGTGGCTGTGGCCATTTGCCACCTCTGATGAAGGGTTTAGTTTTTTTTTATTTTAAATAAAAAATATAAAAACAATAGCTAAAGTTCATTGCAAAATGTTTTTTGCCAAACATTCATTGAATCTAAAGTTTATCTATTAAGGGTTTTTACCAAACATAATTTGCATTCCTTCAAAGGGTTTTGGTTTTCAGCATTTACATTACACCCAAACTCCATATGCAAAGTTGAACCAAATGTACTTAGGAGTACAAAAATCGGTTGTTATATTGAGTGATGATCCTCGTGCTATTATTGTTAAGTTTGTTGGTTTTAAACAATGAAATAAAAAAAAGGGAGAAAATTAAAGATAAAGTACTAGATCTAAGCCTAATTCTTCTGAAAATTTTGCCAGCATTTGGATTGCATCTTTGTGCACTAGCCGGCAAGTGCAATTTGAGTGCTATTTGATAACTCTATAAAAATAAAGTTATTTTACTTATTTTAGGCAACAAATAATGCAATAAGAAAATATTTGGATTTCCTTTTGATTATTTGAGTTTTCCTTGTTTATGTAGAATAATGAGATATGGAAAAGATAAGAAAAAGAATGACAAAAATCAGAAATTCAAATTAGAAAGCATTGGCAAGTGGATATCAAATTGGGGAATTTTTAATTTTGTTTCCTAATTTTATCTGCAGGCATTGCAAGATAAATATCAAATAAAAAATTCTCTGATTTACTCGCTAATTTTATACGAAAAATAAGCAATTGCCTGGAGATAAGGGTCTTGGATGTATCCCATAAATAGGAGAATATTGAAAACCTAGGGGACAATGAGGTTTTTATTTTCAGATTGCTTTTCACTGTTCTAAGAGTTTATCAAGTGTTTTGAAGAGAAGATAAAAATAATGACAGAATTCTTGTTCTTTAATTCAAGAAACTGGGTTTGATTTGTATTTTTATTTCTTATTCTACTATGTCCTAATTTTCTTTTGTTAGTGCTACGATATAGCCTAACCATGATGATGCGAATTTCATGATTTTTATGCGTGCAAGTAGTTTCATTCATGTGAATTATATATTATTCTGTTTAATGCTTTTAAGTAATTGATCACAACTTGAATGATTTGATGTGCATGTTTGAGACTGAAAAGTGATAATATGCAATTACTCATTATAATATATAATCATGAATTAAACGTGGATATTGATATATTGCGTTATTTGTATGGCTTTTGGTGATAAGATAATTCAAAAGACTCATTATAAGCTTTGAATATTCATAAATTTTAATGCACTTATGTTTATTTAAATTCACATAGATTTAGAGTGGATTAATAAATTGAGTAGGTTTGTTATACCTAGAGATAGGATAATACATAGATTAGGAAATTATGCTATCACATGTTTGATATCGTTTTGGTATGCGCAACAATCTAAAATTCATGTCTAGTGGTTATGGTGAAATTGGATGCTCTAACATAATTATCTAATTGATTTACTGCAATTAGTCTCCAAATTTTACTTTTAAGAATTTTAATTTTAATTTATTCTCAATTCTATTTAGATTTGTTAGAAAATTTTTAGAATTAATCTATTTTTAGCATTTAATTAGTTTATTAATCGTCAATTTCTGTGGGATGAATACTTTTTCTCATCATTGTATTACTTGTTTAACACATTTACTTGCATTTAGAATTTTTCGAACAAGTTTTTGGCGCCGTTGCCAGGAATTGTTTGTTTAATATCAATTACTATTGATACCGGATAATTCTAAGTTTAATCTAGCTTTTGTTTTGTTTTTTCTTTTCAAGGTGTACATCGATTTATGACATGTAGCCAACAAGCGAAACTTGCTGAATTTGATCTAGAAATTGAACGTACATTTAAAAGGCGACTAAGAGAACGGGGAAATTATGCTAATAAGATGGCAGGTGGTGAGAATGAAAATCCGCGTAGGCTCTTGAGAGATTATGCTGCACTTGACAGTTCATGGCACCACATCAAGCATCAAGAGACCTAATTTCAAGCAAACAACTTTGAAATCAAGTCATCACTCATTCAGATGTTTCAACAATCAATGCAATTTAGTGGAGTACTAAGCAATGATCTAAACGCTGACATTGATGCTTTTCTTGAAATCCGTGACACCATTAAATATAATGGAGTTATAGATGATACTATTAGATTAAGATTATTTCCATTCTCTCTTAAAAATAAAGCTAAGAGTTGGCTTTCTTCTCTTCTTGTAAGATCGATTACTAAATGGAATGATATGGCTTAGAAATTTCTTGGTAAATTCTTTTCACCTATAAAGTCTGCAAAGATGTGTAATGATATTACTAATTTTATGCGGATGGATAATGGATCATTATATGAAGCATGTGAAAGATTCAAGGAATTTTTTAGGAGATACCCTTATCACGGACTACCCGTATGGATGTAGATACAAATTTTTTTATAATGGAGTTAGTACAATTCTTCATTCTATGATTGTGCAACTGCAGGGGGAACTTTGAATAATAAAACACCAGAAGAAACCTGCAATCTATGAGAGGAGATGTCATACAATAGTTACTAATGGCTTACTGAGAGGCTACTAATGTGGAAAGCTAGTGGAGTTCATCAGGAATTCCTACTCTATTAGGTTTCCAGATGAATAATTGAGCGAGGGATGCACTTAGAGGTAGGATCAATTATGTAAAGCCATTGTTAAAGAGACCATAGATAGGATCGAAACTCGTAGGGATTCTCCATGACGGCTCCTCCTCGAGGGATAGGAACAACAGATATTAATGATCTCAGACATTCTATCACGGATTTGGTAAATGTGCCACCGACTGTCCAAGTGATTTATCTTCAAAAAGCATTTTTTTATTTTTATTTTTTAAAGACTGTTAAGCACGTTTACTATGATATGATCCTCAATTTGTACAGATTAAGACCTATCCAGTATGCCGGATAATTCTATGCATTGAAGCCTTTCGAGTAATTGCAGTTCCACTCAGTATCAATGGCAAGGCTCCATTTGTTAAAGGAAGAAACCCAAAAGAAAAGAGGAGGAATTGCGATGGAAGGGGGAGAGAAGGAACGCACGAGGGAGTCCGGGCGGGCGGTCTGGCGGAGGCGAGCCTCGAGCTGCTCGGTGCGGGAGTTGGTGGCCTGCATGACGCAGTAGCCAATGACGCTGGGGACGACGCCACAGACGGTGGCGAAGGCCAAGAAGAAGGGCTTGGAGTCGCGGGTCTTCTGCACCAGCCACCTCCACGTCCCGCTCTTCTCCCACAATCGGTCGCCGTTGCCGTCGCAGTTGCTGTCCCTGCCGCCGTCGCCATAGCTGTTGCAGTCGCCGTCATCATCGCCGTCGCCGTTGTAGTCGCTGTCGCTGTCGCCGTTGCACCTCCAAGTCGACCATCGATCAAGACGAGAGGACTCAGAGGAGATGGGAGAGAAACGGGTTTAGTTAATGGTTTGATTTTATCGGTTTGTTGGTTCGGTTCGGTTCGGTTAACTGATTAAAACCAAATCAATAAAAAAAATATTGATTTTTAATGAGAACTGAACCGAATACGTACCGAACCAAAAAAATTGAATTTTTCGGTTCGGTTCCTGACACCCCTAGCTGCTGCTGTTGCTGTTGCTGGTGGTGCGTTGTCGACGATTTCGCCTCCTCCATCTCTCCCTCTAGAAAATAGGGGATTCGGGCGAGCAATGCTAGAGAAAAGCCATTCGTGAAATCGAGCAGCGTGACGCCGAAGGAGGTGGCCGGAGGAGGCGGGTCGATTGGCCGATTGATCGAACTAGGGGTGATTTAGGGTTTTTCCCTTGTGGCGGAGTAGCTGAAACTCCGAAGAGGAAAGAGATAGGGGAAGAGGAGGAGGAAGAAGAAGTCGCCGTGGAACGCAAGCGAGCGAGCGATCGATCAATCTCACGGGTCGCCGTGCTGCCGCGATTCCCCTGGAAGCTCTTTGGGCCGGGCCACTGAGGCGCGCTGATGGGCCTTGATGTGGCCCATGTGGAAAGGGGCAAGCTGGCCCGCTTATGTAATTATTCACGGATTCGAGAACTTTCTGATTGAACTAAAACCAATTGTTATATCGAGCGATGATTCTTATCCTATTATAGCCGTCAAGTTTGTCGGTTTTGAATAATGAAATCAAAGAAAAGGGGAAACTAAAAGATAAAGTACTGAATCTAAGCCTAATTCTTCCGAAAATTTCGCCGGAATTTGGATTGCATCTTTGCGCACCAGCCCGCTTTGCGCACCAGCCAGCGAGGGCAATTCGAATGCTGTTTCTTCTGCGAGTTTAGCCAATTTCGTTTTTAATACAAGTGCGAAAGGACCGATGCTAATATTTAGGGATGCACGTCGATAATCGTCGAGAGAGATTGTCACTGCGGTACACATGAAGTGCTGGGTAGTGTTTGGCATGATAACATCGTGATCGAAGTGCGGCGGCGGTTCGAAAAGCTTCACGTGCGTTCTTTGAGGAATTTTCGCAAACACCTCGAGGGTTCCCAAGTAAAGAAGCAGGTAAATCAGAGAGAGAGTGTGGATAAGCGTTTATTTATGGGAATACATTTAGAAGGCAACAATCGACATAAATTTTCCGAAATTCAGGTGCCCCTAATTCCTGGAAGAAATCTGGGCCCTTAAAGGGTTCTTCATCACCATGGCGAACTCTTGCTTCTCCGACAGGTCCACCTCCTCGCCGGCCACCGTCCGCCACTTGAACTGCCACACCAGGTTCGCCACGAAGTACTCCAGGTGCAGCATCGCGAGCCCGGACGCAGGGCAGATCCTCCTCCCCACCCCAAACGGCATCATCTTTATCTCCCTGCTCCCCGTGATGTCGAACCCGCTGGCTTCTCCTTCGCCGCCGGAGTTCAAGAACCTCTCGGGCTTGAAGGCCATGGCGTCCTCCCAGATTTCTGCGTTCCAACCCATCTCCGCCACCATGAAGTTGATTATCGCGTCCTTGGGGATCGTGTACCCTCCTTTACGTCGTGCGGCAGCACGAAGTGCGCCGGCGGGTGGCGGCGCAGCCCCTCCAGTACCACCGCCTTTAGGTAGGCCATTCTCTCCAGGTCCTCCTCCTTCACTTGTTCCGCCCCTTGTCCGACGACTGATTTGATTTCATCGTAGAGCCTCTCTTGGATTTCTGGATACTTGACCAGATTGGCCATGATCCACTGCAGCGCCGTGGACGTTGTGTCGGTGCCGGCGCTGAGGAACTCCCAGCACAGACTCACGATCTGGTCCTCCTCCAGCTTCCTCTTCTCCTCCGGCAGCTCCAGGTCCAGGAGCGTGTCCACGTATGGCACGATCCAATCGCCGTTGCCGTCGTTCCTGTTCTCCTTGGCTTTGCTCAGCTGCTCTTGCTTGGCCTTGAGTCGAGCTCTGATGAGCGGGATAAGGACGCGTTTATGACACTCGCGGAGCTCATAAAGCTCCTTCCATCGCTTCCGGAGGACGAGCTTGCTCAGCCACGGCCAGAAATTGAGGACGTTGAAGCGCCGTTGATTCAGCAGCACCTGTCGCGAAACCTCCTTGATCTGCTTAATCTGCTCCTCCTCGAGCCAGTCTCCGAAGCACATGAGGACCAGCAAGCAGAACATGGCGTACGGGAAGTGGTCGATGACGCGGACTACGCCGCCAGGTTGTGACTTGAGCTCCGCCCCGAGCATGTTGAGGACCCGCGTGCAGGCGCGGGAGTAGGAGCGGAGGCGGGAGGGATGGAGGATCTCCGCTGTGAGGTTCCGGCGGAGGAGGCGCCAGGTGGGGCCGTAGGAGGAGGTGTTGATATTGTGCTGGTTGGAGGAGAGAAGGCGCACGGTGGTGGAGGGCGGCGGGCGGTCGGCGAAGATGGCGCCGCGGTGGACGAGGGCCTCGTGGGCGAGGGTCGGGGAGGCGACGAAGACGGCGGGTTGGGAGCCCATGTGGAGGGTGACCATCGGGCCGTAGCGGGCGTGGAGGGAGCGGAGGACGGGCTCGAGCTCTGAGAGGGACTTGTGGAGCCATAGGAAGTTGCCGACGACCGGGAAGGTAAGGGGGCCCGGCGGGAGGTTCTTCTTGTTGGGGGCGGAGGAGAGGAGGTTGAGGGTGGCTCTGAGGAGGGCGGCGACGGAGAGGGTGACCAGGATGAGGAACCAGACTTCTATCTTTCGCCGGATTGACTCTGACTACTTGAGGAAGACCAAGTTAAGGATTTGCAGAGACAGAAGATCGGGGACGAGGTTGATGACGTCGCGGAAAGAAAAGTAATGGCTGACGTCCACAAAGTAGCTGTTGAATTGATATAGCTTTCCTTACGATCGTCAGAGCACGTTCGTGGACCTGGCTGAATAAAATGAAGGAAAAAAAAAATCAACATCACATGCTCGAGAATATTCAATTGATGCTAGAAGAAGTGGCCCGGACTTGAACGACGAAAGGTCGGAAAGTGTGAAGACATTGGTTCGGTTAGGAACCCGAAGAGGGCCAAGCCGCCGCCGCCTGCATCTGGGAACGAGTCCTGTTTACTGAAGTAAGCGGGAAAGAAGGCACCTATACGACGTTGATGAAATTGGGCGGAGGATCTCGAACCTCCGTAGCTTCCATTATGGAGGAGAGAACGTAAGAAGAAGCGGGGGCAGACGGGATGCCCTTCGGTGCGGGCCCGCTAGAGCTTGACTTTTTACTTGCGTTGGTTTCTGACTATTCTTTTACGAGAATTGATGTGATGATGCGGTCATCTCGGTTCCCCAGGCTGACCTAACTCCATGCGTAAAGCACATAAGAAAATTCCAAACACGACGCATCTAGTACTATTTGAAACGTTGCATCAGAACTGAACTTCTAATAGTCTATATGGCGATTTAATAAGAAATTATAAGTTCTCTTCAATAACAGCTTAAAATGAAGTCGAATTGAAATCACGATATAGAACCGTGGAATCATTATAAACCAAAATGACTAGGAAAATGAATTGGATGTAACAACATGGCTGAAATAGAGGAGTAGGAATTGTTGCTGATGTTGATGCAGCTGCTGTAATTACTATTGCTATTGCTGGTGGTGCACCACCAACGATTTTGCCTCATCCATCTCTCTCTATAGAAAATAAGGGATTCAGGCTTTACGCAGCAACGCTAGAGAAGAGCCATTCGTGAAACTGAGCAGTGCGACACTGAAGGACGCTGAAGGAGGTGGGTCGATCGGCTAATTGATTGAATCGGAAGCGACTTAGGGTTTTTCGCTGTGGCGGAGTAGTTGAAACTCCGTAGAGATGAGAGAGAGAGAGGGGAAGTGGAAGAAGAAGAAATCGCCGTGGGATGTGAGCGAGTGATCGATATCATGGGCCGCCATACTCTTGTAATTCCCTTGGAAATTCTTTGGTTCAGGCCACTATAGTGTGCTGATGGGCTTCTACGGTTTAGGTTGAAACGCAAATTCTTCGGGTGCGCTTAGTTCAGTTTTCTTAATGGATTTTCAGTCTTGAAAGACCCTTCAGGAAATGTTGAGTAGTTTGGGAAGTTTTTCATGAGGCTTTTGGCCAAATCTAAAGTTTATCTATTAAGAGTTTTTACTAAACATAATTTGCATTCCTTCAAAGGGTTTTGGTTTTCAACATTTACATTACACCCAAACTCCATATGCAAAGCTGAACTAAATGTACTTAGGAGTACAAAAATCAGTTGTTATATTGAGTGATGATCCTCGTGCTATTACTGTTAAGTTTGTTGATTTTAAACAATGAAATCAAAGAAAGGGAGAAAGTTAAAGATAAAGTACTAGATCTAAGCCTAATTCTTATGAAAATTTTACCAGCATTTGAATTGCATCTTTGTGTACCAGCCGGCAAGTGCAATTCGAGTGCTATTTGATAACTCTATAAAATAGAGTTATTTTACTTATTTTAGACAACAAATAATGCAATAAAAAAATATTTGGATTTCCTTATGATTATTTGAGTTTTCATTGTTTATGTAGAATAATGTGATATTGAAAAGATAAGAAAAAAAATGACAAAAATCAGAAATTCAAATTAGAAAGCATTGGAAGTGGATATCAAATTAGGGAATCCTTAATTTTGTTTCCTAATTTTATCTATAGGCATTGCGAAATAAATATAAAATAAAAAAATTCTTTGATTTACTCGCTAATTTTATACGAAAAATAAACAATTACCTGGAGATAAGGGTCTTGGATATATCCCATAAATAGGAGAATATTGAAAACCTAGGGATAATGAGGTTTTTATTTTCAGATTGCTTTTCACTACTCTGAGAGTTTTATCAAGTGTTTTGATGAGAAGATAAAAGTAATGACATAATTCTTGTTCTTTAATTCAAGTTACTTGGGTTTGATTTGTATTTTTATTTTTTCTTCTACTATGTCATAATTTTCTTTTGTTAGTGCTATGATATAGCCTAACCATGATGATGTGAATTTCATGATTTTTACGGATGCAAGTAGTTTCATTCATGTGAATCACATATTATTGTATTTAATATCGTTTTGGTACGTGCAACAATCTAAAATTCATGTCTAGTAGTTATGGTGAAATCGATACTCTAACATATTTATCTGATTGATTTATTGCAATTAGTCTCCAAATTTTACTTTTAAAAATTTTAATTTTAATTTATTCTTAGTTCTATTTTGATCTGTTAGAAAAATTTTAGAATTAATCTATTTTTAGCATTTAATTAGTTTATTAAGCATCAATCTATGTGGGATGAATACTTCTCCTCATCATTGTATTACTTGTTTGAAACATTCACTTGTATTTGGAATTTTTTGAACAAGTTTTTGGCGCCGTTGCAAGGAATTGTTTGTTTAATATCAATTAATATTGATACTGGATAATTCTAAGTTTAATCTAGCTTTTGTTTTATTTTTTCTTTTCAAGGGGTACATTGATTTATGACATGTGACATGTAGCCAACAAGCGAAACTTACTAAATTTGATCTAAAAATCGAACGCACAATTAAAAGGCGACTAAGAGAACCGGGGAAATTATGCTAATAAGATGGCAGATGGTGAGAATGAAAAGCCGTGTAGGCTCTTGAGAGATTATGCACAGTTCATGGCACCACATCAAGCATCAATTGACCTACAATTCAAGCAAACAACTTTGAATGTCGAAGTAAACTCTGCTACTTTGGCAGCAATGTTATGATCCCATTGCTGTGAACGAGAAGGCATCTGACCTGTAGTGTCAGAATTGAGGATTCTATCGTCTTCCTCGGCCTCATAATCTGCTATCACATGGTAAGGCAGCAATCTGCACCACACAGAAAGGTTTAATGACCAACCCCGAAAACTAAAGCAGCTACTTGTAATCAGACATCAGTACTGAAATTTATGGTAAACACTTGGACAGTTTTACTCAAGGGACACTATCTTTGGGCATCACTAGCTAAGGCGGTATCCTCTTCAGGAAGAATACGCAAGTCCATCCTTATACCTAGCTGCCTGAACACCAAACTCTGCTGCACTGCTCTCGACGCCATCCATATATATACTACCCTCCAAAGATAGCTGCATGACACTCCTCCATTATCTTAACAATCTAAGTTCCTGACACGAGAAACTTGGGAACTATGGCAGAACAAAAGACAGCAGAACAGACCAGAAGCAACACTGGGATTCGTATCTAAATCAAAACGCTGGCTCTTGCTAAGCAGCCAATACTAAATCCACCTCTTTTCGTGCCGACATGCACCACTCAAAACGGCAAACTTTTCCCTGATAATTCACTAAAGACAGTTGTTGTCCAGATTAACTAAACTATAGATTGACAAGTCAACATCAAATGTTACTAATGTGCAAAAAGAGCACCTGCTTGGATTGGAATCAACTGAATTTCCAATCAAACGGTGCAATTTACAGTCGAAACAAAGTCGTGTGTAGGTCATTATCTCAGCTAACTGATCTCTTGTGCAAGGTGCTATCTTTACCGCATCGTAGTAAAAAGTACCATTCCTTCTCATCAACTTTCCCAACCAAAAGAACTACTTCAAAAGACGAACAACAGAACATCTCGGCTGGAGAGAGAGAGAGAGAGAGAGAGAGAGAGAGAGAGAGAGAGGGGGAGAGGGGTGGGGTGGGGGTCGGGGGGGGGGGTGGTGGGGAAGACAACCTCTCGCAGGCGTCCTCGAGAGGAGAAGGGGCGCTTGAAGTCCGGGTGACAAACACGCCAGGCGTCCTGGTACGCCATCTGCAATTCCACCTGATTCCCCGGTCGAATCACTTTCTGCTGCTGCTGCTGCTGTTGCTGCTGTTGCTGCTGCAAATTGGGGGCGGAGACGCTAGGGTTCTGCTGGATCGGGCGGTGGGAGAGCCCCGGAGGACGGAGGTGCACGTCGATGTTGGACGGGAACCACGACATGGCGGCCGCCTGCTGCTGCTGCTTCTGCAGCTGCTGGAGGAGCAGGATGTGCTGCTGCTGCTGCTGATGCTGGTGGTGGTGGTGGTGGTGGTGGTGGTGGTGTTGCATCAGCAGTTGCTGCTGCTGCTGTTGCTGGTGCTGCGCCGCCGACGATTTCGCCTCCTCCATGTCTCCCTCTAGAAAATAGGGGATTCGGCCTCTACGCTGCAAAGTTTGTCGGTTTTGAATAATGAAATCAAAGAAAAGGAGAAACTGAAAGATAAAGTACCAGTTCTACGGCTGTCAAGTCTGTCGGTTTTAAATGATGAAATTAAAGAAAAGGAGAAACTGAAAGATAAAGTACTAGATCTAAGCCTAATTCTTCTGAAAATTTCGCCGGAATTTGGGTCGCTTGTTTACGTGCCGGCCGGGCGAGTGCGATTCGAATGCTGTTTCTTCTGCTAGTTTGGCCAATTTGGTTTTTAACGCAAGATGCGAAAGGACCGATGCTAATATTTAGGGATGCATATCGATGATCGTAGAGGGAAATTGTCACTGCAGTACACGTGAAATGGTGGGTAGCGTTTGGCATAATAACATCGTGACCGAAGTGCGGCGGTGGTTCGAAAAGCTTCACGTGCGTTCTTTGAGGAATTTTCACAAACACCTCGAGGGTTCCCAAGCAAAGAAGCGTGTACATCAGAGAGAGTGCGTGAAGGCAACAATCGACATAAATTTTCCGAAATTCAGGTGCCCCTAATTCCTGGAAGAAATCTGGGCCCTTAAAGGGTTCTTCATCACCATGGTGAACTCCTGCTTCTCCGACAGGTCCACCTCCTCGCTGGCCACCGTCCGCCACTCGAACAGCCACACCAGGTTCGCCACGAAGTACTCCAGGTGCAGCAACGCGAGCCCGGACGCAGGGCAGATCCTCCTCCCCACCCCAAACGGCATCATCTTTATCTCCCTGCTCCCCGTGATGTCGAACCCGCTGGCTTCGCCTCCGCCGCCGGAGTTCAAGAACCTCTGGGGCTTGAAGGCCATGGGGTCCTCCCAGATTTCTGCGTTCGAACCCATCTCCGCCACCATGAAGTTGATTATTGCGTCCTTGGGGATCGTGTACCCACCCAGCTCGGCGTCCTCCTTTACCGCGTGCGGCAGCACGAAGTGCGCCGGCGGGTGGCGGCGCAGCCCCTCCAGTACCACTGCTTTCAAGTAGCCCATCCTCTGTAGGTCCTCCTCCTTCACTTGTTCCGCCCCTTCTCCCACAACTAATTTGATTTCATGGTAGAGCCTCTCTTGGATTTCTGGGTACTTGACCAGGTTGGCCATGATCCACTGCAGCGCCGTGGACGTTGTGTCGGTGCCGGCGTTGAGGAACTCCCAGCACAGACTCACGATGTGGTCCTCCTCCAGCTTCCTCTTCTCCTCCGGCAGCTCCAGGTCCAGGAGCGTGTCCACGTACGGCAAGATCCAATCGCCATTGCCGTCGTTCCCGTCCTCCTTGGCTTTGCTCAGCTGCTCTTGCTTGGCCTTGAGTCGAGCTCTGATGAGCGGGACGAGGACGCGTTTCCGACACTCGCAGATCTCATAGAACTCCTTCCATCGCTTCCGGAGGACGAGCTTGCTCAGCCACGGCCAGAAATTGAGGACGTTGAAGCGCCGTTGACTCAGCAGGGCCCGTCGCGAAACCTCCTTGATCTGCTTAATCTGCTCCTCCTCAAGCCAGTCTCCGAAGCACATGAGGACCAGCAAGCAGAACATGGCGTACTGGAAGTGGTCGATGACGCGGACGACGCCGCCAGGCTGTGACTTGAGCTCCGCCCCAAGCATGTTGAGGACCCGCGTGCGGGCGCGGGAGTAGGAGCGGAGGCGGGAGGGATGGAGGATCTCGGCCGTGAGGTTCCGGCGGAGGAGGCGCCAGGTGGGGCCGTAGGAGGAGGTGTTGATATTGTGCTGGTTGGAGGAGAGGAGGCGCATGGTGGCAGAGGGCGGCGGGCGGTCGGCGAAGACGGCGCCGCGTTGGACGAGGGCCTCGTGGGCGAGGGCCGGGGAGGCGACGAAGACGGCGGGTCGGGAGCCCATGCGGAGGGTGACCATCGGGCCGTAACGGGCGTGGAGGGAGCGGAGGATGGGCTCGACCTCCGAGAAGGACTTGCGGAGCCATAGGAAGTTGCCGACGACCGGGAAGGTAAGGGGGCCCGGCGGGAGGGTCTTCTTGTTGGGAGCGGAGGAGAGGAGGTTGAGGGTGGCTCTGAGGAGGGCGGCGACGCAGAGGGTGACGAGGATGAGGAACCAGACTTCCATCTGTCGCCGGATTGACTCTTGCGTTTTTGAGGAAGACCAAGTTGAGGATTTGCGGGGACACAAGATCGGAGATCAGGCTGGCGACTCAGCGGAAAGAAAACGTCATGGCTGACGCGTCCACGAAGTAGCTGTGGACTCTCCTGTGGACTTCATCCGTTGTATTGATATCTTCGCAATTATATATCTAAAAAAAAATCCGTTTCGGTGCTTATCAACTCCAATACGCTGCACGAGGGACGTGAGCTTTCTTTAGGATCGTCAGAGCACGTTCGCGGACCTCGCTGAATAAAATAAGGAAAAACTTCAGCATCACACCCTTGAGAATATTTAATTGATGCTAGAAGACGCGGCCCGGACTTGGATGATGAAAGATCGGAAAGTGCGAAGACATTGGTTCGAGGGCTGAGCGGTTCCCGGTTCCGATTCGGTTCTGTCTGGAATCTGGAATCTACCCTTGGGTATAGATTTATCATTTTTTAGAATCTAGAACCTACCCGTCAGATTAAAAAATTTGGAACCTATTTGTCATAGGTTCCAAGGTTGGTTTCAGATTCCAATATGTATATATTTTTTTGGTGCATATTTGAATTATAACGTACGCACATGCTTTACGGTAACTTCCCACATCTTAGCAGACATACCAGTACTAAGAATTTGGACATACATAATCAAAATCAATAAGAAGTTTTCAGAGAGGAAATGAGATGCTTGATTAACTATAATTATTGTGCCCACATATGTCAATATATGTGCACTAAAGCTTAAATCTTCACATTTGCCAACTGGAGAACAACATGCAGGATAGATCAATTAATTACATATCTGAGCCTTGAAGGGTCGATGTGTAGCAGTGTCAGAAAATCCTTCACAGTGTGGATGTTTTCCCGACTGAGGCGTTTGTGGAAAGCTCCATCTTTCCCAATCTTTTCCAATCTCCATACTTCATCAAGCAAGGAGGGAGGGTGGTGCTTCTTGTACACTGCAAGCAGAACCAGACACGGAAAGATTTCCTTTCAATATTAAAAGTTACGTGACACAAACTCAGAAGAAAACATGCATAGAAGCGATAACTTTCTAATCTATGGAATTGGTGCATTAAGATATTCCGTGATTCAATATTCTACAAATCATAGAAAGATGTCATGCTATATACACTTACATTCTCCACGGTGATCCCTGACAATGAAGGATTCAATCCTTGCTTCCCTTATTCTGATCCCATCAGAGTTATCTATAACTCGTGGCCCTATTCTGAATCTACGGCTCTTAGTCCAGCTTGAATTATCAGTGAAAGCAATCTCACCCAAAGAACAGACACCATCTTTAAGATTGAGAATTGATTCTCCTATAAGAAGAGGCTTCTTTCCTTCCCTTTCTCTGACAATGTTGTTCTTGAATTCTTCAAGAGTCCAATTCTCGGTCTCATCACTGTTAAAGTCGCCCTCCAGAACTACAATTTCATCCTTGGCCAATGACTCAGGCCCAGAATCAACGATCTGTCCACTAAGAGCATCAACTAGAGCTATTTTCACAGTGGAACATTCTTCCCCCTCAATTCTGGCACCAGTAAAGACAGGTAGAGAGAGACTGCTTACTGCAATTGTAAGCTTCTTGTTTCAAAATGATGTACCTCTTTCTCATAACTCCTGGACAGAAAGGTGATCTTGTGTTAGATATACTTATTCGAGAAGGCGCTTAAACTGATGAATAACGTCCTGGAATAGCAGTTGTTTTTAACCCCAGGGGAGACGACTCCTGGATTAAATGGATTTGATTATGCTTATTGCTTACCTTTTCATGGAATTCATGTACTTTTTCAAGGCAATATTGACTTCCTCTTTAACCTGTATTCAACAAAGTCAACTCTAATTGATGTTAAAATACGCAACCAACTACATTATTTGTACAGGAAGAACTTAAAGCATCATGCGTTGTTCTAGGTTAACAGGATGGAAAGTTTTCTTCTAGTACAAAAGCATTTAAAAGAACCACACTCACCAGAACGACAATCAGTAGCTTTTCATGTAGGTACTAACCATCGTTTCAAAAGCCCAATGATAGCGAAGCTTACAACAAGTATGGATGAGAAAAACAATACTGAAGCAACTAAACAGTAAACACCCCTAAAAGCAAAAATGGACAGATTCTTAACATGATTAGATAAAGATCCCACTAAAAAACACAAGTAAAGTTAAGCATGAACTGCTATAGTTGGAAAAACAAATTAAAAGTTGCCAGCATGTTCCATCATCATTAAGTTGAAGCAAGGTCAAATGCAATTTAAATCAGACAATAACTCATGACTAACAAATGCTGTTGGTTACTTTTCACCAAAAAAAAAAAAAAAAAACAAAAAACAAACTTACCACTTTTCGAATTAAAGACTCTAGAATTGGCTCCAGCAGATGCTGAACAGGTTGCATCTTCATCACTTCAAGAACCACACTGGACAAAGCAAATATCAATGAATACACTGTAATCAATGGTTATGGTCGAGTTCACACTGGAGCAAGATGGGTATGCTCAAACTTCTTTTACATATACATATACATACATACATACATGCATAAATACATACATACATACATATACATACATGCATGCAGTTCAAATGGTAAGCCTTCATTTGTAGATGACTACTCTTTTGACTAAAGTTCTGTTATTTTCTCAAACTTTACAAGTTCAATGACATGATCAACGTTCCCCTGTCTTCGGAACCATTTATCGCGGGTTGTTTGGCATATTTCCTGGATAATACATTGCTTAAGAAGGATGGTCAAATCAGAAAAGACAGGGCTATGGAGTGGTGGGACAAGTTCAAGTCATTCAAAGGTGATACAAGAAGTGAAGAGTTCTACTCACTGCCCTTCAACCTAAACAAATATTTCCCATCCGTGTAACTCGCATCACTCTGATTGACCGCATGCTGAATCATCGTTCTGCACTCAACAACTGATTTCTAGTGTGCATTTAGCATGATACAGGCCTATTTGCTTATAAGAAGTAAGAACCACTATCTTTCTGTTCTATTATAGACCAAATGATGAATATTCAGCAGTGGAGATCCACTGAAAAAACAATAAAGCTATTTTCTTCTCTCACATGTTCTTGAGTTTTGATCTTCCACCACATTTCATTTTTTGCATCTTTATACGCAGAATTGCTTCTCAGCAGCTCGATTACGAGTTGATTTTATGCAGGACGAAACTGTTATGAAACTGATGGAGAAGAGTTTGTTTCTTATACATTAATATGCATAAGTAGACTAAATTGTGAACTAGTCACATTTGATCAGAATCTGTCATGTGCAAACCTTTAAATTTTAATCAGATCAGATCATGTACATAATTTCATGAAAACTATAGACTTGGAAAATGGAAAGTGAAAATAACAAACCAGATAAGTCTGTGTTGGCCTCAGAGAGTTGATTTCATACTGGGAGAAAACAAAATTGCTTCACACAACAATAATACACAAACCTCGAATCTATAATATAAAGATCTCAATACTATCTCCTTGATCATTGTCTTTTCCAAACCTCACTGACCTTGCCCAAATTCTCAAACCAAAAGATTAAGCCACAAACTTAAAAACCTGTAAGTAAACAAATAATGATGTGGTTTGTGTTTTAGAAGGAAATGACGCCCATTCATCATCTCTTCTGGGACCCCTAACTAATCAATCATCCACACATTAATTGAGACATACCATCAGACTTAGTTGCTCAGAGGAGCATATTAAAGAATATAAGTGGAGTTTACTCTGCAACTTCGGCAACTGGCAACTTAGGTACCTCTTCTATTTTTGCATGCTTGTCTAGTTGGCTAAAGTTCCCCTTTACCTTAAAAAGTTGGTTATGGTGGTGCTTACAGTAGAGGCGATTCATATGAGTGATGTAGTTTGATGGGCTAATAACACAACCTCCATGGCTGCACCTGAAACAAGCTTTATGATATGATGTTCCATCAACTGCCACCTGAAAAAATCAATAGCCAACAGATTAATTTAAGAAGCTACAAGATGAACAAGAATGTACTCCTGAGATAAATTATGCTCAGATGTAGATTGCATCAAATAACCAATCCTTCTAAAAAACAATTAAGTATAGAAAGAAGGATGGCTTAGATGAAATCATATGGACAGGAAATGCAAGAACTCATGCTAAAATGACCGTGATTCATCAAAGTTTTTCATTTTGTACTTTGTGCGAACAATGTGAATGACATTACTTATGCTGCCAAATTACTCATGCTTACTCTAAATTTTGTGGATAATTGTGCTGTACCCATTCCACATCACTTAAACAAGGGTAGATCAATCATTGATTAACACAATGATGACCCTTAGTCACAACCACTTATTTTTTTGGTTGATGCCAAAAAATGGCTCCATAAAAAGTAGTAGCTTGCCAGCATGTTTCTAACGCTTACCTTTTCAATTGGATAAATAGTCTTTTTGCATGCAGCACACTTCTCTCGGGTTCCAGAAAAGAATCTCGAGACTTTGCTGTTTGTTTGTACTGTCAAAAATCGACCATCATAGCATCTTAGCATATTCTTAAGAACTCGATATGTTGCAGAAGCAACTGATTTAGCTAAATCTAGCTCATATAATGAAGCTCGTCGCATAGGGACTTGGCAACCAAGGGTTACCTGATCAGCAGATTTATCGCTGAGGTTGAGAGTTCGAAACCCTACGTTGCTGTGCTAGTCTTTCCCGAGGTATAGGGGTCCGATCTTCAGGAGCCTTTCGGGCACGGGGGGCATGTGGCGGAGTCTTCGGTCACCAAAAAAAAAAAAAGTCTGTGCTAGTGACTTTTGATCACCTTCAAAACTTTTATCCAGGCTGCCAGTCATCTTAACAGTTGATCAAAGTGGGACTTGCAATATAATACACCCTCAAAGGAGGAGTAGTTACTTAGCTGCAGGAAATGAGAAGAATATTAGAGATTTATAGACTAAATCATCACAGAAGCAAAGGTCAGTGGCGGCTTGTTGAGTAGAGGTCGGCGGTGGCATCAAGGGTGAGCGGCGGTGGCATCAAGCAGAGGTCGGCGGTGGCTTGCCGAGTAGAGGTCAGCAGTGGCGTCGAGGGCGAGCGGCGGTGGCGTTGAGCAGAGGCAGAGACTCAAAGAAGAGAGAACTGGTCTTCTTGTTTGCTATGAAAGTGTCGAGTAGAGGCAGGGACATTTCTGATTTAGGGCTTTTTTTTTACAGCCCTAACCAGTCCCTTTAGAACAGGGATTTGACGGTTCCGTTCTCTGGTTCCCGGTTCTACTCGGGAACCGCGCTCACCCCTAATTGGTTCGGTTAGGAACTTGAAGGGGCCTGAGTCGCCACCGATTTGAGGGTTGCCATCGCCTATATCTAAGAACGTATCCTGTTTACTGAAGTAAGCGGGAAAGAAGGTGCCAATACGAAGTTGATGAAATTGGGCGAAGGATGTCGACCCTCCATAGCTTCCAATATGGAGGAGAGAACTTAATGGCGCGTTTGGTAACGCTTCTGTTCCCGGGAACAATTTCTAATCAGAAATAATTCTTTTTTATTCTATTTCCGGAAATAATTTTTAAGCATTTTAAGTCGTTTTGTAACTGTTTAAAATTTCAATTCTCGGAATAGAATTGCATTTGGTACCATGCTCAAAATTTCCATTCCAAATCATTTTCTTTTAATTTTTAGTAATTTTATTACTTTTTTTTTCTTTTTTCTTCTTTTCCTTGTTTTTTCTTTTATTCTCCTTCTTCAAGTCGCCAGTTGCTGGCCTTGGGATGATCGGCGACCAGCCAGACGAGGACCGGTGACCTCATCGGAGTGCCGCCAGCCCTTGTCGGCGGAGCCTTGCTGGCAGCTGGGCGAGGCTCGGCCGAGCCATGGCTGGGTGAGCGGCCTCGCCTAGTCGCCGGCGAGGCTCGACCTTGCCGGGCCACCGTGACATCGAGCTCCATCGGTGGCTGGGTGAACTCGGCCTCGCTAGATTTGGGTGAGGTTGAGCCTCACCTAGCCATGGCTCAGCCGAGCCTCGCCAGGTCAGGTGAGCCTCATCGGTGTCTGGGGGAGGATCGGGCAAGGCCCGCCTGGCTACCGGCAAGCTCGCCAGACCTCGCCTTGGCCTGGTGAGCCTCCGGCAAGCTCGCCGGACCAGTTGCCGGCGACTAGTGGTGATGGGTGGCGGAAGGCAACGGTGGCGGTGGCAGCAGATGAAGAAGAAGAAAGAAGGAAGAAGAACAAGAAAAAAAGAAAATAAAAGAGAGAAAATAGTTGCTTGATTCTAGAATTGTTCCCGGGAACAAATAATCAAATTTTTTTTAACTTCTCGATTCTATTTCAAAATTATTTATGGGAACAAAAAAATATAAATTTGTTTTTGAAAGTTAGAAATTTTACCAAACGCATTTCTGTTCTAAATCTACTTTTGGGAACAAAAAAATATAAACTTTTGCTATTGGGCAAGTTAACAAACACGCCCTAAGAAGTGGGGCAGACGAGATGCCCTTTGGTGCGGGCCTGCTAGATCTTGACTTCTTACTTACGTTGGTTTTTGACTATTCTTTTATGAGAATTGATGTGACGATGGTGGTCATCTCGGTTCCCTAGCCCGACCCAACTCCATGTGTAAAGCATAGAAGAAAATTCCAAAAACGAAGCATCTAGTACTATTTGAAACGTTACATCCGAACTGAAACTTCTAATAGTCTGTAAAGTGATTTAATAAGAAATAATAAGTTCTCTTCAATAACAGCTTGAAATGAAGTTGAATTAAAATCACGAAATAGAACTGTGGAATCATTATAAACCAAAATGACTAGGAAAATGAATTGGATGTGGATACATGGCTGAAATACAAGAGTAGGAATTGTTGCCGATGCTGATGCTAATGTTGCTATTGTTGTTATTACTACTGTTACTACTAGTGGTGTTGAATTAGCAAACGCTGCTGCTGCTATTGCTGCTAGTGGTGCACCACCGACGATTTTGCCTCCTCCATCTCTCTCTCTAGAAAATGAGGGATTCGGGTTCTACGCAGCAACGCTAGAGAAGAGCCATTTGTGAAATTGAGTAGTGCAACATGGAAGGAGGACGTTGGAGGAGGTGGGTCGATTGACTAATTGATTGAATCGGAAGCGATTCGGGGTTTTTTTTGCTGTGGTGGAGTAGTTGAAACTTTGTAGAGATGATGAGAGAAGGGGGGGGGAAGTGGAAGAAGAAGAAATCACCGTGGGATGCGAGTGAGCAATTGATCTCATGGGCCGTAGTGCTCCCATAATTCCCTTGGAAACTATTTTGGTTAGGCCACTATAGCGTGCTGATGGGCTTCCACGGTTTGGGTTGAAATGCAAATTCTTTGGGTGCGCTTAGTTCAGTTTTTTCAATGGATTTTCAGTCTTGAAAATCCCTTCACAAAATGCTAGGTTGTTTGGGAAGTTTTTCATGGGGCTTTTGGCCAAATGTTAACTTTGGAAAAACTGAAAGCCCAATACTAATAGGGACTAATATTGAGCTATTAGTATTTGGTGAAGTGCTAAAAGTAGTTTTTTCCTTCTAAAACTACCCTCACCAATTTGTTAGTTTTATGGTTTTTCCCATTTATGCAACTCTTCTTCTTCGAGAGAGATTGTCAGTGCAGTACACATTAAGTGCAGGGTAGTGATTGGCATAATAACATCGTGATTGAAGTGCGGTTTTGGTTTGAAGAGCTTCACTTGCGTTCTTTGAGGAATTTTCACAAACACCTCGAGGGTTCCCAAGCAAAGAAGCATGTACGTCGGAGAGAGAGAGTGCGAAGGCAACATTCGACATAAATATACAACGTATTTTAATGTGTTGGAATTCTCTATTTTTTAAGAAATAACATGTCGGTATGTCGTGTCATGTTACGTCGTGTACCGCGTGTCAGTGTTCGTGTTACTTATATGGTGGGTAGTGTTTGGCATTATAACATTGTAATGGAAGTGCAGTGGTGGTTTTAAAAGCTTCACGTGTGTCCTTTGAGGAATTTTCACAAAGATCTTGAGGGTTCCCAAGTGAATAAGCCGGTACATAAGAGAGAGTATGTGTGGGTAAGCGTTCATTTATGGGAATTTATTTAGAACGCAACAATCGACATGGGAATTTACTTGGAAGGCAATAATCGACATAAATTTTGCGAAATTCAGGTGCCCCTTAACTCCTGGAAGAAATCTGGGCCCTTAAAGGGTTCTTCATCACCATGGTGAACTCCTGCTTCTCCGACAGGTCCACCTCCTCGCCGGCCACCGTCCGCCACTTGAACTGCCACACCAGGTTCGCCACGAAGTACTCCAGGTGCAGCATTGCGAGCCCGGACGCAGGGCAGATCCTCCTCCCCACCCCAAATGGCATCATCTTTATCTCCCTGCTCCCCGTGATGTCGAACCCGCTGGCTTCTCCTCCGCCGCCGGAGTTCAAGAACCTCTCGGGCTTGAAGGCCATGGGGTCCTCCCAGATTTCTGCGTTCCAACCCATCTCCGCCACCATGAAGTTGATTATTGCGTCCTTCGGGATCGTGTACCCACCCAGCTCGGCGTCCTCCTTTACCGCGTGCGGCAGCACGAAGTGCGCCGGCGGATGGCGGCGCAGCCCCTCCAGTACCACCGCCTTTAGGTAGGCCATTCTCTCCAGGTCCTCCTCCTTCACTTGTTCCGCCCCTTGTCCGACGACTGATTTGATTTCATCGTAGAGCCTCTCTTGGATTTTTGGGTACTTGACCAGATTGGCCATGATCCACTGCAGCGCTGTGGACGTTGTGTCGGTGCCGGCGCTGAGGAACTCCCAGCACATACTCACGATGTGGTCCTCCTCCAGCTTCCTCTTCTCCTCCGGCAGCTCCAGGTCCAGGAGCGTGTCCACGTATGGCACGATCCCATCGCCGTTGCCGTCGTTCCTGTTCTCCTTGGCTTTGCTCAGCTGCTCTTGCTTGGCCTTGAGTCGAGCTCTGATGAGCGGGATAAGGACGCGTTTACGACACTCGCGGAGCTCATAAAGCTCCTTCCATCGCTTCCGGAGGACGAGCTTGCTCAGCCACGGCCAGAAATTGAGGACGTTGAAGCGCCGTTGATTCAGCAGCACCCGTCGCGAAACCTCCTTGATCTGCTTAATCTGCTCCTCCTCGAGCCAGTCTCCGAAGCACATGAGGACCAGCAAGCAGAACATGGCGTACGGGAAGTGGTCGATGACGCGGACTACGCCGCCAGGTTGTGACTTGAGCTCCGCCCCGAGCATGTTGAGGACCCGCGTGCGGGCGCGGGAGTAGGAGCGGAGGCGGGAGGGATGGAGGATCTCCGCTGTGAGGTTCCGGCGAAGGAGACGCCAGGTGGGCCCGGCGGAGGAGGTGATGATGGTTTGCTGGTTGGAGGAGAGAAGGCGCACGGTGGTGGAGGGCGGCGGGCGGTCGGCGAAGATGGCGCCGCGGTGGACGAGGGCCTCGTGGGCGAGGGTCGGGGAGGCGACGAAGACGGCGGGTTGGGAGCCCATGTGGAGGGTGACCATCGGGCCGTAGCGGGCGTGGAGGGAGCGGAGGACGGGCTCGAGCTCTGAGAGGGACTTGCGGAGCCATAAGAAGTTGCCGACGATCGGGAAGGTGAGGGGGCCCGGCGGGAGGCTCTTTTTGTTGGGGGCGGAGGAGAGGAGGTTGAGGGTGGCTCTGAGGAGGGCGGCGACGGAGAGGGTGACGAGGATGAGGAACCAGACTTCCATCTTTTGCCGGATTTGAGGAAGACCAAGTTAAGGATTTGCAGAGATATCAGATCGGATACGAGGTTGACGACGTCGCGGAAAGAAAACGTAATGGCTGACGTCCACAAAGTAGCTGTTGAATTGATATAGCTTTCCTTCCTTACGATCGTCAGAGCACGTTCGTGGACCAGGCTGAATAAAATAAGGAAAAAAAAATAAATTCAACATCACACGCTCGAGAATATTCAATTGATGCTAGAAGAAGTGGCCCGGACTTGATCGACGAAAGATCGGAATGTGTGAATACTTTGGTTCGTTTAGTGTCGAATAATATTTTAAGTTTGAATTCGAATAACGATTTGTTAAATTAAATTTGTTGATAAAGAATTTTCAAGTAGAAAAAAATTCGCTGGATTCTTAAATATTTATAAAAGAGGAAAAATAAAATAAATGGAAGCAAAGTTGCTTCTTTGCTGCCGAATCCGAAACGTGAAAGATGAAATAAAACAAATCGTGGTGGGCCCTTTGGCGTGAAGATGGAGTCCTCCACACACGTATAAAAACAGAGTTTATTTTTTGCAGGTCTTCTTTTCTCAAGTGAGATGCCGCCGAAGTTCACTACACGTAAAAGCCAAGCGAAGGTGGGCCCAGGTCAAACTTTGACCTGGGCACACGTATAAAACAGAAATATTGCGTAGGGTTTCTTTCTTTCGGTGAGTTGCTGCCGAAGCCCTACGAAAGCAGAACAGAAAGGAGCCGCACGTCCACGCAGGCCACGCGAAGCTTTCCAAAGGAACGCGAAAATTTACGTACGTAGTGCATTTCATTTGAGTTTGAATGCGCGATAATTTTGTGACGTGAATTTATGTATAAATGAATTACTTATTTATAAATATTTTGAATTTTGGATTAAATGTGGGAAACACTCGAACGTGTGAGCGATTGTAAATTTTGATTTTTCAATTATAGTGGATTATTTGTTACTGGCTCTTCCCGTGGACGTAGGTACCGATACTCGGATCGAACCATGTAAATTTCTAGTGTTCTTATTATTTCTCATTTATTTTTTTGGTAATTTCGCGTTGACGTAAATTGCAAGATCATGTTATTTTCGCGTATTATATTCCAACATTTAAGAACCCGAAGAGGGCCAAGCCGCCGCCGATCTGAGGGTCCCCATCGCCTGCATCTGGGAATGAGTCCTGTTTACTGAAGTAAGCGGGAAAGAAGGCACCGATACGACGTTGATGAAATTGGGCGGAGGATCTTGAACCTCCATAGCTTCCATTATGGAGGAGAGAACGTAAGAAGCGGGGGCAGACGGGATGCCCTTCGGTGCGGGCCCGCTAGAGCTTGACTTTTTACTTGGGTTGGTTTCTGACTATTCTTTTACGAGAATTGATGTGATGATGCGGTCATCTCGGTTCCCCAGGCTGACCTAACTCCATGCGTAAAGCACATAAGAAAATTCCAAACACGAAGCATCTAGTACTATTTGAAATGTTACATCAGAACTGAACTTTTAGTAGTCTGTATGGCGATTTAATAAGAAATTATAAGTTCTCTTCAATAACAGCAATTGAAATGAAGTCGAATTGAAATCACGAAATAGAACCGTGGAATCATTATAAACCAAAATGACTAGGAAAATGAATTGGATGTGGATACATGGCTGAAATAGAGCAGTAGGAATTGTTGATGATGCTGATGTTGATGCTGCTGTTGCTGTTGCTGGTGATGGTGTTGAATCAGCGGTTGCTGCTGTTGCTGGTGGTGCACTACCGACGATTTTGCCTCCTCCATCTCTCTCTATAGAAAATGGGGGATTCGGGCTCTACGCAGCAATGCTAGAAAAGAGCCATTTGTGAAATTGAGCAGTGCGACATTGAAGGATGCCGAAGGAAGTGGGTCGATCGGCTAATTGATTCAATCGGAAGCGGTTTAGGGTTTTTCGCTGTGGCAGAGTAGTTGAAACTCTGTAGAGATGAGAGAGAGAGGGGAAGTGGAAGAAGAAGAAATCGCCGTGGGATGTGAGTGAGCGATCGATCTCACGGGCCGCCATGCTCCTGTAATTCCCTTGGAAATTCTTTGGTTCAAGCTACTATAGTGTGCTGATGGGCTTCTACGGTTTGGGTTGAAATGCAAATTCTTCGAGTGCGCTTAGTTTAGTTTTCTTAATGGATTTTCAGTCTTGAAAGCCCCTTCAAGAAATGCTGAGTAGTTTGGGAAGTTTTTCATGAGGCTTTTGACTAAATGTTAGCTTTGGAAAAGCTGAAAACTCAATACTAATAGTGATTGGCATTGAGGTTTCAGCATTTGGCGAAATGCTGAAAGTAAATTTTTTTCTTCTAAAACTACCCTCACCAATTTGTTAGTTTTCTGGTTTTGCCCCTTTATGTAACTCTTCATCTTCTTCGTGAGATGGCGAAGGGCTAGTGAAGGTCGCTTGACCTAGGCAACCTCCGCCAGAGGTCACACAACCTCAGAGAACTGTCACTTGGGTCTCACAACCTCTGATGACCTTACCCAAGGTTGCAAGACCCTTGTGACATCCAGATAGTGGTTGCCTGGGTTGCAAGGGTCGTGCAAGGGTTGCTTGAGGTTGTGCAACCTCAGGCAACCCTTGCTTGGGTACGCGACCCTCGTTGGTGGCTGGCGGCTGTGGCCATTTGCCACCTTCGATGAAGGGTTTAGTCTTCTTTTTTTTTTTTAAATACAAAATATAAAAAACAATAGCTAAAGTCCATTACAAAATGTTTTTTGCCAAACATTCATTGAATCTAAAGTTTATCTATAAAGAGTTTTTACCAAACATAATTTGCATTCCTTCAAACGGTTTTGGTTTTCAGCATTTACATTACACCCAAACTCCATATGCAAAGCTGAACCAAATGTACGTAGGAGTACAAAAATCGGTTGTCATATTGAGTGATATCCTCGTGCTATTATTGTTAAGTTTGTTGGTTTTAAACAATGAAATCAAAGAAATGGAGAAAGTTAAAGATAAAGTACTAGATCTAAGCCTAATTCTTCTGAAAATTTTGCCAGCGTTTGGATGGCATCTTTGTGCACCAGCCGACAAGTGCAATTCGAGTGCTATTTAATAACTCTATAAAAATAGAGTTATTTTACCTATTTTAGGCAAATTTGAGTTTTCCTTATTTATGTAGAATAATGAGATATGTAAAAGATAAGAAAAAGAATGACAAAAATCAGAAATTCAAATTAGAAAGCGTTGGAAGATGGATATCAAATTAGGGAATCCTTAATTTTATTTCCTAATTTTATCTGCAGGTATTGGAAGATAGATATCAAATAAAAAATTCTTTGATTTACTTGCTAATTTTATACGAAAAATAAGCAATTGCCTAGAGATAAGGGTCTTGGATGTATCTCATAAATAGGAGAATATTGAAAACCTAGGGGACAACGAGGTTTTTATTTTCAGATTGCTTTTCACTGTTTTGAGAGTTTAACAAGTGTTTTGAAGAGAAGATAAAAGTAATGACATAATCCTTGTTCTTTATTTCTTCTTCTACTATGTCCTAATTTTCTTTTGTTAGTGCTACGATATCGCCTAACTATGATGATGTGAATTTCATGATTTTTATGCGTGCAAGTAGTTTCATTCGTGTGAGTTACATATTATTGTGTTTAATGCATTTAAGTGACTGACCACAACTTGAATGATTTGATGTGTATGTTTGAGACTGAAAAGTGATAATATGCAATTACTCATTATAATATATAACCATGAATTAAACGTGAATATGGATATACCGCGTTATTTGTATGGCTTTTGGTGATAAGATAATTCAAAAGACTCATTATAAGCCGGGAATATTAATAAATTTTAATGTACTTATGTTTATTTAAATTCACATATATTTAGAGTGGATTAATAAATTGAGTAGATTTGCTATACCTAGAGATATGATAATACATAGATTAGGAAATTACGCTATCACATGTTTGATATCGTTCTGGTACGCACAATGATCTAAAATTCATGTCTAGTGGTTATGGTGAAATCGGATGCTCTAACATATTTATTTGATTGATTTAATGCAATTAATCTCTAAATTTTACTTTTAAAAATTTTAATTTTAATTTATTCTCAATTCTATTTTGATCTGTTAGAAATTTTTTAGAATTAATCTATTTTTAGCATTTAATTAGTTTATTAATCGTCAATCTCTGTGGGATGATATTTTTTCTCATCATTGTATTACTTGTTTGACATATTCACTTGCATTTATAATTTTTCGAACAAGTTTTTGGCACCATTGCCAAGAATGATTCGTTTAATATCAATTAATATTGATACCAGATAATTCTAAGTTTAATCTAGCTTTTGTTTTATTTTTCTTTCAAGGTGTACATCGATTTATGACATGTAGCCAACAAGCGAAACTTGCTGATTTTGATCCAGAAATCGAACGTACATTTAAAAGACAACTAAGAGAACACATAAATTATGCTAATAAGATGGCAGATGGTGAGAATGAAAATCCGCGTAGGCTCTTGAGAGATTATGCTGCGTGATAGTTCATGGCACCACATCAAGCATCAAGAGATCTACAATTCAAGCAAACAACTTTGAAATCAAGTCATCACTCATTCAGATGTTTCAATAATCGGTGCAATTTAGTGGAGCACTAAGCAATGATCTAAATGCTTACATCGATGCTTTTCTTGAAATCCGTGACACCATTAAATATAATGGAGTTATAGATGATGCTATTAGATTAAGATTATTTCCATTCTCTCTTAAAGATAAAGCTAAGAGTTGGCTTTCTTCTCTTCTTGTAGGATCGATCACTAAATGGAATGATATGGCTCAGAAATTTCTTGGTAAATTCTTTCCACCTGCAAAGTCTGCAAAGATGTGTAACGATATCACTAATTTTATGCGGATGGATAATGAATCATTATATGAAGCATGGGAAAGATTCAAGGAATTTCTTAGGAGATATCCTTATCATGGACTACCAGTATGGATGTAGGTATAAATTTTTTATAATGGGTTTAGTACAATTCTTTGTTCTATGATTGTGCAGCTGCAGGGGGAACTTTGAATAATAAAACACCAGAAGAAACCTACAATCTATTAGAGGAGATGTCATCCAATAATTATTAGTGGCTTACTAGTATGGATGTAGGTATAAATTTTTTATAATGGGTTTAGTACAATTCTTCGTTCTATGATTGTGCAGCTGCAGGGGGAACTCTGAATAATAAAACACCAGAAGAAACCTACAATCTATTAGAGGAGATGTCATCCAATAATTATTAGTGGCTTACTGAGAGGCTACCAATGTGAAAAGCTAGTGGAGTTCATGAAGTGGATGCTTTTGCTGCAGTTGCTACATAATTTAAAGCACAACAAAAAGATAGATAATATGAGTGTTTCGGCCATGAAATTCGGAATTTAACTTGTAATTTTTGTGGTGGACATGTCAGCAGTGTTAGGTAGGTAATACTTTTACAACCTAGTGAAAATTCTAACTTTATTGGGAATTTTAACAAATTACAGAATAATCCCTATTTCAATACGTACCATACGAGATGGCACAATCATCCAAATTTTTCATGGAATAATCAAATATAGCGAGACCATCATAATTCAAATAATTAGAGGAGACAAAGTCAAATTTAGAAGATATAACCACCAAACTTGCTGATACTACTCATGACTTCATCAAGAGCATGGATGTGAGATTTCAAAATCAAGAGGCTTCAATAAGAAATCTAGAGATGCAAGTGGGCTAGTTAACAAGCATGATGTTAGGGAGAATATGGTTCTTTGCCTAGCAACATAGTGAAAAATCCAATTGAAAACATAAATGCTATTACCCTGAGAAGTGATAAACAAGTGGGAGAAGAATATGCCAAACAAGAGATTTTCAAAGAAAAAAAAAGGAGATTAATAAATAACTAAAGGAGGCAGGCAAGAATAAACTTTTTCCAGATAATCCCAAGCCATAAATGCCACCAATTTCATTCCCTCAATAACTCCTGTAGCACAAAATAGATAAACAATTTTCTAAATTTCTTGATGTATTTAAAAAACTGCACATTAACATTCCTTTTGCAAATGTCTTAACACATATGCCTAGTTATGTCAAATTTTTTAAGAAGATTTTGGCAAACAAAAGGAAATTGGAAGATTATGAAACTGTGAATTCAAATGAGGAATACTTAGCCATCCTACAAAACAAATTACCTCCAATGTTAAAAGATCTAGGGAGTATTACTATTCCTTGCACTATTAGGAATTCTTTCTTTGAAAAAGCATTATGTGATTAACGTGCAAGCATTAATTTGATGCCTTGTTTAGTTTTCAAGAAATTAGGATTGGGCGTGGTAAAAGCAACCATAATGTCACTTCAATATGCCGATCGATCACTTAAATATCCAAGAGGTACTGTAGAAGATGTTTTGGTAAAAGTTGATAAATTTATCTTTCATGTAAATTTTATAGTTCTTAACATGGAGGAAAATTTCGAGGTACCACTTATCTTAGGTCGATCTTTTCTAGTAACAGGAAGAGCCCTTATTGATGTACAACAAGATAAGTTAATTCTTAGAGTTCAACATAATCTTGTTTCCTTTAATATTTTTAAAGCAATGAAATAAACCTCTAACGATAATTATTGTTTTAGAGTTGAGATAATTGACAAGTTGATGAACAAGGTTTTTCAAGAAATTTTTTTAAAGACCCACTTGAAGCATGTTTAGTTCAATAGAATAAAGAAATTTAGAATGAGGAGATAAATGAGTACGTAAATTTCATGGAGTCAATTTAACCATATCCAAGGCAAAAAGAAATTAAATTTGAGGAGTTGGACAACACACAACAAATTTTAAACCATCAATTGAAGGGCCTTCAAATTTTAAACTCAAACCCTTACATTCTCATTCGAAATATGCTTATTTAGATGGAGCTTCTTCTTTACCAATGATTATATCTTATTCTTTGACAGATTTGATGGAGAAGAAACTACTCAGAGTATTGAGAGAGTATAAGGGTGCAATTGGATGAAAAATAGCCAATATCAAGGGAATTAACTCTTCAATTTGCATGTACAAAATTTTGATAGAGGAACAATACAAACCCATTATCCAACCTTAGAGGCGTTTGAGGTAATTAAGCTACTTGATGCATGTATCATCTATCCTATTTTTGATAGTTTTTGGGTAAATCCTGTACAAGTTGTGCCAAAGAAAGGCAGTATGATTGTTTAGAAAAATGACAATAATGAGTTAATTCCAACTAGAGTAGTTATTGAGTGGTGTGTGTGTGTGTGTGTATGGATTATAGAAAGTTGAATGATGCCACTAGAAAAGATCACTTTACTTTATCATTTATTGATAAGATGTTGGCAAGATTTGTAGGACATGGGTTTCATTGGTTTTTTTGATGGATATTTAGGGTATAATCGGATTTCTATTGCACCAGAAGATTAAGAGAATGCCCTTATAGTACTTTTGCTTTTAGAAGAATGCCCTTTGGTCTTTGTAATATATCGATTACTTTTCAGAGATGCATGATGGTTATTTATTTATTTTTTTTGACATGATTGAAAAATATATTGAGATTTTCATAGATGATTTTTTCATTTTTGGCTTATCATTTGATTCTTGTTTAAATAGTTTGGCTTTGGTCTTAGAAAGATGTGAGGAGACTAACCTTGTTTTGAATTGGGAGAAGTGCCACTTTATGGTGCAAGAAGGAATAGTGCTTGGGTATAAAATTTCTCGAAATAGAATAGAAGTTGATCTAGTGAAAGTAGAGGTCATTGCAAAATTGCATCTACCAACATCCGTGAAACTTGTCAGAGGATTTTTGGGGCATGTAGGATTCTACATGCGGTTTATAAATTTTTTTTTTAAAAAAAATAGCTAAACCTCTTTCTAATCTTTTGGAAAAAAATGTTGCTTTTAATTTTTCGGATGAATGCATGCAGACTTTTAAGACTTTAAAGGAGAAGTTAGTGTTAGCACCAATTATGACAACACCGAATTGGGATTTACCTTTTGAGCTAATGTGTGATGTTGGCAATTCTGCAATGAGAGCTATTTTGGGATAAAAGAAAAATGAAGTTTTTTGAATTATATATTATGTCAGTCAAACCTTGTTAAGTGCGCAATTGAATTATTCAACAACAGAAAAGGAGTTTTTGGCGGTAGTTTTTACTTTTGATAAATTTCGTTATTATTTAATTGGTTAAAAAATTATAGATTATTCTGACCACTCTACTCTTAAGTATCTGCTTGAAAAAAAAAGAATCAAAATCTCGATTGATGAGGTGGATTCTATTGCTACGAGAATTTGATTTGGATATCAAAGATAAGAAGGGGATTGAAAATCTGATTGTAGATCACTTGTTAAGAATTCTGAATTCAAAGAAAGAGGTAAGACCGATTTTTGAAGAGTTCCTTGATGAATTTTTTTTTTCCATCAAATCCACAAATATTCCCTGGTACGTTGACTTTGTGACTTATTTGATAAGTAATGTTCTTCCTCTTGAATTATCATATTAACAGAAGAAGAAATTCTTTTCTGATGTTAAAAATTAATTTTGGGAAGAACCATTCTTATTTAAAGTATGTGCATACCGGTAGGGGTGAGCGTGGTTCCCGGGTAGAACCGGGAACCGGAGAACCGAACCGGAGGTTCCGGTTCGGTTCCCGGTTCTAAAGGGACCGGTTCCGGTTCTCATAGGAACCGGAACCGGCCTCGTTAAAAAAAAAAAAAAACCCTAACCCCCTCCACGTGTTTTCCTCCCCTTCTGTTCAATTTTCCCCCCTTTCCTTTCTTTCTCTCTCTCTCTCTTTTCTCCCCTTTTTCCTCCTCGCGTCACTTCCTGCTCCCCCCAACTTTTTTCTTTTCCTCTCTCTCTCTCTCTCTCCTCTTTCCCCCTCTCTCAGCCGAAACCCCCCCCTTCTTCTTCTTCTTCTTCTTCCTTCCTCTCGCCGGCTGCTGCTTCACCCACCACCACACCGCCACCCCACGCCCTACTCACCACCACCTCTTGGCCACCGAACCCCCACCACCCACTGCTCGTCCGACGAGCCGTCTCGCCGTTGAGCCCGACGAGCCGTCTAACCGTTGAGCCCGACGAGTTGTCTCGCCGTCCGCGCCGCCGTCCCCAAGCCACCGTCACCACCTCTTGCCGCCGCTCGCTCGACCGTCCGGGCCGTCGTTGCTCCGAACAGTCACCACCTCCGCCCGAACCGAGCTCTTCCCCCCTTGGCCGTGGGTTGAGCCGCGACCGCCGCCGTCTTCACTGCGCCATTCATGCCACCGTTGGTGCCGTGAGACTTGTGCCTTCGTCGCCGTCGCGCCACCGTCGCCGCGTGCTCGCCGTCGCCAAATCAAGAAGCTGGCGAAGAAGATGAGGCAGAACAGGCCCATCCCTCACTGGATTCGCATGCGGACCGACAACACCATCAGGTTCATATCCAATTCCTTCATGTTTTGTCCCAAAAAAGCTGTCTTTTTATTTTATTTCATTTTTTTGTGGCCTAATTTTTGTCGCCGAAATCGTTCAGGTACAACACGAAGCGCAGGCACTGGCGCCGCACCAAGCTTGGGTTCTGAGGTGTTTTCATGGGAGGAGGTGCTTTTGCTTTGGGTTAGAGCTTTTTAGTTGTTGCGAAAGAGACCTCTCGATGCTTTTCTGATTATTGCTTTTAAGCGAATTGAAGACTTGTAAGGAAGCAAATAGTTGCTTTGTTACTCTCGATGATTTATGATCTTCATCTTTGTTTTGTTAGTATTGTCTTTCAAGTCTAGTACATCATACTTTCATAAAAGGGGGCCTTTGACAGTTGAGGCTTTTTTGTGCAGTAGCAAATATGGGAAGGACATGGATAGATATGAAGAATACAGTAAAGCAGTACCAGCAATATTGGTGGCTGCTTTCACTCTCTCTTTTGTGATGAAGCTCGACTTGCAGGTTATGCCTTTCCCATGTAATGCTGCCATTCCATTTTCTTTGTGGCTCATGATGCTTCTTGGTCCAACATATTGGCATTATACATGTGGCAATGGGATTGACACGTTTTCTTTTTCTTATCAGGAGAATATGCACTTGATAGATTATGTCATTGCAAGCGAATGGGTTCAACCTCAGTGGCTGAAATTTTTGTTTGCCTCGCTTTATAACCTCAGCATCCTCTTTTACAGGAATAAGCAAGTAGAAGAGGTCAGTGGAAAAATGTCTTTGAAAAATTGATAGCTGAAAATGACAATTTACTTGCTTTGCCCATAACATGTTGAAATGTGATTGAGCGACAAACATGTAATTTCTCTATGACGCTGAGATTGGCTTTGCTTATCATGATGATTTTACCCCATGACTTCATAATTACTCATTCTCTTTTCATGAGAGTCATGTATGCGATTCTGACTTGTCTGGAAGTTTTTGTTTTCTTTTTAATCTCGAGTTGAGGAACGTTTACATTGAGAACCATCTTAAAGGCAATAAGTTCCCTTAAAGTTGCTTATAAGTAGAAAATATTATGTGAGAGGAGCCAAGATGTCTATGTTTAACAACAAGGACATCAATTTTTGAGGCAGACATATTAACAAAGCATCCTATTGTTTAATCAACGCTTGAACTTTGTTGAGCATAATGCACTAATTAGCTGCAAAGAAGCTAATTGTGAATGAAACTAAGGGCAATATTGTTCTGATGAGTAACAAGCTAACAAGTTGATCAGTTATGCCTATGTTCTTTTGTTTAATGATCACTTTTGTAAACTTCATATGGTTACTTTCTTGCAACTTACAGTGCTGTGTCTCTGAATGATTTGTCGATAATCTATCCACATCCATTATATTACAAGGTATCTAAAAGACGTGATTTTTCTGAATGCAGGAGCAAGGATTTGTAAGGAATGGACATGCTGATAAATGGGAAAGGGTTCACCAAATTCGAGATAAGTTTGAATATGATAGAGAGAATCTGTGCAAAAAGATGGCTCCTCCTCTTGTTACGTTACTCTCTGCAGAACCAAAGATACAGTATGTTGTCTTAAGAAATATCAACCTCATTGTCCAAAGGCGGCCTACTATTCTCGCCCATGAAATTAAGGTTGGTCCATTTAGTCTTGCCAACTCTAAGTGACCCATATTGGGTGCATTATGAGTAAGAAAGGCATGCTTATTGATCTCTCGTCATTGCCAGGTGTTTTTCTGCAAGTACAATGACCCAATTTATGTGAAGATGGAGAAGTTAGAAATCATGATAAAGCTTGCTTCGGACAGAAATATTGACCAGGCATGGAAACTGAAGAGCATTTAACCTATTGAATTTGCTTGTTTACTCAAAATGGTTAATTTTATGTTGTCTTATTAACTAAATGCTGCAGGTTCTGCTGGAATTCAAGGAGTGTGCTACAGAAGTAGATGTCAATTTTGTTAGAAAGGCAATCCGTGCTATTGGTCGCTGTGCAATCAAGTTGGAGAGAGCAGCAGAGCGATGCATCAGTGTTTTGCTGGAGCTGATTAAGATTAAAGTCAATTATGTGGTTCAAGAAGCCATTATAGTTATTAAAGACATATTCAGAAGATATCCTAACACGTTAGTCTCGATATCTGTAATTTTTGGAGTACGTGAACTGAAAAGCAGTTCCATTCATCTCTTAATAGTTAATTCTGTTTTCAACTTTTTTATGTTCTACAGCTATGAGTCCATTATTGCTACCCTATGTGAGAGCTTAGACACTCTCGATGAGCCAGAGGCCAAGGTACTCTTTAAAGTATCATTACTCTTTTAGTGTAACAACCATGTTATATGGACATTGTACATTTAAGCTTCCTTGATTCATTCTACTCAAATTTTAACCACCTTGTGCCTCTCCTTTTTTCACTTGGCAGGCATCAATGATTTGGATTATTGGCGAATATGCAGAAAGAATTGACAATGCTGATGAGCTGCTAGAGAGCTTTCTGGAGAGTCTCCCTGAAGAGCCTTCACAAGTCCAGTTGCAATTATTGACAGCGACTGTCAAATTATTTTTGCAGAAGCCAACTGAAGGCCCACAGCAAATGATCCAGGTTTGACCTCCTCCATATTTATATGTATTGACATGTCTGCCTATCGTCAGTTCATTTGTTTTGTTTGTCAAAGTTTGGATATGTTATTTGAGATGCTGCTTGCAGTTGTTCCTCATTCATTTTGAGCTCATCATTGCTGTTTGGTGACACCTTTTTAGCACTCCCCTAGCCTTGTAAGCTGAATCCTGTTCTTGAAATACGAGTCATGGACATAGTTGCTTTGGCGATATAACCCGGGAACAAAAAGAGTGATAGACGAAATAAGTAAAGCGAGTGTTAAGATTTGAACTCATATGCTCTGACACCATGTTAGGCATGGGGTTTATCCCCTTTTTTGAAGTTTGTAGTCCGTCGTATCCCGAATTAGTGTTTTGTCGTCTTTTATCAGATTGGTTATCTCGAATGCTGCAAGCAACGAGGTTTTGCAAGCTGCTTTATCTGGGCATGCCCTCCTCTGAAAGGGGAAGATTACTTGTTTTATTGTCATCCTGAAAATCAGAAAACACCACATAATCAGAAACTGCGGAAATGGTTTGTCCCATTTACCTTTCTCCTTCTACAGTTGTCTGTTCATCAATTTGTTCATGTACATGCCTCCTCAAAAGACTATGCCCATCTTTTTCCCACGGATTATTCTGTAATTTTTTTTTGAATGCTTTTGCTCCCAAGGAACTATTTTTGGCAATTTATGGACATAGAAGCTTTGGTTCATCTCTTTCCTTCTTCGTTATAGTTCAAATCTAAAAATGAAAAAAAAAAAAAAGGAACCTGTTGGAACCTGGAACCGACCCTGGAACCTGTGACAGGGTAGGTTCTAGGTTCTTGGTTCTGACGGGTAGGTTCCAGGTTCCAAAAAATGAGGAACCTGTATCCGAGGATAGGTTCCAGGTTCCAATCGGAACCTGTAAGGAACCGGGAACCGCTCACCCCTACATACCGGATCATAAGGAAATGTGTTCCAAATGAATAGAGGGCGAATATTTTACATCATTGTTATGACGGAGAGGCAGGTGGCTATTTTGGTGCAATCAAAACTATAGCTAAGATTTTACAATTTGGATTTTATTTGCCTACATTTTTTAAATATGCATACTCCTACGTAACTTCATGTGATAGGTGTAAGAGAACTAGAAATATTTCAAGAAAAACTGAGATGCCTTTAAATAACATTATTGCGTGTGAATTATTTGATGTTTGAGACATTGATTTCATGAGACCATTTGCACCTTCGTATGGGAATTTATACATTTTAGTGGCTGTGGAGTATGTATCTAAATGGGTAGAAGTTATAGCTTTGCCAACAAATAATGCTAAGGTTGTGGTTAAATTTTTGAAGAAGGATATTTTTACACGATTTGGCACTCCTAAGGTAATCATAAGTGATAGAGGAACACATTTTTACAAGATACAGTTTAAATCACTTCTGAGTAAGTACGAAGTCACGAATAAGGTTGCAACCCTTTATGATCCTCAAACTAGTGGTAAAGTAGAGGTTTCAAATAGGGAAATCAAGAAAATTTTGAGAAAAAACAGTGAATGCCTCTAGGAAAGATTGGCCAATGAAACTTGATAATGCACTTTGGCCCTATAGGACATCATTCAAAACTTCAATTGGGATGTCTCATTTTAGGCTAGTGTTTAGGAAGGCTTGTCAATTACTAGTGAGATTAGAGCATAAAGCGTATTGGGCATTAAAATTTCTGAATTTTCACATGTAGTCTACAAGTGAAGAAAGATTGTTGTAACTGAATGAATTGAAAGAATTTTGCAATGAGGCCTATGAAAATTCTAAGTTGTACAAGAAGCGTACAAAAAGATGGCATGGCAAGCACCTATTCAGAAGAGAGTTCAAAATTGGTTAATAAGTTTCACTTTATAACTCTCGTTTTAAACTTTTCCAAGAAAGTTACAATCTCGATGGTTTGGTCCTTTCATAGTTACACAAGTATTCCCATACGGAATAGTTGAAGTTGCGCATGATACAGAGGGCATATTCAAGGTGAACAATCAATGTTTGAAGCACTACTTTGAAGATGGTTACAACAAGCAAAACACCACCATTGAACTTCATCCTCCAGAATAGTGACATTTGAGATAGTTTGGTTGAAAACTATAAAGATATCTGAGATAGTTTGGTTGAAAACTATAAAGCAAGCGCTTTTTTGGAGGCAACCCAAACATTTTAATTATGTTTTTTTTTCATTTATTTTTAAGTTTACTTTTCACAAAAAAAGAAGAAGGAAAAGATTAATTTTTCTCTGTTTTATCCAAGTTAATTTTTCTTTCTTGAAGGACCACGTTCCAAGAGTTTAGTCATCAAGGCCATTCATGACACATCTTGCAACCAGGGAGTTTTCTTGTTCCTATTTTTCCTTTTTGCATTGGGGACAAAGCTTCATTCAAGTTTGGGGAGGAGACAAAATTCTTACTAAATCCGATTTTTTTTTTCATGATTGCATTCCTTGTTGTGAATTTTTGCGATTCTTAAGAAAATTTAAATTTTGTTTGAACTTGCAATGAGTTAATTTTAATTTTGATCATGTCGATCCACTTATTTATTTATTTATTTTGATGACCCAGGGAACCCCGTACAGTCGGTAGCCGGCGAGCAAACCCTAGGGTGACGCTAGTGGAGGACCCACCACCCCAGCGCCACACTTAAGACACCAAATGCCTCCACTGGGTTTCGAACCCCTCACCTTTGGGGAAGGATCAATGGAGCTCTTATTTAGGGAGCCACCACGGCCGGTGGTATGTCGATCCACTTATTGAGCACTAAAAGTCTTTAATTTTTGCATTGTGTGTAAATCTAGAGAATATTACTATGAAGAATGTGATTTTCTTAGATCGCACCCAAATTTAAGAATTTGTTTGATTTTCTTTTGAGGTGAAATCCTAAGTTACATCTAACTGAGAAAATGATTTAGGTAATTTTTGGATCGAATGAGTTTTTCAAGCTAATCCTGTTTATTCATCCCTAGTCACCCCATTAAGCCTTAATTATTATCCAATATTTCATTGACATCCATTGATAACTCTATAAAAATAGAGTTATTTTACCTATTTTAGGTAATAAAATATTGCGCTATATGAGAAAATATTTGGATTTCCTTTTGATTATTTGAATTTTTCTTATTTATGCAGAATAGTGAGATATATAGAAGATAAGGAAAAAACTGGCAAAAATTAGGAATTCAAATAAAAAAAGCAGTAGAAGATGGATATTAAATCAGGGAATCCTTGATTTTATTCCCTAATGTTATCTGCAAGCGTTGGGAGATAGATATCAAATCAAAGATCCTCCGATTTACTTCTTAATTTTATGCACAATTGCTTGGAGATAAGGATCTTGAATATATCTTACAAATATGAGAACGTTGAGAGCTTGAAGGGGCATCTAGGTTTTTGTTAGATCATTTTTCATTATTGTGAGAGTTTTTCAAGTATTTTCAAGAGAAGACAAAAAGTAGTGACGGAATTCTTGTTCTTTGATTCAAGATGCTAGGTTTGATTTATATTTATATTTCTTCTTTTACTATGTTCTAATTTTCTTTTGTTAGAGCTATGATGTAGCTTAACCATGATGATGTAAATTTCATGATTTTTATGTTTTGCAATTGATTTCATTCATGTGAGTTTTATATTATTATGCATAATGCTTTTGAGTGACTGGCTACGACTTGAATGATCCGATGTTCATGTTTGAGACTGAGAAGTGATAATATGCAATTACTCATTATAATGTATAACCATGAATTAAAAATGGATAAACCGTGTTATTTGTGTAGCTTTCGGTGATAAGGTGATCCAAAAGACTCATTGTAAGCCGGGAATATTAATATTTTTGAATGCAATTATGATTATTTTAATTCACATAGAGATATAGTTGATTAATAAACTGAGTAGGTTTGCTATACCTAAATATAGGATAGTAAATAGATTAGGAAATTCCGCTATCACATGTTTGATATTGTTTTTTTTTTTTTTTGATGACCTAAGAACCCCCGTAAGCCGATAGCAGTGAAGCAAACCTAGGGTGATGCTAGCGGAGGACCCACCACCTCGACGTCCATGTTTGATATTGTTCTTGTACCCACAACAATCTGAAATTCATATATAGTGGTTATGGTGAAATCGGATGCTCTAACATATTTATCTTATTGATTTATTGTATTTAGTCTCCAATTTTTTTAATTTATTCTCAATTATATTTTGATCTATTAGATAAATTTTAGAATTAATCTATTCTAGTATTTAATTACTTTATTAATCATCAATTTCCATGGGACGATACTCTTTCTTATCATTATATTATTTGTTCGACACGTTCATTTGCGTTTAGATTTTTATGAACACCCATATATGTTTAACCTAGCTTTTATCAAATTATAAAATTGTCCCATGCCCCGTGAACATGTTGATTTTTTTGAATAAAAGTTTGTTTGAGCCTAATAACAATTAGGAAGGAAGGATGAAGCATGAAAAAAGAAAAAAAATTGATTGTGATTATTGTTTGGGGTGTTGCATAAAAAGAATTTGCTTTTATGGTTCTCTATCCAACTTTTAATTGAGTGAGCCTTTTGGACACTCAATGGATTGAGAATTTTCATGTTATATCAGGAGGGACTTTGGGAGGAACTCCGCCATAAAGCAATGACATGAAAAAACAAGTAATGAAAAAAAAAAGAAGAAAAAAGGAATGATGATATGTGGTTGCAGAAAGATTATCTTGAAGGAATGAAATTGGGGATGGTGACAATGACATTGGCTTTAATTAGATCCTAGAAATCAGTGTGTTGATAGGTGATTTGAGTTCAAAATTACTATTATCTCACTTTTAGTCTAGCCTTACATTATAAACCGAGAAAAATCCTATTGATTTTTGGTTAAATGAATAGCTTACATTAGTGGAGGGAGGAATGAAAAGCAAACCTTTGAGATTTGATTGTAATTATAGAGAATATTTGAGAGGTTTCATACCAATGTGAATTTATTCGGATTATATATGATTTGAAAAGATGAGGACTCTCGTGCACACACACACACACTTGGATCACATAGTTAGAATTTGTCTTAATTTATAAATCAATTTCAATGCTTGGATGAAATTTGTGTTTTTATTTGAATTGTGAATTTGAGCAATTATGGAAAGATGTCATGGAGGAGGTTGTTGGCTTGAGCATGCGTTATATCTTGCTTTTGCTTGAGGACTAACAAAATGTTAAGTTTAGGGGTTTGATGACTCTATAAAAATAGAGTTATTTTACCTATTTTAAGTAACAAATAATTCAATATCTATTCGAAAATATTTGGATTTCCTTATAATTATTTGAATTTTTCTTATTTATGCATAATAATGAGATATAGAGAAGATAAGGAAATGAATGACAAAAATCAAGAATTCCAATTAGAATGCATTGGAAGATGGATATCGATTCCTTGATTTTGTTCCTTAATTTTATTTGCAAGCGTTGGAAGATAGATATCAAATCAAAGATCCTCTAATTTACTCCATAATTTTATGCCAAAAATAAATAATTGCTTGAAGATAGGGGTCTTGAATGTATCATATAAATAGGAGAATATTAAGAGCCTGGGGGACAACGAGGCTTTTATTTTAGATCGTTTTTTCATTGTTCCGAGAGTTTTTCAAGTGTTTGAAGAGAAGACAAAAGTGATGATATAATTCTTATTCTTTAATTCAAGATATTGGGTTTGATTTATATTTTTATTTCTTATTCTACTATGTTCTAATTTTCTTTTGTTAGGGCTATGATGTAGCCTAGTCATAATGATGTGAATTTCATGATTTTTATGTGTCTAAGTAATTCATTCATGTGAGTTATATATTATTGTGCGTAATTTCATGACTGGCCACTACTTGAATGATCTGATACGTATGTTTGAGACTGAAAGTGATAATATGCAATTGCTCATTATAATGTATAATCATGAATTAAATGCGGATAGAGATATGTCGTGTTATTTGTATAGCTTTTGGTGATAAAGTAATCCGAAAGACTCATTGTAATTATGGAATATTCATAGATTTTAATGCACTTATTTATTTAAATTTGCATAGAGATACATTGGATTAATAAACTAAGTAGGTTTGCTATACCTAGAGATGGGATAATAAATAGATTAGGAAATTTCGCTGTCACATGTTTGATATCATTCTTGTACGCGCAATAATCTAAAATTCATATATAGTGGTTATGGTGAAATTGGATGCTTTAACATTTGAGTTATTGCAATTAGTCTCCAAATTTTGCTTTTAAGATTTTTAGTTTTAATTTATTCTCAATTCTATTTTGATCTGTTAGATAAATTTTAGAATTAATTTATTTATAGTATCTAATTAGTTTATTAATCATCAATCTCCACTTTCTCATCATTATATTATTTGTTTGAAACGTTCCCAGCGTTTAGAATTTTATTAACACTATTTCTTTTGCAAGGTCAGCCCATTTCATTTTGAATGCAAGATGCAAAAGGACCGATGCTAATATTTAGGGATGCATAGTGATGATAATAGAGAGAGATTGTCACCGCGGTACTTGTGAAATGGCAGGCTATGAAGCACCGACACTTTCTGGGAGCTTTCGTGTTGTGTCAGATATTCTGATACTTTGACAGGTGTTCGACACTCTCTGACACTTTTTAAATATGTGTTGAAAAATCCGACACCCATTTAACTTTCCCAATAATCTCTGACACTCGAGTTCGGAATTTGGACATGAAAACTCAGAATTTCGACACTTAATTCCAATAAGCATAGGGTCAATTTTAAAAATTTTTCAATAAATGATGGGTCAAAATGCAAATATGTAAAATAATAAAAATAATAAATAGGAAAAGAAAAAATACTTAGTCTTTTATTCTCTTTCGACTCTCACTTTCTATGACATACAAGTCACCTCTTAGGTTTTTTTCTCTTCTCTTCAGACATGCTCTAACATGTGAGTCTAGAGTATTGATTGTTTGTTTGTTTTTTTCTTTTGTTTCCTTCAAGTTTTATGGATTATTGAAATGGAATTGAATTTATCGAATTGATATAATGAATGATATTAACATATGATTGATTGATATTTTTAGTATAAATTCATTCTAAGCGCTTTTATTATTATTTATTTATGAATCTGAATCAAATTAATTTAATCAAAATAATCAAGAGAATGATAATTTATTATGTATATATAAAAATATACATTTAACATACAACGTATTCCAACGTATTAGAGTTCTCTATTTTTTGAAAAATAACGTGTCAGCATGTCGTGCCGTGTCGCGTCGCATACCGCGTGTGAGTGTTGGTGTTACTTAGATGGTGGGTAGTGTTTGGCATTATAACATCGTAATGGAAGTGCAGTGGTGGTTTGAAAAGCTTCACGTGTGTTCTTTGACGAATTTTCACAAACATCTTAAGGGTTCCCAAGTAAACAAGCAGGTACATCAGAGAGAGTATGTGTGGGTAAGCGTTCATTTGTGGGAATTCATTTAGGACGCAACAATCGACATGGGAATTTACTTAGAAGGCAACAATCGACATAAATTTTCCGAAATTCAGGTGCCCCTAACTCCTGGAAGAAATCTGGGCCCTTAAAGGGTTCTTCATCACTATGGTGAACTCCTGCTTCTCCGAGAGGTCCACCTCCTCGCCGGACACCGCCCGCCACTTGAACTGCCACACAAGGTTTGCCACGAAGTACTCCAGGTGCAGCATCGCGAGCCCGTACCCGGGACAGATCCTCCTCCCCACCCCAAACGGCATCATCTTTATCTCCCTGCTCCCCGTGATGTCGAATCCGCTGGCTTCTCCTCTGTCGGCGCCGCCGCCAGACTTCATGAACCTCTCGGGCTTGAACTCCATCGGGTCCTCCCAGACTTCCGGGTCCCAACCCATCTCCGCCACCATGAAGTTGATGGTCGCGTCCCTAGGGATCGCGTAGCCGCCCAACTCCGCGTCCTCCTTCACTGCGTGTGGCAGCACGAAATGCCCCGGCGGGTTCCGGCGCAGCCCCTCCAATACCACTGCTTTCAGGTAGCCCATCCTCTGTAGGTCCTCCTCCTTCACTTGTTCCGCCCCTTCTCCCACAACTGATTTGATTTCATCGTAGAGCCTCTCTTGGATTTTTGGGTGCTTGACCAGGTTGGCCATGATCCACTGCAGCGCCGTGGACGTGTTGTCGGTGCCGGCGTTGAGAAACTCCCAAGAGAGGCCCACGATCTCGGCCTCCTCTAGCTTCCTCTTCTCCTCTGGCAGCTCTAGGTCCAGGAGCGTGTCCACGTATGGCACGATCCAATCACTGTCGCCGTCATTTCCGTCCTCTTTGGCTTTGCTCAGTTGCTCTTGCTTGGCCTTGAGTCTAGCTCCGATGAGTGGGATGAGAATGCATTTCCGGCACTCGCAGAGGTCAGAGAACTCCTTCCACCGCTTCCGGAGGACCAGCATGCTCAGCCATGGCCAAAAATTGAGCACGTTGAAGCGCCCTTGACCCAGCAGCATCCGTCGCTGAACCTCCTCGATCTGCTTAATCTGCTTCTCCTCGAGCCCGTCTCCGAAGCATATGAGGACCAACAAGCAGAACATGGCGTATCGGAAGTGGTTGATGACGCGGACGACGACGCCGCCAGGCTGGGACTTGAGCTCTGCCCCGAGCTTTTTGAGGACCCGCGCACGGGCGTGGGAATAGGAGCGGAGGCGGGAGGGATGGAGGATCTCCACTGTGAGGTTCCGGCGGAGGAGGCGCCAGGTGGGGCCGTAGGAGGAGGTGTTGATGTTGTGCTGGTTGGAGGAGAGGAGGCGGATGGTGGTGGAGGGCGGTGGGCGGTTGGCGAAGATGGCGCCGCGGTGGATGAGGGCCTCGTGGGCGAGGGCTGGGGAGGCGACGAAGACGGTGGGTCGAGAGCCCACATGGAGGGTGACCATCGGGCCGTAGCGTGCGTGGAGGGAGCGCAGGACAGGCTCGAGCTCTGAGAGGGACTTGCGGAGCCATAGGAAGTTGCCGACGATCGGGAAGGTGAGGGGGCCCGGCGGGAGGGTCTTCTTGTTGGGGGCGGAGGAGAGGAGGTCGAGGGTGGCTCTGAGGAGGGCGGCGACGGAGAGGGTGACGAGGATGAGGAACCAGACTTCCATCTCTGGCCGGATTGACTCTTGAGTTTTTGACGTAAGACCATGTTAAGGATTTGCGGAGATATAAGACCGGAGACGAGGTTGACGACTTAGCTTAACTATTCTTTTGCGAGAATTGATGCGAAAATTGCCGTTTTCTCGGTTCCTCAGCCCGACCCAACTCCATACCAAAAGTATAGACGAAAACTACAGAACGAAACAGTCAATACTATTTGAAATGTTTGCATCATACCTGGACTTTAAAATAGTCTGTACAGCGATTTAATAAGAAGTTATAAGTTCTCAACAATGAAAGCTTGGAATAGAGCTGAATTGAAATCACGAGATACCCACTAACCTCCAAACCATGGAATCATTAGATACCAAAATACTAGGAAAATGAATCGGATATGGAGACATGGCTGAAATTAAATAACGACCTCATACTTATCGACCAATAAGTTAAACAGTTTGTCTCCGCAAAAGTTTATCGACTGTTGTTACAGCTTGCTATTGTTATCGATGTTGTTGAAGCTTAGGAAGTACCGACATTTTTCAGGAAATTTCATGTTGTGTCGGATCGTGTTGGACATTCCGATACGTGTCTGATAGTTTTAGACACTCTTCGATATTTAATCGTGGTAAACTTTCCCGACACTTTTTGACACCCGAGTCTAGAAATTCAATACATAATTTCAACATATATGGGATCAATTTTAAAAATTTTCAATAAATAAGGAATCAAAATGTAAATATGTACTACCGGCCGTGGTGACTCCGTTGGATAAGAGCTCCATTGATCCTTCCCCAAAGGTGAGGGGTTCGAAACCCAGTGGAGGCATTTGGTGTCTTAAGTATGGCGTCGGGGTGATGGGTCCTTCGCTAGCGTTACCCCAGGGTTTGCTCGCCGGCTACCGGCTGTACGGGGTTCCCTGGGTCATAAAAAAAAAATGTAAATATTTAAAAAAATAATAAAAAATAATAATAAGATAAAAAAGAAACTCTCACTTCTCATAATACATAATTCACTTCCCAAGTTTGTTTTTTCTCTTTCCTTCCAACAAGCTCTAACACACAAGTCTAGAATGTGGATTGTTTTCTTCTTCTTCTTTTTTTTTTTTTTTTAAAGTTTTATGGATTATTGGAATGTAGTTAAATTTGTTAAATTGAAACAATGAATAATATTAAAAACCGGTAGATTAATGTTTATTCATTATAAGCATCTTCATTATTTATTTATTTTTGTATTTAAATCAAATTAATATAATTGAAATAATAATAAAAATGATAATCTATCATGTATATATAAAAATAAATGTGTCCCAAGATGTGAGAACTCTTTATTTTTTAAGGAATAACGTGTCGTGCTGTATCACATCACGTGTCGCATGTTGGTGTCGGTGTTACTTTGATTGAAGCGGCAATTGTTGTTAGTGGTGGTGTGTCAACGACTTAGCCTCCTCCATGGGTTTCGGACCCTATTCGGCTACTCTAGAATGAGCCATTTGTGAAATCTAGTAGTGCCACATGGAAGGGAATGGTGGAGGAGATGATTGATTCTTTAATTGATTGAGCTAGAGGCCATTAAGGTTTTTAGCAACAGCAAAGTACTTGAAAGTAGAGATGAGTAAAAAGAATTGCCCGAGTTGGGAACCACCCAAATTAGCTCAGACCGACGGTTTGGTAAATAAAAATACTTAATTCAAACTAAAATCTTCATGGAATGAGAATATGCCTCAATTTAAAGCCTTTTTTTCAGTATTATTGAGACAGCAACCTCACATGTGGCCAAGGAATGACCAAAACCCTTCCTCGTTCCTCGCTACTTAAAGAGGAAGCCTACTTGTTAGTTTTTTCTTTCACATGAAGTGGGATTATGGAGCCACAACCTTCTCTCTCTCACACACACACACACCCCACCCCCTAGAGACAAGGCCCTTCGAGCCTCCAAGAGTCCCATATTGAGCAAATACGCAAAGAGCAGATTGTTTATAATACCCAAGTCAGGCACCAGATTTAGATATGCTGTTCATGGCCTTCTTGGCGAAGATTGAGCGTGACATATATGAAGTGTGATTAATGCTCACACAAGTGGAGTTTGATTTTTTTTAGCACGTGGAAAATTTTGTTTCAAGAAATGCGATCGGTTTCATTGACTGCCATGGGTCCGGTTTCAGTCTCTTTCGGTTCGGCCTTCAGTCCTCGTTTATGAAAATGGAAAATTGCTCCTTGGTTCCGGGGTGGGAATGGGACTGCTTGGGAATCGATCGCCCCTACATGCAAGGTTGGAGAGACGAGAAGAGGGGAAGAAAGAAGAAGAAAACAGCATGGGAGGTGAGCGACTGCCATGCATCGCCTAGGCCACTGTCGCATGCTGATGGGTTTCCATGAAGTAGGCCAAGGCCCATGCTTTGAACACAAGGCGGGCCTCCGTCTTCACTCCTCTTGTGCTCCCCATCATTCAAAGAATTCGCTAAGGACACAAGTATGGCCAATTTCAAATTTCAAATGGGACCCTGCTGCTGGGACGTGTAAGAAAAGCAAAACTATCAAGGGCGACTGATTTAGAATTTCAATTGCGAACCATTCGAGAATGGGATGCATGTCTTGGACCGAATGTTTCGAATTGGCCGGTTCAAACGGCTTCCGATCCAGCTTTTGGTACGGCTTTTGCACTGTTCTTTTTTGTTTAATCTGATTTTGGTCGATTCAACTTAGTTCGCATACAGTTCAACGTTCTGATTTGATTATCGATGCAGACCATAAAAACATCACCAATACTACAGTCCACACTGGAACCCTAGCATGAAGGATTATGTGTTCTCAAGGTAAACATGGATTATTATGAATGCATTTGAATGCAGCAAAAAATGTGTAGATTACTCAAATTCATCTTATGAGAAACTTATCTTATTATTCAACAGCTTAAGCGAAATTTGACTAGATGCTCAAACCTACACAAATAAGTACAAAATAAAAAATCATTTAATTCAAATCAGAATCAGCTCGCTAGCCCAAGTACAATATTCAAAAACTTTCAAACAAGGCAACTAATGTCAGTCGAAACGTTATGTTAAAATTGAATCTAAAATTATCCGTGAAGAAATTCTACAACAAATATATTGTCACCAAAGCAATTATACCAGATTGCAAGTTTGCTCTGACGAGATGGCCAGAAATGGAGTAACACCGACGTCATAAGATATCCCAACCTCTGATCCGTGGAATTACAATATGTTATCAAAACAATTGGAGAGATTAACGGGACATGGAAACATGATTGTCTGGCCGAGTGAAAAAAAGTCTTCATAATCACCACAATAAAAATGCTTTCTCTCTACACCGGTAGAGGAGTCTCTCCTGAAGATGGAGCTTGACCCTATCCCCAAAGGGTGATCGACCTTCCAAACCCTAAACCCAGCTTTCATTCCTTTTACAATGGCGAACCCATCCCGTAATACCTAAGGAAAATGACAAACCACAAACCACAACCCACAAAACCGAAAACCCTTCATCCAAAACCTAAAAATGAGAGCCCCTCCAATCGCTTCGCCACTTGACGCTCCATTTCATCTCCTCCTTCTGAGTTCTCGATTTCTGTTTTGAATGTAAGACCGGACTGCTTTACTCCTCAAAGCGGCTGAGGTAACCTTCATATGTTCGATGGAGCTCCCTTCAATCGGAATTTAGAACTACCCCCAAATCAGGTACGAAGTTTCCATGTTCTGATTCTGCACCAGAAAGCTCTGAAAATGGAGAGTAATGAGGAAAATCAGCTTCGTGTAGCTGCTCTATGTAAGAGTTTAGGGCATTTATGGTCAGAAGATGATGTGGTTGCTGTAAGGAAGGAAGTCCCAACAAATAAACTTATCGAATGTAAACATACTCTCTTTGGTAAGCTTCTATCGAAGCCAAATGTAAATTTCCAGGCATTTTGCAACACAATGAAGAAGGCGTGGAAGATAGAAGCAGTTGAAATTTCTCAAAAAGAGCCTGGGTTTTTCTCTTTTGTCTTTGAATCAGAGGTCGACAAAGAACGGGTGCTTAAATCTGGTCCTTGGTCTTTTGCGAGTAATTTACTGGTTCTGAAACAATGTGTACCTGATATTCCCGATCACTGCTATGACTTCTTGCACTACGACTTCTGGATTCATATTGCTGGCTTGCCCCCTGGATGGCTTCTGGAAGAGGTATACACTGATGTGGCTGGAAAAGTGGGAGTAGTGAAGGAAGTTCAGTTAGAGAATAGAGGAAATGTGCTCTACAAATCGGGGAAAGTAAGAGTTGAACTTGACCTCTCAGCTCCTCTAAAAACAAGGGCTCTAGTGATGATTGGCGAAAAAAATCTGTGGGTGGAGTTTAAATATGAGCGCCTCCCTCACTTTTGCTATTCTTGTGGAAAACTAGGGCACTACGCCTCCAATTGTGAAGAAATACCCTATGAAAACACAGAATGGGCAGCAAATAGGGTAGGAAAATATGGGCCCTGGCTTAAAGCGGAGGTAAGGGAGAGGAGTCCTCACTGGACAGCTTTTTATGGAAAAATAATATCTACCCCAGAGGAAGAGGAATACGTACCTGAGACTCCCCTGCAGTCGAATTTGAAGATTGTAGGACGAACAGAAGCAGAGACTGCTACTGGACCTAATCGAAGCAAAAGAAGGGCAGAAAATCCATCATTGAATGAGCACAGAGCAGAAATTATGAGGGATGCAGCAGCTAAAACAAGAACAGGAAAACAACCATTATACTTGCTTGACTCGCCTAATGCAGGGCAGAATGAAACAGGAGACATTAATAGGCAGGGGCCAAAGATTCTAAAAGCAAAAAAACAGAAAAAGCTTGAGGAATCAAGTTTGTTAATGATAGATGAGATGGAATTACTAGAGACACCAATCCAGCTGGTGAAAGAGGGGAAAGACTGGGCTCTGGTGGCTAGCCCTAATAAGCCACCGGCGACATCATGAGAATTTTGAGCTGGAACTGTCAGGGGCTGGGCAACCCCCTGACGTTCCAAGAGCTTAGAGCCTTAGTGGCTCTCGAAAGGCCTAGTTTGGTTTTCCTGATGGAAACAAAAAATAAGGAAGCAATGGTGGAAAGGGTAAGAAGGAGACTTAACTATCAAAAGGCGTTCTTTGTGCAGCCAATAGGAATTGCCGGGGGATTGGCTCTCATGTGGAGTGAAGAGATTCAAGTGAAAGTACAATGCAGTTCACATAATTTACTAGATACGGAGTGTGAAGATCCTACTAGCGGCCAACTTATGAGGATTACTTTCCTACATGCTCCAACAAACTTCCAGGAGAGAATTCAGCTATGGCAACAACTACGAGGTTTACATACCTCTAATCACTTACCGTGGCTATGTATGGGGGATTTTAATGACACTCTGTATAACTGGGAAAAGGAAGGCAAAAAGGAGACTGACCATTATAGAATTGCAGCGTTTCGGGATATGCTTAATGAATGCTCCTTAATGGACATTGATAGTAAAGGTTGTATGTATACGTGGTCTAACAATAGAGAAGGGGAAGAATTGGTGAAGAAGCGTTTAGACAGAGCCGTATGCACCATGGAATGGCGAGTTACCTTTCCAAATGCTGAAGTTTTGGCTTTACCAGCGGTTGGGTCAGATCATAGCCCGCTTCTTCTTTGTTTATATCCTGCTCATGGCAAAAGGAAAAGAGCCTTCAGATTTGAAGCATATTGGTTAGAAGAAAAAGAATGCAGGGATGTTGTTATGGACAGTTGGGCTGCGAGTTCCCAAGACCACAGAAGCTTGCCACAGAAAATTCATCAAGTAACAGAGGAACTAGCTGAATGGAGCAAACAGAAATTTTCTAATGCATCATCCCAAATCAAAGAACTCAAGAAACGACTAACGGAAGTTACAAATAGTAAGTCCCGAGAATCCAGCAAAGCAGAAATTCAGCAGCTAAAGGCAGATATTGATCAACTATGGAGACAGGAAGAGATGTATTGGGGACTAAGGTCCCGTATCCTTTGGCTCCATTGGGGGGATAAGAACACTAAATATTTCCATGCCACTACAGTTCAAAGGAGGCAACGCAACAAAATAACCATGCTGAAAGTTGATGACCAGAATTGGAGCAGGGATCCCAAGGTCCTCAAACACCACATTATGGACTACTATCGGTCTCTCTATGACTCGGTGGGACCAAGGAACCTTCAGCCCATACTAACTCAATGTCAAACAGTAGTTTCACCGGAGATGAATGACCTCTTGATGGCTGATATATCGGAGGAGGAGGTGAAAGGAGCTGTTTTCCAGCTAGGCTCCATGAAGGCCCCTGGACCAGATGGTCTAAATGGACAGTTCTATCAGCACTTCTGGGAAGATATCAAAAAGGATATAATGCTTATGGTCCAGAAATTTTTTGAATCGGGTAATCTTGATCCCACCCTCAACAAGACACACATTGCTCTCATACCAAAAGTTAAAAGCCCAGAAAATGTTAGCCAATTTAGACTAATCAGTTTGTGTAATTTCAGCTATAAAATCATTTCGAAGGTCTTGGCAAACAGATTAAAACCGTTGCTGCCACAACTCATTTCACATGAACAAAGTGCTTTTGTTCAAGGGAGACAAATCCAAGACAACATCCTAATTGTTCAAGAAGTGCTGCATCAAATGAGGATTAAGAAGAGGAAAAAGAAATTTCAGGCAATCCTGAAACTGGACATGCAAAAAGCATATGATAGAGTGGAATGGGATTTTCTTAAAATGTGTATGTTAAAAATGGGCTTTTGTGATCAGTGGGTACAATTAATCATGCAATGTGTGTCAACGGTCTCTTTTAATGTGAAAGTCAATGGAGAACCAACGGAGTACTTCTCACCTACACGAGGGATTTGACAAGGAGACCCCCTATCCCCTTACTTATTTATATTGATCGCTAATGTGCTCTCAAAGATGCTGCATAAAGCCATGGAGGATGGAAGCATTAAAGGGATCAAACTAAACAGGTATTGCCCTACGCTATCCCACTTGCTATTTGCTGATGATGCTATTTTCTTTATGGATGGGACTGTTAGAGAGTGTCAAAGCTTGGGGGCTGTTCTAAATCAATATTGCTACGCAACGGGTCAAGCGATTAATCTGAATAAGTCAGGCATGTTCTTTAGCAATGGCTGTCCACCGGAGTTGAAAAGGAATATGACCCAAGAGATGAGAGTGCCAAGCATTGACAGAACCGGTAAGTACCTTGGAATACCTTCCGATTGGGGTGAAACGAAAAAAGAGATGTTCGCATGGATATTGGCAAGAGTAAACATGAAGCTAGCGGGATGGAAAGAAAAATATTTGTCAAAAGCTGGAAAAGAAATCTTGATCAAAACTGTTGTGCAAGCATTACCGCAATATGCAATGTCCATATTCAAGATTCCTATTTCAATTTGTCGAGCCATTGAGCAAAGAATTGCAGCATTCTGGTGGAAGCAAAATGAAGCCAAGAAAGGTATGCACTGGAAGAAATGGGAGGTTCTAAAATCCAGGAAAGATAGGGGAGGTCTAGGTTTTAAAGATTTAATCACTTTCAACAAAGCATTGTTGGGAAAGCAGGCGTGGCGATTATCCCAATCCCCTTTAGCCTTATGGAGTCAAATCCTGAGAGGTATATACTTCCCTAATGGAAGCTTATGGAAAGCAAAACGAGGCCAGAGACCATCTTGGGGATGGCAGAGCATTTTAATGGGACGTGAAGCCATTGAACCAGAATTAAGGTGGGTTGTGGGTGACGGGAAATCCATTAATATCCGTCAAGATAACTGGCTGCCCCAAGGAGTGATAGGAGGCACCGAAAACACGGACGAGCCTCAAATGGTGGCAGAATTAATCAATGAGGAACACAAGGAATGGAAAGCATCGATGCTGAACCAGATGTTTGAAAGGAAAATTGCAAATGAAATTCTAGCTATCCCTATAGCAGTGCAGACAAAGGCAGATCAATTGATATGGACAGGCAACAAGAATGGGAAATACACAGTAAAAAGTGGTTACAACAGAGTCTACATCAAATCCTCAAAACATGACACAAACAGAGCGTCATCTTCATACCAGCCACCCCGAGTTCTATGGACAAAAATATGGAACCTTTCCATCCCCCCCAAACTGAAAATTTTTCTGTGGAGTCTATGTCAGGATGCAATGCCAACAAAAGAAAAACTCTACCAGAGAAACATCTTACCTGACCCGCTTTGCCCTCTTTGTTCAAAACACCCTGAAACAGTCGAGCATATCTTCTTTCTCTGCAAAACAGTCCACAAATTATGGTCAGATCCAAGATTAAACCTCAGCCACAGCACACAACAGGTTACTAGAATGGATAAGTGGCTGGTAGAATTCTTCGAAACAAAGCTAAACTCACCAGCTGAAGAATTAGTTGCGGAGGTACTCTGGCAAATCTGGAAAAACAGGAATAACCAAGTCTTTCGGGGCAGCAAATCTCAAACAGAGACGATCATTGAAACATCCCTCGTACAAAATCGTGCTTATCAGCGTCGGAACCCAAGCATGAGAAAAGAGACAACAGAAACGGCGAACTCACCTGTGAACTGGACAGCTCCGGAAGACCGAGATCTGAAACTAAATGTGGACTGCTCGTGGGTGGAAGGAGCTGCGCCCAGTTCGATTGCAGGTTTGCTCCGGGATTCCAACGAAAGCATCGTCGATGGTTTCGCCACAGAAGTATACGCCTCTTCCCCTTTGCAGGCGGAAACCCTAGCTCTGCTACAGGGACTGCACATGCTGAAACAGAGAGAAGAGAAGCAAGTGGGGCAAGTACAAGAACGGAGAGGGCGTGTACTTTGCGAAAGTGATTGTTGCACTTTAGTTCAGTCGCTTCTGGGCCGGGAAGAGGCGCCATGGGCCGTGAAGGACCAAATCCAGGATTGTCAACAGCGTCTGGCCCAACTGACAAATGCAAGCATTACCTACTGTTCGAGAGAAGCGAACTGTGCCGTGGACTGGGTAGCAAAGGCTTTTCAGCGTAAAATACTCCCCTCAACGTGGAAGCGAAATCCCCCCCATCCCCTATGGTCTATTTTGTGTTCCGAGTCTAAACTATCTTTCCCTGTAAAGCCAGTTTTTAATGAATGAATGAAAGCAGTATTATCGACCAAAAAAAAAATAAAAAATCACCACAATAAAAGATGAATATAATGGGGGAAGACAACGTGAAGGTATTGTTTTTCCAAAGCCCAAGCCTTAATTTTCAGTGGAATGTTGGCGGCACGCTAGCCTGCCATTATTGCTATTTCTTTTGTACAGGTCAACTAATTTCATTTTATATGCGGTACTGTGAAAGGGCGAAATCAATGCTTGGCATAACATTATAATCGCGGGGTAATTAGAAAAGCGGGTCGTCCAAATTCAAATTCGGGTAAGACAGGATAAAGTCAGATTAAGAATCCATCAAATATCGTCCTGTTTGTAGAAAATTCTACTACATATTTGGTACAAGCTAAGGTAGAATAAAAATCCTTGAAGGTTTTTGAAAATCTCACTTGTCCAATATAAATCAAAGTAAAATATAAAACACGAAATCAGCTATACGTTTGGAATAATGCTAAAGTAACGGTGCTCGGGTGCCGTCATTGCTTGAAGATGACGGTGCAATTTCAACTGCTACTTTCACTTCAAGAAGAACCGGATACTGGATTTGTGTAAGTAAGAAAAAAGGGAAGGTTGCTCAATGGGTTGCCCCGTAAAGGAAAATTAGAATTTTTTTTTTCCCATCCTATCCTCACATGTTCTTTTGAGAATTTTGCAAAGTTAGGAGAAGATTATAAATATAATAAACTAATTCAAATCACATTTTACCACGTTAACTCTAAATTTCTCTTTAGTATGTTTCTTTAGAATATGTTTGCATTTTTCAATTAGAATGTGCTTGCTCGGAATAATCACTATGATGGGGTAGCTCACTATTGTCAATCACCTAGATTTCCCTCTCCCAATTTTTTTTTGTACAATTACCCCTTCTTGGCACGCTAAGATTGAAGTGAAAGTGATTATGGTCAAACTAGTGATTGCCATTGTAATTGTTATCCCGAGCAAGCATTTTCTCAAATTGAAAAATATAAACATATTCTAAAGAAGTTCACTAAAGGGAAACTTAGATTTAATGTTGTAGAATGGGATTTGATTTAGTTTGCTATATTTCTAATGTTTCCATTGCTTTGTAACTCTCATGTTATTTATAGCAATTAAGCGCTAAATTTTATAAAATGGGAAAGAAAGATTTATACCTGACAATAAAAGATCCCACGGAGAAAATTGGGCTGGAGATCATGAGAACATGCGAGGTGAGGATGAAAGAAAAAAGGAAAAATTTCTAATTCTCCTTTCCGGTGCAACCTATTGAACAATTTTCATTTTTTTTTTCATATTTAAACAAATCCAGTAGCCGTTGCTCTTGAAGTGAAAGTAAAGGTTGAAATTGCACCATCATCTTCAAGTAATAACGACACCGTTATTCTAGCATTGCTCATACGTTTAACAGGAGAAGAAAAAGGCTAATCGACGTTGTTCAGTTAGTTGAAAATAGCTAATCGACGAAAAAACTTCATTGGTCAACGAAAACACCCGTAATTAGGAAAATGAATTCATACTTCTGATTAGGGAAACTCATCATTAGTATTCAACCAACCAAACAAAAATTGATTATTTAAAAAATAAATAAATTTCGCTGAAAATATTTCGCTTTATCATATAATTTTTATTTTTTATTTTGAGAAGGCAACACTCCACCAAAGTTTTCCCGAAATTCAGGTGCCCAAATTCCGGGGACAAATCTGAGCCCTCAAAGGGTTCTTCATTCACGGTGAACTCCTGCTTCTCCGACAGGTCCGCCTCCTCGCCGGCCACCGTCCGCCATTGGAACAACCACACCATGTTTGCCACGAAGTACTCCAGGTGCAGCATCGCAAGCCCGTACCCGGGACACATCCTCCTCCCGACCCCAAACGGTATCATCTTTATCTCCCTGCTCCCCGTGATGTCAAACCCGCTCGGTTCTCCGCCACTGTAATTCATGAACCTCTCGGGCTTAAATGCCATCGGGTCCTCCCAGACTTCCGGGCCCAAACCTATCTCCGCCACCATGAAGTTGATGGCCCCGCCCTTGGGGATCACATACCCACCCAGCTCTGCGTCTTCTGTCACCGCGTGCGGCAGCAAGAAGTGCCCCGGTGGGTGGCAGCGCAGCCCCTCCAGTACCACCGCCTTCAGGTAGGCCATCCTCTGCAGGTCCTCCTCCTTCACTTGTTCTGCCCCTTGTCCCACGACTGATTTGATTTCATCGTAGAGGCTCTTCTGGATTTTTGGGTACTTGACCAAGTTGGCCATGATCCATTGTAGTGCCGTGGATGTCGAGTCGTGCCAGCGATGAGGAACTCCCAGCAGAGGCTCACGATCTCCTCCTCCTCTAGCTTCCTCTTCTCCTCGGTTAGCTCCAGGTCCGGGAGCGTGTCCACATACGACACAATCCAATCGCCATTGCCGTCGTTCCCGTCCTCCTTGACTTTGCTCAGTTGCTCTCGCTTGGCCTTGAGTCGAGCTCTGATGAGCGGCATGAGGACCTGTTTCCGACACTCATAGAGCTCATAGAATTCCTTCCACCTCTTCCGGAGGACGAGCTTGCTCAGCCGCGGCCAGAAATTGAGCACGTTGAAGTGCCGTTGACCCAGCAACAACTGTCGCTGAACCCCCTCGATTTGCTTAATCTGCTTCTCCTTGAGCCCATCTCCGAAGTACATGAGGACCAGCAAGCAGAACATGGCGTACTGGAAGTGGTCGACCACGCGGACCACGCCTCCTGGCTGGGACTTGAGCTCTGCCACGAGCATGTTGAGGACCACTGCACGGGTGCGGGAGTAGGAGCGGAGGCGGGAGGGATGGAGGACCTCCGCCGTGAGGTTCCGGCGGAGGAGGCGCCAGTTGGGGCCATAGGAGGAGGTGTTGATGTTGTGCTGGTTGGAGGAGATGAGGCAGGAGGTGGCGGAGGGGGGCGGGCGGTTGGCGAAGACAGCGCCCTGGTGGACAAGGGCCTGGTGGGCGAGGGTCGGGGAGGAAACAAAGAAGGCAGGGTGGGAGCCCATGTGTAGGGTGATGATCGGGCTGAGCGGGCGTGGAGAGAGCGGAGGACAGGCTCGAGCTCCGAGAGGGACTTGCGGAGCCATAGGAAGTCGCCGACGACCGGGAAAGAGAGAGGGCCCGGTGGGAGGCTCTTCTTGTTGGGGGCGGAGGAGAGGAGGCTGACGGCCTTTCTGAAGAGGGCAGCGACGTAGAGGGTGACGAGGATGAGGAACCAGACATCCATCTTTTTGCCAGAGTGACTCTGAGTTTATGAGGTGGACCAAAGTAAGGATTTGCAGGCAAGAGGTCGGGATTTGTTGGTTTCGTATAACATTGGAGATGAGATGACGACTCAGTCGAAAGAGAACGTAATGGATGACGTGCACGAATTAGCAGGGGATTTGATCCGGGGAAATGACATACTGCACAACTGAAAAAAAATCCTTTCCGGCAGTTATAACTTCACAATACCGAACGAGGAACATAAGCATTCTTTAGGATCGTCAGAACATGTCCATGTTCATGGACCTCGCCGAATTAAGAAAGGAAGGAGCTTCAACGTCACACCCTCAAGAAGACTCAACCAATGCGAGAAGACGCAGTGGCGCCGAACTTGGACGAAGAAGATAGGCCGTCCGAAGACGTCGATGTTCGTGTCGGGAATTCGGTTTGGAACTCGACGGGCCGAGTCACCCACTAATACGAGAATCGCCAGAGCTTCCATCTGGGAGCGAGTCGTGTTTACTGAAGTGAACGGTGTAATGGATATGAAGTGGGAATGAAGGTACCGGATATCCCATTGCTGAGATCGGGCGGAGGATCTCAAACCTCCATAGCTTCCATTACCGAGGGTACATAAGAAGCGGAGGTAGACGGCATGCCTTTCAAGGCGGGCCTGCTAGAGCTGGACTTTTTCTTAAGGGGAGAACATCCGTTTATCGTTATCCTTTCAAGAGAATTGATGCGACGAAGATAGTTATCTCAGTTCGCTGACCGACCTACTCCATATTAAAAGTATAGACGAAAACTTCAAAACAAAGCATCCATTACCATTTGAATTGTCACGTCAGAACTAAACTTTAAATAATCGGTGAAGCGATTGAATAACAAATTATAAGTTCTCTTCAATGACATGGATAGAAATGGTGTCATATTGAAATCATGAAATGCCCACTAACCGCGGAACGGTTGAATCATTATATATCAGGTCAAAGCCACTAAAAAATCCTAAATTATGTCCAATGTGAAAGATTTATGCTAATTTTTTCTATAATACTAAAATCCCAAATTTGTACTTGTGTAATGCATTTATTATTTGTCAAAATTTTGTTATTGAAATATCTGCTTACATGATGCCGAAAAGCAAACATCGTTGACATGGGTTCATATGGCTTAAATGAAATATAAACAATGTTGTTTTGATTGAAAAGTTATTTAACGGAATCTTGACCAGGAATAAATATGTTATGTAGGTACAAAATGTAGGATAAGTGTATCACATTTAGTATAGATTAGAGTTTTTGGCATCACAAAAAAAATTCAGAGTAAATGTGTCACAATAGCATAATTTTTGTTTTTTTTTTTAATAACATTTTTCCTTATGGTGTGCCAATGACTTTGAAGAAGAAGAGTGAGGAGGAGGAGAAGGAATGAGAGGGAGAAGGAGGAGCAGGAGGAGGAGTAGGAGAAGAAGAAGCAAAAATAGAAGAATGCAATTGCATGGAAACTTTTTCGATTGAGCCACTACTATGACTTTTGTTCCACAATCATTCAAGAATTCGCTAAGAAACTTAGGCCTCGGTTGGTAACGTTTCTGTTTGTTTTTTTCAATTTCTTTTCTTTTTTTGGTTTTCCGAAACAAAAAAAAGAAAGAATATAAATCCGTTTGGTAATGTCAATTAATTTTTCTATTCCTTGAAATAGAAAAGTGGCCGATGAATAGATTTAAAACAGAAACAAAAAGTAAATAAAAAGAAAAGTAACTTATTGTTTCTAGGAATAATTTCTAGAAATAAGTTATTTTCTTTTTTCTTTTCTTCTTATTTATTGGCTGCCACCCCCCTTTGCCGCTTGCTGTCGGCCGACCACCATTGCCGCTGCCACCCACCACAGCCCATCGCCAATGACCATTGGTGCCGTTGCCTATTGGTTGGCCGACCACCATCGCCACCGCCGCTATCGATCATCTTCTCCAACCTCTGGTCGACCGCTACTGTCGGCCAACCATTGCTGTCGTTGGCCGACCACCGTTGCTGCCCACTATCGTCCACTGTCAATGATTGTCGACGTCGCCACCGGTGGTGGTCAGTGGTGGCGTCGTAGGCAGTCATTAGCAGCGGGGGTCGACAGTGGCCAGTGGTTGACAATGATGGCGGTAAGGAAGAATAAGAAAAAAATTAAAAGAAATTCTATATTACAAAAAAATTTGTAAATTGTACCAAATGCATTTCTATTCTTTTTTCATTTCGAGAATATAAATTTTATGTAGTTACTAAACGTGTTCTTTTATCAAGAAATTGTTTTGAGGAATAGAAATTAAAAAGGATTATTTTTTAAAAGAAATTATTTCATAGAACAGGAGCATTACCAAACGGACCCCTAGTATTTTGAGTTGGTCAGTTCAACCGAGTTCTGATCCAACTTCGAGCATGGCTTTTGGGCCTTTTTTTTTTTGTTGAGTCTAATTTTGGCCGATTCAACGTTGTTTGATCACTGAGGTTTGCCATAATGGCCAACCTCCTCACATGTGTCACGCCCCGAACCTCGAGCACACCAACATCCTACCATGGTCATTCAAATGTGACGCTCCCAGGTTAAGTCGTCGACCCAATCAGTTCTTTAATGCACATGCGGAACATATTATAAAACCCCTGACAATCAAATACGGGATAGAAAAGCAGTAAGCAATTCCACAACATAACACTTTCATAAATCAACGGAGTTACAAATGAAGGCCTACAGCCAAAAGTCTACGAAAGTCCGGCTATTAAAAAGGAACTGTCCTATGACCTACAAGTCGGACACGTTCTCTAATCCTCCTGACTTCACCTTTGCAACTCCTCAAGGCCAACCAAAGCGATCTGGTCGCTTCATCCACAAGGGACCTGAAAATATTGGCCCACAACGAGGTGAGACATTGTCTCAGCAAGTTCACCCCTCTAACCCCCTATTAGAAAGAAAATACACCCCAAGATGGCCTAGTCATGCCACACAGAGAACTTACCTCATCTCAGTTCCTTCCTGCAGGTTAGCACAATTCAAATCATTCAATCATGTTCATATTGCTCAATCATGTGTAGTAATACGAACTTAAACAACTGGAATGCAATAACTTTCAGGTAACCAACAACCACAATGGTCCTAATTATAAGACCGAATCGTCATGACACGTTTCATACCATGCTACACAATTCCGTCCCATAATCCGGCGCGTTAACAACACTCAACATGCGTTCCAATTGTTATTCATTGCCACACACGGGCATAGCCTACTCGCAGTTCGGCTATCTACTGACATTAATGCTAGGCATCGCCTCCCCCCATGGAGCGTGGCTTCGTCACTACGTCGACGGTGTTCCCGAAGGAGTATAGGCCCAGAATCAACTGCAACCCAAGCCCGTTGCGTGGGGCCTCCCAAATAGGGGCAAGTCCAGCTTAACGGCTCAGAACAATTTCTTCTTAACCATCACACAATAAATTCATAATCGGCCCAGGACACTTTGCATTTCACTCAAGGCTCCCATTGAAATAATAATCCTGGCATCTTTTCTTCATATTAAAAACATTCCAGAAATTATTCACGCGTGTGAGGGCACGTTAATTTCGAACCAGAAAAACTAATATCTTACTTTTTCAAACCCTACTGTTTATTATAATCCTTAAAATCCAAATTTCAGTGTTAAACTCGACACCCGGGATTTTATGAATAAAATCCATATTTTTCACAATCAACACTCAATTTGCAATATCCACTCATCAAATTCATAATCTGAATACATAGCAGCGATCGCGAAATTCGAGAATTTAGGATCCCGAAATAATTTTCGGAATTTATTAAATAATTAAATTTATTCAGAAAATTAATTAAATAATAATATTTTAATAATTTCGAATAATATCTATTATTAAATTATTAAATAATTTCAAAATATTTATTTAATCCAAAAATACTTCATTAAAGTCAAATCAAGGCTTATTCTCATATAACCTACTTAGCCTTAATTAAACATACTTTAAACTAAACACACCTTAATCTAATCTACTCTTAAATAAATTAAACTAACCACCTAATAATACTTAACATAAACTAAGCACACCTAAAGCATCATTAACCCTCTAAACGAGGTTTAGTGAGTTAAACTCATCGGAATCGCTTTCCGATGAGTCTCTGGCGAAGACAACGGCAGGGCGGTCGAGAAACCTCCTTGGGGCGGCACCAAAAGAGGACCGGAAGGCGCCTAAAATGGGCCTTGAAGGTCCGGTCGAAGCTAGAAGTGCGGTGGCTGTCCAAGGCCGAACGGAGGGTGCTCGGCGGCCGGTTGTGCGCGGGACCGGCGGAGAGGGATGGCGGTAGCTTGTACAGTCGAGACGGCGGCTCCGACGAGGCTTGCTGGCAAACAGTGAGCAGCGGCTGGATGACGCAGGCGACGGTGCTGGAGGCTCGGGCAGAGGTGGCGTGTTGACCGGCGAGCAGGTGCGCGGGCGCGTGGATGGGCGGCGACCGTGACGGCGATGGCGACGAGCGGGCAAAAGGGAGGACGAAGGGGCATCGGGGCTGGCTGGAACCAGTCGGCCTCCTTCTCTCTCCTCCAATTTCAAAGAGAAACCAAGGTTGAAGATGATGGTGATTGGTTGAAGTGAAATCTCAACTTTTTGAGAGCAATTGTGCACCCTACACTTGTCAAAATCCTCTCCACTTTAGCCCCACCATGACATCACATGATGTCACATTCCACTAACTCAAATCTTACACAACAATCCTTTTCTTCTTTCGCCGTGGCATGAAATTTTCAAAACCTTGTACAACACATTCTTTCAATTTCATTCAATTTCCTTCCAATTGAATTAAATTGAAGTCCATAAATTTAATCCAATGTCGCCACACTTCAATTCACATTTTTACTTAACCATAAAACCATCTTGAGTCCTAAAAGCATGACCAAAAGCGGGCCTACCAATTTTCTCGAACCAAAATAACCATATGCTGATTTTTCACTGAGAACTCGGCTTGCATGAAAAATCTTCTGAAGATGAGTCAACGTTCCTAAAAATATTTGTGACATAACATAACTCTCAATTTCTGAATTCGGGTTCCATTTCACGGTTAATTTTAATTCGGCGCGAATTTAGCGTATCCTAATCTATTGGGTAGCTTTTAAGAATTTTCGTGCATTTGACCTGTGGTTGATTATTTTCAAGTCAAAAAGTACATCTTCGACACATTAGCGACTCTCGGTTGTCGTAGAAATCTCAAGGTTTCAAATACGGACATAGGGTACCAAAACGATAGAAGAATCGGTTTAGTGCCGATCGATAAGAATTGTGCAATTAGGTGGAATCATCCACACTTAATCACATACCTTTGTCGAGTCGACCTTCGATTTCTAATCGATCTTACTGTGTCGTAATGATCTCTTGCAGATTTGCACGGTCGAGCAGTCGTTTCCTAGTCGAATTCTCAAGTCTGATGCGTTAGAATTCCTTAATGGCTTCATCTGATAAACTAGTTATCCCATGAGTGATCAGTTCAGGGAAAAGAACTATAAGCGTGTCGATGAAATGCCCAAATATTTTGATCGAAATCACAACCTGAAATTCAGGATGTCACAACTCTTCCCCTCTTAGTTGCCATGCTCTACATGAACACTTTCTCGTACCTAAATGGACAACATACTTATCGAAACCCTTCATTATCTCATATCCTTATCCTAATTCCATATGGGATGACAATATCTACTTGCGGCCAAGTTCTTAGCAATCCTAGGACCACATTGCCTAGTCTACTTTGTAGCCTCATCTCTTTGTCTGTGCAGCCAAGTCATGACCATAACTTGTATGTCTTCAAGCATTGAGATAATTGGTTTGCATCTGGCATCTATTATCCTCCCATTGAATGTTTCACAGATGTTGTTATTGATGTTATCGCACTTGAATTCCTCGCTAAAGGATGCCCTACACCAATACTTTGGTTCTATTTGGAATAATGCATCATAACATTCCTTTGTCAATTGAAGCAGTTCTTCTTTAGCCATCCTAAAGTCAGCCATATTCGTGTTCTTTGCTAGCTGCCAAAATTACGACTGCAGTTTATCCCCTCTATAGTTCTTTGCCAAATTTGCGTATATGTGTTATGCACACATTCGATATTCGGCATAAGGCAACAACTCAGTTATTGCTGGAACCAGTCCCTACAATAATTTAAAATAAGAAATGTAAGCAAACGACATGTTGATATCAAAAAGCAAACAATTGACCAAATTTTTCAAAAAGCAAACATTACCTTTTGTTGGTCACTCATGAACGCCCACCCTGCCCCATTTGTTGTCTCCAAATCAGTCATCAAATTTTTTAGGAACCATGACCAATTGTCCTTGTTCTCTACCTTCACAACAGCTAAAGCCAGTGGAAACATTTGGTTATTTGCATCTCTTCCAATTGCAGCCAGCAATTCTCCCTTGCACAAGCCCTTCAAAAAACACCCGTCCAATCCTATAATCCGTCTACAACCAGATAAAAATCCTCGTTTGCATGCATCGAAGCAAACATAGAACTTATCGAACTTGGTCCCAATATCAGGAAGTGGTCTCTCCATAACCTCTACATATACTTTACTTGAAGGATTTTGCAGCCTACACTCCCAAGCATAATCCCACAACTGTCCATATTCGCTGCTGTACTGACCAATGAGTATCTTCATCACCTTTTGTTTCGATCTTTTGCATTGATTCCTGGATATATTGATGCCTACCTGCTGCTTCACCAGCATCCTAAACTCAGTACTATTCATCTGAGGCATCAGCTTAATGAAATCAAAGAAGTGCTTGGACAACAATACACTTGTTACCCTTTTATTTTCAAAATTAATGGAACAAGTATGTTCATCTTGGTAGGCTCTAATCTGGAATGATTCACTTCTCCTAACAAACGCGTCATACATCTTCCATGGACAATTTTGCTGCAAACACCTAGCTCTTACAAAGGTTTTAGTGTTTCTAATGAAGTCAATATTCCTCTGTGCAACAATGGAGTTCTTCAGTATAGCTTCCCTAAATTGTTTCACATCTTGAAATTTCATACCTACCGACAAAGTAGGAGAGGCAACTGATGGTTCATAAAAAGGAAACTTACTTTTCCTTCTATGCACAGCTCCTTCATCTTCTTCAAGCTCATCCTGGGAAGTAGTATTCTCGATGCTTTCTTCATAATCAGTCTCCTCGCCAGAAGCACCAGCATCTGTAGGGCCTTCGGTCTTGTTTAGAACTTTATCAGCTACCTGCAAAGCTGCAAACTTATCTGTCAAAAAATCCCTTCGCTTTTTTCTTGACTATACAAACTCCTCGTCATTGTTATCACTTATGAAATTTTCAGCAGGCAACCCTTCTTCATCATCATCATCACTTGATTCAGTTACTTCCCAATCTAATCCAGTGATTGTGACATCACTTATGTCACCATCACTTTGGTGAACTGCATCTGTGCTCCTCTCCTCTTTTCATGTCTATCCTGCCCTCTTTCGACCCTAACGTCAGTACTACCTAGAATACCATCTCATTCTTGTCCTACTTAGGCGCTCTCTCCATCATCATCTTCGTCCTCACTTTCACTATTGTACTCAACATATATTTTTACCTCTTCACCATGAAGATAATGGTATATAACATCCCTAAAACCATTATCATCTTCTAAGCTTCTCAAACCATCTCTTAAGCCTTTCCCAGGAATACAATACAACAACTTCTGAACTTTACAAGGCAAATAAGTCACTATATCCCTAACAAATCCTATATAAGATGCATTATTTATTTGGACAAAGATGGTGCCGTCATTTCCACCCTCATACTCCCACTCATCCTCCCTAATCACAAAATCCCCACCGTAGTAAACTATGACAGCGACATAATCTTTGTCATAAGCCATTTTTGCACCAAGAATAAGAAAAAGAATAATTAGTTTTTGGGACCACATCCACAAACAACAATAGGTAATTGCACATGGGAGTCCCCCCACTCTCATGGACTTTATTAAACAGAGGTCCACACACTGACAATATGCCCCTACATGATAGCCAAAAAAGAGGTCGCCACTTTAATTATTTGTCTTCCCTTCCCTTAAAATATTAACAAAAAACAAAGGTCCCCACACTGACAATATGCCCCTACATGATAGCCAAAAAAGAGGTTGCCACTTTAATTATTTGCCTTCCCTTCCCTTAAAATATTAACAAAAAACAGAGGCCCCACAACAAGCACATCCCAAGCAATTTTGTCTACTATCTTTTGCTAAACTAAACCTGCGATGTGAGAATGTACATCAACTTAAGCAAATCTATTTTTCCTGTGAAAACACATACAAAAAATTAAGGAAAGCTCGATGTAAAAATATAGGGTGAAAGTTCCGTTTCTCATCCAGCTAGGAGAAATCATACCCTACGCTATGATGTTTGGCCATTAATATATTGTGTCAAGAGGTCATTACACAAACCAAGAGAAATTCAGAGGAAAATCCAAGCCCTGAATTTATCCATTGCACAATAGATTGATACCACATGTCAAAAGAGCTAATAGTTTATAAACTTTAAAAGGAGGTACTTACATGTGGTTTCAAATATGTCCCTTATAGGTAAACGAACTTATATAAAGTATCAAAAAAAAATTTACACTCCTTAATGTTCCCTGTTTATATGTTGACTATTTGATTAGAAACAACAATCAGGAAAGAAGAGTAAAAGAACCAAAAGATCACAATTAAGGGAACAAAAGCAGATTGATAGCAAAGTTGCGTGTTCTTTGCAGAGCACTTGAGGGCCATCATTTCACACCTTCCACCTTAATCTATCTATCGTATCCCACCTGATTCAATATTTCGTTTCACTCAAACACACTAGTTCCTAGTTCCACCTTATTCAATATTTCGTTTCACTCGAGCATTGACTGTAGAAATCATCGACCGAGGCGAGCATCTCCACTCAAGGGAGTAGTGAGACAGAGCGCGCGCATTTTAATAGAAACTACGCAAGCCAACACGCACAACTCGAGCACAACACACCCACCTCACCGCCCGAAGGTCCGATCAGCACATTTCCTCGTTGAGCCGCAAATTTTCCATCGAAGCCCTAATAAAATAATCGAGCCCTAATTTCATCACAGGGGAGGGGGAGAATGGGCTGAACCTTGGGGAGCAATGATGGTGAGCGGCGGCGACGACCAACGATGGTAAGCGGCGACGATGACCAACAACGACGACTGACGACGGCGATCGATGACCACCTTTGGGCATGAACGGCGACGGAGAGAAGGGCTTGAGATCTAGTGTGAACGCGGACGAGGAGAAACGGCGACGGCCAAGTCTACTTAAGCCAAAATAACCTATACGACGTCGTTTAACACCAAGGAAAAATGACGTCGTTTAGGTCAGCTCAGTTAGTGTGGATGGACGACGTCGTTTTTGTTGTCCACATGGGCTTTTTTTTTTTTAAACGTTTGCCACCTTAGTAAAAGAAGTTGCCGGAAAATGCCATATATGCAATTTGGCTGGATTTTCTCGCCGATAGCACTCAAGTGATCCATCTTGCTCCAATTTTGGAACTTAAGTATCACTTTCGTAAGTTATGGCACTTAATTGTCTCTTTGTGCCAAGTTATGGCATTTTTGGGGTCCACGAGTCGTTCTTTGAGGAATTTTTGCAAACACCTCGAGGGTTCCCAAATAAAGAAGTAGGTACATTAGAGAGAGAGAGAGAGAGAGTGTGTGGAAAGCGTTCATTTATGGGAATATATTTAGAAGGCAACAATCGACATAAATTTTCCGAATTTCAGGTGCCCCCTAATTCCTGGAAGAAATCTGGGCCCTTAAAGGGTTCTTCATCACCATGGTGAACTCCTGCTTCTCTGACAGGTCCACCTCCTCGCCGACCACCGTTCGCCACTTGAACAACCACACCAGGTTCGCCACGAAGTACTCCAGGTGCAGCATCGCGAGCCCGGATGCAGGGCAGATCCTCCTCCCCACCCCAAATGGCATCATCTTTATCTCTTTGCTCCCCGTGATGTCGAACCCGATGTCTATGCCTCCGCCACCGGAGTTCAAGAACCTCTCAGGCTTGAAGGCCATCGGGTCCTCCCAGATTTCTGGGTTTCGACCCATCTCCGCTACCATGAAGTTGATGGTTGCGTCCTTTGGGATCGCGTACCCGCCTAGCTCTGCATCCTCCTTTACCGCGTGCGGCAGGACGAAGTGCGTCGGCGGGTGGCGGCGCAACCCCTCCAGTACCACGGCCTTTAGGTAGGCCATCCTCTGCAGGTCCTCCTCCTTCACTTGTTCCGCCCCTTGTCCCACGACTAATTTGATTTCATCGTAGAGCCTATCTTGGAGTTCTGGGTACTTGACCAGGTTGGCCATGATCCATTCCAGTGCTGTGGACGTTGTGTTGGTGCCGGCACTAAGGAACTCCCAGGAGAGGCTCACAATCTCGGCCTCCTCTAGCTTCCTCTTCTCCTCTGGCAGCTCTAGGTCCAGGAGCGTGTCCACGTACGGCACGATCCAATCTCCATCGCTTTCATTCCCATCCTCCCTGGCTTTACTAAGATGCTCTTGCTTGGCCTTGAGTCGAGCTCCGATGAGTGGGATGAGAATGCGTTTCCGACACTCGTAGAGCTCATAGAACTCCTTCCACTGCTTCCAGAGAACGAGCTTGCTCAGCCGCGGCCAGAAATTGAGCACGTTGAAGCGCCGTTCAATCACCAGCACCCGTCGTGAAACCTCCTGGATCTGCTTAATCTGCTTCTCCTCGAGCTCATCTCCAAAGCACATGAAGACCAACAAGCAGAATAGGGCGTACTTGAAGTGGTCGATGACGCGGACGACGCCGCTAGGCTGGGCCTTGAGCCCCGCCCCAAGTATGTTGAGGACCCGTGCCCAAGCGCGGGAGTAGGAGTGGAGGCGGGAGGGATGGAGGGTTTTTGTCGTGAGGTTTTGGCGGAGGAGGCGCCAGGTGGGTCCGTAGTTGGCGGCGTTGATGTTGTGCTGGTTGGAGGAGGTGAGGCGGATGGTGGCGGAGGGCGGGGGGCGGTCGGCAAAGATGATTCCACGGTGGACGAGGGCCTCGTGGGCAAGGGCTGGGGAGGCAACGAAGACGTTGGGTCGGGAACCCACATGGAGGGTGAAGATCGGGCCGTAGTAGGCATGGAGGGAGCGGAGGACAGGCTCGAGCTTCGAGAGGGACTTGCGGAGCAATAGGAAGTTGCCGATGACTGGTAAGGTGAGGGGGCCCGGCGGGAGACTCTTCTTGTTGGGGGCGGAGAAAAGGAGGTTGAGGGTGGCTTTGAGGAGGGCGGTGACAGAGAGGGTGACGAGGATAAGGAACCAGATTTCCATCTTTTGCCGGATTGACTCTGAGGTCTTGCCAAGAAGTGGGAAGTTGTCGGTTTCATATAAAGATTGGAGATGAGGCTGACGACTTAACGCAAAGAGACGTAATCAATAAACTCCATGAATCAGCAGTGGAGTTTACCCAATGAAATGATATCTTCGCAATTATTAAAAAAAAAAAAATCCTTTTCTATGCTTATTAACTTCAATACGCTGTAAGAGGGACGTGAGCTTTCTTGAGGATCGTTGGAACATGTTCATGAATCTCGTTGAATAAAATAAGAAAAAGGCTTCAACATCACACCCTCAAGAATATTCAATTGATGCTAGAACACACGGCCGGACTTGGACGGCAAAGGATCGAAAAGTGTGAAAAAATTGGTTCGGTTATGAACTTGGAGGGGTCCTGTTTACTGAAGTATGCGGGAACTGTTGGGATAAAATACGCAGAAACGACAGAATTTTGCAATTTACGTCAACGCGAAATCACTAGAGAAATAAACGAGAAAAATAAGGACACCAGAAATTTACGTGGTTTGGTCCGAGTATTGGTACCTACGTCCACGGGGAGAGCCCGCAGCTTATAATCCACTATAATCGGAGAATCATAGTTTATAATCGCTCAAACGCTCAAGTGTTTCCCATACTTAGATTTAACCCCAAACCCAAAGTGTTTATAAATAAACAACTCACTTGGGTATAAACTCACGGCACAAAAATTATCCGATGTTCAAGCTCAAACGAAAAACACACGTGGCTCCTTTCTCTCGTAAAGTTGCAGCGGGTTCTTCCTCGTTGGCTTCGGCGGCATCCAATGAAAAAAAGAGAAGACCTGCAATTTATTTCCCTTTTATACATATGTCCCAAAAGTCAAATTTTTGACTTGGGCCCACCATCACTAGGCTTCACGCGTAGATTGTGTGTGTGTGCCCAGAGTCAACACTTTGACTCTAGGCCCGCCTATTTCTTTTTCACGCGTGGGCAGCCCACACGGCTTCTTTCTTTATGTAAAGGATTCCGCAGCAAAGAGGAAACTTTCCTCACTTTTTATTTTATTTTATATTTCCTCTTTTCCAGCGAATTGTGTTTTGTAAACGTTCAAACTCGAGACATAATTTAACAATTCTCCACATTGACTCGATGTTTGAAACCAAGTTATAGTGCTCATCATCCATGCTACTCTCCCAATGCCCCAACGGGTCCTCACTCTCCACAGATGCCAATAGAGCTTAAGTAGAGCTTGAGCTTCACCAAAGGAATAGATTTAGTCATCATGTCTGCCGGGTTATCTGCTGTAGCAATCTTTTTAACAGTAACAATACCCTTAGCTAAGACATCTTGGATGAAATGGTACATGATGTTGATATGTTTTGTTCATTTGTGATAAACTGGATTATACGCCAAATATGTCATACCTTGGTTATCACAGTGTATATCCACACTTTTCTGTTCTAATCCAATGTCCAAGAGCAAACTTTGTAACCATATCACCTCTTTCGCTACAAAGGTTAGTGCCATGTACTATGCCTTAGTCGAAGACAAGGCAATGTGATCCTGTAAGGACGCTTTCCAACTAACTGCACCACTTGCTAGAGTAAACACGTACCCTGCTAAAGATCTGCAGTCATCCAAGTCACTGGCGTAATCCAAATCCATAAAATCAGTGGTCTCACTGCCATTGCTGTTCCTCCAATACACTATACCCACATCTGTTGTCTCCTTCAAATATCTGAGGATCTACTTCACAGCTTCCCAATGAGTTTTACCAGGACGCTTCATATAGCGACTAACCACGCTCATAGCTTGTGAAATATCAGGTCTAATGCACACCATAACATACATAATACTACCCACGACACTAAAATAAGGAACACGAGACATATGCTCCTCCTCCTCCTCAGTCTGCGGTGATAATTTATCTGAAAGTTTAAAGTGCTTCGCTAAAGGTGTACTTACAAATTTTACTGACTGCATATTAAAACGTGCCATGATCTTCTCAATATATTTCTTTTGAGATAGACGTAAAACTCCTGCAGTCCTGTCACGCAAAATCTCCATATCAAATATTTTCTTTGCAGAACCTAAATCTTTCATATCAAATTCAGCATTTAACTGCCTCTTCAGCATATCAATATCAGACATATTCTTAGCTTCTATCAGCATATCATCAACATATAAGAGTAGATAAATCAAAGAACCATTCTCCAATCTCCCATAGTAAACGCAGGTATCCATATGACTTTTTGAATAGTCTTGACTAGCCATGAAAGCATCAAAACGTTTATACCACTACCTAGGAGATTGTTTTAGCCCATACAAAGATTTCTTCAACAAGCAAACATGATCTTCTTTACCCGGAAATAGCAAATCCCTCTAGTTGCCTCATGTAAATTTGCTCCTCCAACTCATCGTGAAGAAACACAGTTTTTACATCTAGCTGTTCTAACTCGAGATCCTGCAAAGCAACTAAGGCAAGTAAAACACGAATAGAAGTATGTCTTACCACAGGAGAGAACACCTCATTGTAATCAATGCCCTCATGTTGTGTATACCCCTTCGCCACAAGTCTCGCCTTATACCTCGCTGCCTCGACACTGGGAATGCCCTCTTTCCGTTTGAAGACCCATTTACTTCCGACAATCTTTTGGCTCTCGAGTACTTTGACCAACTCCTATGTCTGATTTCGATGAAGTGATCCCATCTCTTCACTCATAGCCCCTAGCAACTGCGATGACTCCGAACTAGTCATCGCCTCAGAGTAAGACAAATGCTCATTTGTCTCCACCTCATCACCTACAGTCAATGCATAAGCAATATCTGTATAACCATAACGTACCGGTGATTTAATTTGCCTTCTCTGCCAATCTGCGACTATAGTGTGTTGTGGCTTTGCTGGTTGATTACTATCACCGACTTCAGGAATTGCGGCTTCATCTGCAGTCTCAACTTCTATTACCTTCAAGGTCTCTGGAGTCTCCACCTGAAGCTCCACCTCACTAATGACACCATGATCTGCCTTCTCTACTGATTGTGTCTCAAAACTCCTTTGTTGAAGCATTGCAGTCTCGTCGAAGATCACATCTCTGCTGATTAGAAAATTGGGTAATATAAGATCGGTGCATCACAGCTGGTAGCCTTTCACCCCATGTGCATAACCCAGAAATATGCACTTTTTCACCCTCGGCTCAAGCTTACTATCACTCGCATGAGCATACGCAGGACATCCGAATATACGTAATCCAGAATAATCAACAGGTTTCCCTAACCATACTTTCTCACGAGTCTTCCACTCGATAGCAGATGATGGAGATCGATTAACCAGGTAACATGCCATGTTTACTACTTCGGCCCAAAATTCCTTGCCTAGTCTTGCATGCGAAAGCATGCATCGAGCTCACTCAAGCAAAGTTATGTTCTTCCATTTTGTAACGCCATTCTGCTGTGGTGTCCCAGGTACTGTGCGGTGTCTCACAATATCTTATTTCTCGTAGAACTCGGTAAAATCTTTACCACAGAACTCCATGCCATTATCGGTTCTTAGGTACTTGATTTGTTTATCTAACTGCTTCTTAATTAATGCCTTAAATTTCTTGAACCGATCGAACACTTCATATTTGTGCTTCAGAAAGTATATCCATACCTTCCTCGAATAGTCGTCGATAAATGTCAGCATATATCGGGCACCTCCTTTCGAAGGAACCAAAGACGGGCCCAAGACGTCTGAATGAATATATTCAACTGGTCATTTGGTCAAATGAATAGCTGCAGTAAACTTAACTCAGTGCTACTTCCCATAGATGCAGTGCTCACATAAGTCCAGCTTCCCTGTCTTATGACCCTTCAACAACCCCTTTTCACTCAGTATCGTCATACTTGCCTCACTCATGTGCCCTAAACGTATCTGCCATAATTGAGTCAAGTTAGAGTCCGACTCACCTGATGAAACTGCAGCGGTTCCGGTCACGGTCTCTCCCAGTAGATGATAGAGAGTATTCATTTTCTTCCCTTTCATCACTATCGTGGCACCTCGGGAGATCTTCATTACTCCACCTTCAGCGGCATACCTACACCTGATGTCATCAAGTGTCCCAGAGAAATAAGGTTCTTCTTGAGCTCCGATACGTGCCTCACATCTGTCAATGTGCACACCACCCCATCGTGCATCCGAATCCGAATTGTTCCTATTCCTATAGCCTTACAGACTGCATTATTCCCCAAAAGAACTCTATCACCATCTGCAGTTTGGTAAGTAGTAAACCGGTTCTTATGAGGCGTCATATGATAAGAACACCCTGAATCCAGCACCTATTCGTCACCTAACAAAGTAGCAGTCACACATAAGACAGCTTCTGCATCACTATTGCTCCATTCGGCAACGTTTGCCACACTGCTTATGGCATTTTGCCTTTCAATTTTATTCCTCCGCTTTGGACAATCTCTCCTAATGTGCCCCTTCTCGTGACACTCAAAGCACTTCACGCGTCCCTTGGACTTTCTATGGCGTGATTTTGATATGCTTTTACCTCTGCTGCTACTAGGCTCTCGATGTTGTTCTCTACCCCGAATCATCAGTGCTTGCGTTGCTCCTTGCGCCAGACCGTCATCTCGCAACTTTCTCTGTCACTCTTTAGAGAATAAGGCGTATTTTACCTCTTCTAAGGTAATTGTAGTACGCCTCTGCAACAGTGAATCAGTAAAGTGCTCCCATGACTATGGTAAAAAGGATAACAACATCATGCCCTGTTCTTCATCATCAAGTATCTTACCGACGTTCTTCAGATCCAACATGAGTTTAGTAAATTCATCTAGGTGGGTTCTGATAGACGTACCTTTAGTATATCTAAATTGAAACATCTTCTTCAACATGTACAAGTGATTGTTCAAACCTTTCTTTACATAGAGTGCTTGAAGTTTTGCCCATAACGCTGCGGCATCCTTCTCCTCAACAACCTCTATTAAGACCTCATCCGACAAATTTAACAGGATTATGCTCTTTGCTTTTTCCATTAGCTCTACCCTCTTTGAGGTTTTCATTATAATAAGCAACTCATCTTCACCATCCAGTGCCTTGGCCAAACCTTGTGTTGTCAGTAATGCCCGCATCTTGATGCTCCATAAGATAAAATTGTTGCTCCCGTTAAACTTCTCAATTTCAGATTTCCTCTCAGACATAATTGCAGTAACAAAATTTTCAGATAATAATCAGACAAACAAACGCTTCAAATCACAATCAAGAAATCCAACCCCAAGCTCTTATACCAATTGTTGGGATAAAATACGCGGAAACGACAGAATCTTGCAATTTACGTTAACGCGAAATCACTAGAGAAATAAACGAGAAAAATAAGGACATAATAAATTTACGTGATTCGGTCCTAGTATCGGTACCAACGTCCATGGGGAGAGCCAGCAGCAAATAATCTACTATAATTGGAGAATCGGAGTTTACAATCGCTCAAACGCTCAAGTGTTTCCCACATCTAGATTTAACCCTAAACTCAAAGTGTTTATAAATAAACAATTTACTTGGGCATAAACTCAAGGCACAAAAATTGTCTGATGTTCAAGCTCAAACAAAAAACACACGCGGCTCCTTTCTCTCGTAAAGTTGCAACAGGTTCTTCCTCATTGGCTTCGGTGGCATCCAATGAAAAAAAGAGAAGACCTGCAATTTATTTCCCTTTTATATGTGTGCCCCAAAAGTCAAATTCTTGACTTGGGCCCACCATCGCTTGGCTTCACGCGTAGATTGTGTGTGTGTGCCTAGAGTCAACACTTTGATTCTGGGCCCACCTATTTCTTTTTCACGCGTGGGCTGCAGTGGCTTCTTTCTTTACGTAAAGGATTCCGCAGCAAAGAGGAAACTTTTCTCACTTTTTATTTTATTTTATATTTCCTCTTTTCCAGCGAATCGCGTTCTGTAAATGCTTAAACTCGAGATATAATTTAACAGGAACGAAGGCACTGAAACGACATTGATGAAATTGGGTGGAGGATCTCGAACCTTGATAGCTTCCATTATGGAGGAGAGAACGTAAGAAGCGGGTGCAGATGCTGTGCCTTTCCGTGTGGGCCTGCTAGAGCTTGACGTCCTCTTGCTTGCATTAATTTCTCACTATTCTTCTACGAGAATTGATCAAGTTTAAAAATTTGTCCACGTTGACACTAGACACACCACCGTGCCACATAGGACAGCTGAGGTTGACTGGACCATCTTATCAGTAATTTCTTATCAAAAATAGCCAAAATAATTATATTTATAATTCGTTAATAGGTTTATGACTGAATTAGTACCATTGAAAGGTTTATAACTAAATTGACAAATTGTCAAAAGGATATAAGACTAAATTGGCACAATTAAAAGGTTTATGATAAATTTAGTGACAATACAGTAGGTTTGGAGGTTTTTGGACAATTTTCCCTTTTAATTTTTGTCCTTCTTATGGTGAAAATGTTATTTTTATAGCATTAGGTTATTCAAGTATCTTTTTTAACATTAGTTAGAGCTAAAATAATAGCTTGCCCGTGGAGATTTCCATGCGCATGCTAACATGATGACTATGAATGAACCTTAAAAAAACGAGGTAAAGACAAATAATCACCATTTTCGAACTCAGATCCTTCGTCTACAAGTTTTCATCATCGGTATATAGTAAACACATAACCTCTGCCCTATTAAATACAACCAGAAAAGAGCTCATGCAAATATTCAACTTTGAACAAAAATTTGATAAAATCCCAATTTTCTTGTGATCCTCAATTGAATCATGTCTTGTTATAAAAAGAATCATACCCAACACGTATTTTCCAGTTTTAGAAGTGTTTATACGACTTTCATATGTAACGATACGAAACTAGTACATAAATATATCACATAATCCCTAAAAGATAAGGTAAAAGCCAGCTGAAATTCTTACTCTATGAAATGTTCAATGCATCTACGGAATCTATAATTCGATGTGCTTCTTCTTGGCATGATTCAAAGGCAGAGCAGGATCTAAACCGTCCATGCATAGCTATGCACAAATAATGTTACAGATATAAATAATGACCTCATGGTTATCAACCCGTAAATTGCATGTTTTCTCTCTCGCGAAAGTTCATCCGCTCCTGTTGCTACTGCTGATGGTGGTGTTGCATCAGCAGTTGCTGTTGCTGGTAGTGTCGCTGGCGGCGCATCGACGGTTTCTTCTCCTCCATATCTCTCTGCAGAAAATAGGGATTTGGACTTTATCAGACTACACTAGAGAGAGCCATTTGCAAGAATCTAAGAGTGCGACATGGATGGAGGTGGTGAAGGAGGTGATTGATTAGCTAATGAATTGAACCGGAAACGATTAGGGTTTTTCGTTATCGCAAAGCAGCTGAAAGTTTGGAGAGAGAGGAGAGAAAGGGTAAGAAGAAGAAGAAGTCACTGTGCGGCGCGACCAATCAATCTCACTGGTCGCAGTGTTCTCACAATTCCATGGAAGCTCTTTGGGCGGGGCCTTGCCTCGTGCTGATGGGCTTCTATGTAGTCAGCCCAAGCCCATGTCCAAAATTTAAGTCGTGCCTGCATTTTCACTCGGCTTTTATTCCACGACCATTCCTAGAAATTTGCCAAGAGCACGAGTGTGGCCAATTTCAAATTTCAAGAGTGACCATGTTGTAATCAGGGGTGTCAAAAACCCGACCCGACCCGACCATGAACTGAGTATGGAATAAGATGATTACATGTTTCGGATCTTAATATTGTTTGGGTAACAATTACAAAACAAGCAAGCAAACATGTTTCGGTTAGGTTAGGGTTGAAACAATGTTCGACCTCCAAACACCTTATTGACTCTAAACACGTTATCTCACCCAAACACTCCTCACCCAAATACGTTCTCCTCCTCCCTCTCAGAAGACCCTGCAACTATCTTGCCTACTACCGATGACTGCACCTTCCAGCGCCTCAACCACCCCAACCTTGCCCTCCGAAGCTGCCGGCATGAAAGGCGCCGTAGAGGTCCCCCAGCCAGCCAACGTCACCATCTTCAAGTTTGGGTACATCGCCGCCACCGCTGACAAGGTCACCCTCACCAGGTACTGCCTTGTCTCCGACGACCTCGAGCCTTGCCTCCGGGAGGTCTTACCCACGGTCGGCTCCGAGTGCCGCAGTTCCACGTGGTCTTTTGAGAGGGAGGAGGAGGAAGGGAAGCGACCCTGCTTTTCGGTGTCCTGCTTTGTATAATAAGAGTGTGAACTGTGGAGATTCTCGTTCGGTGTCTTGGATTGAGGGGAAAAAAGATATGATTTTGCTTTTATATAGATTATGACTGCTGAGGATGATGATTCATATGAGCTTCTTGTTCTGTATCTGGATTGGGTAAGAAATTTGACTCCATGATAATACACTCTCAGGAAAACGAGCAGCTTTCGTGAAATAAATATGAGTAATGCTGTGAATGGACATTGATATTGATAAAATAGCATTGATTCGATGTTTGCACTTGCTCATTCCTCAGATAACAACCTGCTAGCGACACCCTGAAATTGTTCAACTTGGAGACAAAATGCACATGAACTTGTCTAATATATAAAGTTTGCAGTTACCTGATGCAGAGTTTCTCTTGATTCTGCACCACGAGATTGTAATGTTGTCGAAGTCTCGATCTTCACAATTCATCCGTAAACCAAAAGAGAAAATGTAGAGAACGAGGTGAGAGCTAGGCAAAATCAGCATCCTCCGTCATGCCCGCATGGTAATTCCTTATGATTCATGATGAGAAGAAGCTCCAATCCAAATTTGGCATTGCCAATGCTAAGACACGCAAGAGAGGCTCCCTCCATAAGCTCAGTTGCATTCAACTTGATAAATCATCGGTAGTGTCTGAACGATAATGAATGCTTTTAGAATCTTTTAGATGGATCTTGCACATATCCTCAATTTTAAAATATAATGCAAGAAGCCTACAACTTAACTTTCATTTTGGGGATTGGGTCCCCTTTGCCGGTTCACTTCTTATGCAGAACGTAAAATCAACAATTGCATTTCTGTTTTGTTAACTAGAATCTCACTCCAAAACTGAGGAACGACTGTTACCTTCCTTTGCCAAATCAGTTAATGTTGCAAACCAATTTTCGCTGCAAGAGTTTCTGATCTTGGCTGCTTCGCTACGTTTACACCTTGTTATTCAGCTGGTTTCTCCTAACACTTTCACAAAACAGCTCAATCTTCTTTCTGTTGACACCTAATTTTAGCACATCTAGAAAAATAAAGAAAATAAAAATTGCATTGGAACAAATAAAAGGAAAAAATGAAAAAAAAATGGGGAAAATCGATTTGATTGATTATGCATGGAAATTTGAAATTCTGATGGATATTTAGATTTTGATAAATGCAGAAGCAATTAAAAATCAGGTGAATAAAGGGCAAGGATTTTGATTAAATGGAAGGAATCGGTGCAAAATCGACCTGATTGCGAAATCATGCTCTGATTTGCAGCCATGACTTAATGCAATAGAAGATGGAAGTTTGAAATTTGCCATAGAAAGTGGCTGTTCGGAACCACAATAAAAGGAGTTGACCTGCACAGGGTTAAAGAGAGGGTGTTTTTCAAAAAATTGAGAGCAAAGAAAAATCGAAAAAAAAAAATTCGTGAGAAAGGGAGGTCAGAGTTCAAAAGAAAAATTTTTCTTTCGGTTTCTTTGGTCGTTCCTTTTGAGAATGGTCAAAGTCAACAAAGCTGGCATCCCTTTTTGTTGAAAGAAGACAGAGAAGGAAAAGAAAGAAAGAAAAAAAAAACAAAACCAAAAATACTGTTCATCATCCTCGCCGCTCCTCGTTGCCCAACCCGTTGTGCAGTCGCCGATTTTGCGCTAGCCACCACACCAACACCTCCTGCGCGTCTCTGCCACTGTCGCTCCGCTACGCCTGACGCCAGAAGCCACCGCTCCTGCATCGAGCACCACCTAGCCGACGCCCGGGCTCTGCCACTGACCCTACACCATCTCCGTCGCCACCTCTGCTCGAGCACCAACGACGCCAGCGGTCAAACTCCCAGCGTCGCCACTGCTCGCCGCCGCTGCCCCCCGACGCTGTCGCGCCTGCAGCGCCCACAACCCAGCACTAGCAGCCCGTGCTGCTTCCGCGTCGCTCTGCGCTTGCTGATCCGTCCCTTGTTGCTCGAGACACCGACCACCACCGTGCCAGCACCACCCCTCGCGTTGCCAATAGCCCTTGAGCACCTGTGCCTGCTGATCCGCCTCTGCCGCGTCTCCATGAGCGCCACCGCCTTGCCGATCCGCCCGCGACAACTAGGCGCCTCCTTTCGCCGCTCGCCGTTGCGATAGCTGCTCGCCGCCCAATCCGCCACATCCCCGCTGCCCTAGTCCCGCACCCAGCTCCGTCGGTTGTCTCCTTCACCCGTGTCGACGCGCTCTTTGCTCTCCTCCATTATTATTATTATTATTATTATTATTATTATTATTATTATTATTATTATTATTATTATTATTATTATTATTATTATTATTATTATTATTATTATTATTATTATTATTATTATTATTATTATTATTATTATTCCTTTATTTATGTTATTTTATTATTATTTTTAAAGTTTCAATATTATTGTATAGGGAGGTGATTTTCATTTTATGCATATTCTAGACATTATCCGCTAGGGGTGAGCATCGGTCCAGGGTCAACCATGGACCGACCCTGGATCGGCCCAACCCTGCCGGTCCTGGTTCGGTTCTTAGGGAGATTGGGTCGATCCTTGGTCCTAGAATTCCTAGACCAACACTGTGTGGGTCGGTCCTCAGTCCTGAGAGTTCCGGGTTGGTCCAACCCGGACCAACCCTAACTCAATATATATAATATTATTTATAATTTTTTTACATAAAGAAAATCTTAAAATAAACGACGTCAACAACATTAAACAACTCTTTAGTAAAGAATTCAAGTAATTTTATATATTTTTTGGTAAATAAAGTAATTTTATATTGTTATTTAATAACTTAAGGCTTTTAATGTCTTTTGCAACGTCAATAATCATAATTTATGGAGGAAAATGTTTTTGTGAAGAGTCCTCACGGTGTCCAACAAGGCACCTTATGGCATCATTCTCTACTATTGGTTCTCTTATGTCTTATTTGTCCTTTTAGTCTTCAATTTGCCAAAATCAAAAGATCGTCACTCGACACTTGCTTTGCTCGTTTTGGGTCACTCATGTCGCTCGCCGCTTGATGCTCACTTGGCTTGTTGCTCATTGCTCAACATTCGATGCTCATTCTGTTCGACGCTCACTCCACTTGACCCTCACCGCTTGTGTTCCTTAGCTGACATCGCTCATCATCGAACCCATTGGATCGGTATGATCCTTGGTTCCCCTTTCAAGGAGTACAAAAAATGAAATAAAAAATTATTGGTTGAACCGGACCGAACCCATCGGATTAGTCCGATCCTCAATCGCTTTTTTAAGGAGTACAAAAAATGAAATAAAAAATTATTGATTGGTCTGGGTTGACCCTGGGACCGGACCGAACCCATTGGGTCGGTTCGGTCCTTGGTCCCAAGCTTAATAGGGTCGGTCCTCGGTCCCAAAAATTGAGGACTGACACTGTACGGGTTGGTCTTAGGGTTAGGGGGTGAACCGGCCCACCCCGGACTATGCTCACCCCTATTATCCGCAGGGGTTTTGTCCAAAATTATTGTAATTATTAATTTGATCCGTAAGACGTCGGATCATTTTTTTGGTTACATTAATTTATGGGCATTTTGGTGGTATTTTGATTATTAAATCATTATAATTATTAATTTGATCTGTAAGACTTCGGATCGGGTTTTTAATTATTATGAATTTTTTTATATGTCGTGATGTTTAGGGTTAGAGTAATTGTTAATTTAACCTGTGAGATAACATGTTATTTTTTCGATTACTTTAATCCTTTATTTGTTGAATATCTTGATTGTTTAGATTCAATGTTTATTTGATAATTACTTGTCTTGATAAAACACTAAAAAATCAAAAAATCAAAAAATCAAAAAATCAAAATCTTGCATCAAAGCATGTAGGTTTAGTAAATTTTTTTTTTTTTTTTTTTTTTTTTAAGGATTACATTTGTTAGGATTGCATTTTTAGATAATTTTTCTGAAATAGATTAGGGTTAGATCAAAATAACCTTTTAAAATAAGATCTTAGATAATGTTTGCACATTTTAGTAATTCCATTTTCCTAAAAGAATATTTTTCTAAAATAGGATAGGGTTTAAGTCAAATTAATCCCTAAAATAAATTAGAAAATTATTCATTTTAGATAGTTTAATTAGGTTTTTTTATTAATTCCGAATTTTAATAAAAAAATATAATAAAATATTAGGTGCATATTAACTAGTTTGTATAATAGGATCATTTAATTAAAATTTGTTTATTATTTAAAGTTAGATCATTAGGTGCATATTAACTAGTTTGCATAATAGGATCATTTAATTAGAATTTGTTTATTAGTAAAGTTAGATCATGAGGTGCATATTAACTAGTTTGCATAATAGGATCATCTAATTAGAAATTTTTTAGCAAAACTAGGTCATGTAGTTAAAAATGCATTTTTTTATAAAAGAATTCTAATTTCAAAGAAAACCCAAAAAAAAAAAAATCATTTGTTTTGTGTGATTTGCTTTGTGTGATGCAATTTATTTATTTATTTATTTTATTTGAATGTTTAATAGTGGATGAGCATCCGTGTGGTCATCATACTTGCATGATAGTAATTTAGGTTAAAATAAATCAGCTGCCTACAAAAAACATTTTTGAAAATTAAAAAGAAATGGTACCAAAAGGGCATTAGAGAAATCTAGTGTAACTAAGTCCCCGTACCCTTAGTCTCGGGTTCGTAGGAGTAAAATAATCATTCCATTATTTTACTTAGGTGTCTAATCGACCTACCATAAACCAATTAATGGCGACTCCTAGATAATAATCATTTGCATGTTAAATATTTGAACTTAAGTCACGAATTGGTATGGGCTTCGGAGAGTCCAAGCTAAGTCTAAAAGACTTAGTAGTCCATTAGCCTAAACCTAGGTGGTGCACCCGAAATTTAGGTCGCGACAGCTTGGCAACTCTGCTAGGGATTTGTGTTAAAACACTTAGTGGACTTAGGCCAATTTTTCTTTTTCTTTTGAAAATGTTTTTTTCTTTTTTGGCAGCGAGGATACCAGGTAAGTCCCTAACATTTTTAAGGTGTTAAATGTTCTTATAGAAGGGAGGTATAAGGGCAATAGTTTTTGCTAATCCTTGTCTTGCAGGGAGGTGTTTGGATTAATGATTTACTTTTCCTTAATTAGAAGTGTTGTTTGCATTTAAACTGTTATGCATGCTTTATTGCTTTAGCACTACACTATTGCACACACAATCTGTGGCCGGACCTGGGCTGCGATAGGATTTCTAGGATGGTGTTGAGAATGATACTTTCTCCAAAGCGAGACTGCTATATGGAGGTTGACATTCTCTTCCTCGAAATTTCTTTAATGGCGTCGAATGTGTTTGTCCATAACCGCGAGACTGCATGATTATTGGGCATTCCATTCGATTGAGCTGGGGTTAGGAGGACCTGACACATTAATGCGAGACTGCAACGGTCAGATCATCCTCTTTGCTCCACTTTGTTAAGCCATCTAGATAGAAATTGAGCCTCACATTTCATGCGTGTGTCTATGTGATTGTCATCCATTTCCGGTAAAAAGTAAGTTATCTAAATTCTTTGCAGTTTACTTATTTAATTGCAATTTTGTCGGTCTATGACAATAGGTTTTGTCGTCAGTCTTGTTTTATATGCGATGGGGAAAACTGACGTACAAGTCATTTCCACTCCCGAAAAAGAGCTCAAAATGTGGTTGGACTAGTTAGATCAAGATAGCCAGAGATATGTGAAAGCCAGGATCGCTTGACTTCTCCCACTGTTAGAGATTGGCATCCACTCTGGTATGATACAGGCACTCCCTCACTTCTGGTGTCCACAAACTTCAACATTCATGTTTCGTGAGTATGAACTAACCCCAACACTAGAAGAATATAGTGTTGCCATTGGAATGCCCCTGGAAAAGGAACTTATTAGACCGCCTATCGGTATATATTCTATTTCTGAATTATCACAGTTTTTAAAAATTGAAGCCAAAAGAGTAAGGAAAGTTGTCAAAGCCAATTGTTTTGCATGCCCATTTTCATTTTTGGAAGAACGTTTTGCAAATCAATCAATGATTTCAAAAGCTAGGATCTTCATGTTAGCATTTTTCGGGCTAATCGTTTTTCCTTATCGAAGAAATGCTATTAATCCTTCAATTTCATGGGTGGTTAATCGTGTTTGTGACGGGTAAATTATGTCAATATGGTTTTAGCTAAAACATTTTTGTCATTAAACCGTTTCAAACAAAATGAAGAAAAGACCTTGTGTGCCCTCCCTGAACTTTTACAAATATGGTTTTTCTCACACATAAGAGGTTTTGGGCATCTTATGAAACAATTTAAGATTGACGATTCGAGGCACCCCATACAAAAATTTGCAGTCCTAGAACGTTTTTCTCCAGATAAACAGTACGCCCGTTGGATTAATTTTTTAAAAGATCCTAATCCTAAGGCATTCTTATGGCATACTAAATGGTTCCGAGTTGAGGAGGCTCGTTTCTCACACAAGCATGATGAGCCAATCCCATTACTGGGCCTTTCTGGTGCGACTTCTTATTACCCATATAGGGTGGCTCGTCAGTACAAAACTCTTCAAGAAGTTCCTCGGCCACTCAAGACAGAGTTATTCTAAGTTCGTTTTATTCGAACAAACTATAACTACTTCAACGAGATCCAGATGATCATTGCTACATGGAGTGAATGCCACCTAGAGAAGATTTTGGTGCCCAAGAGACTGAAAGGCGAGGAAGAGATTCACCATGCGTCGGCATTCTACATCTAACAACACCGGATTCCTGCCGCCTTGCGTCGAGTGGTCCCTGATGTGACTAAGAAGCCCACCCAATGTGCACAAATTGAGCATCTTAAGCGGAAAGTGAAAATGCTTGAAGCTGAAAATAAGAAGCTTTGCAAGGCGTTGGATCCCGAAAGTATATAAAATGAGATGTCATGAATTTTGATTCCTAGTTCAATGTTTAGGGACTTTGATTTTGGTTCAATGTTTTCAATTTCTAGATTCAATGTTTAGGGACTTTGGATTTCAATTCTTAGTTTATTATTAGGGAACTTGGTTCAAATTTCAAATAAATTTTGAATAAAATGAGGTGATTAGACCATTGTCATGGGCAATTTTCCTATCTCGCATTTGGTTCTTACATTATCTCTTTCTTTTTTGTGACAACGGATCCGCCACGTTCGCCTATTGTTATGCGATCAAAAGCTAAAATGGTTGACCAAAATGAAGTGCGTGATTGTATGTCCACCATGGAGAATCAACTCCGAATAGTTGGCCGAATCTATGCAGTTTATAACAGCTCAACTTCAATCCCTCTAGGTGAATCGAAATCCTCCACCCACCCTCCCTGAGATGGTAGTCCCGAGGCAGGCAAACAAGGCCCAAATGAGTGATGACGAAATGCCTGGGCTGGAAGATGATATGGTCTTTGTTGGAAAGGCCAAGCTTGATAGTGTTCCCAAGACAGATCAGGATGAGCGCTTTGCTAAACTGGAGGAGAAAGTGAAACAACTACAGGAGTCACAGAGCTCACTCCCATTCGACCTTTCGGTTTATGAGAAGGTCAAGATGCCCAACAAGTTCAAAATGCCAGAGTTCGAGAAATACGATGGTACTTCCTGCCCAAAGGCTCATTTGCAGATGTACCATGTAGGCATGGCCCAACATGTCAAGAATGAGCCCCTCATGATCCAATCATTCCATGCGAGTTTAACCGGACCCGCATTGAACTGGTACGTGATGAAGAATGTCAATCTTCTCGACACTTGGAATGAAGTGACTGACGCATTTCTCAAGCAGTATAAGTTCAATATGGACATTGCACCTTCCCGAGAAGACCTTGAGCGGATGGAAAAGAAGAGGAGCGATTCATTTAAAGAATACGCTGTGAGGTGGAGAAATCTGGCGGCTCAAATTACTCCTAAGCCTACTAACAAGGAGTTATTGAAGTTGTTTGTGAAGACCCTCCTGTCTGAGTTCTGTAACTGGATGGCCAGCACGTATGTCGAGAGCTTCAATCAGCTGATTCCCGTGGGAGAACAAATCGAGATGGGGATAAGGGAAGGATGGTTTACTGAGCCATCAAATAAAAGATTTTCTGCCAAGAAGGAGAAAGAAGCTGCCGTGGATGTGAATGTGGCTTATAGCCAAGAAAGTTCCAATCGTGCCCCGATGAATACGAGGCAACAACAAACTGCTGGTCGTCAATCATTTGCCCAAGCAAATAATAGAAGGCAATTCACTCCCCTCCTTGGATCTCCATCCTAGGTGTTGGTGATTCTCCGAAAGAAAGGATTGCTTTCTAGTGAACCGAAGCGTCCTAACCGTGAAAGCAATCGAGGTTACGACCCGATGAAGAAGTGTGACTACCATAGCGGTGAACTGGGGCATTCAACTGATGAATGTTTCACCCTCAAGCACAAGATCCAAAACCTCTTGGACACGAAGGCCTTTTCGTTTTAAACTCTGCTACCGGAGCATGAGGGTACGGTGAATGCTATCTTGGAACCTGAAGCCGGTCGAATCAAGAGCTTGAAGGTGCATGTGATGGACACCCTAGGGCAGCCAAGTGATGGATGGGATGACATGGATGATCCGACAACCCCGAAGACAGAGAACCCTGATGATGTGTTGGAAGGAGTTACAAACTTGTTTGACGACCTCATCATAGGAGTCATTGATGAAGGACCCCCTAAAGAGATGGGCCTTGGCCCACAAGAGTAACTCTTTTATTGCTTTTGCACATTCCCTTGTGTGGGAATTTTTATTTATTTCCTGAGAGATGTTTTTAGTTTCTTTTTTTTTTTAGTGATTGAGTGTTGCATTTTTTTTCCATTCAATAAATATAATTGATTGATGAATTTCAATAAAATTACAAGTTTTATTTTGAGGGCATGATGAGGTACACCAAACCAGCCCGGTGATGATATCCAACCGATAAAAGAAAAGAAAAATCCAAGGAGAATTTTGAGGCCTGGGCTTCATCATGCTTTCTCGTGTAAAAAAAAAAATACTTTTCCAAATGCTTTTCAAAAAAATTCAAATAAAATAAAATATAATTTACCCTATCTGTCTTTTTGACCCATCTACTTTCTGTTTCAAGGATAGTCTTATAGCATGCAAAGGTGTGGAAATGATCCAATCCAGTTCCAGATTGTAGGGGCAAGTTTGCTTCAAACTACAGTGGCCCATATGTGGTGAAGAAGGTACTTCCTGGCGGTGCCTTGATCTTGGCAGAAATGGATGGTCGTGAATTTTCCACTCTAGTTAATTCAATTGCTGTCAAGAAGTATTACCCATGATAGAATTGCCATGTCATGTTTTGAACTGCAAAGCATTTCTATGATGAATAAATTGCTTCAATGAGTTGAATTGTTCAAATTTGTTGCAAATCTTGCATTTTTCTTCCTTGATGAATATTGCGAGACTGAATGTGTCAAATGGGATACTTTGGAATGATGAAAGGCAGGCCTTATTCCATACACTATTTCATACACTAATCCCTAGTGAGTTGTGTGGAAAAATTCCGTGCTCAGAAGGAAAAGGCGATCTCGCAATGGGTACGTCAATCGAAGTGATGAGAGGCATTCTTTTCTCTATCCCAAACACTACAGGTGATCCATTGCTTAACCCCTTTGAGCCCCATACGCTTATGGAGACTCTTTTTAAATTATCCCTGTCAAGGACCATCCCACATTGGGACACATTCAAAATGAATGGTAGGAATCTTGTTGCTCACACTTGCATCAATCTTCGAGTATTGCTTTTACTGTGTAACTTGTACGGTAATTTAAAGTGCCATAGAATTATGAAGAGCAGTTATTTCTCTATCCTATACACTTTTATCCATTGCATAGCCTACTTAAGCTTATGAATTCATTTCATATAAAACCCAGTTGGTGATCATCCCCCATACTGGGGCAAGACAAAAAACATTCAAGTGGCATGAACTAGAATGTTGACAAAAATGGAGATTCTGTCCAAAGAAAATAAGTGCAAAAAAAAAAATGGGGCATGAAAAAGCATGTGCCTGGTAAAAGTAAGGCCAATGCCTGGAAAAGAGAAAAATCAAACTCTTGATGTAGTGAGTCGTATCCCCAAGAAGGCGGTACTAAAAATCAAATGATGTTGCAATCAATGGAGTTGTGATATAAGAAAAAATCTTCGAAATGGAGAAGGAAAGTGGTGAAAATGTCAAGATGATCACAAATTTTGACACTTTAAGCACTTTTTGAGCTTAATGATCTTTTCATTTCTCAACCCATGAACCAAGCCTACGTTATGTCCCTTGCAAAGTCTCTTCTGATTAGGGCACTTGGATTAACCTAGGGGTTCACATGTTTTACGCATCGCTTGAAGAAGTGCGAGCAAGATTATTTCTTTCTCATTTTGCAAGGTTCTTGACTTGTAAACCCGGAGATGATTACAGAATATCACTCATTCTTTCAAAAGCCTCGACTCAAAGAGTCCCTTTTGTTAAGCCATTGACCAGGCCCACATTACGGTCCCTGTTAAAGACCTTTTAGATTGGTAAGGTCGTACCACTTGCGAGATTGCACAAACCCTTGTTTGGCATGATGACAGTGAGATAGAGTGATTGCCAAAATCCCGCGTCAAAGGTCAGGATGAAACGACCCTTTTAATGAGGATGAGAAAAAAGTCCTTTCAGACCAAAAGATCCCTCATTTGATACATCAATGACACTCATATGTTCAGATTTGAATATTCTTTTGAGATATTTCCCGATGGAAATTAGGCGATGCAAGATTGATAGAAATCATCATGTATGAACCTCACTTGAATTAATGCATGTCTGTGAATGCATGTTGTCTCTCCTACAACTGTGTTTTGCAGGAGACATATCCCCCAAGGAACAGAGATGTCACCAGGTAAATATATCTCTATCCATACCTTAAATACTTGTCATTGTACAGGTATTCCTTTTGAAGCATCAGTGCTCGATAGAGTCGCCGCCCAAAGATTTTTCCAAAATTCACCTATTCAGGTGACCGTAAAATGGTACGAGTCCTAGACAACCTCAGTTCAGGCGACCGTAGAATGGTATGGGTCCTAGAAAATCATGTTTTTGTCAAGGCGACCGTAGAATGGTACGACAACCTGGAAAATCATGTTTTCGTCAAGGCGACCGTAGAATGGTACGGGTCCTAGACAGCATTCAGGCGACCATAGAATGGTACGGGTCTTGGAAAATGAATCCCCATTTAGGCGACCATAGAATGGTATGGGTCCTAGACAACCTTAGTTCAAGCGACCGTAGAATGGTACAGGTCCTAGATAGCATTCAGGTGATCGTAGAATGGTACGGGTCTTGGAAAATCATTTTTTTGTCAAGGCGACCGTGGAATGGTACAAGTCCTAGATAGCATTCAGGTGACCATAGAATGGTACAGGTCCTGAAAAATCATTTTTTTGTTTAGGCGACCGTAGAATGGTACGGGTCCTAAAAAAGCAGTCTCTTTGCGAAGTCATGTTACTATTTTAGGCGACCGTAGAATGGTACGGGACTTGGATATGTAACACCAATCTATCTTGAGTTACTCTACCATCCTTGAAGATAAGTAATTCCAGGTAAGTTCCTTTATCATTTGGATTAGCATTTCCATGCATCATATAAATTTCATTCAAAATGGGATTCATATTCCACCCAAAAAAAAAAGAAAAAAAGAAAAAAGTCATTCAGTACATGTGCATGATCAAAATTTAGGTCTCAACTTGTCTTTGAAGGCAACCTCTACGAGCTCACCTTCAAAGAGGGGCAGCTGTTGACACCTAATTTTAGCACATCTAGGAAAATAAAGAAAATAAAAATTGCATTGGAACAAATAAAAGGAAAAAATGAAAAAAAAAAAAGAAGGGAAAATCTGTTAGGGAAATCCCTTATGATGTTTTGAAGATGACAAAATAAATCAAAGGCTACTAACATGTTTGATGGTTGAGTAATAGACTATGCAGATGATAGAACGAGTAAAAGATATTATCAAAGTTTATTCTTGGAAGAACCAGAAGACAGACTCTATGCTGAAGCTGAACCAGAAGACAAACTCTATGCTGAAGCAGAATATGTTCAGACTCAGATTGTAAAGTCTATCGCACTCAGACTCAGATTGTAAAGTCTATTGCTCTCAGACTTTACATACAGATTCGAAAGAACGTAACACAAGCCCAATCATATAATAGCTAGTAATTTGGTTTGGATTCTACATCAAGATTGATTTGATTGACTCAATCTAATTTATTGACAATTGGATCTTGAAGACAAGAACTTTCCAAACGAAGAAGCTTTACTTATGGAAACCAAGATTCCGTTTGTATGGGCGATCGGAATCAATTTGGGATTTTACTTTTGTCACTCAACGGCTACTAAATCTTCTAGATACAATGCTGTCCAATGGGTATATTGGAAGACGATCCTTAAGATACTGTCCAACAGCTAGTTTGGAAGTGGAGGAGTATTTAAGGAGATGAAGGATCGATGAGCAAGTAAGAGACGGAGCGTAGAATTTATAATTCCAAAGTCCGAGCGATCTTTGTTCATACACTTGTCTTTGGTGAGCTTAATCGTTTGTGATCGTGAGAGAAATACCAAAAGAATGACTTAGTGAGATAGTGTGATCTACTACTAAGTGTTTGCACTCAAAGTTGTAATCTCTTGTTGATTGCATAGTGGAATCCAGCAAGAAGGCTGTTAGCGTGGGAGAGTGGACGTAGGCTTGGATTAAACCGAACCACTATAAACCTTGTGTTCTTATTCTCTTCCTTAACTCCTTTGTTTTGTTCGAAGTTTATTTATTCCGCATATATTTGTCAAGGTTTATTTTAAACACCTATTCACCCCCCTTTAGGTGTTCATACTAGAACTCTCAATTGGTATCAGAGCCAAGTGTTCGGTTTATAAAAGTGTTTTTACTTTTGAGCTAAAGATCTTCTATGGCTAGTATCTTGGCACTAGGACTAATGGAAGGGCAAAGCAACACCAGGCCACCATATTTTGATGGAAAGGAATACAACGTGTGGAAGAACAAAATGAGAGCATTCCTAAGATCCAGAGATCCTTTGCAATGGGATGTTGTGGAAAAAGGAATCAATCCCACTGCTGCATCTACATCAAATAAGATTGGCAAAGACAAAGAAACCAAACCCCCCGCCCCTATGTCTCGGACGGAGTTGTCCAAAAGAGAAGCGCTTGATGCTAAAGCCATTTATTCTTTATATTGCGCTTTGTCTCCTATTGAATATAACAGAATTTCTTCATGTGAAACAGCAAAAGAAGTTTGAGAAAGACTTCATGTTACATATGAAGGAACCGATCGTGTAAAAGAGACAAAAGTAAACTTCCTACTCGGCAAATATGAATCCTTCAAGATGAAGCAAGGAGAGTCGATTGGAGATATGTTCAGCCGTTTTACAGAAATTGTAAATGGTTTAGCATATCAAGGTCAGCAAATTTCTGCCCCAATGAAGGTCAACAAACTCTTGCGAGGTCTCTTAAAAGATTGGAACCATGTAAAGACCTCAATCCGGGAGACTCAAAGGATTATGCCACTCTCCGTTGATGAATTGATTGGCACTCTTCAATCCTATGAAGTGGAACAAATCAACGACGAAGATCCCGAAGGTAAGAAATCCATCGCTTTAATATCTAATGCTGATTTTGATGACACAGACTCAGAATCCGATGAGGAAATCGAGGTAAGCCATTAAAAAATTCCTCTCAAACTTTCAAAGTATATAAATGAGCTGTGCTTAAATCTCAAATCTTCTCTTAAAAGGATCTTTGAACTTAAAAAGGAGAATTCTCGGCTTAGGCAACATGATCTTTCTCAAAAAGAAAATTTTGAAATTTTGCAAAAAGATTTTCTACAAACAAAAGAAAATCGAGATTTACTTGTCAAAGAAAATGATTCTTTGAAGAAAGAATTTTCAAATATTTCGACAAGATTTTCAAATGGTTCAAAAACATTAGAGCATATCCTTTCTATACAAGTACCTTACTATAATAAGTCGGGACTTTGTTTCAATAAGGAAAGTGATTCTCTAATTGATTTTCCTAAAGTCAAGTAGAGACTTAGACAAAGACCTCCAAAGGCATTTTACAAAAATCATTTTCAAAAAGTTTTTGTAAAACCTGTTGGTGGAAATGCCCTCAAGTGTTCAAATTGTGGAGATTTGGAACACTTTGAGAAAGAATGTCCTAAAGTTTGGAGATCTGTCAAGAAAGATTGGATAAAAACAGAATACTCTACTAACTCTCATGGACCCAAGAAAAAATGGGTACCAAAGAAAAGATGAGTTCTTTTTGCGGGAAATAAAGGAAAAGAAGAAATTGGTAAGGAATGTTTTTGGGCACATAATTCTCATTATGCTTGAAATTCGATATATCATTGGTTGATTCAGATTTTATAATGATCATATTTTTTTATTTGCTTTATTGAAGAAAGAATCGTGTGATTTATTATTCGAGAGTTGAGATTTGATACGTGTGGTTATTTTTGATATTTTGCTTAGAGACAAATGAATTTATTTGGCTTGATTTTATACTCTAAGATTTTATCATATTTTGCCAAATAGAAATCTATTTTACGTGATATTAATTTATTATGCAAAATATTCTTTCTTAAATACTCAAGGATTTCATTCTCCCTGATTTTATTATACTATGACTAAGTGAGAATTTATTTTTCAAAATACCATTGTGCATAATATTCTTTCTTTGAATACTTTGTTATGTTGAATAAAGAAAGAATATTTGATTATGGAGATTTCATATTTTGCTCTAATGGAATGGAATGATCCAAATTGATGGATACCAAAAAGGAAATGAGTTGATTACAGGAAATTCAATGAGGCAAGAATGATTGCAAATCTACGTAGATTTTGGTGCAATAAGAAAAGAATCTCAAGCGAAGATTGGTAATGTTTTTTCAATGGTATATTTCAAACATATACCATGGGTAAGAGAATATTTTTTATCATCCCGCCTTACAAATTTCTACGTGCATTTATCATAACTTTGGATGATTGTTTATTATATTGCAAATATCTTTTGTCATAAATATAAGGTATTGCAATTTTGGCACGTGACAAAAATATCTATTTTCCTTTTGCAAAATGCATATCTGAAATTTATGCTCAAGGAAATCTCTTTGATCTCAAAAGATATTATTGCATATATATGGATACTCTTGCTATATTCTTAGAATATATATTATATCTAGCAAGTTTGATCCGCAAATCAAAGGAAGGTATTACGTGACATTTTTGCAAAGATTGTTATCTATACAAGATTTTGCAGGTTGAAAAAGAATCTTCCATATGGATTTTGGAAAGCTAGACTTAAAAATCATGGAGATTCTATACTATCTTCTGGAGGCTCAAAAATTCCCTTCCTTATGCAAAGTTTTTGCAAATATTGTTAAGGAAATCCCTAATGTGTCGTACAAAAGGTTGAATTCGAGAAGAGCTTGATTGAAGAAAATAAATTTTTGCCTCGAATTTCAAAATGCAAATGATCGTTGTGGATATTGTTGCTACGAAGGATATAATGGAAAAATATTCTGCTCAACGTGCACAAGCAACAATTGTTTCTATTCGCAAATATTGTCATGATGACAGGGGGAGAAATCGAATCCAAAAATAAAAGGAAAAGAATCGAGATCACCTCAAAAAGGCAACAAATTGAGGGGGAGCATTGATCAATTATGGAAAGATCTTTTTGAATCGATCGTGATCTTGATTATTATGGAAGGAAGGAAAGGTAAATCTGTCAGAATTTGTTAAGTTCTAAAAAATCCGGTTAGTGCATCTTTTATTACCTTTTGTCATTAATAAATCTTTTATTGATATTATCATTTTATTATGACAAAAATGGTACGTGAATTTTATGATGCATCCGTGATTTTTATTGGATATTTGCTAATATATATGATCGGAGTGAGCTATATTGCATATCTTTAATATTCGATTTACTTTATAAAAGCTGATTTTTGGAAATTGTGATTCATGCAAGATATTTGTTATCATTCTCTACGTGATACTTTTTCCATTATTATCGCTTTTTGATTATGACAAAAAGGGGGAGAAGATATGAATATGCATATGTATTGATTGGTTGATATTATTTATTGTTGAGCTGCGATTATTTTTCTATATATTGTTATGCTCAATCTATTTGCTATCTTCTGATATCCTTTGATTTAAATTAATATCTTTAAAACTATGTTTACAAATCTGCATATTCAGAGATTGTTTTGTCATCATCAAAAAGGGGGAGATTGTTAGGGAAATCCCTTATGATGTTTTGAAGATGACAAAATAAATCAAAGGCTACTAACATGTTTGATGGTTGAGTAATAGACTATGCAGATGATAGAACGTGTAAAAGATATTATCAAAGTCTATTCTTGGAAGAACCAGAAGACAGACTCTATGCTGAAGCTGAACCAGAAGACAGACTCTATGCTGAAGCTGAACCAGAAGACAGACTCTATGCTGAAGCAGAATATGTTCAGACTCAGATTGTAAAGTCTATCGCACTCAGACTCAGATTGTAAAGTCTATTACTCTCAGACTTTACATACAGATTCGAAAGAATGTAACACAAGCCCAATCATATAACAGTTAGTAATCTAGTTTGGATTCCACATCAAGATTGATTTGATTGACTTAATCTAATTGATTGACAATTGGATCTTGAAGACAAGAACTTTCCAAACGAAGAAGCTTTACTTATGGAAACCAAGATTCCGTTTGTATGGGCGATCGGAATCAATTTGGGATTTTACCTTTGTCACTCAACGGCTACTAAATCTTCTAGATACAGTGCTGTCCAATGGGTATATTGGAAGACGATCCTCAAGATACTGTCCAATGGCTAGTTTGGAAGTGGAGGAGTATTTAAGGAGATGAAGGACCGATGAGCAAGTAAGAGACGGAGCGTAGAATTTATAATTCCAAAGTCCGAGCGATCTTTGTTCATACAATTGTCTTTGGTGAGCTTAATCGTTTGTGATCGTGAGAGAAATACCAAAAGAGTGACTTAGTGAGATAGTGTGATCTACTACTAAGTGTTTGCACTCAAAGTTGTAATCTCTTGTTGATTGCATAGTGGAATCCAGCAAGAAGGCTGTTAGCGTGGGAGAGTGGACGTAGGCTTGGATTAAGCCGAACCACTATAAGCATTGTGTTCTTATTCTCTTCCTTAACTCCTTTGTTTTGTTCGAAGTTTATTTTATTCCGCATATATTTGCCAAGGTTTATTTTAAACACCTATTCACCCCCCTTTAGGTGTTCATACTAGCACTCTCAAAATCGACTTGATTGATTATGCATGGAAATTTGAAATTCTGATGGATATTCAGATTTTGATAAATGCAAAAGCAATTAAAAATTAGGTGAATAAAGGGCAAGGATTTTGATAAAATGGAAGGAATCGGTGCAAAATCGAGCTGATTGCGAAATCATGCTTCGATTTGCAGCCATGACTTAATGCAACAGAAGATGGAAGTTTGAAATTTGCCATAGAAAGCGGCTGTTCGGAACCACTATAAAAGAAGTTGACCTACACAGGGTTAAAGAGGGGATTTTTCGAAAAATTGAGAGCAAAGAAAAATCGAAAAAAAATTCGTGAGAAAGGGAGGTCAGAGTTCAAAAGAAAAAATTTTCTTTCGGTTTCTTTCTGTCGTTCCTTTTGAGAATGGTCAAAGTCAACAAAGTTGGCATCCCTTTTTGCTGAAAGAAGATAGAGAAGGAAAAAGAAAGAAAGAAAGAAAAAAAACAAAACCAAAAATACTGTTCAGCTTCCTCGCCGCTCCTCGCTGCCTAACCCGCTGCACCTCCGCAGTCGCCGATTTCGCGCCAGTCACCACACCAACACCTCCCGTGCGTCTCCGCCACCGCCGCTCCGCTATGCCTGACACTAGAAGCCGCCGCTCCTGCGTCAAGCACCAAATAGCCGACGCCCGGCCTCCGCCACTAACCCTGCACCATCTCCGTCGCCACCTCTGCTCGAGCACCAACTACGCCAGCAGTCGAACTCCCAGCGTCGCCACTGCTCGCCGCCGCCACCCCCTGACGCTGCCGCGCCTGCAGTGCCCACAACCCAATACTAGCAGCCCTCGTTGCTTCCGCGCCGCTCTGCGCTTGCCGATCCATCCCTTGCTGCTCGAGACACCGACCACCACCGTGCCAGTGCCACCCCTCGCGTTGCCAACAGCTCGTGAGCACCTGCGCTTGTTGATCCGCCTCTGCTGCGTCTCCACAAGAGTCGCCGCCCTGTCGATCCACCTGTGACAACCAGGCGCCTCCTCTCGCTGCTCGCCGTCACGATAGCTGCTCGCCGCTCGATTCGCCACATCCCCGCTGCCCGAGTCCTGCGCCTAGCTCCATCGGTTGTCTCCTTCGCCCGTGTCGATGCTGTTGCTCTCCTCCATTAGGTGGCTTATTATTATTATTATTATTTTATTTTTCCTTTATTTTATGTTATTTTTTTTTTAAAGTTTCAATATTATTGTATAGGGAGGTGATTTTCATTTTATGCATATTCCAGACATTATCCGCACGGGTTTTGTCCAAAATTATTGTAATTATTAATTTGATCCTTAAGACGTCGGATCATTTTTTTAGTTACATTAATTTATGGGCATTTTGGTGGTATTTTGATTATTAAATCATTATAATTATTAATTTGATCCGTAAGACTTCGGATAAGATTTTTAATTATTTTGAATTTTTTTATATGTCGTGATATTTAGGGTTAGAGTAATTGTTAATTTAACCTGTGAGATAACATGTTATTTTTTTGATTACTTTAATCCTTTATTTGTTGAATATCTTGATTGTTTAGATTTAATGTTTATTTGATAATTACTTGTCTTGGAAAAACACTAAAAAATCAAAAAAATCAAAAATCAAAATCTTGCATCAAAGCATGTAGGTTTAGTAAATTAGACATGTAGGTTTAGTAAATTAGATTTTTTTTTTTTAGGATTACATTTGTTAAGATTGCATTTTTAGATAATTTTTTTCAAATAGATTAGGGTTAGATCAAAATAACCTTTTAAAATAAGATCTTAGATAATGTTTGCACATTTTAGCAATTCCATTTTCCTAAAAGAATATTTTTCTAAAATAGGATAGGGTTTAAGTCAAATTAATCCCTAAAATAAATTAGAAAATTATTCATTTTAGATAGTTTAATTAGGTTTTTTTATTAATTCCAAATTTTAATAAAAAATATAAAATATTAGGTGCATATTAACTAGTTTGCATAATATGATCATTTAATTAAAATTTGTTTATTAGTAAAGTTAGATCATTAGGTGCATATTAACTAGTTTGCATAATAGGATCATTTAACTAGAATTTGTTTATTAGTAAAGTTAGATCATGAGGTGCATATTAACTAGTTTGCATAATAGGATCATTTAATTATAAATTTTTTAGCAAAACTAGGTCATGTAGTTAAAAATGCATTTTTTATAAAAGAATTCTAATTTCAAAGAAAACCCAAAAAAAATCATTTGTTTTGTGTGATTTGCTTTGTGTGATGCATTTTATTTATTTATTTATTTTATTTGAATGTTTAATAGTGGATGAGCATCCGTGTGGTCACCATACTTGCATGATAGTAATTTATGTTAAAATAAATCAGCTGTCTGCAAAAAAACATTTTTGAAAATTAAAAAGAAATGGTACTGAAAGGGCATTAGAGAAATCTAGTGTAACCAAGTCCCCGTACCCTTAGTCTCTGGTTTGTAGGAGTAAAATATGTCCATTATTTTACTTAGGTATCTAATCGACCTACCGTAAACCAATTAGTGGCGACTCCTAGATAATAATCATTTGCATATTAAATATTTGAACTTAATTCGCGAATTGGTATGGACTTGCGAGAGCCCGAGCTAAGTCCAAAAGACTTAGTAGTCTATTAGCTTAAACCTAGGTGGTGCACCTGAAATTTAGGTCGCGACACTCTCCATTAATATAATATCCCATATGCAAACTGTGCATCTGGCGGCACATTAACAAGACTGATTTCACACGACTAATGCCACTGGGTGTGTACCAACGAGAACTCCGTTAACTAATGCAGTTCAGAATAGATGCGTTCTCCTTAACTAATGCAGTTCAGAATAGATGCATAGGGAGTCATTAGATGTAATCCATAAAACAGTCTCGCTCGTCAAGATTCCCAAGCAAGAGAGATAGCATCTCATCGGCTTCCAAAGATATTTTAAAGGTTCTCTTTTACTAGATTAAGGCAAATAACAATCCCAGTATAATTATATAGAAAACTCCATAACAATCCCAGTATAATTGTCAAAGAGAGAGGCTACAGGATCAATTCCTTCACATACAAGATAGTAATCGATAATCTAAGGCAATGCGAACCCAATGGAAAATTCATTGGGTGATAAAGAAGATGTGTGAAAAAAGCATAAACTTGAAACCCAACCCGACCCGAATGATTGTTTCGAATATTATGCTTTTCAGGTCGGGTCAGAAGCCTTACGGTTCGGGTCAGGTTGGGTAATAGCAAAACCCGACCCGACCCAAACCATTGACAGCCCTAGTTATATCGATGATCATAAAGAGAGATTGTCACTGTGGTACACGTGAAATGGTGGGTAGTGTTTGGCATAATAACACCGTGATCGAAGTACGGTGGGGGTTCGAAAAGCTTCACGTGCATTCTTTGAGGAATTTTCGCAAACACCTCGAGGGTTCCCAAGTAAAGAAGCAGGTACATCGGAGAAAGTGTGTGTGGATTAGCGTTCATTTATGGGAATATATTTAGAAGGCAACAATCGACATAAATTTTCCAAAATTCAGGTGCCCCTAATTCCTGGAAGAAATCTGGGCCCTTAAAGGATTCTTCATCACCATGGTGAGCTCTTGCTTCTCCGACAGGTCCACCTCCTCGCCGGCCACTGTCTGCCACTTGAACAGCCACACCAGGTTCGCCACGAAGTACTCCAGGTGCAGCATCGCCAGCCCGTACCCTGGACAGATCCTCCTTCCCACCCCAAACGGCATCATCTTTATCTCCCTGCTCCCTATGATGTCGAACCCGCTGGCTACTGCTCCGTTGCCGCTGCTGCTAGAGTTCATAAACCTCTCCGGCTTGAACTCCATTGGGTCCTCCCAGACTTCCGGGTCCCAACCCATCTCTGCCACCATGAAGTTGATGGTCGCATCCTTGGTGATCGCGTAGCCGCCCAACTCCGCATCCTCCTTCACCGCATGCGACAGCACGAAATGCGCAGGCGGGTGCCAGCGCAGCCCCTCCAGTACCACTGCTTTCAGGTAGCCCATCCTCTGTAGGTCCTCCTCCTTCACTTGTTCCGCCTCCTCTCCTACAATTGATTTGATTTCATCGTAGAGCCTCTCTTGGATTTCTGGGTACTTGACCAGGTTGGCCATGATCCACTGCAGCGCCGTGGTCGTTGTGTCGGTGCCGGCATTGAGGAACTCCCAGGAGAGGCTCACAATCTCGGCTTCCTCTAGCTTCCTCTTCTCCTCTGGCAGCTCTAGGTCTAGGAGCGTGTCCACGTACGGCACGATCCAATCGCCATTGCTTTCCTTCCCGTCCTCCTTGGCTTTGCTCAGTTGCTCTTGCTTGGCCTTGAGTCGAGCTCCGATGAGTGGGATGAGAATGCGTTTCCGACACTCGTAGAGCTCATAGAACTCCTTCCACCGCTTCTGGAGAACGAGCTTGCTCAGCCGCGGCCAGAAATTGAGCATGTTGAAGCGCCGTCGACTCAGCAGCAACTGTCGCGAAACCTCCTGGATCTGCTTAATCTGCTTCTCCTCGAGCCCGTCTCCGAAGCACATGAAGACCAACACGCAGAACATGGCGTACTGGAAGTGGTCGATGAAGCGGACGACACCGCCAGGCTGGGACTTGAGCTCCGCCCCAAGCATCTTGAGGACCCGCGCCCGAGCACGGGAGAAGGAGCGGAGGCGGGAGGGATGGAGGGTTTCCGCCGAGAGGTTCCGGCGGAGGAGGCGCCAGGTGGGGCCGTAAGAGGCGGCGCTGATGTTATGCTGGTTGGAGGAGGTGAGGCGGATGGTGGCGGAGGGCGGCGGGCGGTCGGCAAAGATGACGCCACGGTGGACGAGGGCCTCGTGGGCAAGGGCTGGAGAGGCGACGAAGACGGTGGGTCGGGAGCCCACGTGGAGGGTGACCATCGGGCCGTAGCGGGCATGGAGGGAGCGGAGGACGGGCTCGAGCTCCGAGAAGGACTTGCGGAGCAATAGGAAGTTGCCGACAAACGGGAAGGTGAGGGGGCCCGGCGGGAGGCTCTTCTTGTTGGGGGCGGAGAAGAGGAGGTTGAGGGTGGCTCTGAGGAGGGCGGCGACGGAGAGGGTGACGAGGATAAGGAACCAGATTTCCATCTTTTGCCGGATTAACTCTAAGTTCTTGCGGAGAAGTGGAAAGTTGTCGGTTTCATATAAAGATCGGAGACGAGGCTGGCGAGGCTGACGACTTAACGCAAAGAGAACATAATCAATGATGTCCATGAATCAGCAGTGGAGTTTACCCGATGAAATGATATCTTCGCAATTATTAAAAAAATAAAATAAATCCTTTTCCGTGCTTGTTAACTTCAATACGCTGTGTAAGAGGGACGTGAGCTTTCTTGAGGATCGTCGGAACATGTTCATGAATCTCGCTGAATAAAATAAGAAAAAAACTTCAACATCACACCCTCGAGAATATTCAATTGATGCTAGAAGATGCGGCCGGCCTTGGACAGCAAAGGATCGGAAAGTGTGAAAACATTGGGTCGGTTAGGAACTCGGAGGGAACGCAGTATGCGGGAACGAAGGCACCGAAACGACATTGATGAAATTGGGCGGAGGATCTCGAACCTCGATAGCTTCCATTATGGAGGAGAGAACGTAAGAAGCGGGTGCAGACGCTGTGCCTTTCCGTGCGGGCCTGCTAGAGCTTGACGTCCTCTTGCTTGCGTTAATTTCTCACTATTCTTTTACGAGAATTTATCAAAATTAAAAATTTATCCACGTTAATGCTAGACACACCACCGTGCCATATAGCACAGCTCGGACTGACCGGACCACCTTATCAGTAACTTCTTATCAAAATTAGTCAAAAGAACTATATTTATAATTCGTTAATGGATTTATGACCAAGTTAGTACCATTGAAAGGTTTATAACTAAATTGACAAATTGTTATAAGGATATAAGACTAAATTGGCATAATTAAAATATTTAGGATAAAATTAACGACAATACAATAGGTTTGGAGGTTTTTGGACAATTTTCCCTTTTAAATTTTGTCCTTCTTATGGTCAAAATGTTATTTTTATAGCATTAGGTTATTCAAGTATCTTTTTTAACATTAGTTAGAGCTAAAATAATAGCTTGCCCGTGGAGATTTCCATGCGCATGCTAACACGAGGACTATGAATGAACCTTTAAAAAAACGAGGTAAAGACAAATAATCGCCATTTTCGAACTCAGATCCTTCGTCTACAAGTTTTCATCATCGGTATATAGTAAACACATAACCTCTGCCCTATTAAATACAACCAGAAAAGAGCTCATGCAAATATTCAACTTTGAACAAAAATTTGATAAAATCCCAATTTTCTTGTGATCCTCAATTGAATCATGCCTTGTTATAAAAAGAATCATACCCAACACGTATTTTGCAGTTTTAGAAGTGTTTGTACGACTTTCATATGTAATGATACGAAACTAGTACATAAGTATATCACCTAATCCCTAAAAGATAAGGTAAAAGCCAGCTGAAATTCTTACTTTATGAAATGTTCAATGCATCTACGGAATCTATAATTCGATGCGCTTCTTCTTGGCATGATTCAAAGGCAGAGCAGGATCTAAACCGTCCATGCATAGCTATGCACAAATAATGTTGCAGATATAAATAATGACCTCATGGTTATCAACCCATAAATTGCATGTTTTCTCTCTCGCGAAAGTTCATCCGCTCCTGTTGCTACTGCTGATGGTGGTGTTGCATCAGCAGTTGCTGTTGCTGGTAGTGTCGCTGGCGGCGCATCGACGGTTTCTTATCCTCCATATCTCTCTGCAGAAAATAGGGATTTGGACTTTATAAGACTACACTAGAGAGAGCCATTTGCAAGAATCTAAGAGTGCGACATGGATGGAGGTGGTGAAGGAGGTGATTGATTAGCTAATTAATTGAACCGGAAACGATTAGGGTTTTTCGTTATCGCAAAGCAGCTGAAAGTTTGGAGAGAGAGGAGAGAAAGGGTAAGAAGAAGAAGAAATCACTGTGGGACGCGACCAATCAATCTCACTGGTCGCAGTGTTCTCACAATTCCATGGAAGCTCTTTGGGCGGGGCCTTGCCTCGTGCTGATGGGCTTCTATGTAGTCAGCCCAAGCCCATGTCCAAAATTCAAGTCGTGCCTGCATTTTCACTCGGCTTTTATTCCACAATCATTCATAGAATTTGCCAAGAGCACGAGTGTGACCAATTTCAAATTTCAAGAGTGACCATGTTGTAATCAGGGGTGTCAAAAGCCCGACCCGACCCGAATATGATCCAAACATGAACTAAGTACGGAACAAGTTGAGTACACATTTCGGGTCTTAATATTGTTCGGGTAACGATTACAAAACAAACAAACAAACATATTTCGGATCAGGTTAGAGTTGAAACGATATTTGGCCTCTAAACACATTATTGACTCTAAACACGTTGTCTCACCCAAACACTCCTCACCCAAATACGTTCTCCTCCTCCCTCTCACAAGACCCCGTGACGATCTTGCCTACTACTAATGACTACACCTTCCAGTGCCTCGACTGCCCCAAGCTTGCCCTCCAAAGCTATCGACAAGAAAGGTGCCATAGAGGCCCCCCAACCGGCCAACATCACTGTCTTTGAGTTTGGGTTCATCGCCGCCATCGCCGACAAGGTCACCCTCATCAGGTACTACCTTGTCTCGATGACCTTGAGCCCTGTGTCGTGACCTAAATTTCGGGTGCACCACCTGGGGTTTAGGCTAATGGACTGCTAAGCCTAGACTTAACTTGGGCTCTCCCAAACCCATACCAATTCGCAACTTAGGTTTCAAGTTTTTTTTTAATGGATTTTATCTAGGAATCATTACTAATCAGTTTATGGTAGGTCGATTAGACACCTAAGTAAAATAATTGGAGAATTATTTTACTCTTATGAGCTAGAGACCTTGGGTACAGAGATTTGGTTACACTAGATTTCTCTAATGCCCTTTCGGTACCATTCTTTTTATTTTCGAATTTTAACCTAAATTACTATCATGCAAGAGGGTGATCACACAGATAACACTCAATGAATCAAACAAATTGTATCAAAATTGTTGACACCTAAATTTTGGCGGCCCGTTTAGTTATTTATCGCATTAAAAAACTATGGGTTAAATTTTATCCTGAAAAAAATATATATTAATTGCATAACATATAGATTTAGGTGCATTTATTTTAATTTACATTTTTTATATTTTATTGGACCGTTGGTAGATGGGATCAAATTTATGTTTCTGAGCTCTAGTTCGACAGTTAAGCGAAAGCATGAAAAGTAAAAGTTGGCCCAAGCCCATTTTTTAAGGATTAAAAATTATCTTATGAAAAAATTGAAATCTTGAAATTTTGTTGGGATATGATAAATTTTTGGATATAGCATATGGGTAAAAAATATTACAATTTATCTTTGTAAGATTTGGATTTAGAGAAAAATTCCATCGTAATCTTGGATCCTTATCAATATGGGATAAGTTGGTGAAAAATATTGCGGATATTGATTCGAATGAGGAATTCAAATCCTATTTCCTTTCCCTATCAAAGCCGTACGCATGAGAACAAGTGGGGGGCTTCTCTTCGGGTTAAAAAAAAACACAAAAGTGAAAAGTGAAAAAGAGAGAAAAAGGAGGCTTCGGTTCTTTGTGGGGGAGAGGAAAAGGGTGCAGAGAAGAAGAGGGAAAGGGACGTGAGAGAGACAGGTGAGAGAGAGAGAGAAAAAGAAAAAAGAAAAGAAAAAGGGAGCCACTGTTCATCTTCCCCGCGGAGCCTCCGGCGATTGTTGCTGCCCTGCCACCAGATCCGAAGCTCGTGCGTTTGTCACCGCTGGCCTCGCCTTGCCGGCGACCCGCACCAGTCTTCTCGCCGCGCCGGCCACCGCTCGTCCCCCTTGCGACGCTGCCGCTGCCCCTGCTCACCCACGAGATCTGCAGCTAAGCTCCTGCTTCTATCTCGCTCGCCATCTCCGAACATCATCGTTGCTGCGATCGGATGTAGAAAGCTGCAGCACCCGCCGACGCTGCTCTACCGATCTCGCCCGCGACGCTCACTGTGCTGCCTCTGCATGCCTGACCATCCGAAGCCCGCGTCTGCAACTCGCGAGCACCCCCCCGCCGACGCTCCCTGCTACTCGCTGATCTGGCCACCGTTCAAGCCTTCGTATTCGATGACCCACGCCGGTACGCGACGCGCCTGTCGATCACGTTCGCAATTCGCCATTGCAGCATCTCCGAGCGGCTCTTGCAGCAGCTCGCCGCCACCTCTACTGCGATCTGACGCCCAGCTGCGACCCGCTTCTGCTCCGCCTCGCCTGCGTCCGAGCAACCCACAGGAGCCCAGCCGCGACTCGCTGCTGCCTCGCCGGACACCGCACCGCGCCATCGCCGCCCTCTGCTTAGTCCCCGCACCCGCTCGGAGCCCGATCTACCACACCGAAGCGCCAATTTTGCCCTCGAGTTGCTGCCGACCTGTGACGAGCCGCGCCTCCTGGACCGAGCCCCCCACTGCCCTGTTCGTTGTTGCTAGGCCCTCTTCCGTGTAGACGCTGAGTCGCCCCTGCCAAACCGCTCCATCCGTTGCTGCCTTTCGCCGGAGCTCCGACCGACGGCCACCCCCTGCTCGGCGCCGACGAATTTGCTGCCCTCCATTTTCCTTAGGTTGTTCATTTTTCTTTTATTTTTATTTTTCTTATTTTATGTTATTTTACTTTAGTTTTAGTTAGTTTTATTATTATTGTTTAAGTTTGAATATTATGAGGTGACTTTTAGATTAGGGATATTGTAGGCATTACCGACAGGAGTTATCCCTAAAATTATTGTAATTATTACTTTGACTCGTAAGATGTCGGGTTATTTTTAATTATATTAATTCTTGGGGTTTGTTGATAGCATATTAATTGTTGAATCAATATAATTATTAATTTGATCCGTAAGATTTCGGATTAGATTTTTAATTATTTTGATTTCTTGTCGTGATGTTCAGGGTTAAAAGTAATTGTTAATTTGACTGTGAGATAACATGTTATTTTTTCGATTATTTTAATCATTTATTTGTTGAATATCTTGATTGTTTAGATTTAATGCTTGTTTTGGAAAATCACTAAGAAAAATCACTAAAAAAAATATTTGAATTAGGATTCAGTTTGTTTTAGAATATTTCCAGTTATCTTGCATATCTAGAATATGGATTTTATTTCGAATTTATAAAAATATAAAAACAAAAAGTGCATTCATTTAGGTTGTTAGTTTTTTTATTTGAATTGCATGTTTAATTATGTGTTAGTTTTAATTTCGAATTTCATAAAGAAAAAACACAAAAAATCGTCGTGCATATTAGGTTAGAATTGCATGTTTCATTTTAAATTTAGATCATTTTTTTAGATAGATTGCATATTAGATTAAGATAATGTCTTAGTTTAAGTTAGGATGTAATATGACTTAATCTTTAGTTTAAATTAGATAGAATTTTAATCTAGCTAGATCATTTTTGCATTTTTCTTAAATTTTGAATTTCATGAAAAAATGCAAAATTTGTCTTTGCATAAATTAGTTTCAATTTTTTAGGATAGATTGCATTTTTAAAATAGAAATATCAAATGCACGTCATTTAGTTTTTATTAGGTTCATTTAATTAGAACTTCCTCGTCGTTAGACTAGGTCATTTAATAAATGTCGCATGACATATAGCTCGCATATGAAATTGCATGATGCATGTCATTTTAGTTGAAATAATTTTGTATGTTATTACATCGCATTGCACGTCATTAGAATTAGGTCATTTAGATTGCATTTATTTATTGCATTTCTTCATGTCATATAGTTTAGGTCGTGTTGCCATGTCATATCAAATTATTAGCATGCATCGCATGATTCTCATTAAATAAAGTGAAAGCAAAAATTGAAGTGATTGCGTATTTTAATTAGAAATCATATCTAGGGTTGTTGATGTTGATTCTAATTTAGCATTGCATATACTTTCGCTGCTTTGAGCTAAGTCCTGCATTATTTTATTCGCTTTCTTGGGTGTTAAATTAATGGTTTGTGCACTCGCATGATCACCTCACACGTTAGGAAAGTGAATTAAAATAAATCCAAGCTGCCGCAAAAACATTTTTGAAAATTAAAAAAGAAATGGTGCAGAAAGCAAGTATTTAGGATATCTAGTGTAGAAAAGTAAACTTTGGGCCTGATGCGGTTCAGTAGGAGTAAAATAATTCTCCCATTATTTTACTTAGGTGTCCAATTGACCTACCATAAACTGATTAGTGGCGACTCCTAGATAGAATCCATTTGCATGTTAAAACTTTAAAATCGCGATTTGGTATGGGCTTAGGAGAGCCCGAGCTAAGCTTAAAGACTTAGTAGTCCATTAACTTAGTTTTAGGTGGTGCACCCGAAAAATAGGTCGCGACAAAAATAAATAAACACAAAGCAAACAATTTTTTGGGTTTCTTTTATTTTGAATTTAGAACATGCACTTTAACTACATGACCTAATTTTACTCTAATTAAGCGAACCTAATATGCAAACTAATTGACATGCGCCTAATATTTTTGTATTTTTTTTATTAAAATTCGTAATAAAAAGGAAACCTAATTAAGCCATCTAAAATGAATAATTTTCTAATTTATTTTAGGGATTAATTTGACTTAAACCCTATCATATCTTAGACAACTATTGTTTTAAGAAAAATTATATTATTAAAATGTGCAAACATTATCTAAGACCTACCTAAAAAAATCCTAATATATTCCAAAGATTATCTCAAAATGTAACCCTAAAAATGCAATCTTAATTTACTAAACCAAAACATTCTGATGCAATATTTAATTTTTTGATTTTTTTTTATTGTTTGTGTTTTTTCAAGACAAGTAGTTATCAGATAAAGAATATATCTAAACTAATCAAAATATTCATCAAATGAAGGATTAAAACAATTGAAAAAATAATTCACGGTCTCACGGATTAAATTAACGATTATTTTAACCCTAAATATTACAACATATAAGAAAGTTCAAAATAATTAAAAATTTGATCCGAAATATTACGAATCAAATTAATAATTATAATGATTTAATAATTAAAATACTATCAAAATGCCCAAAAATTAATATAATTAAAAAAAAATGATCCGATGTCTTACGGATCAAATTAATAATTATAAAAATCTTGGGCAAAGCCTTAAGGATAATGCCTAAACTATACAAATAATTAACATTGATATACTATGTTCTAACTTAAGCAATAATAACAAAAATTTTAAAAAAATAAAATAAAAATAAAATAAACCACCTAAGGGGGTAGCGCAGGAAGGACAGCAGCGCGATGGGGTGAGGGTGGCTGGCGTGGGAGCTCCGGTGAGGGGATCGGCAGAGCTGTGGCGTCCGGCGCCGCGTCGGAGGTGCAGGCGTCGAGCAGCGGTGGCTGGCGCGAGGAGATGCTGGCGCAGCGAGCAGGTGTCGCGGGGGGTTACAGGCGAGGCAGCGCTCGGCGTTAGGCGGGGGCGGCAGGGTGTTGCTCGGCGACGGCAGGCGCGCGGAGGTCTCTGGGTCGCGGGCTGCAGAGGCGCGGCGGCGTCGGTTGCTGCAGAGGCGGAGACGGACGGACTAAATGCAGAGCAGGTGCAGAGGCGGCGTTGCGGTGGCTGATGGAGGAAGGCTCGGGCAGCTGCAGGCGATGGGGCTAGCTGCAGGAGCGGAGCGGCGAGGCGGGCGTCGGCGCAGGGTCGTGGGCGCTGGTGTCGGGCGCTGGGCTGAGCAGAGGCTGCGTCGCGGCTGGGGGCGGAGGTGAGGCGCGGCGTCGGCGCTCGGAGGCGTTCGGCAGAGGGTTGCAGGCTGCGGCTCGTGGAGGAGGCGCGGCGGGGCGACGGTGCTGCACGTCATGGGTGGGACCGTCAGGGTGGCGGTGGTGCGCGGTAGCCGGTGCAGCGGAAGCTTGGCTGCTGGTGCGCCGGCGAGGAAATCGGCAGCGCGAGGGACCGGTCACAAAAACAGAGGACCTCCGAGGAAGATGAACAAGACCTTTTGGTTTCTTTTTCTTTTTTCTTGCGCACGTCTTCTCACGTCACTTTTCTACAGACCTCTCCGCACTCGCGTCTTTTCTCTTTTTCACTCTTTCTTCCTTTTTGACTTTTGACTTATTTCCCTCCAAAAAAAAAAAAAACCCTTTTTCCTCTTCTTTTGTGTTCTTCTCCTCGAACCGAAAGAAACCAAGATGAATTTGCTCTTTTGCACGAATTTTTCTCTCAATTCTCACCTCCCTTGGGTCACGAAAATTGTGGCTTTTTATAGTGTTTCCAGACGGCCGCTTTTTGGCAACTTTCGAGTTTCCATCTTCTATTACATTAATTTATAACTAAAAATCGGAGTGAGATTTCGCAATTAGCTCGATTTTGCTTCGATTCCTTCCATTTTATAAAAATTATTATTTTTACTCACCTGATTTCCTAATTGCTTCCGTACTTATCAAAATCTAAATATTCATCAGAATTTCCAACTTTCATGCATAATCAATCAAACTGATTTTTTTCCCTTTTTTTATTTGTTCTGATGCGATTTTATTTTTTATTCCCTTAGGGTTGTCAAAATTAGGTGTCAACATTCTGCCTTCGGGAGGTCTTACCCATGGTCGGCTCTGAGTGCCGCAGTTCCATGTGGTCTTTTGAGAGGGAGGAGGAGGAGGAAGGGAAGCGACCATGCTTTTTGGTGTCCTACTTTGTATAATAAGAGTGCGAATTGTTGAGATTCTCGTTCGGTGTCTTGGATTGAGGGGAAAAAGATATGATTTTGCTTTTATATAGATTATGACTGCTGAGGATGATGATTCATATGAGCTTCTTGTTCTGTATCTGGATTAGGTAAGAAATTTGACTCCATGATGATACACTCTTAGGAAAACGAGCAACTTTCGTTAAATAAATATGAGTAATGCTGTGAATGGACATTGATATTGATGAAATAGCATTGATTCGATTTTTGCACTTGCTCATTCCTCAAATAATAACCTGCTAGCGACACTCTGAAATTGTTCAACTTGGAGACAAAATGCACATGAACTTGTCTTATATATAAAGTTTGCAGTTACCTGATGCAGAGTTTCTCTTGATTCTGCACCACGAGATTGTAATGTTGTCGAAGTTTCGATCTTCACAATTCATCCGTAAACCAGAAGAGAAAATGTAGAGAACGAGGTGAGAGCTAGGCAAAATCAGCATCCTCCGTCATGCCCGCATGGTAATTCATTATGATTCATGATGAGAAGAAGCTCCAATCTAAACTCGGCATTGCCAATGCTAAGACACGCAAGAGAGGCTCCCGCCATAAGCTCAATCGCATTCAACTTGATAAATCATCGGTAGTGTCTGAATGATAATGAATGCTTTTAGAATCTTTTAGATGGATCTTGCACATATCCTCAATTTTAACATTTAATGCAAGAAGCCTACAACTTAACTTTCATTTTGAGGATTGGGTCCCCTTTGCTGGTTCACTTCTTATGCAGAACGTAAAATCAACAATTGCATTTCTGTTTTGTTAACTAGAATCTCACTCCAAAACTGAGGAACCACTGTTACTTTCGTTTGCCAAATCAGTTAATGTCGCAAACCATTTTTCGCTGCAAGAGTTTCTGATCTTGGCTCCTCAATTTTAACATTTAATAACACTCGAACCCCTAGAGTGCCAAAAGTTAGCATAAAGGGACACTTCAGTGCCAAAAATTACGAAAATGACACTTAGTGCCAAAATTGGAGCAAAATGGATCACTTAAGTGCCATCGGTGAGAAAATCCCGCCAGAACGATGACGTGGCAATTTTCCGGTGAACGTGTGCAAAACGACGTCGTTTTGGTATAATTCAAATTTTAATATAATAATTAATTAAATTAAATTAAATTTTAATTAATTAATTAATTAATTAAAAGGGGGGCGGAGGAGGAGGAGGGAGGCGGTGGCAGCAGGAAGGCGGGAAGGTGGGGGAGTGTCGGCCGAGGCCGGCGACCCCCGCCGACTGGTGACGAGGGCTTGCGTGCCCTCGCCCAGATCTGGGGCGAGAGTCACGGCCCTCTCCCAAATCCGACGAGGGTCGTCGGCCCTCGCCTAGCCGACCTAAGAGCTGCCGCTTGCTAGGGGGCCGCCGTCGGATGTGGCACTCAAGTATCTTATTCTTCATTAAAAAAATGTGTACTTAAGTGTCATTTTCGTAAGTTTTGACACTTAAGTGTCCATTTATGCCTATTTTTGGCACTTGAAGAGTTCTTTTGCCAACATTTAATGCAAGAAGCCTACAACTTAACTTTCATTTTGAGGATTGGGTCCCCTTTGCTGGTTCGCTTCTTATGCAAAACGTAAAATCAACAATTGCATTTCTATTTTGTTAACTAGAATCTCACTCCAAAACTGAGGAATGACTGTTACCTTCGTTTGCCAAATCAGTTAATGTTGCAAACCATTTTTCGCTGCAAGAGTTTCTGATCTTGGCTGCTTCGCTACGTTTACACCTTGTTATTCAGCTGGTTTCTCCTTACACTTTCACAAAACAGCTCAATCTTCTCTCCATTAATATAATATCCCATATGCAAATTGTGCAACCGGCGGCATGTTAACAAGACTGATTTCACGCGACTAATGCCACTGGGTGTGTACCAACGAGAACTCTGTTAACTGATGCAGTTCAAAATAGATGCATAGGGAGTCATTAAATGTAATCCATAAAATAGTCTCGCTCGTCAAGATTCCCAAGCAGGAGAGATAGCATCTCATTGGCTTCCAAAGATATTTTAAAGGTTCTCTTTTACTAGATTAAGGCAAGTAACAATCCCAGTATAATTATATAGAAAACTGCATAACAATCTCAGTATAACTGTCAAAGAGAGAGGCTACAGGATCGATTCCTTCACATACAAGATAGTAATTGATAATCTAAGGCACACGAACCCAATGGGATATTCATATCTCATTGGATGATAAAGAAAAGGTGTGAAAAAAAGCATAAACCCGAAACCTAACACGACCCGACCCAAATTATTGCTTCGGATATTATGCTTTTTGGGTCGGGTCAAAAGCCTTACATTCGGGTTGGGTTGGGTAATAGCAAAACTTGACTTGACCCGTTGACAGCCCTAGTTCTAATGACGTGTAGAGATTGATTTCAAATTTCAAACACAAACCATTTGGGAATGGAGTGCATGTCTCGAAATCCGGTGTTTTGAATTGGCTGGTTCAACCGAGTTCCGTTCTAGCTTTTGATATGGCTTTTGGGCCATTTTTCTGTTCAATCTAATTTTGGGCAATTCAACTCTATTTAATCGGATATAGCTCAATATTTCAATTTGATTATTGATGCAAACCATAAAAACATTGCCAATACTACAATTTGTGTTGAACTCTAACACGAAGGATCAGGTGCTCTCAAGGTAAACCAAGATTTTAATGAATGCATTGAATGCAATAGAAATTTGTAGCTACCCAAATTCATCCTGTGATTAGCTCATCTCATCACTTTAAGCGAAATTTGATCCAATGCTCGACTTACTCAAATAAGTTCTAAAACAAAAATCATTTACTTCGTATCGATATCAGCTCGTTAGCCAAGCGTAACATATGAAATCTCTAAAACAAAGCAATTAATACAATTCGAAATGTTGCAGTAAAATTGAACTGTAAATTGTCCGTGAAGCAATTCTACAAACAAGCATAGTGTCATCTAAACAAATTGTCCCAAATCATTAGTTTGCTTTGATGAGATGGCCAGAAGTGGAGTAGTACCAATGTCAGAAGAATTTTCAGGATGAACTGAGGAATACAAGATTAATTGAATGAGGGACCAAGCGATCATTGTACTACAATTAAGAAAAGAAGAAATTAAAAGATAAATGCTCTTGGCTGAGACAATGCTAAGGTACTAAATTTCCAAGCCTAATCCTTAATTTTTGCCGGAATGTTGGCCATACCTTTTGCACGCTAGCCTGTCATTATTGCTGTTTCTTTTTCTACAAGTCAGCTAATTTCATATTATTTGTGCGGTATCCTTATTTGTGTGGTGAAATAAATGTTTGGCATAACATCGTAATGGCAGGGATAGGTAAAAAGGTCAACATGCATTTGTCTTGATCAGTGATGAGCATCATCGTACGTGAGTTTGTACCTCTTGCACCCTAAGGTCCCTAGGAAAGGAGAAAAAATTCAATGATTTCCTAATAAATAGGCCATCATATCTGCTGGATTGGGCCATGGGGGAGCCTCGGAAGATGGACGTGCACGTCGATGTTGGACGGGAACCGCAACATGGCTGCCGCCTGTTGTTTCTGCTTCTGCAGCTGCTAGAGGAGCAGGAACTGCTACTGATGCTGATGCTACTGTTGTTGCCGCTGTTGTTGCTGGTCATGGTGTTGCATAAGCAGTTGCTGCTGCTGTTGCTAATGTTGTGCCGCTGACGTTTCCCCTCCTCCATCTCTCCCTCTAGAAAATAGGAGATTCAGGCTCTACGTGGAAGTGCTAGAGAAGAGCCATTTGTGAAATCGACAGCACAACGTGAAATGAGGTAACTAGAGGAGGCGGGTCGATCCGCCGATCGATTGAACCGGAAGTGATTTAGGATTTTTCGTGGTGACAAGAGTAGCCAAAAGTCCAGAGAGATGAGAAAGGGGGGAAGAGGAGAAGGAGGAGGAAGAAGAAGTCAATATGGGACGCGAACGAGCGATCGATCGATTTCATGGGCTGTTGTGCTCCAGCAATTCCCCCACAAACTATTTGGGCTGAGCCACTGCGGCATGCTGATGGGCTTTGACATGGCCCATGTGGATAAGGCCAAGTTGGCCCGCTTACATAAATATTCACGGATTTTGAGAACTTTCTAATTGAACTAAAATTGATCGATATATCGAGCGATGATCCTTGTCCTATTATGGCTGTTAAGTTTATTGGTTTTAAATAATGAAATCAAGAAAAGGAGAAATTTAAAAATAAAGAACTAGATCTAAGCCTAATTCGTTTTGAAAATTTCGCCGGAATTTGGATCGCATTTTTGCACACCAGCCGGCAAGCGCGATTTGAATGCTGTTTCTTCTGCGAGTTTAGCCGCTTTCATTTTTCACGCAAGATGCGATAGGACCGATGTTTAGGGATGCATATCGATGATTGTGCGGTACACGTGAAGTGGTGGGTAGAGTTTGGCATAATTACACCGCGACCGAAGTGCGGTGGGGGTTCGAAAAGCTTCACGTGCGTTCTTTGAGGAATTTTCGCAAACACCTCGAGGGTTCCAAGTAAAGAAGCAGGTACATCAGAGAGAGTGTGTGGAAAGCGTTCATTTATGGGAATATATTTAGAAGGCAGCAATCGACATAAATTTTCCGAAATTCAGGTGCCCCTAATTCCTGGAAGAAATCTGGGCTCTTAAAGGGTTCTTCATTACCATGGTGAACTCTTGCTTCTCCGACAGGTCCACCTCCTCGCCGGCCACCGTCCGCCACTTGAACTGCCACACCAGGTTCGCCACGAAGTACTCCAGGTGCAGCATCGCGAGCCCGGACGCAGGGCAGATCCTCCTCCCCACCCCAAACGGCATCATCTTTATCTCCCTGCTCCCCGTGATGTCGAATCCGCTGTCTTCGCCTCCGTCGCCGGAGTTCAAGAACCTCTCAGGCTTGAAGGCCATTGGGTCCTCCCAGATTTCTGGGTTCCGATCCATCTCCGCCACCATGAAGTTGATGGTTGCGTCCTTGGGGATCGCGTACCCGCCCAGCTCCGCGTCCTCCTTTACCGCGTGCGGCAGGACGAAGTGCGCCGGCGGGTGGCGGCGCAACCCCTCCAATACCACGGCCTTTAGGTAGGCCATCCTCTGCAGGTCCTCCTCCTTCACTTGTTCCGCCCCTTGTCCCACGACTGATTTGATTTCATCGTAGAGCCTATCTTGGAGTTCTGGGTACTTGACCAGGTTGGCCATGATCCATTCCAGCGCCGTGGACGTTGTGTCGGTGCCGGCGTTGAGGAACTCCCAGGAGAGGCTCACAATCTCGGCCTCCTCCAGCTTCCTCTTCTCCTCTGGCGGCTCTAGGTCCAGGAGTGTGTCCACGTACGGCACGATCCAATCGCCATCGCTTTCATTCCCGTCCTCCCTGGCTTTGCTCAGATGCTCTTGCTTGGCCTTGAGTCGAGCTCCGATGAGTGGGATGAGAATGCGTTTCTGACACTCGTAGAGCTCATAGAACTCCTTCCACCGTTTCCGGAGAACGAGCTTGCTCATCCCTGGCCAGAAATTGAGCACGTTGAAGCGCCGTTGACTCACTAGCACCCGTCGCGAAACCTCCTGGATCTGCTTAATCTGCTTCTCCTCGAGCCCGTCTCCGAAGCACATGAAGACCAACAAGCAGAACAGGGCGTACTGGAAGTGGTCGATGACGCGGATGACGCCGCCAGGCTGGGCCTTGAGCCCCGCCCCAAGTATGTTGAGGGACCGTGCTCGAGCGCGGGAGTAGGAGCGGAGGTGGGAGGGATGGAGGATTTCCGCCGTGAGGTTCCGGCGGAGGAGGCGCCAGGTGGGGCCGTAGGAGGCGGCGGTGATGTTGTGCTGGTTGGAGGAGGTGAGGCGGATGGTGGCGGAGGGCGGCGGGCGGTTGGCAAAGATGACGCCACGGTGGACGAGGGCCTCGTGGGCAAGGGCTGGGGAGGCGACGAAGACGGTGGGTCGGGAGCCCACGTGGAGGGTGACCATCGGGCCGTAGAGGGCACGGAGGGAGCGGAGGACGGGCTCGAGCTCCAAGGGGGACTTGCGGAGCAATAGGAAGTTGCCGACGATCGGGAAGGTGAGGGGGCCTGGCGGGAGGCTCTTCTTGTTGGGGGCGGAGAAGAGGAGGTTGAGGGTGGCTCTGAGGAGGGCGGCGACGGAGAGGGTGACGAGGATAAGGAACCAGATTTCCATCTTTTGCCGGATTGACTCTGAGTTCTTGCGGAGAAGTGATGGGAAGTTGTCGGTTTCATATAAAGATCGGAGATGAGGCTGACGAGGCTGACGAGGCTGACGACTTAACGCAAAGAGACGTAATCAATGACGTCCATGAATCAGCAGTGGAGTTTACCCGATGAAATGATATCTTCGCAATTATTAAAAAAATAAATAAATCCTTTTCTGTGCTTATTAACTTCAATACTTTGTAAGAGGGACGTGAGCTTTCTTGAGGATCGTCGGAACATGTTCATGAATCTCGCTGAATAAAATAAGAAAAAAACTTCAACATCACGCCCTCGAGAATATTCAATTGATGCTAGAATACGCGGCCGGACTTGGAAGGCAAAGGATCGGAAAGTGTGCAGACATTGGTTCGGTTAGGAACTCGAAGGGGTCCTGTTTACTGAAGTATGCGGGAACGAAGGCACCGAAACGACATTGATGAAATTGAGCGGAGGATCTCGAACCATTATGGAGGAGAGAACGTAAGAAGCGGGTGCAGACGCTGTGCCTTTCCGTGCGGGTCTGCTAGAGCTTGACGTCCTCTTGCTTGCGTTAATTTCTCACTATTCTTTTACGAGAATTTATCAAAATTAAAAATTTATCCACGTTAACGCTAGACACACCACCGTGCCACATAGGATAGTTGGGACTGACCGAACCACCTTATCAGTAATTTCTTATCAAAATTAGTCAAAAGAACTATATATATATTTTTATACACAAGAACCGTCGTACGGCCGGCAGCCGGCGACGTAAACCTGAAGAGGCGCTAGCTCAAGACCCACCACCACGACACCGCACTTAAGAGCACTAATGAATGCGCAGTATGCGAACCTGGGGGTTCGAACTCTCGCCCTTCCGTAAAGAGAGTCTGAGCGCATACTAACGCAGCTACCGAATGTGGTGGTAAGAACTATATTTATAATTCATTAATAGGTTTATGACCAAATTAGTACTATTGAAAGGTTTATGACTAAATTGACAAATTGTCAAAATGATATATGACTAAATTGGCACAATTAAAATGTTTATAATAAAATTATCGACAATACAATAGGTTTGGAGGTTTTTGGACAATTTTCCCTTTTAAATTTTGTCCTTCTTACGGTGAAAATGTTATTTTTATAGCATTAGGTTATTCAAGTATCTTTTTTAACAGCTAAAATAATAGCTTGCCCGTGGAGATTTCCATGCGCATGCTAACACGATGACTATGAATGAACCTTAAAAAAAATGAGGTAAAGACAAACAATCGCCATTTTTTTTTAACTCGGATCCTTCGTCTACAAGTTTTCATCATCGGTATATAATAAACACATAACCTCTGCCCTATTAAATACAATCAGAAAAGAGCTCATGCAAATATTCAACTCCGAGCAAAGATTTGATAAAATCCCAATTTTCTCGTCATCCTCAATTGAATCATGTCTTGTTATGAAAACAATCATACCCAACACGCATTTTCCAGTTTTAGAAGTGTTTATACGACTTTCATATGTAACGATACGAAACTAGTACATAAGTATATCACCTAATTCCTAAAAGATAAGGTAAAAATCAGCCGAAATTCTTACTCTATGAAATGTTCAATGCATCTACGGAATCTATAATTCGATGCGCTTCTTCTTGGCATGATTCAAAGGCAGAGCAGGATCTAAACCGTCCATGCATAGCTATGCACAGATAATGTTACAGATATAAATAATGACCTCATGGTTATCAACCCATAAATTGCATGTTTTCTCTCTCGCGAAAATTCATCCGCTCCTGTTGCTACTGCTGATGGTGGTGTTGCATCAGCAGTTGCTGTTGCTGGTAGTGTCTCTGGCGGTGCACCGACGGTTTCTTCTCCTCCATATCTCTCTGCAGAAAATAGGGATTCGGACTTTATCAGACTACACTAGAGAGAGCCATTTTTAAGAATCTAAGAGTGCGACATGGATGGAGGTGGTGAAGGAGGTGATTGATTAGCTAATTAATTGAACCGGAAACGATTAGGGTTTTTCGTTATCGCAAAGCAGCAGAAAGTTTGGAGAGAGAGGAGAGAAAGGGTAAGAAGAAGAAGAAATCACTGTGGGACGCGACCAATCAATCTCACTGGTCGCAGTGTTCTCACAATTCCATGGAAGCTCTTTGGGCGGGGCCTTGCCTCGTGCTGATGGGCTTCTATGTAGAAAGCCCAAGCCCATGTCCAAAATTCAAGTCGTGCCTGCATTTTCACTTGGCTTTTATTCCACAATTATTCATAGAATTTGCCAAGAGCACGAGAGTGACCAATTTCAAATTTCAAGAGTGACCATGTTGTAATCAGGGGTGTCAGAAACCCAACCCTACCAGACCCGACCCGAATATGACCCGAACATGAACTAAGTACGGAATAAGTTGAGTACACATTTCGAGTCTTAATATTGTTCGGGTAATGATTACAAAACAAACAAACAAACATATTTTGGGTCAGGTTAGGGTTGAAATAATGTTTGGCCTTCAAACACATTATTGACTCTAAACACGTTCTCTCACCCAAATACGTTCTCCTCCTCCCTCTCACAAGACCCTGCGACAATCTTGCCTACTACTAATGACTACACCTTCCAGTGCCTCGACTGCCCCAAGCTTGCCCTCCAAAGCTACCGGCAAGAAAGGCGCTGTAGAGGTCCCCCAACCAGCCAACGTCACCGTCTTCGAGTATGGGTTCATTGCCGCCACCACTGACAAGGTCACCCTCATTGGGTACTGCCCTGTCTTGATGACCTCAAGCCCTGTGTTGTGATCTAAATTTCGGGTGCACCACTTAGGGTTTAGGCTAATGGAATGCTAAGCCTAGACTTAGCTCGGGCTCTCCCAAGCCTATACCAATTCGCAACTTGGGTTTCAAGGTTTTTCTAATGGATTTTATCTAGGAGTCGCCACTAATTAGTTTATGGTAGGTCGATTAGACACCTAAGTAAAATAATGGGAGGATTATTTTACTCATATGAACTAGAGACCTTGGGTTCGGGAATTTGGTTACACTAGATTTCTCTAATGTCATTTCGGTACCATTCTTTTTGTTTTCGAAAAATGTTTTTTTAGGCAGCATTGATTTATTTAACCTAAATTACTATGATGTAAGAGGGTGATCACACGGATACTCAATCATTATTAAACACCCAATGAATCAAACAAATTGCATCAAAATAAATAAACACAAAGCAAACAATTTTTTGGGTTTTCTTTTATCTCGAATTTAAAACATGCACTTTAACTACATGACCTAATTTTACTAATAAGCTATTTCTAATTAAGTGAACCTAATATGCAACCTAATTGACATGCGCCTAATATTTTTGTATTTTTTTATTAAAATTCGTAATAAAAAGGAAACCTAATTAAGCCATCTAAAATGAATAATTTTCTAATTTATTTTAGGGATTTATTTAACTTAAACCCTGTCCTATCTTAGACAACTATTGTTATAAGAAAAATGATATTATTAAAATGTGCAAACATTATCTAAGACCTATCTAAAAAAAAAAAAGTCCTAATATATTCCAAAGATTATCTAAAAATGCAACCCTAAAAATGCAGTCTTAATTTACTAAACCAAAACATTCTGAAGTAATATTTGATTTTTTGGATTTTTTGTGTTTTTTCAAGACAAGCGGTTATCAGATAAAGAATATATCTAAACTAATCAAAAGATTCATCAAATGAAGGATTAAAACAATTGAAAAAATAATTCACGGTCTCACGGATTAAATTAACGATTATTTTAACCCTAAAGATCACAACATATAAGAAAGTTCAAAATAATTAAAAATTTGATCTGAAGTCTTACGAATCAAATTAATAATTATAATGATTTAATAATTAAAATACTATCAAAATGCCCAAAAATTAATATAATTAAAAAATGATCGATGTCTTACGGATCAAATTAAAAATTACAAAAATCTTGGGCAAAGCCTTAAGGATAATGCCTAAACTATACAAATAATTAACATTGACATACCATGTTCTAACTTAAGCAATAATAACAAAACTTAAAAAAATAAATAAACCACCTAAGGGGGTAGTGTAGGAAGGACAACAGTGCGATGGGGGTGAGGGTGGCCAGCGTGAGAGCTCCGGCGAGGGGACCAGCAGAGCTATGGCATTCGGTGTAGTGTCGGAGGTGCAGGTGTCGAGCAGCGGTGGCTGGCACGAGGAGATGCTGGCACGGCGGGTAGGTGTCGCAGGGGGTTATAGGCAAGGCAGCACTCGGTGTCAAGCGGGGGCGGTAGGGTGCTACTTGGCGATGGCAGGCGCACGGAGGTCTCTAGTCGCGGGCTGTAGAGGCGCGGTGGCATCGGTTGCTGCAGAGGCAAAGACGGACAAACTAAATGCAAAGCAGGTGCAGAGGTGGAGTCACGGTGGCTAATGGAGGAAGGCTCGGGCAACTGCAAGCGACGGGGCTAGTTGCAGTAGTGGAGCGGTGAGCCAGAGTGGCGGGCGTCGGCGTTGGGTCGTGGGTGTTAAATTATGTCTCGAGTTTGAGCGTTTGTGAAAACGTGATTTGCTGGACTTTTGAAGTTGCACAAAAGAGGAAATGTAAAAATAAAATTAAATAAAGGGAGGAAAGTTTCTTCTTTGCTGCGAAGCCTACGGGATACAAATTGAAGGAAATCAAATTATGGGGCCCAAAGTCAAAGTGTTGACTCTGGGCACATGCATGTAGAAGAATTCCCTTTTGGCGTGAAGGAGTCCCCTGCACGCGTATAAACAAATCGTGGTGGGCCCAGGTCAAAGTTTGACCTGGGCACACGTATAAAAGCAGAAACAATATTTGCAGGTCTTTCTCTCCCCCCTAAAAAGAACCCGCCGAAGCCTACATAGAAAAGAAGTCGCACGTCCACGCGGAAGAGTACTTGCACGGAAGAAAGAAAAAGGAAGCTGGAGATCTTTTTTTTTTTTTTTTTTTTTTTTTTTTTTTTTTTTTTTTTTTTTTTGGCGTATGACTTGAACGCGCGGTAATTTTGTGCCGTGAGTTTATGTCCAAGTAAGTCGTTTATTTACAAATACTTTGGGTTTAAGGTTAAATCTAGGTGTATGAAATACTCGAGCGTGTGAATGATTGTAAACTCTGATTTTCCGATATAGTGGATTATTTGCTGCTGGTTCTCCTGTGGACGTAGGTTCCGATACTCGAACCGACCCTCGTGTAAATTTCTGGTGTCCTTATTAATTCTCGTTTATTTCTTTGGTGATTTCACGTTGACGTAAATTGCAATATCTTGTTGTTTCCGCGTATTATATTCCAACAATTGGTACAAACACTTTGGGTTTTGGGTTAAATCTAGGTGTGAGAAACACTTAAGCGTGTAAATGATTGTAAACTCTGATTCTTTGATTATAGTTGATTATTTGCTGCTAGCTCTCCCTGTGGACGTAGGTACCGATACTCGGACCGAACCATATAAATTTCTGGTGTCCTTATTATTTCTCGTTTATTTCTCTGGCGATTTCGCGTTAACGTAAATTGTAAGATCTTGTTGTTTCCGCGTATTATGTTCCAACAATTGGTATTAAAGCTTGTGATTAGATTTCTTGATTGTGATTTGGAGCTTTTGCTTGTCTGATTATTATCTGGAAATTCTGTTACTGCAATTATGTCTGAGAGGAAATCTGAAATTGAGAAGTTTAACGAGAGTAACAATTTTGTGTTATGAAGCATCAAGATGCGGGCATTACTGACAACACAAGATTTGGCCAAGGCACTAGATGGTGAAGATGAATTGCTTATTATAATGAAAGCCTTAGAGTGGGTAGAGCTAATGGAAAGAGCAAAGAGCACAATCCTGTTAAATTTGTCGGATGAGGTCTTAATAGAGGTTGCTGAGGAGAAGGATGTCGCAGCATTTTGGGCAAAACTTCAAGCACTCTATGTGAAGAAAGGTTTGAACAATCGCTTGTACATGTTGAAGAAGATGTTTTAATTTAGATATATTGAAGGTACGTCTATCAAAACCCATATGGATGAATTTAATAAACTCATGATGGATCTGAAGAACGTCGGTAAGATACTTGATGATGAAGAACATGGCATGATGTTGTTAGCCTCTTTACCAAAGTCATGGGAGCACTTTTACTGATTCACTGTTGTAGGGGCGTACTACGATTACCTCAGAAGAGGTAAAGTCCGCCTTAGTTACGAGATGATTGGTCTAGCGTAAGGAGTAGCGCAAGGACTGACGATTCGGGGGTAGAGACTAACATCGAGAGCCTAGTAGCAGTAGAGGTAAAAGTAGATCGAAATCACGCCATAGAAAGTCCAAGGGACGCGTGAAGTGCTTTGAGTGTCACGAGGAGGGGCACATTAGGAGATATTGTCCAAAGCAGAGGAATAAAGCTGATAGGCAAAATGCTACAAGCAGTGTGGCAAACGTTGCCGAATGGAGCAATAGTGATGTAGAAGCTGTTTTATATGTGACTGCTACTTTGTCAGGAGACGAATGGGTGTTGAATTCGGGGTGTTCTTATCATTCGACGCTTCATAAGAACTGGTTTTCTACTTACCAGATTGCATATGGTGGTAGAGTTCTTTTGGGGAATAATACAGTCTGTAAGGCTGTGGGGATATGGACAATTCGGATCCGGATGCACGATGAGGTGGTGTGCACATTGACAGATGTGAGGCATGTACTAGAGCTCAAGAAGAACCTTATTTCTCTGGGGACACTCGATGGCATCGGGTGTAGGTACACCACTGAAGGTGGAGTATTGAAGATCTCTTGAGGTGCCATGACAGTGATGAAGGGGAAGAAAGTGAATACTCTCTATTATCTACTGGGAAAGACCGTGACCAGAACCATTGCAGTTTCATTAGGTGAGTCAGACTCTAACGTGACTCAATTATGACATATGCGTTTAGGGCACATGAGCGAGGCAGGTATGACGATGCTAAGTGAAATGGGGTTGTTGAAGGATTAGAAAACAGGGAAGCTGGACTTATGTGAGCACTGTATCTTTGGGAAGCAGCACCGAGTTAAGTTTACTATAGCTATTCATTCAACCAAATGACTAGTTGAATAAATTCATTCAGACGTCTGGGGCCCGTCATCGATTCCTTCGAAAGGAGGTGCCTGATATATGCTGACATTTATCGACAACTATTCGAGGAAGGTATGGGTATACTTTTTGAAGCATAAATATGAAGTGTTTGATCGGTTCAAGAAATTTAAGACATTGATTGAGAAGCAGTCAGATAAACAAATTAATTGCCTAAGAACCGATAATGTCATGGAGTTCTGTGGTAAAGATTTTACTGAGTTTTGTGAGAAATAAGGTATTGTAAGACACCGCACAGTACCTAGGACACCACAACAGAATGGCGTGGTAGAACGGAAGAACAAAACTTTGCTTGAGCGAGCTCGATGCATGCTTTCGCATGCAGGACTTGGTAAGGAATTTTGGGGTGAAGCAGTAAACATGACATGTTACCTAGTTAATCGATCTCCATCATTTGCTATCGAGTGGAAGACTCCTGAGAAAGTATGGTCGGGGAAACCTGTTGATTACTCCGGATTACGTATATTCGGATGTCATGTGTATGCTAATGCGAGTAATGGTAAGCTTGAGCCGAAGGTGAAGAAGTGCATATTTCTAGGTTATGCACATGGGGTGAAAGGCTATCGGCTATGGTGCACTGATCTCAGATCACCCAGTTTTCTAATAAGCAGAGATGTGATCTTCGACGAGACTGTAATGCTTTAACGGAGGAGTTCTGAGACACAACCAGCAGAGAAGACAGATCATGGTGCCATTAGTGAGGTGGAGCTTTAGGTGGAGACTCCGGAGACCTCGAAGGTAACGGAGGTTGAGACTACAGATGAGGCCGCAGTTCTTGAAGTCGGTGATAGTGAACAACTAGCAAAGCCGCAGCAGATTATAGCCGCGGCAGATTATAGCCGCAGATAGACAGAGGAGACAAATTAAATCACCGGTATGTTATGGTTATACAGATATTGCTTATGCATTGACTGTAGATGATGATGTGGAGACAGATGAGCCTTCGTTTTACTCTGAGGCGATGGCTAGTTCAGAGTCGTCGGAGTGGCTAGGGGCTATGAGTGAAGAGATGGAATCATTCTATTGAAATCAGATATGGGAGCTGGTCAAAGTACCCAAGAGCCAAAAGATTATCGAAAGTAAATGGGTCTTCAAACGAAAAGAGGGTATTCCTGGTGTTGAGGCAGCAAGGTATATGGCGAGACTTGTGGCAAATGGGTATACACAGCGTGAGGGCATTGACTACAATGATGTTTTCTCTCCTGTTGTAAGATATACTTCTATTCGTATTTTACTTGCCTTAGTTGCTTCCAAGATCTCGAGCTAGAGCAACTAGATGTGAAAACTGCGTTTCTTCACGATGAGTTGGAGGAACAAATTTACATGAGGTAGCCAGAGGGATTTGCTATTCCGGGTAAGGAAGATCATGTTTGCTTATTGAAGAAATCTTTGTATGGGCTAAAACAGTTTTCTAGGCAGTGGTATAAACGTTTTGATACTTTTATGGCTACTCAAATATATTGAGAAGATCGTGGCACGTTTTAATATGTAGCAAAATCTATAAGTACACATTTAGCGAAGCACTTTAAATTTTTAGATAAATTGTCACCGCAGACTGAGGAGGAGGAGGAGCATATGTCTCGTGTTCCTTATTCTAGTGCCATGGGTAGTATTATGTATGCTATAGTGTGCACTAAGCCTAATATTTCACAAGCTGTGAGCGTGGTTAGTCGCTATATGAAGCGTCCTGGTAAAGCTCATTGGGAAACTGTGAAGTGAATCATCAGATATTTGAAGGGAACAACAAACGTGGGTATAGTGTACCAGAGGAACATCAATGGTAGTGAGACCACTGGTTTTGTGGATTTGGATCACGCCGGTTATTTGGATGATTGCAAGTCTTTAGTAGGGTACGTGTATATGCTAGCGGGTGGTGTAGTTAGTTAGAAAACGTCATTACAGGATCACATTGCCTTGTCTTCAACTGAGGCAGAGTACATGGCACTAAGTGTAGCGAATGAGACGATATTGTTATAAAGTTTGCTCTTAGACTTTGGTTTAGAATAGAAAAGTGTGGATATACATTGTGATAACTAAGGTGCGATATATTTGGCTTATAATCCAGTTTATCACGAGCGGACGGAGCATATCAACATCAGGTACCACTTCATTTGAGATGTCTTAGTTAATGGTAATGTTATTGTCAAAAAGATTGCTACGGCAGATAACCCAGCAAATATGATGACTAAGTTTGTTCCTTTGGCGAAGCTCATACTCTGTTTGAGCTCTTTTGACGTCTGTGGAGAGTGAGCGCCCGTCGGGGTATTAGGAGAGCAGCATGGATGATGAGCACTATAACTTGGCTTCAAACATCATGTTAAGATGGAGAATTGTTAAATTATGTCTCGAGTTTGAGCATTTGTAAAAACGCGATTTGCTGAACTCTTGAAGCTGCACAAAAGAGGAAATATAAAAATAAAATAAAATAAAGGGAGGAAAGTTTCTTCTTTGCTGCAAAGCTTGCAGAATACAAATTGAAGGAAATCAAATCGTGGGGCCCAGAGTCAAAGTGTTGACTCTGGGCACACGCACGTAGAAGAATTCCCTTTTGACATGAAGGAGTCCCCTGCACGGGTATAAACAAATCGTGGTGGGCCCAGGTCAAAGTTTGACCTGGGCACATGTATAAAAGCAGAAACAATATTTGCAGGTCTTTCTCTCCCTCCCAAAAAGAACCCGCCGAAGCCTACGTAGAAAAGAAGCCGCACGTCCACGCTGAAGAGTACCTACACGAGAGAAAGAAAAAGGAAGCTGGAGATCTTTTTTTTTTTAGGCGTATGAATTGAACGCGCAGTAATTTTTTGCCGTGAGTTTATATCCAAGTAAGTTGTTTATTTACAAACACTTTGGGTTTTGGGTTAAATCTAGGTGTGGGAAACACTCGAGCGTGTGAGTTATTGTAAACTCTAATTCTCCGATTATAGTGGATTATTTATTACTGGCTCTCCCCGTGGACGTAGGTACCAATACTCGGACCGAACGACGTAAATTTCTAGTGTACTTATTATTTCTCGTTTATTTTTCTGGCGATTTTGCGTTGATGTAAATTGCAAGATCTTGTCATTTTCGCGTATTATATTCCAACAGTGGGCACTAGCGTTGGGCATTGGGCTGAGCAGAGGCTGCGTCGCGGCTGGGGGTGGAGGTGAGGTGCGGAGTCGACACTCGATGGTGTTCGGCAGAGGGTTGTAGGCTGCGGCTTGTGGAGGAGGCGCAGCGGGGTGATGGTGCTGCACGTCGTGGGCGGGACCGTTAGGGTGGCGGTGGTGCGCGGTAGCCAGCGCAATGGAAGCTTGGTTGTTGGTGTGCCGGTGAGGAAATCGGCATTGCGAGGGACCGGTCGCAGCAACAGAGGACCTCCGAGGAAGATGAACAGGATCTTTTGGTTTCCTTTTTATTTTATTTTTCTTGCGCACGTCTTCTCACGTCACTTTTCTACAGACCTCTCTGCACTCGCTTCTTTTCTCTTTTTCACTCTTTCTTCCTTTTTTGACTTTTGACTTTTTTCCCTCAAGAAAAAAAAAACGAAAAAACCTTTTTTACTCTTCTTTTGTAATCTTTTCTCGAACAGAAAGAAACTAAGATGAATTTGCTCATTTGCATGAATTTTTCTCTCAATTCTCGCCCTCCCTTGGTCACGAAAATTGTGACTTTTTATAGTGTTTCCAGACGGCCGCTTTCCATGGCAACTTTCGAGTTTCCATTTTCTGTTGCATTAATTCATGGCTGCAAATCGGAGCGTGATTTCGCAATCAGCTCGATTTTGCTTCGATTCCTTCTATTTTATAAAAATTCTTATTCTTACTCACTCGATTTCCTAATTGCTTCCGCATTTATCAAAATCTGAATATTCATCAGAATTTCCAACTTCCATGCATAATCAATCAGACTAATTTTTCCCCTTTTTTTATTTGTTCTGATGCGATTTTATTTTTTATTCCCTTAGGGTTGCCAAAATTAGGTGTCAACATCCTGCCTCTAGGAGGTCTTACCCATGGTCGGCTCCGAGTGCCGTAGTTCCACGTGGTCTTTTGAGAGAGAGGAGGAGGAAGGGAAGCGACCATGCTTTTCGGTGTCCTGCTTTGCATAATAAGAGTGTGAATTGTTGAGATTGAGGGGAAAAAGATATGATTTTGCTTTTATATAGATTATGACTGCTGAGGATGATGATTCATATGAGCTTCTTGTTCCGTATTTGGATTGGGCAAGAAATTTGACTCCATGATGATACACTCTCAGGAAAACGAGCAACTTTCGTGAAATAAATATGAGTAATGCTGTGAATGGACATTGATATTGATGAAATAGCATTGATTTGATGTTTCCATTTGCTCAGTCCTCAGATAACAACCTGCTAGCGACACTCTAAAATTGTTCAACTTGGAGACAAAATGCACATGAACCTGTCTAATATATAAAGTTTGCAGTTACCTGACGCAGAGTTTCTCTTGATTCTGCACCACGAGATTGTAATGTTGTCGAAGTCTCGATCTTCACAATTCATCCGTAAACCAGAAGAGAAAATGTAGAGAACGAGGTATGAGCTAGGCAAAATCAGCATCCTCCGTCATGCCCGCACGGTAATTCATTATGATTCATAATGAGAAGAAGCTCCAATCCAAACTTGGCATTGCCAATGCTAAGACACGCAAGAGAGGCTCCCGCCATAAGCTTAGTCGCATTCAACTTGATAAATTATCGGTAGTGTCTGAACGATAACGAATGCTTTTAGAATCTTTTAGATGGATCTTGCACATATCCTCAATTTTAAAATATAATGCAAGAAGCCTACAGCTTAACTCTCATTTTGAAGATTGGGTCCCCTTTGCTGGTTCACGCCTTATGCAGAACGTAAAATCAACAATTGCATTTTTGTTTTGTTAACTAGAATCTCACTCCAAGACTGAGGAACGACTGTTACCTTCGTTTGCCAAATCAGTTAATGTCGCAAACCATTTTATTTTGCAAGAGTTTCTGATCTTGGCTGCTTCGCCACGTTTTTTTTTTTGGTCAGAGGCTGCTTCGCCACGTTTACACCTTGTTATTTAGCTGGTTTCTCCTTACACTTTCACAAAACAACTCAATCTTCTCTCCATTAATATAATCTCCCATATGCAAACTGTGCAAACGGCGGCATGTTAACAAGACTGATTTCACACGACTAATGCCACTAGGTGTGTACCAACGAGAATTCCGTTAATTGATGCAGCTCAGAATAGATGCATAGGGAGTCATTAGATGCTAAATAACACCGACACGGACACACGACACGACACGACATGACATATCGACACGTTATTTTTCAAAAATAAAGAATTCCAACATGTTGAGACACGTTATATATTAAAAAGTTAACTTTAACAAAAATTATTGATGAAACTAATAATTAACAAGATATTAGAATTAACTTATTTAAATAAATTTATGATATTCTATAATGATCAAAATTTATTATTATTTAACATTCAATATTTTTATTTTTTGAAATTACTTTTTAATCTCATTTTTTTTACCAACCTCCCACCCCTTCAAAAAAAATAAAATTATGTCAATGCTTTTATTTTTTCACCCAAAAAAGTCTCCTCACCCATTTATTTTACCCTCTCCATCCCGCGTTCCTTTCTCCCCATTGTCAGTTCCTTCGTTGAAAATTGAAATTACACTCCTCCACCTACTCCCTTTACGCCAAGTCCCATCAAAATCCCCACTTTTAATTTCTTTTTTCTACTTTTCTTGTTGAAAGCCTAAAACTAAAAGAAAAAGCAAACTTAAAAACCCTAGCAGCTGACGCCTCCTCCTCCTCCCACGACCTCTTCTTCGTGATCTTTGCTCTCTCTTGCAATCGCTCGCCTCCGACCCTCCCTCCTTCGCAAATGTAGCATTAGCCTTGCCTCTAGCCCTCCATGGTGGCATCGTAGTCGCGGCCCTCTGAGTTGCTCTTCCTCTAGCCCTCCCTTCCAATTGCAGCCTTACCATCGCTCACGGCCTTGCCTCCACTCCATCATCTTCTTCAGCGACCTTCGCACTTGCAGACCCGCCCCTGGAAACCCACCCTCTTACAATTTCAGACATGCTTGTCCGAATGTGTCCAAAAGAGTTGACCACGTGTCGGAAATTTGACATACGTTGACCACTTATCGAAGCATGTCCGACACTCGGACATTTGTCGGGGTATCCGACATGACACGGAAGCTTCTAGAATATGTCCGTGCTGCATAAATTAGATGTAATCCATAAAATAGTCTTGCTCATCAAGATTCCCAGGTAGGAGAGACAGCATCTCATTGGCTTCCAAAGATATTTTAAAGGTTCTCTTTTACTAGATTAAGGCAAATAAAAATCTCAATATAATTATATGGAAAACTGCAAAACAATCCCAGTATAATTGTTGAAGAGAGAGGCCACAAGATCAATTCCTTCACATACAAGATAGTAATTGATAATCTAAGGCAACGCAAACCCAATGGGAAATTCATTGGGTGATAAAGAAGAGGTGTGAAAAAAAGCGTAAACCTGGAACCCGACCTGACCCGAATTATTGCTTCGGATATTATGTTTTTCAGGTTGGGTTAGAAGCCTTACGGTTCGGGTCGGATCGGGTAATAGCAAAACCCGACCGACCCACCCGACCGACCCACCCGACCCATTGAGAGCCCTAGTTGTAATGACGTGTAGAGATTGATTTCAAATTTCAAATGCAAACCATTTGGGAATGGAGTGCATGTCTCGAAATTCAGTGTTTTGAATTGGCCGGTTCAACTGAGTTCTGTTCTAGCTTTTGATATGGCTTTTGGGCCATTTTTCTGTTCAATCTAATTTTGGCCAATTCAACTCTATTTAATAGCATATAGCTCAATATTTCGATTTGATTATCGATGCAAACCATAAAAAACATCGCCAATACTACAATTTGCTTTGGAACTCTAACCCGAAGGATTAGGTGCTCTCAAGGTAAACCAAGGTTTTAATGAATGCACTGAATGCAATATAAATCTGTAAATTACTCAAATTCATCCTGTGATTAGCTCATCTCATCACTTTAATCGAAATTTGATCCTATGCTCGACTTACTCAAATAAGTTCTAAAAACAGAAACCATTTACTTTGTATTGACATCAGCTCGTTAGCTCAAGCGTAACATATGAAATCTCTAAAACAAAGCAACTAATACAATTTGAAATGTTGCGGTAAAATTGAACTGTAAATTGTCCGTGAAGCAATTCTACAAACAAGCATAGTGTCATCTAAACAAATTGTACCAAATCATAAGTTTGCTTTGATGAGATGGACAGAAATGGAGTAGTACCAATGTCAGAGGAATTTTCAGTATGAACTGAGGAAGACAAGATTAATTGAATGAGGGACCAAGCGATCATTGTACTACAATTAAGAAAAGAAGAAATTAAAAGATAAATGCTCTTGGCCGAGACAATGCTAAGGTACTCAATTTCCAAGCCTAATCCTTAATTTTTGCCGGAATGTTGGCCATACCTCTTGCACGCTAGCCTGTCATTATGGCTGTTTGTTTTCTACGAGTCAGCTAATTTCATATTATTTGTGCGGTATCCGTGAAATGGTGAAATAAATGTTTGGCATAACATCGTAATGGCAGGGGTGGGTAAAAAAGGTTAACTTGCATTTGTCTCGGTCAGTGATGGGCATCATCGTATGTGAGTTTGTACCTCTTGCACCCTAAGGTCCCTAGAAAAGGAGAAAATATTCAATGATTTCCTAATAAATAGGCCATCATATCTGCTGGATCGGGCCATGCAGGAGCCTCGGAAGATGGAGGTGCATGTCGATGTTGGACAGGAACTGCGACATGGCGGCTGCCGGTTGCTGCTGCTTCTGCAGCCACTAGAGGAGCAGGAACTGCTACTGATGCTGATGCTGATGCTATTGTCGTTGCCGCTGTTGTTGTTGCTGGTCATGGTGTTGCGTAAGCAGTTGCTGCCGCTGCTGCTGCTATTGCTGGTGTTGTGCCGCCGACGATTTTGCCTCCTCCATCTCTCCCTCTAGAAAATAGGGGATTCAAGCTCCATGTGGCAGTGGTAGAGAAGAGCCATTCATGAAATCGACAACGCAACGCAAAAGGAGGTGGCTAGAGGAGGCAGGTTGATCAGCCGATCGATTGAATTGGAAGCGATTTGGGGTTTTTCGTGGTGACGAGAGTAGCCGAAAGTCCGGAGAGATGAGAGAGGGGTGAAGAGGAGGAGGAGGAGGAGGAGGAAGAAGAAGAAGTCGATATGGGACGTGAGTGAGTGATTGATTGATCTCACGGGCCATTGTGCTCCTGCAATTCCCTCGGAAACTATTTGGGCCGGGCCACCGCGGCATGCTGATGGGCTTTGACGTGGCCTATGTGGATAAGACCAAGTTGGCCCGCTTACATAAATATTCACAGATTTTGAGAACTTTCTAATTGAACTAAAATTGATCGTTAAGCGATGATTATGGTCCTATTATGGCTGTTAAGTTTATCGGTTTTAACTAATGAAATCAAGAAAAGGAGAAATTTAAAAATAAAGTACTAGATGTAAGCCTAATTCGTTTTGAAAATTTCGCCGGAATTTGGATCGCATCTTTGCACACCAGCCAGCAAGTGCGATTTGAATGCTGTTTCTTCTGCGAGTTTAGCCGCTTTCATTTTTAACGCAAGATGCGAAAGGACCGATGCTAATATTTAGGGATGCATATCGATGATTGTGCGGTACACGTGAGATGGTGGGTAGAGTTTGGCATAATAACACCGTGATCGAAGTGCGGTGTGGGTTCGAAAAGCTTCACGTGCGTTCTTCGAGGAATTTTCGCAAACTCCTCGAGGGTTCCCAAGTAAAGAAGCAGGTACATCAGAGAGTGTGTGGAAAGCGTTCATTTATGGGAATATATTTAGAAGGCAACAATCGACATAAATTTTGCGAAATTCAGGAACCCCTAATTCCTGGAAGAAATCTGGGCCCTTAAAGGGTTCTTCATCACCATGGTGAACTCCTGCTTCTCCGAGAGGTCCACTTCCTCGCCGGCCACCGTCTGCCACTTGAACAGCCACACTAGGTTCGCCACGAAGTACTCCAGGTGCAGCATCGCGAGCCCGGACGCAGGGCAGATCCTCCTCCCCACCCCAAACGGCATCATCTTTATCTCCCTGCTCCCCGTGATGTCGAATCCGCTGTCTTCGCCTCCGCCGCCGGAGTTCAAGAACCTCTCAGGCTTGAAGGCCATCGGGTCCTCCCAGATTTCTGGGTTCCGACCCATCTCCGCCACCATGAAGTTGATGGTTGCGTCCTTGGGGATCGCGTACCCGCCCAGCTCCGCGTCCTGCTTTACAGCGTGCGGCAGGACGAAGTGCGCCGGCGGGTGGCGGCGCAGCCCCTCCAGTACCACGGCCTTCAGGTAGGCCATCCTCTGCAGGTCCTCCTCCTTCACTTGTTCCGCCCCTTGTCCCACGACTGATTTGATTTCATCGTAGATCCTATCTTGAAGTTCTGGGTACTTGACCACGTTGGCCATGATCCACTGCAGCGCCGTGGACGTTGTGTCGGTGCCGGCGTTGAGGAACTCCCAGGAGAGGCTCACAATCTCGGCCTCCTCCAGCTTCCTCTTCTCCTCTGGCAGCTCTAGGTCCAGGAGCGTGTCCACGTACGGCACGATCCAATCGCCATTGCTTTCATTCCCGTCCTCCCTGGCTTTGCTCAGATGCTCTTGCTTGGCCTTGAGTCGAGCTCCGATGAGTGGGATGAGAATGCGTTTCCGACACTCGTAGAGCTCATAGAACTCCTTCCACCGCTTTCGGAGAACGAGCTTGCTCAGCCCCGGCCAGAAATTGAGCACGTCGAAGCGCCGTTGACTCACCAGCACCCGTCGCGAAACCTCTTGGATCTGCTTAATCTGCTTCTCCTCGAGCCCGTCTCCGAAGCACATGAAGACCAACAAGCAGAACAGGGCGTACTGGAAGTGGTCGATGACACGGACGACGCCGCCAGGCTGGGCCTTGAGCCCCGCCCCAAGTATGTTGAGGGACCGCGCCCGAGCACGGGAGTAGGAGCGGAGGTGGGAGGGATGGAGGATTTCCGCCGTGAGGTTCCGGCGGAGGAGGCGCCAGGTGGGGCCGTAGGAGGCGGCGTTGATGTTGTGCTGGTTGGAGGAGGTGAGGCGGAGGGTGGCGGAGGGTGGCGGGCGGTCGGCAAAGATTACGCCGCGGTGGACGAGGGCCTCGTGGGCAAGGGCTGGGGAGGCGACGAAGACGGTGGGTCGGGAGCCCACGTGGAGGGTGACCATCGGGCCGTAGCGGGCATGGAGGGAGCGGAGGGCGGGCTCGAGCTCCGAGAGGGACTTGCGGAGCCATAGGAAGTTGCCGACGATCGGTAAGGTGAGGGGGCCCGGCGGGAGACTCTTGTTGCGGGCGGAGAAGAGGAGGTTGAGGGTGGTTCTGAGGAGGGAGGCGACGGAGAGGGTGACGAGGATAAGGAACCAGATTTCCATCTTCTGCCGGATTGACTCTGAGTTCTTGCGGAGAAGTGGGAAGTTGTCGGTTTCATATAAAGATCGGAGACGAGGCTGACGAGGCTGACGAGGCTGACGACTTAACGCAAAGAGACGTAATCAATGACGTCTATGAATCAGCAGTGGAGTGTACCCGATGAAATGATATCTTCGCAATTATTTAATAAATAAATAAATCATTTTCTGTGCTTATTAACTTCAATACTTTGTAAGAGGGACGTGAGCTTTCTTGAGGATCGTCGGAACATGTTCATGAACCTCGCTGAATAAAATAAGGAAAAACTTCAACATCACACCCTCGAGAATATTCAATTGATGCTAGAAGACGCGGCCGGACATGGAAGGCAAAGGATCATAAAGTGTGGAGACAATGGTTCGGTTAGGAACTCGAAGGGGTCCTGTTTACTGAAGTATGCGGGAACAAAGGCACCGAAACGACATTGATGAGATTGGACGGAGGATCTCGAACCTTGATAGCTTCCATTATGGAGGAGAGAACGTAAGAAGCGGGTGCAGACGCTGTGCCTTTCCGTGCGGGCCTACTAGAGCCTGACGTCCTCTTGCTTGCGTTAATTTCTCACTATTCTTTTACGAGAATTGATCAAAATTAAAAATGTGTCCACGTTAAAGCTAGACACACTACCGTGCCACATAGGATAGCTGGGACTGACCGAACCACCTTATCAGTAATTTCTTATCAAAATTAGTCAAAAGAACTATATTTATAATTTCTTTTTTCTTTTTTTGTGTTGGAGGAACCGGTTTGGCCGACAACCGCCACGTAAATCCCTAGATGATGCTAGTGCATGACCCATCACCACGGAATCACACTTAAGAATCCCTAACGACAGCGCTGGGATTTGAACTTCTCTCCTTTGTGAGAGGGAGAGAGCGTGAAGCCAACGCGCCAGCTGCAGGCAATGGTAAGAACTATATTTATAATTCATTAATAGGTTTATGAGCAAATTAATATCATTGAAAGGTTTATGACTAAATTGACAAATTGTCAAAAGGATATATGACTAAATTGGTACAATTAAAATGTTTAGGGTAAAATTAACGACAATTCAATAAGTTTGAAGGTTTTTGGACAATTTTCCCTTTTAAATTTTATCCTTCTTATGGTGAAAATGTTATTTTTATAGCTTTACGTTATTCAAGTATCTTTTTTAACAACTAAAATAATAGCTTGCCCGTGGAGATTTCCATGCGCATGCTAACACGATGACTATGAATGAACCTTTAAAAAAATGAGGTAACTATAAATAATTGCCATTTTTTAAAGTCAGATCCTTCGTCTACAAGTTTTCATCATCGGTATATTATAAACACATAACCTCTGCCCTATTAAATACAACCAGAAAAGAGCTCATGCAAATATTCAACTCCGAGCAAAGACTTGATAAAATCCCAATTTTCTCGTGATCCTCAATTGAATCATGTCTTGTTATAAAAAGAATCATACCCAACATGCATTTTCCAATTTTAGAAGTGTTTATATGACTTTCATACGTAACGATACAAAACTAGTACATAAGTATATCACCTAATCACTAAAAGATAAGGCAAAAGCCAGCTGAAATTCTTACTCTATGAAATGTTCAATGCATCTACGGAATCTATAATTCGATGCGCTTCTTCTTGGCATGATTCAAAGGCAGAGCAGGATCTAAACCGTCCATGCATAGATATGCACAAATAATGATACAGATATAAATAATGACCTCATGGTTATCAACCCATAAATTGCATGTTTTCTCTCTCGTGAAAGTTCATCCGCTCCTGTTGCTATTGCTGATGGTGGTGTTGCGTCTGCAGTTGCTGTTGCTGGTAGTGTCGCTGGCGGTGCATCGACGGTTTTTTCTCCTCCATATGTCTCTGCAGAAAATAGGGATTCGGACTTTATTAGACTACACTAGAGAGAGCCATTTGCAAGAATCTAAGAGTGCGACATGGATGGAGGTGGTGAAGGAGGTGATTGATTAGCTAATTAATTGAACCGGAAACAATTAGGGTTTTTCGTTATCGCAAAGCAGCTGAAAGTTTGGAGAGAGAGGAGAGAAAGGGTAAGAAGAAGAAGAAATCACTGTGGGACGCGACCAATCAATCTCACTGGTCGCAGTGTTCTCACAATTCCATGGAAGCTCTTTGGGCGGGGCCTTGCCTCGTGCTGATGGGCTTCTATGTAGTCAGCCCAAGCCCATGTTCAAAATTCAAGTCGTTTCTGCATTTTCACTTGGCTTTTATTCCACAATCATTCATAGAATTTGCCAAGAGCACGAGTGTGACCAATTTCAAATTTCAAGAGTGACCATGTTGTAATCAGGGGCGTCAAAAACCCAACCCTACCCGACCCGAATATGACCCGAACATGAACTAAGTACGAAATAAGTTGAGTACACATTTCGGGTCTTAATATTGTTCGGGTAACGATTACAAAACAACCAAACAAACATATTTCGGGTCAAGTTAGGGTTGAAACAATGTTCGGCCTCCAAACACATTATTGACTCTAAACACATTCTCTCACCCAAACACTCCTCACCCAAATATGTTCTCCTCCTCCCTCTCACAAGACCCTGCGACGATCTTGCCTACTACTAATGACTACACCTTCCAGTGCCTCGACCACCCCAAGCTTGCCCTCCAAAGCTGCCGGCAAGAAAGGCGCCGTAGAGGTCCCCCAACCGGCCAACGTCACCGTCTTCGAGTATGGGTTCATCGCCACCACCGCCGACAAGGTCACCCTCATCGGGTACTGCCCTGTCTTGATGACCTCGAGCCCTGTGTCACGACCTAAATTTCGGGTGCACCACTTAGGGTTTAGGCTAATGGACTGCTAAGCCTAGACTTAGCTCAGGCTCTCCCAAGCCCACACCAATTCGCGACTTAGGTTTCAAGGTTTTTTTAATGGATTTTATCTAGGAGTCGCCACTAATTAGTTTATGGTAGGTCGATTAGATACTAAAGTAAAATAATGGGAGGATTATTTTACTCCTATGAACTAGAGACCTTAGGTACGAGAACTTGGTTACACTAGATTTCTGTAATGCCCTTTCGGTATCATTCTTTTTATTTTCGAAAAATGTTTTTGCAGGTAGCATGGATTTATTTTAACCTAAATTACTATCATGTAAGATGGTGATTACATGGATACTCAATCATTATTAAACACTCAATGAATCAAACAAATTGCATCAAAATAAATAAACACAAAGCAAACAATTTTTTGGGTTTTCTTTTATCTTGAATTTAAAACATGCACTTTAACTACATGACCTAATTTTGCTAACAAGTTATTTCTAATTAAGTGAACCTAACAGGCAAACTAATTGACATGCGCCTAATATTTTTGTATTTTTAATTAAAATTCGTAATAAAAAGGAAACCTAATTAAGCCATCTAAAATGAATAATTTTCTAATTTATTTTAGGGATTAATTTGACTTAAACCCTATCCTATCTTAGAAAACTATTTTTTAAGAAAAATGAGATTATTAAAATGTGCAAACATTATCTAAGACCTATCTAAAAAAATCCCAATCTATTCCAAAAATTATCTAAAAATGCAACCCTAAAAATGCAATCTTAATTTACTAAACCAAAACATTCCAATGCAAGATTTGATTTTTTGATTTTTTTTTTTTTTTTTTTTTTTTTTTTGTGTTTTTTCAAGACAATCGGTTATCAGATAAACAATATATCTAAACTAATCAAGATATCTCAAATGAAGGATTAAAACAATCGAAAAAATAATCTATGGTATCACGGATTAAATTAACGATTATTTTAACCCTAAAGATCACAACATATAAGAAAGTTCAAAATAATTAAAAATTTCATCCGAAGTCTTACGGATCAAAGTAATAATTATAATAGTTTAATAATTAAAATACCATCAAAATGCCCAAAAATTAATATAATAAAAAAAATGATCCGATGTCTTACGGATCAAATTAATAATTACAAAAATCTTGGGCAAAGCCTTAAGGATAATGCCTAAACTATACAAATAATTAACATTGACATACCATGTTCTAACTTAAGCAATAATAACAAAACTTTTAAAAAATAAAAAATAAAAAAACCACCTAAGGGGGTAGTGTAGGAAGGACAGCAGCGCGATGGGGTGAGGGTGGCCGGTGTGGGAGCTCAGGCGAGGGGACCAGTAGAGCTGTGGTGTCTGGCGCGGTGTTAGAGGTGCAAGTGTCGAGCAGCCGTGGCTGGCGCGAGGAGATGCTAGTGCAGCAAGTAGGTGTCGCGGGGGGGTTATAGGCGAGGCAGCGCTCGGCGTCAGGCGGGGGCGGCAGGGTGTTGCTCGGCGATGGCAGGCGTGCGGAGGTCTCTGGGGCACGAGCTGCAGAGGCGTCGGTTTCCATAGAGGCGGAGACGGACAGACTAAATGCAGAGTAGGTGTAGAGGCAGCGTCGTGGTGGCTGATGGAGGAAGGCTTAGGCAACTGCACATGACGGGGCTAGCTGCAGTAGCGGAGCGGCGAGGCGGAGTAGCGGGCGTTGGCGCTGGGTCGTGGGTATTAAATTATGTCTCGAGTTTGAGTGTTTGTAAAAACACGATTCGCTGGGTTTTTGAAGCTGCACAAAAGATGAAATGTAAAAATAAAATAAAAAAGGGAGGAAAGTTTCTTCTTTGCTGCGAAGCCTACATAATACAAATTGAAGGAAATCAAATCGTGGGGCCCAAAGTCAAAGTGTTGACTCTGGGCTCATGCACGTAGAAGAATTCCCTTTTAGCGTGAAGGAGTCCCCTACACGCATATAAACAAATCGTGGTGGGCCTAGGTCAAAGTTTGACCTGGGCACATGTATAAAAGCATAAACAATATTTGCAGGTCTTTCTCTCCCTCCCAAAAAGAACCCGCCGAAGCCTACGTAGAAAAGAAGCCGCACGTCCACACGGAAGAGTACCTGCACGAAAGAAAGAAAAATGAAGCTGAAGATTTTTTTTTTTTTTTTTTTTTTTTTTTTTTTTGGCGTATGATTTGAACGCGCGGTAATTTTGTGCCGTGAGTTTATATTCAAGTAAGTTGTTTATTTACAAACACTTTGGGTTTGTGGTTAAATCTAGGTATGGGAAACACTCGAGCGTGTGAGTGATTGTAAACTCTAATTATCTGATTATAGTGGATTATTTGCTGCTGGCTCTCCCTATGGACGTAGGTACCGATACTTGGATCGAACCACGTAAATTTTTGGTGTCCTTATTATTTCTCGTTTATTTCCCTGGCGATTTCGCGTTGACGTAAATTATAAGATCCTGTCGTTTCCGCGTATTATATTCCGACAATTGGTACAAACACTTTGGATTTGGGGTTAAATCTAGGTGTGAGAAACACTTGAGCCTATGAGTGATTGTAAACTTTGATTCTTTGATTATAGTAGATTATTTGCTACTAGCTCTCCCCGTGGACATAGGTACCGATACTTGGACTGAACCACGTAAATTTCTGGTGTCATTATTATTTTTCGTTTATTTCTCTAGCAATTTCGCGTTGACGTAAATTGCAAGATCCTGTCGTTTCCGCGTATTATGTTCCAACAATTGGTATCAGAGTTTGGGATCAGATTTCTTGATTGTGATTTGGAGCTTTTGCTTGTCTGATTATTATCTGGAAATTCTGTTACTGCAATAATGTTTGAGAGGAAATTTGAAATCGAGAAGTTTAACGGGAGTAACAACTTTGTGTTATGAAGCATCAAGATGTGGGCATTACTGACAACACAAGATTTGGCCAAGGCACTGGATGGTGAAGATGAGTTGCCTATTATAATGAAAGCCTCAGAGAGGGTAGAGTTAATGGAATGAGCAAAGAGCACAATTCTGTTAAATTTGTCGAATGAGGACTTAATAGAGGTTGCTGAGGAGAAGGATGCCGCAGCATTATGGGAAAAACTTCAAGTACTCTATGTGAAGAAAGGTTTGAACAATCGCTTGTACATGTTGAAGAAAATGTTTCAATTTAGATATACTGAAGGTACGTCTATCAAAACCCACCTGGATGAATTTAATAAACTCATGATGGATCTGAAGAACGTTGGTAAGATACTTGATGATGAAGAACATGGCATGATGTTGTTAACCTCTTTACCAGAGTCATGGGAGAACTTTACTGATTCACTATTCCAGGGGCGTACTATTATTACCTCAAAAGAGGTAAAGTCCGCCTTATTCTCTAAGGAGTGGCAGAGAAAGTTGCGAGATGATGGTCTGGCACAAGGAGTAGCGCAAGCATTGACGATTCGGGGTAGAGAACAATATCGAGAGCCTAGTAGCAGTAGATGTCAAAATAGATCGAAATCACACCATAGAAAGTCCAAGGGATGCGTGAAGTGCTTTGAGTGTCACGAGGAGGGGCACATTAGGAGAGATTGTCCAAAGCGGATGAATAAAGCTGATAGGCAAAATGCTACAAGCAGTGTGGCAAACGTTGCCGAATGGAGCAATAGTAATGCAGAAGCTGTTTTATGTGTGATTGCTACTTCGTCAAGAGACGAATGGGTGCTGGATTTGAGATGTTCTTATCATATGACGCTTCATAAGAACTGGTTTTCCACTTACTAGACTGCAGATAGTGGTAAGAGTTCTTTTGGGGAATAATGCAGTCTGTAAGGCTGTAGGTGTCACGCCTCGATCCTCGGGCATGCACACATCCTTCTACTTGGTCGATTTTACAATGCGATATCCCAGGACTATGTATTGCCGACCCTTTCATTATTAATAGCACATGCGGAAGCAGTTATAAATCCCCAGACAATAAAACAATGGGATAGAAAAGCAATGCCATAATTTTCATATTGAAATTCACAACCATACTTTTATACAGAGCATAACTCAAAGTACTTTACACAACTATTCATAACTTTCTGGTCTCACACTATTCACATTTAGACAGGATTCACAAAAGAGGATGAGATCTCAGTCCTCATTCGAGTCGTACTCAGGATCATCCTGATTCTCTTCTAACTCTTATTCACTAAGCTCACATCCTTTAAGCTCTTCATCTTTTACCTGCTCATCGTCCTCTTCTGGTTCCTTCTTCACAGGCTCATCTACTGGCCTGAAATGTTGTCCCACAACCGGGATGAGATTACGTCTCAGCAAGTTCTACCCCACTAAGACTCAATTAGGAAACCAATACGCTAATCGAGCTGCCTATACACGCACGGGCCAAAGGACTTACCTTGGCCTCAGATTCCACCTGCATATTAGCACAATTCAATAGGCACCCTAGCAATCACATCACAGATCGATATCTCGATCAATCGACTTAGTCGATTACATGTCAATCAGACTATCAAAGTCACTTCCACTCAATCAGTCAATTCACGACAACGGATCAATCATTGATCAATCGACCTAGTCGATTACATGTCAGTCGGATCATTTCCAGGTCAAATCACTTCTCAATATAAAACCTCCCATTTGCACTCCAGTCACAGAGATACAGTAATGCTCTCAGGCGTCGTTTTCGCTAAGGTGACGTATGTATTGGATAGCACTCATGCGTTCTTTAAGGTGCCGTTTTCACTAGTGATATTCTTAATCACCGAACCACGTATGTCTGTAATGAGGCATGCAGTAGACAGCAGTCGTGCGTTCTTTAAGGCGCCGTTTTCACAAGTAATTTCCTTATCACTGAACCACGTATGTCTATACTGATGCAGGTAATAGATAGCACTCGTGTGTTCTTTAAGGCGCCGTTTTCACCAGTGATTTCCTTATCACCGAACCACGTATGTCTATACCTCGTACCTGAACGATCTCAGCCAAGATTATTCTCAGTTCAGCCTCACGATTTTCTCTACTTTACAACTCATTAAAGCATTGTCAATGCTAAATAACCACACTCGATCATCTACCAATCAATCATTCAATTTTAGTAAATATCAATCAATTTAGGAATAATTCCTCAAATTGCACAATTAATTCGATTCAGCACAACGTAGAGCTCAAATAAATAAACAGACTGCACCACAATAGTCAGCACGAAATTTCGGTTGTCGACTATCCTTACCTAATTTCCGAAAAATAAATAATTAAATAATTAATTTCGAAAATTAGTAAATAAATACTAAAAATCCAATTTAGGCCCGTAATGCCTAATTGAAGCCCGATAAGGGTCGGGAAAAATCCCGAGATGCATTCAATAAATACTATAGGCAATTCTCTAGCTAGGTACACTAACCACCTAACTAATATGCAATGCAATTAACTAATAATCACGAATACATTCTAATCTAACCACATAATTGCACTTAATTAAATCTAATCAACCCTTAAGCATAATTAGTCTACTAAGCAAGGATTAGTGAGATTACTCACTTGATTAAAAGTGGGGACCAGGACACCACGACGGCGACGCGACGGTAGCCGAAATCGGGCTTTCGACGACACCGGCGGGCTTGGACCAGGCCTTAAACTTGGGCCCAACAAATCTCAGCCCAACTGAGATTTGTTCTTGCACTGGACTGGGCTCACTCTTGGGCTTGGGCTTGGCTGCTATTGGGCCTTCTTCGCGGGCTGGACTTGGGCCGAACTTGCTGAATTGGGCTCAATGGGGCTGCTGGATTTTTGGGCCAAAGACTTGGGCTGATGGACTTATTTAATGGGCTGAGCTGGGCTTCAAGAAAAGACCGAACTGGGCTGGAATGCTGCAGATTTGGGCCTGACTTCAAGTAAAATTCGTGGGCTTTCTGTTGGTGAAGCTCACGGCCTCAAGGGCCCAATTGTTGGGCTGAGACGAAAGGGCCACAGCGTGAAGACTGCTGCTTCGGTCGAAGGAGACCGAAATCATGTGAGCTGGAGAAGACCACGCGGTGTTGTTGCTGCTGCTGGAGCTGACCGAGAAGTGGGCTGGCGCGGCTTCGGCAAGAGCTGGGAAGTGCGCGGACGATGCTTTGGCGGTTTGCTGGCGTGAGGCCACGTGAGCTTCGGTCAACAAAAGCCTCGGTGAATTTGCATGTTGACCCAAGAGACAAATAATAGTAGAGAAGATGGGATGAGTTCGTTGGTGGTGTGTTGGCGTGGGGGTGGCAAACGGTGAAGAGGAGAATGGAGATGGGATGATGATGATGATGATGATGATGGCATGAGCAACTTCGGTGGATGGGCAGAGCTTCGATGAATGGAGAGGTCAACGTTGGTGGTGAAGAACTTCTTTAGTTGACCAAGGATGGGCAGCTCGTGGACGCGTGGCCAAGCAAAGGAGAATACTCGGTGGGGTGTGGGTTGTTTGCAGAGAAAGAAAAATGATGGCCAAAACAGAAAGGAAATCCAAAGAGAAAAAGGCAGCCCGTTCGGTGGGAGAAATGAAAGCAAAATAAAGGGGAAATTGCTTGCGTGAGGAGGAAGATGGAGGGGGAGCCGTGCGTGAGGGAGAAGCCAGCTGTGAGGGGAACAAAAGTCTCAATCCAATACATTGAATGACTTGGTCCCACAAGCTCTCAATCTAATCCCTCTTGTCCCCTAATTCTTTCTAGAAGAATAATTCCACCATTAATCAACTTTGAAGCCAAAATTTGTAGCCCTCAACCATAGCTCCGAATTTCCCAATTTTAGGATCAATTTCCTCACTCAATTTTCCAAATTGAGGTCCAATTTCGATGAAGAAAAATTCCGAACAATTTTCTGTAATTCCCTAACACTCAAAGGCTCGACTTGAAAGTCCAAACTCGCTTAAATTCGGCCTATACGAATTTTCGTTAATTTTCCGCGACGTCCGTACGATTTTTCGTAAAAATCTTGGAATCTCTGAAAAATCTTCTAAGACTGAGTTGACGTTCCTATAATTTATTGTGACATGACAGAATCTTCAATTTCTGAAATCGGACTGGAATTCACGGTTAATTTTCATTCGACACGTTTTTAGCATAACCTATACTACCAAGTAACTTTCAGAGATTTTTAGTGCAAATGACCCGTTGTCGATTTTTCTTCGAGCCACAATGAACCCACTCGACTCAATGACGACTCTCGATTTTGGTGAAAATCTCGAGGATTCAAATACGGACACAGGGTACCAAAACGATAGTAGAATCAGTCTAGTGCCGGTCGATGAGAATTTTCCAATTTAGTGGTGTCACCCACGATTAGCCACACATCTCAGTCAAACCGACCTATCTCTGATCTCAAATCGACTTATATCTGTGCCATAATGACCTCTAAAGATTAGCACAGTCGAGTAGCCGATTCTTGGTTGAATTCTCAAGTCTATTTGCCTTAAAATTCTTAATGGTTTCCCCAGATAGTCTAGTTATCTCTAAAACGATCAATTCTGAGAACAGCCCTATAGACGCGCCAATGAAATGCCCGATTTATTCAATAGAAAACATGACTGAAAATCTGGGATGTCACAGTAGGGATAGGGACAATTCGGATCCAGATGCATGATGAGGTGGTGCACACATTGACAGATGTGAGGCATGTACTGGAACTCAAGAAGAACCTTATTTCTCTAGAGACACTCGATGACATCGTGTGTAGGTACACCGCTGAAGGTGGAGTACTGAATATCTCTCGAGGTGCCATGACAGTGGTGAAGGGAAAGAAAGTGAATACTCTCTATCATCTACTAGAAGAGACCGTGATCGGAACCGCTGTAGTTTCATTAGGTGAGTCAGACTCTAACTTGACTCAATTATGGCATATGCATTTAGGGCATATGAGCGAGGCATGTATGACGATGCTGAGTGAAAGAGGGTTGTTAAAGGGTTAGAAAACAGGGAAGTTGGACTTATGTGAGCACTGCATCTTTGGGAAGTAGCACCGAGTTAAGTTTATTACAGCTATTCATTCGACCAAACAACCAGTTGAATATATTCATTCAGATGTCTAGGGCCCGTCGTCGGTTCCTTCGAAAGGAGGTGCCCGATATATGCTGACATTTATCGACGACTATTCGAGGAAGGTATGGGTATACTTTCTGAAGCACAAATATGAAGTGTTTGATCGGTTCAAGAAATTTAATGCATTGATTGAGAAGCAGTTAGATAAACAAATCAAGTGCCTGAGAACCGATAATGGCATGGAGTTCTGTGGTAAAGATTTTACCGAGTTTTGTGAGAAAGAATGTATTGTAAGATATCGCACAATACCTGGGACACCACAACAGAATGGCATGGCAGAACAGAAGAACAAAACTTTGCTTGAGCGAGCTTGATGCATGTTTTCGCATGTAGGACTTGATAATGAATTTTGGCATGGCATGTTATCTAGTTAATCGATCTCCATCATCTGCTATCGAGTGGAAGACTCCTGAGGATGTATGGTCGGGGAAACCTGTTGATTACTCTGGATTACGTATATTCGGATGTCCTGCGTATGCTCATGCGAGTGATGGTAAGTGTTGACACCTAAATTTTGATGTTCCGGTCATTTATTTATTGCATAAAAAATTAAGGGTTAATTTTATCCGTGAAAAAAAATATTAATTGCATAGCATATAGATTTAGGTGCATTCATTTTAATTTACATTTTTTTTACATTTTATTGGACTGGTGGTGGATGGGTTCGAATTTATGTTTTTGAGCTCTAGTTCGGTAGGTTGGGCTAGGTCCACGAAAGGAGCAAATTAGCCCAAGCCCGTTGTTTTTTTTAACTAATTAATTATCTTGTGAGAAATTGAGATTTGATGCAATATTACGGTGGTTTTTGGGATTTTATAAAAAATCGGATTGCAATCTTATCTTTAGTCTTTTGGTGATAAAATCATTGGGAATATTAAGGAAGATAAGGAATAATCTAAAATATTTTGTTGTGGATGGAGATTTCGAAAGATTTTAGAGTTGGATAATGGAGCTTTATCTTTAATGGTTGAGTAAATTATCTAGAAAATCTTCACAAAAAATTTTAGATTATCTTTAGCGATTGAGTCAATATATGAGATCTTCGTTGGCAGAATAGATGGATTGGTTTTTTTTTGCTCTATAAAGGGGGGCGGGGGGTTTCTCTTCGTTCGAAAGGAGGAGAACACAAAAAAAGAGAGAAAAGCTCCGTTGTTTTTCCTTCGAAGAAGAGAAACACAAGAAAGGAAAAAGGAAAGGCATTGGCTGCGCTTTCTTCGGCTGACAACAGAGAAGACAGTAGTGTGCAGCAGTGGGAGAGAGAGGAGACCGGTGAGAGAGAGAAGTGATGTGAGGGAGAGAGAAAAACAAAAAATTGTGCACTGTTCTCCTTCTTCGTGGGTTTCTTCTCCACGAACACCCACGCCATTTCGCTGCAGCCCACGCCACCGCGCCCCTGCGCCGCCTGACTGCCGGCTTTCATCTGCGAGCACCCGCGCCAGCCCTACCGCCGATGCTCGTATCCGGGCCTCCGTCGTGTCTCCACAGCCACGAGCACCCCGCCGTGACTCTGCAACCCGCTTGCCTCCAAATCCCGTCGGTGCTTTCCCCGCGTCGGCCACTGCACCAGCAACTCCGCCACGATGCCGATTTTCCCCCTCGCCTCCTACAGTAGCCCCCTGTTTGACACCGGTCATCGTTGCTCGAGCCTCTGTATCCGACGACCCAAACGCCAGACACCCGACGACCACGCCCTCCGACCGAGCACCGTCTTGCCCCGCTTCACCTGCAACCCGCGACCTCGCCTCTGTTGTGCCTCCACGAGCACTTGAGCGCCTGCCGATCTACCTTTGCAGCATCTCAACGAGCCACCACCGCACGCCTCTAGCTCCTTGACGCCGCAGTAGTCGAGAGTTTCCCCTACTGCGCTTCCACCCTCCGATCGGTCGCACCAGCCTCGCCTGAAGTCCACCTGAGCTGGATCTGCAGCTTTTCACCTGCGACGCCCACACCTGGAGTCCTTTGCTCGCAACGCCCTGTGCCGGGGTCCGAACATCGGTAGCTTCGACCGCGACGCCCCTGTTCCGCCGGTTGTCCCTTGCGCCCGAACCTCCGCTCGTCGCCGCTGTTGCCACCATCGCCGCCCACCTGCACCTCTGCGGATCGCCCTCCGCCGGCCTTTGCCGCTCCTGCGCCCAGCATAACCCAGTCAGCCGCAGCAGCACGAGCACCGCGCCTCATGCTCGAGCGACGCCTGGTCACCCCGTTCCAAGCAAGCTCGCTGCCGGTGCACCTGTTGTGCCCTCGCCGGAGTTCCTCGTTGGCGACTCCCCTCGTCGGAACCCTGAACCAGCTGCCAAGCCATGCTTGGGAAGGGAAAATGCAAAAAAAAAGAAAAAGAAAAAAATCCAATTAGGTAGATTAGTTATTATTATTATTATTATTATTATTATTATTATTATTATTATTATTATTATTATTATTATTATTATTATTATTATTATTATTATTATTATTATTCTCATTTATTTATTTTGCTTTATTTGATAGCTTTCTTTAATTTATTTACATTGTAATATCGGATGTCGATATTTATTTCAAAAATCTTTAGGCATTATCCATAGGGATTTGGCTCAAAATTAATGTAATTATTAATTTGATCCGTAAGACATCGGATCAATTTTTTTAATTATATTAATTTTTGGGACTTGTTGATAGTATTTTAATTGTCGAATCATTATAATTATTAATTTGATCCGTAAGACTTCGGGTCAGATTTTTAATTATTTTGAATTTTTGTCGTGATGTTTAGGGTTAAAGTAATCATTAATTTGAACTGTGAGACAGCATGTTATTTTTCGATTATTCTAATCCTTTATTTGGTGGATATCTTCATTAGTTTAGATGTCATTTCGTGATTGCTTATCTTGGAAAAACACTAAAAGACATAAAAATCAAAAATCAAAAATCAAATCTTGCTTTGGAGTTGTTGGTTTAGTAAATTAAGATTGCATTTTAGGATTGCATTTTTAGATAATTTTTGGAATAGATTAAGATTGATTTTAGATAATGTTTGCACATCTAGATAATCTTATTTTTCTTTAAAAAAATAGTTTTCTAAGATAGGATAGGGTTTAAGTCAAATTAATCCCTAAAATGAATTAGAAAATTATTCCCTTTTAGATAGTTTAATTAGGATTTTTCTTAATTCCGAATTTCAATAAAAATACAAAAATACTAGGTGCATGTTAACTAGTTTGCATAATAGGATCATTTAATTTGAGTTTGTTAGTAAAATTGGGTTCATGAAATGCATGTAACTTAGTGATTGTTGCTAGGTTCATTTAGTTAAAAATTGATCGTCATTGGAATTAGGTCATTTGATTAATTTAGATTGCATATTTAATTGTTGCATTTCTTTAATTTCAAATTTCATGGAAAATATAAAAGAATTAGAATAAATTCATTTCATGCTTTAGGATAGATTGCATGCTTATCTATGTCATATAGTTTAGGTCATGTTGTCATATCATTTCATATTAAATTAGTAGCATGCATTGCATGATCCTCATTAAAATAAAGTGAAAAACCAAAATTGAATGATTGCGTGTTAAATAGAAATCATATCTAGGATCGTCAATGTGAATTCTAATCTAACATTGCAGATGATTTAGTTGCTATGAGGTATTTGCTTTCTTGAGTGTTAAATTGATGGTTTGCGCACCCACATGACCACCTCACATGTTAGAGAAATAAATTAAAATCAATCAAAGCTGCATTCAAAAACATTTTTGAAAATTAAAAAGAAATGGTACCGAAAGGGCATTAGAGAAATTTAGTGTAAACAAGTCCCCGTACCCTTAGTCTCTGGTTCGTAGGAGTAAAATAATTCTCCTATTATTTTACTTAGGTGTCTAATCGACCTACCATAAACTGATTAGTGGCGACTCCTAGTTAATAATGTTTTGCATGCTAAATGACTGAACCTTAAGTCGTGAATTGGTATGGGCTTGGGAGAGCCCGAGCTAAGTTTAAAGACTTAGTAGTCCATTAGCCTAAACTTAGGTGGTGCACTTGAAAATTTAGGTCGCGACAGCTTGGCGACTCCACTGGGGACTTGTGTTAAAACACTTAGTGGATTTAGGCCAATTTTTCTTTTTCTTTAAATTTTTTTTTTTGTTTGACAGCGAGGACACCAGGTACGTCCCTAACATTCCTAATGTGTTAAATGTTCTTGCAGATGGGAGGTATAAGGGGAGTTATCTTTACTAACCCCTGTCTTGCAGGTTGGAGTTAGGGATGAATGTTTGAATTAAAACTATAGAAGTGTTATTTGCATTTAAACTGTTGTGCATGTTTTATTGCTTTTAGCACTATACTATTGCATGCACAACCTACGGTCGGACCTAGGCTGCGATAGGATTTCTAGGATGGTGTTGAGAAAAGATACTTCCTCCAAAGCGAGACTGCTATGTAGAGGTTGACCTTCTCTTCCCCGAAATTTTTTTCATGGTGTCGAATGTATTTGTCCATATCCACGAGACTATGTGATTATTGGGCATTCCATTCGACTGAGCCGGGGTTAGGAGGACCTGACACGTTAATGCGAGACTGCAACGGTCAGATCATCCTCTCAGCTCCACCTTGTTAAGCCATCTAGACAGAAATCGAGCCTCACTTTTCATGTGTGTGTCTATGTGATTGTCATCCATTTTCGGTGAAAGTAAGTTGTCTAAGTTCTTGACAATTTATTTACTTTATTGCAAGTTTGTCGATCCATGACAATAGGTTTCGTCGTCAGTCTTGTTTTATATGCGATGGGGAAAACCGACGTTTAATTCATTTCCACTCCAAAACAAGAGCTCAAGAGGTGGTTGGATCAGTTAAATCAAGATGGCCAGAGATATGTGAAAGCCAGGATCGCCCGACTTCTCCCACTGTTAGAGATCGATGTCCACTCTGGTGTGATACAGGTACTCCCTCACTTCTGGTGTCCACAAACTTCCACCTTCATATTTGGTGAGTTTAAATTGACTCCAACACTTGAAGAATATAGTGTTGCCATTGGAATGGCCCTGGAAAAGGAACTTGTTAGACCGCTTATCGGTATAGATTCTATTTCTGAATTATCACAGTTTTTAGAAATCGAAGCCGAAAGAGTAAGGAAGGTTGTTAAAGCCAATTGCTATGTATGCCCATTTTCATTTTTGGAAGAATGTTTCAAAAACCAACCAATGACTTCAAAAGCTAGGATTTTCATGTTAGCAGTTTTTGGACTAATCGTTTTTCCTTATCAAAAAAATGCCATTAATCATTCAATCGCATGGGTGGTTAATCGTGTTTGCGACGAGTTAAATTATGTCAATATGGTTTTAGCTGAAACATTTTTGTCATTAACCCATTTAAAAAAAAAATGAGGAAAAGACACTGTGTGCCCTCCCTGAACTTTTGCAAATATAGTTTTTCTCCCACATAAGAGGGTTTGGGCACCTTATGAAACAATTTAAGATTGATGATTTTAGGCACCTCATACAAAAGTTTGCGGTCTTAGAACATTTTTCCCTAAATAAACAGTACGCCCGTTGGATTAATTTTTTGAAAAATCCTAATCCTAAGGCATTCCTGTGGCATACTAAATGGTTCCGAGTTGAGGAAGCTCGCTTTGCACACAAGCATGATGAGCCAATCCTGTTGTTGGGCCTTTCCGATGCGACTTCTTATTACCCACATAGGGTGGCCCGTCAGTACAAAGCTCTTCAAGAAATTCCTCTGCCACTCAAGATAAAGTTGTTCCAAGTTCGTTTTATTCGAACAAACTACGACTACTTCAACGAGATCCTGATGATCATTGTTGCATGGAATGAATGCCACCCAGAGAAGATTTTGGTACCCAAGAGACTGAAAGGCGAGGAGGAGATTCACCATGCGTCGACATTTTACATCCAACAACACCGGATTCCTGCTGTCTTGCGTCCAGTAGTCCCTAATGTGACTAAGAAGCCTACTCAACAAGCACAAATTGAGCATCTTAAGCGGAAAGTGGAAATGATTGAAGCAGAAAATAAGAAATTTCGCAAGACGGTGGAATCCCGAAAGCATATAAAATGAGATTTTGAATTTTGATTCCTAGTTCAATGTTTAGGGACTTTGATTTCAAATTCTAGTTCAATGTTTTCGATTTTTAAATTCAATGTTTAGGGACTTTCATTTCGATTCTTAGTTCATTGTTAGGGAATTTGGTTCAAATTTAAAATAAAATCAGGCGATTAGACCATTGTCATAGGCCATTTTCCTATCTTGTCATTGGTTCTTACATTACTTTTATTCATTAGGTGACAATGGATCTGCCACGCTCGCCTATTGTTACGCGATCAAGAGCTAAAATGGCTGATCAAAATGAAATGCGTGATCGTATCTCCGCTATGGAAGACCAACTCCAACAGTTGCTCACCTCTATGCAACTCATCACAGCTCAAATCCAATCCCTCCGAGCGGATTTGACTCCTGCGCCTGCTCTCTTGGAGATAGTAGTCCCGAAGCAGGCAGGCAAGACCCAAATGAGCAATGGCGACATGCCTGAACCGAAGGGTGACACACTGTTGGTCGCTGCTAAAAAAACTAAGCTTGATAATGTCCTTAAGACGGAGCAAGTAGAAGTGATGAATACTTTGGGGCAGCCACGTGGCAAATTCGATTATTTGGTGAAGTATTCGGTTCCTCCCAGCTTTTATATTGATCCCCGCGACATAGTTCCAAACGGGTGGAATGGCATGGATGATCCAATGCCTCCAAAGACAGAGAACTCTGATGACGCCTTGGAAGGGATTGCAAGTCTTTTTAATGGCCTCTTCATAATAGCCAATGACGAAGGACTTTCGGAAGACATGGATGTTAGTCTGCAATAGTAACTGGTTACCTTTGCACATTCCCTTGCGCGGGAATTTTTACCGCTTTCTAGGATTTCAAGTTTTTTAGGATTTCCTACTTTCTGAAATTTCAGTTATTGCTTTTGTTCCTAGGGCTTGCTTGTTTGCACTTTCCATTCCAATAATGTAATTCATTTGATTCTATTCAATGAAATTACAATTTTATTTCCAATTTTTGAGGGCATGACGGAGTACTCCAAACCAGTCCAATGACGATATCCAACCATGAAAAAATATCATACACGGAGAAATCCTGAGGATTGGACTTTCTCATACTTCCTCCCAAAAGCTTTTTCGAAAACAAAAGCATTTCACTGTTTTTTTTTTTTAAAAAGAAAAACATTTTCCCAAAGCTTGTAGCAGATTAAACCTGTTTGTTTGTCTAACTCATAATTTGTTATGACAAGGGACATATGAAAATGACAATGATCATAAACTTGACTTGTGATCAACATGCTTAGAGCATACTTGCAATAAAAAAACAAACTTGGGGCAAGTAAAAGAGGACCATGATTCTCCGGTGGAACATCCTGGGGGCAAGTTTGCTCCAACTTACAAAGGCCCATATGTGGTGAAGAAGGTACTTCTTGGAGGTGCCTTAATCCTGGCAGAAATTGGTGGTCATGAGTTTTCCACTCCAATTAACTCTGATGCTGTCAAGAAGTATTACCCATGATTGAATTTGCCATATCATGTTTTGAACTGCAAGCATTTTTATGAATAAACTGCTTCAATGAGTTGCAAATTCAATCGTTCAAATTTATTACAAATCTTGCATGTTTTCCTTGATGAATTGTGTGAAATAGAGTGAATGTGTCAAATGGAATACTTTGGAATGATGAAAGGTAAACCCTATTCCATACACTGTTTCATACATTAACTCCCAGTGAGTTGTGTGGAAAAATTCCATGCCTATGAGGGAAAAGGTGATCTCGCAAAGGGTACGTCAACCGAGGTGATGAGAGGCAGTTTCTTCTGCTACCCAAAACACTACATGTATACCCATTGTTTAACCCTTTGAGCCCACACACATGAAGAACTTTTTTAAATTATCCTTGTCAAGGATCATCCCATGCTGGGACAAAACTTGAAGTGAATGATAGGAGTTTTCTTACTCGCACTTGCATCAATCTTCAAGTATTGCTTTCACAGTGTAGCTTATACGGTAATTGAAGTGCTTTAGGATGATGAAGAGCAGTTCTTTCTCTATCCCATACACTTTTATCCATTGCATAGCTCATTTGAGCCTATGAATTCGTTTCACATTAAACCTAGTTGGTGATCATCCCCACACTGGGGCAAGGCAAGAAAAACAAACCACTCAAGTGGCATGGTTTACAATGCTGATAAAAGATGAAGGCTATGCGAGTCCAAAGAAAATAAATGCAAAACATGGGGCATGAAAAAGCAGTGTGCCTAGTAAAAGCAAGGCCAATGCCCAAAGAAAAATCAAACACTTGATGTAGTGAGTCGTTTCCCTAACAAGGTGGTACTGAGAAAAAACTCAAATGCTGAAATGTTACAATCAATGGAGTCATGATGTGAAGAAAATCTTCAACATTGGAGAAAAAATTGGTGGAAATGTCAAGATGATCACCAACTTTGACCCCCTAAACACTTTTTGAGCCTAATCATCTTTTCGTTTCTCAACCCATGAACTTAGCCTACGTTACGTCCCTTGCAAAGTCTCTTCAGATTAGGGCACTTGAATTAACGTAAAAGTTCATATGTTTGAAAGCATCGCTTGAAGGAGTGCGAGTAAGATAATTTCTACTTCATTTCTCATGTTTCTTGACTTGTAAACCCAAAGATGCTTGCATAATATCACTCATTTTTCAATAACCTCGACTCAAAGAGTCCCTTTTGTTAAGCCGTTAACCAAGCCCGCATTACGGTCCTTGTTAAAGACCTCTCAGATTGGTAAGGTCGTACCACTTGCGAGATTGCTCAAACCCTTGTTTGGCATGACGATGAAAAGATAGAGTGATTGTCAAAAATCCTGTATCAAAGGTCAGGATGAAATGGCCATTTTAATGAGGATGAGTGAAAAGTCCTTTCAGACTGAAAGATCCCTCATTTGACATATCCATGACATTCATGTGTTCAGATTGGAATGAAAATGCTAGATTGATGGAAATCATCATGCATGAACATCTCTTGAATTAATGCATGTTCATGATTGCAAATGTATATTGCCTCTCCTACGACCATGTTTTGCAAGAGACAAATCAGAGATGTTACCAGGTAAGTATATCTCTATCAATACCTTAAATACTTGTCATTACACAGTTATGCTTCCCTCAAGTGCATCGACACTCGACTCGATCGAGTTGTCCCCCAGAGATTTTTCTACAAATTCAGTCTGATTAAGGCGACCGAAGAGAGGTTCGAGTCCTAGTCGGATAATCAATGTTGCAATGCTAGGCAACCGTAGAAAAGGTACGGGTCCTGAATATGTAACACCAACTACCTTGGATCACTCTACCCTCCTTGAAGGTAAGATATTCCAAGTAAGTTTCTTTACCATTTACCAAAAATTAGACATCTCAGTCTAGATCTGGATGTCTCTATTTATTTCGTTGAACATTTCACTATGGATGTGAATGTTCTTCAATCTTCCTCGTTATACCTTAGTCTAGTTCTAGGTATTTCGAGCTTTCAAAAATCATGACATCTTTGTCTGGACCCGGATGTCTTGATTATTTTCATTTAAACATTTTACTCTAGATGTGAATGTTTTTCAATCCTTCTCGTTATACCTAGTCTGGATCTAGGTATTTCGAGTTCCAAAATTTCGACATCTCAGTCTGGATTTGGATGTCTTAACTATTTTGGTTTAAACAATTCACTATGGATGTGAATGTTTTTTTGACCTTTCTCGTTATACCTTAGTCTGGATCTAGGTATTTCGAATTCAAAACTCTTGACATCTCAGTTTGGATCTAGATGTCTTAATTCTTTTCGTTGAACATTTCACTTTGAATGTGAATGTTCTTCTCAATCTCAATGTCTCAATCTATTACCTGTTACGCTTTTCAAGGAACCTGAGTGAGAGTTAGGTACTTATAGAGTAAATGGGATTTACCATGTACCTCAAGATGCTCTACTGCACTGATTGGTAAGTGACTGTAGGTACGTCTTTTCTTTTCACATCATGCATTTGCATTAGCATTTCCATGCATCATTAAATTGCATTTTAAAATGGGATTCATCAAAATCAAAATCATTCAGTGCATGTGCATGATCAAAATTTAGGTTTCAATTTATCTTTGAAGGCAAACTCTATGAGCTCACCTTCAAAGAGGGGCAGCTGTTGACACCTAAATTTTGATGTTCCAGTCATTTATTTATTGCATAAAAAATTATGGGTTAATTTTATCCATAAAAAATATATATTAATTGCATAGCATATAGATTTAGGTGCATTCATTTTAATTTACATTTTTTTACATTTTATTGGACCGATGGTGGATGGGTTCAAATTTATGTTTTTGAGCTCTACTTTGGCAGGCCGGGCTAGGCCTACGAAAGGAGCAAATTAGCCCAAGCCCGTTTTTTTTAATTAATTAATTATCTTGTGAGAAATTGAGATTTGATGTGATATTACGATGGTTTTTGGAATTTTATAAAAAAATTGGATTGCAATCTTATCTTTAGTCTTTTGGTGATAAAATTGTTGGGAATATTAAGGAAGATAAGGAATAATCTAAAATATTTTGTTGTGGATGGAGATTTCGAAAGATTTTAGAGTTGGATAATGGAGCTTTATCTTTAATGGTTGAGTAAATTATCTGGAAAATCTTCACAAAAAATTTTAGATTATCTTTAGCGATTGAGTCAATATATGAGATCTTCGTTGGCGAAACGAGATGGATTGGTTTTTTTTGCTCTATAAAGGGGGGGGGGGGTTTCTCTTCGTTCAAAAGGAGGAGAACACAAAAAAAGAGAGAAAAGCTCCGTTGTTTTTCCTTCGAAGAAGAGAAACACAAGAAAGGAAAAAGGAAAGGCATTGGCTGCGCTTTCTTCAGCTGACAACAGAGAAGACAGCACCGTTCAGCAGTGGGAGAGAGAGGAGACTGGTGAGAGAGAGAAGTGACGTGAGGGAGAGAGAAAAACAAAAATTATGCACTGTTCTTCTTTTTCGTGGGTTTCTTCTCCGCGAACACCCATGCCATTCCGCTGCAGCCCATGCCACTGCGCCCATGTGCCGCCTGACTGCCGGCTTCCATCTGCGAGCACCCACGCCAGCCCTGCCGCCGGTGCTCGTATCTGGGCCTCCGTCATGCCTCCATAGCCGCGAGCACCCCCCCGTGACTCTGCAACCCGCTCGCCTCCAGATCCCGTCAGTGCTTTCCCCGCGTCGACCACTGCACTAGCAACTCCGCCACGACACCGATTTTCCCCCTCGCCTCCTGCAGCAGCCTGCTATCCGACGCCGGTCATCATTGCTCGAGCCTCTGTATCCAACGACCCAGATGCCAGACGCCTGACAACCACGCCCTCCAACTGAGCACCGTCTCGCCCCGCTTCACCTGCAACCCGCGAGCTCGCCTCTGTCGCGCCTCCACGAGCACCTGAGCGCCTGCCAATCTGCCTCTGCAGCGTCTTAATGAGCCACCGCCGCGTGCCTCTAGCCCCCTGACATCGCAGCAGTCAAGAGTTTCCCCTGCTGCATTTCCACCCTCCGATCGGTCGCACCAGCCTCGCCCGAAGTCCACCTGAGCCGGATCTGCAGTTTTCCGCCTGCGACGCCCACACCCGGAGTCCTCTGCCCACAACGCCCTGTGCCGAGGTCCGAACACCGGTAGCTCCGACCGTGACGCCCCTGTTCTGCCGGTTGTCCTTTGCGCCCGAACCTCCGCTCGTCGCCGCTGTTGCCACCATCGCCGCCCACCTGCACCTCTGCGGATCGCCCTCCGCCGGCCTTTGCCGCTCCTGCGCCCAGCACAACCCAGTCGCCCGCAGCAGCTCAAGCACCACGCCTCACGCCCGAGCGACGCCTGGTCACCCCGTTCCAAGCGAGCTCGCCGCCGGTGCACCTGCTGTGCCCTCGCCGAAGTTCCTCGCTGGCGACTCCCCTCGCCGGAACCCCGAACCAGCTGCCAAGCCGTGCTTGGGAAGGGAAAATGCAAAAAAAAAATGAAAAAGAAAAAATCCAATTAGGTAGATTAGTTATTATTATTATTATTATTATTATTATTATTATTATTATTATTATTATTATTATTATTATTATTATTATTATTATTATTATTATTATTATTATTATTATTATTATTATTATTATTATTATTATTATTATTATTATTATTATTCTCATTTATTTATTTTGCTTTATTTGATAGCTTTCTTTAATTTATTTACATTGTAATATCGGATGTCGATATTTATTTCAAAAATCTTTAGGCATTATCCATAGGGATTTGGCTCAAAATTAATGTAATTATTAATTTGATCCGTAAGAGATCGGATCAATTTTTTAATTATATTAATTTTTGGGGCATGTTGATAGTATTTTAATTGTCGAATCATTATAATTATTAATTTGATCCGTAAGACTTTGGGTCAGATTTTTAATTATATTGAATTTTTGTCGTGATGTTTAGGGTTAAAGTAATCATTAATTTGACCTGTGAGACAACATGTTATTTTTCGATTATTCTAATCCTTTATTTGGTGGATATCTTCATTAGTTTAGATGTCATTTCGTGATTGCTTATCTTGGAAAAACACTAAAAAACATAAAAATCAAAAAATCAAAAATCAAATCTTGCTTTGGAGTTGTTGGTTTAGTAAATTAAGATTGCATTTTAGGATTGCATTTTTAGATAATTTTTGGAATAGATTAAGATTGATTTTAGATAATGTTTGCACATCTCGATAATCTTATTTTTCTTTAAAAAAATAATTTTCTAAGATAGGATAGGGTTTAAGTCGAATTAATCCCTAAAATGAATTAGAAAATTATTCCTTTTTAGATAGTTTAATTAGGATTTTTATTAATTCGAATTTCAATAAAAATATAAAAATACTAGGTGCATGTTAACTAGTTTGCATAATAGGATCATTTAATTTGAGTTTGTTAGTAAAGTTAGGTTCATGAAATGCATGTAACTTAGTGATTGTTGCTAGGTTCATTTAGTTAAAAATTGATCGTCATTGGAATTAGGTCATTTGATTAATTTAGATTGCATATTTAATTGTTGCATTTCTTTAATTTCATATTTCATGGAAAATATAAAAGAATCAGAATAAATTCATTTCATGCTTTAGGATAGATTGCATGCTTATCTATGTCATATAGTTTATGTCATGTTGTCATATCATTTCATATTAAATTAGTAGCATGCATTGCATGATCCTCATTAAAATAAAGTGAAAAACCAAAATTGAATGATTGCGTGTTAAATAGAAATCATATCTAGGACCGTCAATGTGAATTATAATCTAACATTGCAAATGCTTTAGTGGCGACTCCTAGTTAATAATCTTTTGCATGTTAAATGACTGAACCTTAAGTCATGAATTGGTATGAGCTTGGGAGAGCCCGAGCTAAGTTTAAAGACTTAGTAGTCTATTAGCCTAAACTTTGATGGTGCAATGGAAAATTCAGGTCGCGACAGTAAGCTTGAGCTGAGAGTGAAGAAGTGTATATTTCTGGGTTATGCACATGAGGTGAAAGGCTATTGGTTGTGGTGCACTGATCCCAGATCACCCGGTTTTTTAATCAGTAGAGATGTGATCTTCGACGAGACTGCAATGCTTCAACGGAGGAGTTCTGAGACATAACCAGCAGAGGAGATAGATCATGGTGTCATGAGTGAGGTGGAGCTTCGGGTGGAGACTCCGGAGACCTTGAAGGTAACATGGGTTGAGACTACAGATGAGGCTACAGTTCTTGAAGTCGGTGATAGTGAACAACCAGCAAAGCTGCAGTAGATTATAGCCGCAGATAGACAGAGAAGGCAAATTAAATCACCAGTACGTTATGGTTATACAGATATTGCTTATGCATTGACTGTAGGTGATAAGGTGGAGACAGATGAGCCTTTGTCTTACTCTGAGGCGATGGCTAGTTTAGAGTCGTCGCAGTGGCTAGGGGCTATGAGTGAAGAGATGGAATCATTCTATTGAAATCAGACATGGGAGCTGGTCAAAGTACCCAAGAGGCAAAAGATTATCGGAAGTAAATGGGCCTTCAAACGAAAAGAGGGCATTCCCAGTGTTGAGGTAGCGAGGTATAAGGCAAGACTTGTGGCGAAGGGGCATACATAGTGTGAGCGCATTGACTACAATGATGTTTTCTCTCCTGTGGTAAGACATACTTCTATTCGTGTTTTACTTGCCTTAGTTGTTTCGCAGGATCTCGAGCTAGAGCAACTAGATGTGAAAACTATGTTTCTTCACGGTGAGTTGGAGGAGCAAATTTACATGAGGTAGTTAGAGGGATTTGCTATTCCGGGTAAGGAAGATCATGTTTACTTGTTGAAGAAATCTTTGTATGGGCTAAAACAGTGTTCTAGGCAGTGGTATAAACGTTTTGATACTTTCATGGCTAGTCAAAACTATTCAAAAAGTCATATGGATAGCTGCGTTTACTATAGGAGATTGGAGAATGGTTTTTTGATTTATCTACTCTTATATGTTGATGATATGCTGATAGCAACTAAGAATATGTCTGATATTGATGTGCTGAAGAGACAATTAAATGCTGAATTTGAGATGAAAGATTTAGGTACTACAAAGAAAATATTGGGTATGAAGATTTTGCGTGACAGGGCTACAGAAGTTTTATGTCTATCTCAGAAGAAATATATTGAGAAGATTGTGGCACGTTTTAATATGTAGTCGGCAAAATCTATAAGTACACCTTTAGAAAAGCACTTTAAACTTTTAGATAAATTATCACCACAGACTGAGGAGGAGGAGGAGGAGCATATGTCCCGTGTTCCTTATTCTAGTGCCGTGGGTAGTATTATGTATGCTATAGTGTGCACTAAGCTTGATATTTCACAAGCTGTGAGCGTGGTTAGTCATTATATGAAGCGTCCTGGTAAAGCTCATTGGGAAGCTATGAAGTGGATCCTCAGATATTTGAAGACGTGGGTATAGTGTACCAGAGGAACATCAATGGCAGTGAGACCACTGATTTTGTGGATTCAGATCACGCTGGTGACTTGGATGATTGCAAGTCTTTAGCAGGGTACGTGTTTACGCTAGCGGGTGGTGCAGTTAGTTGGAAAGCGTCCTTATAGGATCACATTGCCTTGTCTTCGACTGAGGCAAAGTACATGGTACTAACCTTTGTAGCGAAGAAGGCGATATGGTTACAAAGTTTACTCTCAGACTTTGGTTTAGAACATAAAAGTGTGGATATACATTGTGATAACCAAGGTGCGATATATTTGGCGTATAATCCAGTTTATCACGAGCAAACGAAGCATATCAACATCAGGTACCACTTCATTCGAGATGTCTTAGTTAAAGATAATGTTATTGTCAAAAAGATTGCTACGGCAGATAACATAGCAAACATGATGACTAAGTTTGTTCCTTTGGCGAAGCTCAAGCTCTACTTGGGCTCTATTGGCGTCTATGGAGAGTGAGCCCCTATCGAGGCATTGGGAGAGCAGCATGGATGATGTACACTATAACTTGGCTTTAAACATTGAGCCAAGGTGGAGAATTGTTAAATTATGTCTCGAGTTTGAGCATTTGCAAAAACGCGATTCGCTGGACTCTTGAAGCTGCACAAAAGAGGAAATATAAAAATAAAATAAAAAAAGGGAGGAAAGTTTTTTCTTTGCTGCGAAGCATGTGGAATACAAATTGAAGGAAATCAAATCGTGGGGCCTAGAGTCAAAGTGTTGACTTTGGGCACATGCACGTAGAAGAATTTCCTTTTGGCGTGAAGGAGTCCCCTACATGCGTATAAACAAATCGTGGTGGGTCCAGGTCAAAGTTTACCTGGGCACACGTATAAAAGCAGAAACAATATTTGCAGGTCTTTCTCTCCCTCCCAAAAGGAACCCGCCGAAGCCTACGTAGAAAAGAAGCCGCACATCCACGCGGAAAAGTACCTGCACGAAAGAAAGAAAAAGGAAGCTGGCAATCTTTTTTTTTTTGCATACGATTTGAACGCGCGGTAATTTTGTGCCGTGAGTTTATGTCCAAGTAAGTTGTTTATTTATAAATACTTTGGGTTTGTGATTAAATCTAGGTGTGGGAAACATTCGAGCGTGTGAGTAATTGTAAACTCTGATTCTTTGATTATAGTGGATTATTTATTGCTGGCTCTCCCCGTGGACGTAGGTACCGATACTCGGACCGAACCACGTAAATTTCTAGTTTCCTTATTATTTCTCGTTTATTTTTCTAGCGATTTTGCATAGAGGTAAATTGCAAGATCATGTCATTTCCACGTATTATATTCCAACAGTGGGTGCTAGCGTCGAGCGTTGGGCTAAGCAGAGGTTGCGTCGCGGCTGGGGGAGGAGGTGAGGTGCGGAGTCGGTGCTCGGTGGCGTTCGGCAGAGGGTTGCAAGCTGTGGCTCGTGGAGGAGGTGCGGCGGGGCGACGGTGTTGTACGTCGTGGGCGGGACCGTCAGGGTGGCGTGGTGCGCGGTAGCCGACGCAATGGAAGCTTGGCTGTGGGTGCGTCGGCGAGGAAATTGGCAACGCGAGGGACTGGTCACAGCAATAGAGGACCTCTAAGGAAGATGAACAGGATCTTTTGGTTTCTTTTTTTTTTCTTGCGCACGTCTTCTCATGTCACTTTCCAACAGACCTCTCTGCACTCGCGTCTTTTCTCTTTTTCACTCTTTCTTCCTTTTTTGACTTTTGACTTTTTTCCCTTAAGAAAAAAAAACGAAAAAACCTTTTTTACTCTTCTTTGGTGTTCTTTTCCTCGAACCGAAAGAAACCAAGATGAATTTGCTCTTTTGCATGAATTTTTCTCTCAATTCTCACCCCTTGGTCACGAAAATTGTGACTTTTTATAGTGTTTCAAGACGGCCGCTTTACATGGCAACTTTCGAGTTTCCATTTTCTGTTACATTAATTCATGGCTGCAAATCGGAGCGTGATTTCGCAATCAGCTCGATTTTACTTTGATTCCTTGCATTTTATAAAAATTCTTATTCTTACTCACTCTGCATCTATCAAAATCTGAATATTCATCAGAATTTCCAACTTCCATGCATAATCAATTAGACTAATTTTCCCTTTTTTTTTTTATTTGTTCTGATGCAATTTTATTTTTTATTCCCTTAGGGTTACCAAAATTAGGTGTCAACACCCTGCCTCCAGGAGGTCTTACCCATGGTCGGCTCCAAGTGCCGCAGTTCCACGTGGTCTTTTGAGAGGGAGGAGGAGGAAGGGAAGTGACCATGCGTTTCGGTGTCCTGCTTTGTATAATAAGAGTGCGAATTGTTGAGATTCTCGTTCGGTGTCTTGGATTGAGGGGAAAAAGATATGATTTTGCTTTTATATAGATTATGACTGCTGAGGATGATGATTCATATGAGCTTCTTGTTCTGTATCTGGATTGGGCAAGAAATTTGACTCCATGATGATACACTCTCAGGAAAACGAGCAACTTTCGTGAAATAAATATGAGTAATGCTGTGAATGGACATTGATATTGATGAAATAGCATTGATTTGATGTTTGCATTTGCTCAGTCCTCATATAACAACCTGCTAGCGACACTCTAAAATTGTTCAACTTGGAGACAAAATGCACATGAACTTGTCTAATATATAAAGTTTGCAGTTACCTGACGCAGAGTTTCTCTTGATTCTGCACCACGAGATTGTAATGTTGTCGAAGTCTCGATCTTCACAATTCATCCGTAAACCAGAAGAGAAAATGTAGAGAATGAGGTTGGAGCTAGGCAAAATCAGCATCCTCCATCATGCCCGCACGGTAATTCATTCTGATTCATAATGAGAAGAAGCTCCAATCCAAACTTGGCATTGCCAATGCTAAGACACGCAAGAGAGGCTCCCGCCATAAGCTTAGTCGCATTCAACTTGATAAATCATCGGTAGTGTCTGAACGATAATGAATGCTTTTAGAATCTTTTAGATGGATCTTGCACATATCCTCAATTTTAAAATATAATGCAAGAAGCCTACAACTTAACTCTCATTTTGAAGATTGGGTCCCCTTTGCTGGTTCGCGCCTTATGCAGAACGTAAAATCAACAATTGCATTTTTGTTTGTTAACTAGAATCTCACTCCAAAACTGAGGAACGACTGTTACCTTCGTTTGCCAAATCAGTTAATGTCGTAAACCATTTTATTTTGCAAGAGTTTCTGATCTTGGCTGCTTCGCCACGTTTACACCTTGTTATTTAGCTGGTTTCTCCTTACACTTTCACAAAACAACTCAATCTTCTCTCCATTAATATAATCTCCCATATGCAAACTGTGCAAACGGCGGCATGTTAACAAGACTGATTTCACACGACTAATGCCACTAGGTGTGTACCAACGAGAACTCCGTTAACTGATGCAGTTCAAAATAGATGCATAGGGAGTCATTAGATGCTAAGTAGCACGGACATGGACACGCGACACGACATGATACGACACGCCGACACGTCATTTTTCAAAAATAAAGAATTTCGATATGTTGAGACATGTTATATATTAAATGAATATTTTTTTAATTAATTTAATTCAAATTTATAAATAAATAAATAAGTAAATAAATAAAAAGCTAACTTTAACAAAAATTATTGATGAAACTAATAATTAACAAGTTATTAGAATTAACTTATTTAAATAACTTTATAATATTCTATAATGATCAAAATTTATTATTATTTAACATTCAATATTTTTATTTTTTGAAATTACTTTTTAATCTCATTTTTTTTACCAACCTCCCACCCCTCCCAAAAAAAAAAAAAAATTTCAATGCTTTTATTTTCTAACCCAAAAAAGTCTCATCACCCATTTATTTTACCCTCTTCGTCCCGCGTTCCTTTCCCCCCATTGTCAGTTCCTTCATTGAAAATTGAAATCACACTCCTCCGTTACCTTTTGGGAGGCCTACGCCCCATAGAAACTGTCTACCTGAGACTGTCCCTTGGCCTGTAGGTCCTAACACAAGGTTAGAATTCTAGCTCTTCCAAAGTGGTATCTAACTGATGGCTCGGGCCCCCCCGGAAGGAGGCCTTCTTCACCTTCCACCTAAGCTGCGCAGGAAAGGCCCAAAGCCAATCCCAGGGAATGATAAAGCTTCATAGGGTCTTTCTGTCCAGGTGCAGGTAGTCCGCATCTTCACAGACATGTCTATTTCACCGAGTTTCTCTCAGAGATAGTGCCCAAATCATTACACCTTTCGTGCGGATCGGAACTTACCCAACAAGGAATTTTGCTACCTTAGGACCGTTATAGTTACGGCTGCCATTCATCGGGGCTTCGGTCGTCAGCTCTCCTTTCATCAGGTCACCAACTTCCTTGACCTTCCGGCACTGAGCAGGCATCAGCCCCCATACATGGTCTTATGACTTTGCGGAGACCTGTGTTTTTGGTAAACAGTCGCCAGGGCCTAGTCACTGTGACCCCCTTTGTGAGGAGGCACCCCTTCTCCCGAAGTTACAGGACTATTTTGCCAAGTTCTCTTTTACTAGATTAAGGCAAATAATAATCAGTATAATTATATGGAAAACTGGATAACAATCCCAGTATAATTGTTGAAGAGAGAGGCCACAAGATCAATTCCTTCACATACAAGATAGTAATTGATAATCTAAGGCAACGCGAACCCAATGGAAAATTCATTGGGTGATAAAGAAGAGGTGTGAAAAAAAGTGTAAACCTGGAACCCGACCTGACCCGAATTATTGCTTCGGATATTATGCTTTTTAGGTTGGGTTAGAAGCCTTACGGTTCGGGTTGGTTCGGGTAATAGCAAAACCCGACCGACCCGACCCATTGAGAGCCCTAGTTGCATGTCTCGAAATTCGGTGTTTTGAATTGGCCGATTCAACCGAGTTCCGTTCTAGCTTTTGATATGGCTTTTGGACCATTTTTCTGTTCAATCTAATTTTGGCCAATTCAACTCTATTTAATTGCATATAGCTCAATATTTCGATTTGATTATTGATGCAAACCATAAAAAACATCGCCAATACTACAATTTGCTTTGGAACTCTAATCCGAAGGATTAGGTGCTCTCAAGGTAAACCAAGATTTTAATGAATGCATTGAATGCAATATAAATTTGTAGATTACTCAAATTCATCATGTGATTAGCTCATCTCATCACTTTAAGCAAAATTTGATCTGATGCTCAACTTACTCAAATAAGTTCTAAAACATAAACCATTTACTTTGTATCGACATCAGCTCATTAGCTCAAGCGTAACATATGAAATCTCTAAAACAAAGCAACTAATACAATTCAAAATGTTGCGGTAAAATTGAACTGTAAATTGTCTGTGGAGCAATTCTACAAACAAGCATAGTGTCATCTAAACAAATTGTACCAAATCATAAGTTTGCTTTGATGAGATGGACAGAAATGGAGTAGTACCAATGTCAGAGGGATTTTCAGTATGAACTGAGGAATACAAGATTAATTGAATGAGGGACCAAGCGATCATTGTACTACAATTAAGAAAAGAAGAAATTAAAAGATAAATGCTCTTGGCCGAGACAATGCTAAGGTACTCAATTTCCAAGCCTAATCCTTAATTTTTGCCGGAATGTTCGCCATACCTCTTGCACGCTAGCCTGTCATTATGGCTGTTTGTTTTCTACAAGTCAGCTAATTTCATATTATTTGTGCGGTATCCGTGAAATGGTGAAATAAATGTTTGGCATAACATCGTAATGGCAGGGGTGGGTAAAAAAGGTTAACGTGCATTTGTCTCGGTCAGTGATGGGCATCATCGTATGTGAGTTTGTACCTCTTGCACCCTAAGATCCCTAGAAAAGGAGAAAATATTCAATGATTTCCTAATAAATAGGCCATCATATCTGCTGGATCGGGCCATGCGGGAGCCTCGGAAGATGGATGTGCATGTCGATGTTGGACAGGAACTGCGACATGGCGGCCGCGGGTTGCTGCTGCTTCTGCAGCCACTAGAGGAGCAGGAACTGCTACTGATGCTGATGCTGATGCTACTGTTGTTGCCGCTGTTGTTGTTGCTGGTCATGGTGTTGCGTAAGCTGCCGCTGCCACTGCTATTGCTGGTGTTGTGCCGCCGACGATTTCGCCTACTCCATCTCTCCCTCTAGAAAATAGGGGATTCAGGCTCCACGTGGCAGTGGTAGAGAAGAGCCATTCGTGAAATCGACAACGCAACGCAAAAGGAGGTGGCTGGAGGAGGCAGGTTGATCGGCCGATCGATTGAATCGGAAGCGATTTAGGGTTTTTCGTGGTGATGAGAGTAGCCGCAAGTTTGGAGAGATGAGAGAGGGGGGAAGAGGAGGAGGAGGAGGAAGAGGAAGGGGAAGAAGAAGAAGTCGATATGAGACGCGAGTGAGCGATTGATTGATCTCACGGGCCGTTGTGCTCCCGCAATTCCCTCGGAAACTATTTGGGCTGGGCCACCACGGCATGCTGATGGGCTTTGACGTGGCCCATGTGGATAAGGCCAAGTTGGCCTGCTTACATAAATATTCACGGATTTTGAGAACTTTCTAATTGAACTAAAATTGATTGTTATATCGAGCGATGATCCTCGTCCTATTATGGCTGTTAAGTTTATCGGTTTTAAATAATGAAATCAAGAAAAAGGAGAAATTTTAAAATAAAGTGTTAGATCTAAGCCTAATTCGTTTTAAAAATTTCCCTGGAATTTGGATCGCATCTTTGCACACCAGCCGGCAAGCGCGATTTGAATGCTGTTTCTTCTGCGAGTTTAGCCGCTTTCATTTTTAACGAAAGATGCGAAAGGACCGATGCTAATAGTTAGGGATGCATATCGATGATTGTGCGGTACACGTGAAATGGTGGGTAGAGTTTGGCATAATAACACCGTGATCGAAGTGCGGTGGGGTTTGGAAAAGCTTCACGTGTGTTCTTTGAGGAATTTTCGCAAACACCTCGAGGGTTCCCAAGTAAAGAAGCAGGTACATCAGAGAGAGAGTGTGTGGAAAGCGTTCATTTATGGGAATATATTTAGAAGGCAACAATCGACATAAATTTTCCGAAATTCAGGTGCCCCTAATTCCTGGAAGAAATCTGGGCCCTTAAAGGGTTCTTCATCACCATGGTGAACTCCTGCTTCTCCGACAGGTCCACCTCCTCCCCGGCTACCGTCCGCCACTTGAACAGCCAAACCAGGTTCGCCACGAAGTACTCCAGGTGCAGCATCGCGAGCCCGGACGCAGGGCAGATTCTCCTCCCCACCCCAAACGGCATCATCTTTATCTCCCTGCTCCCTGTGATGTCGAACCCGCTGGCTTCTCCTCCACCGGCGGAGTTCATGAACCTCTCGGGCTTGAACTCCATCGGGTCTTCCCAGACCTCCGGGTCCCAACCCATCTCCGCCACCATGAAGTTGATGGTCGCGTCCTTGGTGATCGCGTAGCCGCCCAACTCCGCGTCCTCCTTCACTGCGTGCGGCAGCACGAAGTGCCCCGGCGGGTGCCGGCGCAGCCCCTCCAGCACCACTGCTTTCAGGTAGCCCATCCTCTGTAGGTCCTCCTCCTTCACTTGTTCCGCCCCTTCTCCCACAACTGATTTGATTTCATCGTAGAGCCTCTCTTGGATTTCTGGGTACTTGACCACGTTGGCCATGATCCACTGCAGCGCCGTGGACGTTGTGTCGGTGCCGGCGTTGAGGAACTCCCAGGAGAGGCTCACAATCTCGGCCTCCTCCAGCTTCCTCTTCTCCTCTGGCAGCTCTAGGTCTAGGAGCGTGTCCACGTACGGCACGATCCAATCGCCATCGCTTTCATTCCCGTCCTCCTTGGCTTTGCTCAGTTGCTCTTGCTTGGCCTTGAGTCGAGCTCCGATGAGTGGGATGAGAATGCGTTTCCGACACTCGTAGAGCTCATAGAACTCCTTCCACCGCTTCCGGAGAACAAGCTTGCTCAGCCACGGCCAGAAATTGAGCACGTCGAAGCGCCGTTGACTCACCAGCACCCGTCGCGAAACCTCCTGGATCTGCTTAATCTGCTTCTCCTCGAGCCCGTCTCCGAAGCACATGAAGACCAACAAGCAAAACATGGCGTACTGGAAGTGGTCGATGACGCGGACGACGCCGCCAGGCTGGGACTTGAGCCCCGCCCCTAGTATGTTGAGGACCCGTGCCCGAGCGCGGGAGTAGGAGCGGAGGCGGGAGGGATGGAGGATTTCCGCGGTGAGGTTCCGGCGGAGGAGGCGCCAGGTGGGGCCGTAGGAGGAGGTGTTGATGTTGTGCTGGTTGGAGGAGATGAGGCGGATGGTGGCGGAGGGCGGCGGGCGGTCGGCAAAGATGACGCCACGGTGGACGAGGGCCTCGTGGGCAAGGGCTGGGGAGGCGACGAAGACGGTGGGTCGGGAGCCCACGTGGAGGGTGACCATCGGGCCGTAGCGGGCATGGAGGGAGCGGAGGACGGGCTCGAGCTCCGAGAGGGACTTGCGGAGCCATAGGAAGTTGCCGACCACTGGTAAGGTGAGGGGGCCCGGCGGGAGACTCTTCTTGTTGGGGGCGGAGAAGAGGAGATTGAGGGTGGCTCTGAGGAGGGCGGCGACGGAGAGGGTGACGAGAATAAGGAACCAGATTTCCATCTTTTGCCGGATTGACTCTGAGTTCTTGCGGAGAAGTGGGAAGTTGTTGGTTTCATATAAAGATCGGAGACGAGGCTGACGAGGCTGACGAATTAACGCAAAGAAAACGTAATCAATGACGTCCATGAATCAGCAGTGGAGTTTGCCTGATGAAATGATATCTTCGCAGTTATTAGAAAAAACATAAGATCCTTTTCTGTGCTTATTAACTTCAATATGCTGTAAGAGGGACGTGAACTTTCTTTAGGATCTTCGGAACATGTTCATGAATCTCGCTGAGTAAAATAAGAAAAAAGCCTCAACATCACACACCCTCGAGAATATTCAATTGATGCTAGAAGACGCGGCCAGACTTGGACGGCAAAGGATCGGAACGTGTGGAGACATTGGTTCGGTTAGGAACTCGAAGGGGTCCTGTCTACTGAAGTATGCGGGAACGTAGGCACCGAAACGACATTGATGAAATTGGGCGGAGGATCTCGAACCTTGATAGCTTCCATTATGGAGGAGAGAACGTGAGAAGCGGGTGCAGACGCTGTGCCTTTCCGTGCGGGTCTGCTAGAGCTTGACGTTCTCTTACTTGCGTTGGTTTCCCACTGTTCTTTTACGAGAATTGATGCGATGGCGGCGGTCATCTCGGTTCCCCAGCCCGACCCAACTCCATAAGAAAAGTGTAGACGAAAACTACAAAACGAAGCTTCTAATACTATTTAAAATGTTACATCCGAACTGAAATTTAATAGTCTGTAAAGCGATTTAATAAGAAATTTTAAGTTCTCTTCAATGACAGTTTGGAATGGAGTCGAATTGAAATCACGAAATACTCACTAACCTCCAAACCGTGAAATCATTATATACCAAAATGACTAGGAAAATTAATTGGATATGGAGACATGGCTGAAATACAATAACGACCTCATACTTATCGACCAAGAAATTACATGTTTTGTCTCCGCAAAAGTTTATCGACTATTGTTACAACTTGCTGTTGGTGATGGTGTTCAATCGGTAGCCGTTGTTGCTGGTGGTGCGTCGACGATTTAGCCTCCTCCATGTCTCTCTCTAGAAAATAGGGCTCAAACCCCATTTGGCAACTCTAGAATGAGTCATTTGTGAAATCTAGTAGTGCCACATGGAAGAGAGAGGTGGGGGAGATGATTGATTGGCTGATTGATTGAACTGGAGGCCATTAGTGTTTTCAGCAGCGATAGAGTACCTAAAAGTAGAGGCGAGCAAAAAAAACCGCCAATCGGGAATCATTCGAATTGAACTAGGTTTCCAACAGTGGCAAAGTACTTGAAAATAGGGGTGGGCAAAAAGAACTATTCGAATCAGGAATTACTTGGACCAAACTGGACCAAGCGGTTTTTGGTCCGACCAACTAGATTGAACCAATTATTAATTTTTAAATGTTTAATTTTATTTCTTAAATACATAAAAATATTTAACTTAAATTAAAATCTTCATGGAATGAAAAAGTGCCTCAATTTAAGGCCTTTCTTAGTACTATAAAGGCAGCATTCTCACATGTGGCCAAGAAACCACCAAAACCTTTCCTCATTCTTCGTTACTTAAACAGAAAACCTAATTTTTAGTTTCCTCTTCGCCTCCTCCAAGAGCCACAACCTTCTCCCTCTGCCGCCCCCCCCCCCCAAAGAGATAACGCCCTCTTCCCACGTCGAGCAAATATTTAGAGAGCATAGTGCCTATAAAACCTAAGCTAGGCACCAGCTTTAGACATGTTGTTCACGGCTTTTTTGGCAAAGATTGAACGTGACACATATATGGAGTGTGATCAATGCTTGCACAAGTGGAATTTAATTTTTTTGCACATGGAAAATTGTATTTCGAGAACATGTGATTGGTTCCATTGGATGGCCATCGGACTGGTTCCGGCCTCCTTCGGTCCGGTCCTCGGTTCTTGGTACCAAAAATGTAGAATTGGTTTTCGGTTCCAGGGTGAGAATTGGACTGCTCAAGAACCGATCAGTGATCGGCGATCACCCCTACCTGAAAGGTTGGAGAGATGAGAAAGAGGGGTTGAAAGAAGAAGAAAACAGCATGAGACGTGAACGATCGCCATGCCATGGAAGCTCTTTCGGCTAGGCCATTGTCGCATGCTGATGGGCTTCCATGAAGTAGGCCCAGGCCCATGCTTTGAACACAAGGGCGGCCTCGCCTTCACTCATCAGTGTTCCCCAATCATTCAAATAATTCACTACGAACACAGGTGCGGCCAATTTCAAATTTAAAATGTGACCATGTTGCTGGGATGTGTAGAGAAGCAAACCAATCAAGAGCGACCGATTTCAAATTTCAACTGCCAACCATTCGAGAGCGGGATGCATGTCTACGGTTAGAATGTTTCGAATTGGCCAATTCAAATGACTTCCGATCTAGCTTCTGGTATAGCTTCTAGGCTTTTTTTTCTTGTTCAATCTGATTCTGGTCTATTCAGCTCGGTTGAATCACATACAGTTCAATGTTTTGATTTGATTATCGATGCAGACCATAAAAATATCGTCAATACTACAATCCACGCTGGAACTCTAGCACGAAGGATTAGGTGCTCACAAGGTAAATGGGGATTTCTATGAATACATTGAATCCAATAAAAAAATGTATTACTCAAATTCATATTTTGAGCAACTTATCTCATTACGTAACAGCTTAGGCGAAATTTGATCAGATGCTCGCACTCACTAGCCTAAATATAACATCCGAAAACTTTAAAAGAAATCAAATAATACATTTTGAAATGTTACATTAAAACCGAATCCGAAATTATCCATGAAGTAATTCTACAACAAATATATTGTCACCTAAGCAATTATACCAAATCGTAAGTTTGCATTGGTGAGATGGCTAGAATTGGAGAAGTACTGATGTCATAAAATATCCCAACCTTTGATCCGTGGAATTACGATATGTTATTAAAATGATAGGAGAGATTAACAAGACATGGAGACATGACTGTCTGGCGGAGTGAAAAAAGTTTTCATAATCACCATAATAAAAGATGAATACTGGGGGGAAGACACTGTTAAGGCATTGTATTTCCAAGCCCAAGCCTTAATTTTCGCCGGAATGTTGACCGTACCTTTTGTACGTTTTGCACGCTAGCCTGCCAATTATTGCTATTTATTTTGTACAAGTCAGCTAATTTCTTTTTATTTGTGCGGCATCCGTGAAATGGCAAAATCAATGTTTGGCATAACACCGTAATATCAGGGGTGGTTAGAAAAGCTTCCCATGCATTGTCTTCATAAGTGATGGGCATCACTGTGTGCAGTTCACGTGTGACTTTTACCCGCCTCGTGAGTGTTTGTATCGGTCAAAGAGTTTTTCACGAATTAATTTTTCGAATTTAGATGGGATTTGGCCAGTTGAAAATAGCTAATCAAAAAAAAAAAAAAAAAAAAAATCACTGGTCAACGAAAACACCCATTACTTGTAATTAGGTAAATGAATTCATATTTTTTGATTAGGGGAAATCATTTTTCAAACAAAACAAAATTAATTATTTTCATTGAAAATAAAGTAATTTTTCTGGAAAACATTGAGAAGGCAACACTCCGCAAAGATTTTACAAAATTAAGGTGCCCAAATTCCAGGGACAAATCTGAGCCCTCAAGGGGTTCTTCAACAAGGCGGTGAGCTCCAGCTTCTCCGACAGGTCCACCTCCTCGCCGGCCACCGTCCTCCATTGGAATAGCCACACCAAGCTTGCCATGAAGTACTCTAGGTGTAGCATCGCAAGCCCATCTCCTCCCTACCCCAAACGGCATCATCTTTACCTCTCTGATCCCCGTGATATCGTACGCGCCCAGTTCACTGTAATTCAAGAACCTCTCGGGCTTGAATGCCATCGGGTCCTACCAGACCTCCGGGTCCCAACCCATCTCCGCCCCCAATGAAGTTGATGGTCCCGTCCTCGGGGATCAGATACCCACAGCTCCGTGTCTTTCGCCACTGCATGCGGTAACAAGTGAGCCGGTGGGCGGCGGCATGGCCCCCCCAGCACCACTGCCTTAAGGTAGTAGAGTCCCTGCAGATCCTCCTCTTTCACTTGCTTCGCCTCTTGTCCCACAACTGATTTGATTTCATCGTAAAGCCTCTCTTGGATTTCTGGGTACTTGACCAGGTTGGCCATGATCCACTGCAGCGCTATGGACGCCGTGTCCGTACCGGCATCAAGGAATTCCGAGTAGAGGCTCACAATTTCGTCTTCCTCCAGCTTCCTCTTCTCCTCCGGCAGCTTTAGGTCCAGGAGAGTGTCCACGTACGACATGATCCAGTCGCCGTCATTCTTGTCCTCCTTGGCTTTGTTCAGTTGCCCTTGCTTGGCCTTGGATCGACCTCTGATAAGCAGAACGGGGACTTGATTCCGATATTTGCAGAGCTCGTGCAGCTCCTTCCGCCGTTACGAGAGCACTAATTTGCTCACCCTCGGCAAGAAATTAAGCACTTTAAACCGCCGCAGACCCAACGACAATTGTCGCTGAACATCCTTGATCTGCTTAACCTGCTTCTGCTCGAGCCTGTCTCCGAAGCACATGAAGGCCAGCAAGCAGAACATGGCGTACTGGAAGTGGTCGATGATGTGGACAACGCCGCCTGGCTAGGAATTGAGCTCCGCCACAAGGGTGTCAAGAGCCCACGCACGGGCGCGGGAGTAGGAACGCACATGGGAGGGATGGAGGATCTGAGCCGTAAGGTTCCGACGGAAGTGGGGCAAGATGGGGCCATAGGAGGAGGAGCTGATGCTATGCTGGTTGGTAGAGAGGATACGGTCGGCGGCGAGGGGCAGCAGGCGGTCGGCGAAGACGATGCCATGGTGGACGAGGGCCGAGGAGGCAACGAAGATGGCAGGGCAGGGGCCCACGTGGAGGGTGACGATGGGGCTGCGGCTGCCATGGAGGGAGTGGAAGACAGCCTCGAGCTCTGCGAAGGACTCGTGGAGTCATAGGAAGTTGCTGACGACTGGGAAGATAGGGGGCCCGGCGGGAGGCCCTTCTTGTTGGGGATGGAGGAGAGGAGGTATAGGGTGGCTTTGAGGAGGGCAATGCCGGAGAGGATGACAAGGATGAACCAGGCATCCACCTTTTCGCGGGACTGAATCTGAGTTTACGAGGTAGACCAAATTAAGGATTTGCAGAGAAAAGGTCCGGGATTTGTTGGTTTCATATAAAGATAGGAGATGAGATGAGGACATAGCCCAAAGAACGTAATGGATAATGTCCATGAATTAGCAGTGGATTTCCATATGGGGAAATGAAATCCTTCACAACTAAAAAGAAGAAATCCTTCCCGACAGTTTTCACTTCACAATGCTGAACGAGGAACATAATAAGCTTTCTTTTTTAGGATAGTAAGAACATGTTCATGCACCTCCACAGCTTCCATTATGGAGGAGGGAAAATGAGAAGTGGAGGTAAGACGCCACGCCTTTCGATGGGGGCATGTCGGAGCCTGACTTTAATTGAGGAAAGATTCTCCGTTTCTCATTATTCTTTCAAAAGAGAATTGATGCGAAGAAGACAGTCACGATGGTTTCCCGCCCGACCTTCTCAATATGAAAAGAATAGACGAAAACTTCAGACCAAAGCAACTAATATAATTTGAGACGTTAGTTCATAATTGAATTTTGTTATCCAATCCACTGCTAGCTATTTCAACTTGCACCAGAATCCAATGTTGTCTCCAGCTCGTCTAGAATCACAGCACAATCAGAATATCTGCATAAGCGATCCAATATTGATAACGTTATCTCCAAGTCGCATCAGAATCAAAGCGCAATCAGAATATCCACATGATTTGCAAACCATGATTGATTAAAATATTATCTCCACTAGTGTGTATGAGAAATCACTGATTGTAATATGCAATTTAGAAATCAAAATATACAATTTCTATGTCTTCTATATTCTCTGTTTTCTTTTTGCATCTCTATTTCTATCTTGGTATTAGCACAGAAAAAGGCAAAAGCCCATTGATCTAAATATAAGTGACTCATATTCCTACTCTCCCAAACAAACAACAGTCCAACAACCCCAACCTTCCACTATAACTACCACCACAACCACAACTCCTGCTATTGCTACTCCAGTCTCCTCTCTTCTTCATCCTTCAAAGAATGCCTAAACGGAACAAATTATGTAATTTGGTGCACACGGATCTTACCATATCTTCAAGCCTCCGAGCTAAAATCTTTGTAGATGGTACCAAACCAGCACCAATCCACTTTACTTAATCAACCACAAAAATATTGGCCAAAATATACTCACTCTCAACCTCGCCTATAAAGCCTAGTGCAATCGAGATCAAATAGCCCTTGGTTGGATTCTAAATACAATGACAAATCCCATAATAAAACAACTCAGTGGCCAAAATACTTCTACATCAGTTTGGTCCTATTTGGTAGACGCGTACACTTCTCAGTCTAGTGCTTCCCTGTCTTCTCTCCAGATACAACTCCGATCCATGAGAAAAGGCAAAGGCAATAGGAGTGAGATTTGATATATATATAGTGCTGGACACCTGGAGTACGAAAATTTGGCACGGAGGGACACTTAAGTGTTAACGGCGAGAAAATCAAGCCAAAATGCTGACGTGACAATTTTCCGACGAGGTAAGTGCAAAACAACGTTGTTTCGCACGTTGATGTGGCTACACAAATGCAAAAACGACGTCGTTTTGTTGCTAACGTGGTAAATAATTAATATAAATATTAATTAAATTAAATTTTATTTAAAAAATTTAAAAAAAAAAAAAAAAAAAAGAGGGAGGAAGAAGGCGGCTGAGGGGTGGAGCCGGTGACCCTAGCCGACCCTCCCCCACTGTCACTAGCCCTTCTCGGCGACGGCGAGGAGGCGGTAGTGACAAGAACTCAGCCCTTAGCTGCCTTCTTCCTACCTCCATATTATTATTATTATTATTATTATTATTATTATTATTATTATTATTATTATTATTATTATTATTATTATTATTATTATTATTATTATTATTATTATTATTATTATTATTATAATAATAATAAAGTATTTTTTATAATTTAATTAAATTAATTTTTATATTAAAATTCAAATCCGCGCTAAAATGACATCGTTTTTGCATTTCTTTAATGAGTTAGCTCTTTGGTGAGCCACATAGGTGAGAAAAATAATAAAAAATTGCCACATAGGATTTTTGACGGAGTTCGCCGGAGGTGACACTTAAAGTGTCTCACTTTTCAAAAAAAGTAGCACTTTCCTAATTTTTAACACTTAAGTGTCTTTTCGTGTCAAGTTTTGACACTTAAGGTGTATTTCTTCTTTGGAGAAACTATATTTACTGGAGAATACTAGACCCACCTCTTTTGGGGTTGGGGTTCGGCATAGTCCATTTTGGTCATTACCCTCTCAACTATTCCGGCTCATAACTAGTTATTGACTCTCTTTAGAAATGAGCTACATAGTTTATTACTATCTCATGAGAGCTATTTAAACCTTTCCGCTTTGGACACTTGTCAACCGCCTCCAATTGCATTTACTATCCATGGTGTATCATCGACTTTTGCAACTTCCAAGTCAAATCAATAATTTTTGGACTTACAGTAATGCCAATTAGCATCTACAACTTACAATTTGCTGGTCTTGTCACGCCCCAACCCTTGTACACGCAACAACTCTTCTTCTCTTTGATCATTTATTTGCAAAGTTCCAAGAGGCATCGCCAACTAGAGGTGGCAAAATGGGTCACGGATTTGGCTTTGATAGCGAGCGGCGGTAGTGACAGTGAGCGATGGGCCACACCTCGGCACAGCGATGGCTTAGTGAGGTCGCGGTAGCTGCTGGTGGCTCACGGTGAAGGCGACATAGCGTGGGATCTCATAGCCAAAGGACGGCAAGAGGGTGGCTCGCCAAGGGTGCGGGACTCATGGTAAAGGTGCGGAAATGGTGGCACGACGAGCGTTATTGGACGACGGCTTGGCAAGGGTGGTGGACGGCAGATGGTGGCACGATCGAGAGGAAAAAGGGGAGATGAGGGGATGGGGGGCTTCAACGATGAGGGGAATAGAGAGAAGGAGAGTGTTGAGTGATAGAGGAGAGAGAGAATGAGAGAAATAAGAGAATAAGAAAGTAAGAGAAATGAGTTCAATCAAGACAAGCGTTAATGAATTAATGTACAATCTTACTTAATTTGCTCATGGCCAAGCTTTTACTTAGCCAATGTTGTTTTATGAAGATCATCCTATCCAAGCTCATTAATACTAGGTATTGGCATGTGCTAGAATTTGGATATGAGTTAGGTTGGCTAGCTAGGTTGGTCTTCTTCTCTCTCCTCCTTTCCCTGGGCGCCACTTTCATTCTTGTATGCCCAATATTTTTCCTTTTTAGCCTACTAGCTTCTAGAAGGGGCAAATTAAGAATTAAACCAAACTATAGTCCAATTTACTATTCATGCACACGGGTCAATTTAATGTGCATGCTTCCAAAATTCAAGAGTGGGCTTGTATGGGTTGGTGGGCCCTCCTTGGCCGACCAATATGGGCATGAGGCCTAATGGGCCCATCCGTGGGTCAAGTCCTCGTGACTCCTCGTTCGCAACATGTTTCCACTTTTTCGTAATTTCACGATCTATCGTTGAAAAAATGAGTTTTCATCATAAGGTGGCGATTCATAACTTTTCTATGGTTTGTCGATTATCGTCAAAATTCTGCTCTGTAGATAGGGATCGAATTGATGATGTCATAAGTCTTTTACCCACCCCTCCATCATCGATCACTTATTTGTTGCCATATGGTAGGGGTCGTCGTTGGAGAGTTCCCTTTTGTCAAATTTGCCATTGTCGGGGTTCATTATGCTATAACCTACCATGAACGATACAATTCTCTATTTGTGCCCACACCTCCTCCTTAGGTTCATTATGCTACACATGCTCTACAAACCCATTATTCTACTCCTACTTACCCACCTTAGCATCATGTCATTTTTTACCTTCACAAGTATATGGCAAGTCCTTACCACCACCTCTAGCTTAATACCCCTCAGATCCTCCAACTTAACCTCCTTCTACCCATGCTGCTTCCTACTAATTCCCTGACTCCAGTGCTACCCATCATATCACTGATAAAATCATCAATCTTACCAATATTACTCCTTATATAGGCTTGCAACAACTCACTGTGGGTGATGGCGTCTCTCTTTCCATCACTCACATAGGTACTTTTGCGTCTTCTATGCCTCCTATTTTTATTTTTAAGAGTGTTATTTTTGTTCATAATATCACCAAAAAGTGATTATTTGTTTCTCAATCTTCCTTCGAAAATAACTGTGTTTTCTTACTTTACCCTACATATTTTCTTGCGGTGTGCTTATGTATGGGTTAGATCCTTCTTTGAGGTAGCCTTGCTTTTGGCCTTTGCTTTGTCCCACCTTCCAGCTAAAAGCTACTGCCATCCCCACCCTCCTGCCCATTCTAGGGCTACTTCCCTTCTTTAGCTAGTTTATTTTTATGTTTGGGGTCCGTCCTCTGTACCTTCTCTCTTTAATTATAAATATTACGTGTGTTTTATCGATGACTTTTCTTGATTCACTTAGCTTTATCCCTTCACATCTCAAGATCAATTTTCCAACATTTTGGAAGCCTTTCATGCCCTTATGGAGACTTAATTTTATTGCAGGCTTCATATGATTCAGTGTGATGAGTACCCAAGTTCTTACCCTCTGCCATAGTATTCATAGTATCCATTAGCACATCTATTGGTCGTACTCTCCTTTTTAGAATGGGATTGCTAAACACAAGCATTGACATATAGTGGAAACTGGCTTTGTTCTCATGAGCCAAGCTATTATTCCTTCCCATATTTGAGAATTTGCCTTTGAGATTGCAATTCACTTGATCAACCAGCTTCCGACTCCTATTCTAGACAATTTGTCTCATTGGCAGGTTTTTTTTATCGTACCACTCCCGATATATCTCATTTACGAGTATTTGGTTGCATAAAATTTCCATACTTATGACGTACGCCCTACATAAGTTAGCTCCTCACTCTCGAGCTTGTATCTTTTTTTATTACCTTCCAAGTTATCGAGGCTATCACTATTTTTGTCCTTAGACCCGATGTGCCTACATTACTGCCGATGCTATCTTTGATGAAATCGTTTTCTTATTTCAAGAGACATCTACGTCTCCATCATCACCACTTGCTGTGTTGCCAATCCAATTACCACTGCCACCACCATCAGTTGCTTTTGTCGAACCCTCACAATCACTTAATTCTACTTTGCCACTGTCACTTTCCCAAACATCATCCTCACCATCTCTAGCGCAAGTCCCTAACTCACTGTCTTCACCATCATCGGTTACATCTTCACAAGTATCCATTCACATATGGTTACTCGTCTTGTGATGGCACAACTCGCAGAATCCTCAATCAAAATTGCACTTTCGCTCTTACGGCCATTGCTCATCCACACACTAAACCTACTTGCTTTTCTCAAGCATCACGGAATCCAAAATGGCAAGTTGCCATGACCACTGAGTTGATTGCACTTATCCAAAATAACCCGTGGGAACCGGTTCCAATACATTTTCATGTAATAGATGTTCAAGGTCAAATTTCACTCCGATGGTACACTAGAACGCTACAAAGCCCGACTTGTTGCTAAGAGATTTCATCAACAAACTAGCATTGACCATAATGAGACATTTAGCCCAATGGCTAAACTAGTCAACATTCGCACTGTTCTCGCACTTGTTTACTCTCAAGGATGGTCTATCTAGCAACTTGATGTCTCCAATACCTTTCTCCATGGATATTTATCTAAATAGGTGTATATGGTCCAATCTCAGGGCTTTGTTGACCCTCAATGACCATATCATCTTTGCTATCCCCGTCGCTCTCTATATGGCTTAAGGCAAGTTTCTCGTGCTTAGTATCAGTGCCTTATATCACCAGCATTGGTTTTCTTATTCCAAATGATGACTCATCCTTATTCATTCACCATTCTATCTTCGATAGCATCTTCTTAATATTTTATGTAGATGACACAATCCTTACCGGCTCTCCCAATGCTCCATTGTCAACTATTTTACATGCTCAAAATGGTGAATTTGCCATCATGGATCTTGGACCTATTCACTATTTTCTAGATATTGAGGTATAATCTACATCGGACGGACTTCATCTACATCAAGCCAAGTTCACTCATGAGATTTTGGACTGTGCCAAGATATCTGATGCTCATGTTGTTTCCACCCCATGCACCACCGATGAACTGTTGTCAATTCATCAGGGGGAGCCCTTACCTGATCCTCACCACTACTATAACACTGTGGGTGCCCTCCAATATTTAACTTTAACTCAGCCTAACATTACATACTTAGTGAACACTGCCTATCGGTCTTTTCATGCTCCAACCACTGCACATTGGTAGGCTATGAAACACATCCTTCAGTATATGGCGGATACTCCTCATTATGGACTTATCTTCACTCGCACTTTTTCACTGGCTCTTCATGCATTTTCTTATGTAAGCTGGGATGGTGATCATGATGACCTTCACTCTATTGGGGGGATACTGTGTTTTTCTTGGCAAAAATCTTATCCCTTGGTGTTCACGCAAACAATGGATTATGGCACGCTCCAGTATTGAGGCTAAGTACATGTGCCTTGCCAACATGATTGTTGAAGTTATGTGAATCGAGTATCTTCTTCGTGATCTCCATGCTCTACCACCTCATTCACCCATGCTTTGGTGCGGCAACCTTTCTGCCATTTATCTTACAGTGAATCCAGTTTTTATGCTCATATAAAAGATGTGGAGATTGATTATCACTTCATTTGTTAGTCACTCGCGGACAACTCTATGTTCAATTTATCTACTCTGCTTATCAGGTTGTGGATTACCAAAGGCTTGTCATCTACTCAATTTCATCTCTTACGATCCAAGCTAATGGTTTGTTCCGCCTCACCAACTTGCAGGGGGGATGTTGACCCAATCCACTTCTAGCCATTTCAACTTGCACTAGAATCCGATGTTATCTCCAGCTCGCACCAAAATCACAACACAATCAGAATATCCACATTTCAAGTAATCCAAGATTGATAATGTTATCTCTAACTTGCACCAGAACCAAAGCCAATCAAAAGATATTATCTCCACCGATAGTTACCAATTTTTTGTCAATATTTATTTCTAGAGATTCTTTATAAGTGTGTGTATATAAGAGTCATCACTGATTGTAATACATAATTCATAAATTAAATTTTACAATTCCTACGTCTTCTATATTCTATGTCTTCTTTCTGCATCTCTATTTCTATCTAATTTTAAATAGTCTGTGAAGCAATTCCATAATTATTCATTGAGTTCTCTTCGATGGCATCGTCATCATGGTCTATTTATTTTTCGTAGATGTTGGGGGCTTGGAATTGAGAAAATTATTAAAAAAGCCTTGAATCTATTGATTTGTACCAATTCAGTTATAGACCCCTTTTTTTAATTTGGCTAATTTAGTCCTAAATCTTTTGTTAACTTGTCAATATAGTCCATCATGCCAATTTTGAAAAAAAATAAAAAATTCGGAAGTTTTTTTTTTTTTAAAATAAAAATTGTCCACATTAATGGCGGACACACCATAGCGTCACATATGATGCCTAATGCTGACCAAACCGCCACGTTAGCAATTTCCTATCAAAATTAATCAAAAGAACTATATTGATAATTCGTTAAAAGGTTTAGAACTAAATTAGCATAATTGAAAGATTTATGATTGAATTGACGAATTATCAAAAGAATATGAGACCAAATTGGCACAGTTAAAAGGTTTAGAACAAAATTGGCCATCACATAATAGGTTTAGAGTTTTTTGGACAATTTACCCTTTTAACTTTTGTCCTTCTTACGGTGAAAATGTTAATTCAAGTAGCTTTTTCAATATTAGTCAAAGCTAAAATAATAGCTTGCCCGTGGAGATTTCCATGCGCATGCTAACAAGATGACAATGAATCAACCTTAAAAAAAACGAGGTAAAGACAAAAAATCGCTATTTTTAAAGTCAGATCCTTCATTTACAAGTTTTCATCATCAGCATATAATAAACACATAACTTCTACCCCATTAAATACAAACAGAAAGGAGCTCATGCAAATATTCAACTCCGAACAAAAATTTGATAAAATCCCAATTTTCTTGCGATCCTCAATTGAATCATGTCATGTTACAAAAAAAATCATACCCAACATGCATTTTCCTGTTTTAGAAGTGTTATACGACTTTTATATGTAATGATACGAAACAAGTATATAAGTATATTATCTTATCCCTAAAAGATAAGGTAAAAGTTAGCCGAAATTCTTCCCCTATGAAATGTTCAATGCGTCTACGGAATCTATAAATCGATGCGCTTCTTCTTTTCATGATTCAAATGCGGAGATTCAGGATCTAAACCGTCCATGCGTAGCTATGCACCAATAACGTTGCAGAGACAGATAATGACCTCATGCTTATCAACCCAGAAATTGCATGTTTTCTCTCTACCGAAAGTTCATCCGCTCCTGCTGCTGTTGCTGGTGGTGGTGTTGCATCAGCAGTTGCTGTTGCTAGTACTGTTGCTGGTGGTGCGCCGGCGATTTCTACTCCTCCATATCTCTATACAGAAAATAGGGATTTGGACTCTGTTAGACTCCACTAGAGGGAGCCATTTATGAAAATCTAGTAGCGTGACATGGATGAAGGTGGTGGAGGAGGTGATTGATTAGCTAATCTATTGAACCAGAAACGATTAGGGTTTTTCACTATCGCAAAGCAGCTGAAAGTTTGGAGAGAGAGAGAGAAAGGTGTAGTAGAAGAAGAAATCACTGTGGGATGCGACTGACCAGTCTCACTGGTCGCAGTGTTCTAGCAATTCCATGGAAGCTCTTTCGGCCGGGCCTTCCCTTTTGCTGATGGGCTTCTATGTAGTCACCCCAAGCCCATGCCCAAAACTCAAGGCGGGCCTGCATTTTCACTCGGCTTTTTGTTCCATAATCATTCATAGAATTTGCCAAGAATACGAGTTTGACCAATTTGAAATTTACAGAGTGACCATGTTGCAACGACGTGCAGAGAAGTAAGCCAATCAGGAGAGATTGATTCCAAATTTCAAATGCAAATCATTTGGGAATGGGTGCATGTCTCGAACCTAGTGTTTTGAATTGGCTGATTCAACCGAATTACGTTTTAGCTTATGATATGGCTTTTGGGTCATTTTTTTTGTTCAATCTAATTTTGGCCAATTCAACTCTATTTGATTACATACAGCTCAACATTCTGATTTGATTAACGATGCAAACCGTAAAAACATCACCAATATTGCAATGCACATTGGAACTCTAACCCCAAGGATTAGGTGCTCTCAAGGAAAACAAAGATTTTTATGAATGCATTGGATGCAATAAAAATTTGTAGATTACTCAAATTCATCCTATGATTAGCTTATCTCATTACTTTAAGCAGAATTTGATCCGATGCTCAACTTACTCAAATAAGTACAAAAACAAAAACCATTTACTTCATATCGACATCAGCTCTTTAGTCCAAGCGTAACATATGAAAACTTTAAAACAAAGTAACTAATACAATTCAAAACATTAATGTAAAATTGAACTGTAAATTGTCTATAAATTGAACTGTAAATTGTCTATGAAGCAACTACACAAGCAAACGTATTGTTATCTAAACAAATTGTACCAAATCGTAAGTTTGCTTTGATGAGGTGGCCAGAAATGGAGCAGTACCGATGTCAGAAGGATTTTCAGAATGAACTGAGGAATACAAGATTAACTGAATGACCTACCGAGCGATCATTGTACTACAATTAAGAAAAGAAGAAATTAAAAGATAAATGCTCAGACAATGTTAAGGTACTGAATTTCCAAGCCTAATCCTTAATTTTCGCCGGAATGTTGACCGTACCTTCTGCACGCTAGCCTATCATTTTTGCTGTTCTTTTCTACAAGTCAGCTAATTTCGTATTACTTGTGCGGTATCCGCGAAATAGTGAAATTAATGTTTGGCATAACACCCTAATTGCAGGGGTGGTTAGAAAAGGTTAACATGCAATCGTCTTGATCAGTAACTGGCATCATCGTGTGTGAGTTCGTACCTCTTGCCCCCTAAGGTCCCTAGTAAAGGAGAAAATATTCAATAATTTCCTAATAAAAAGGCCATCATATACAAGAGAGAGTACGTGATTCATATATTTGAATTTATTGAGAAGGCAACGCTCCACAAAGATTTTCCTAAACTCAGGTGCTCCTAAACTCCGGTGCTCAAATTCCTAGGACAAATCTGAGCCTTCAAAGGGTTCTTCATCACGACGGTGAACTCCACCTTCTCTGACAGGTCCACCTCCTCGTCGGCCACCGTCTGCCATTGGAATAGCCACACCAAGTTCGCTACGAAGTACTCCAGGTGTAGCATCGCAAGCCCATACGCGGGACACATCCTCCTCCCTACCCCAAACGGCATCATCTTTATCTCCCTGCTCCCTGTGATATCGAAACCGCCTGCTTCTCCACCACTGTAATTCAAGAACCTCTCGGGCTTGAAGGCCATTGGGTCCTCCCAGACCTCCGGGTCCCGACCCATCTCCGCCACATTGAAGTTGATGGTCCCGTCTTTAGGGATCACGTATCCGCCCAGCTCCGTGTCCTCCGTCACCGCGTGCGGCAGCACGAAGTGACCTGGTGGGTGGCGACGCAGTCCTTCGAGTACCACCGCCTTCAGGTAGCCCATCCTTGCCAGGTCCTCCTCCTTCACTTGCTCCGCTCCTTGTCCCACGACTGATTTGATTTCATCGTAGAGCCTCTCTTGGATTTCTGGGTACTTGACCAGGTTGGCCATGATCCACTGCAGCGCCGTGGACGTAGTATCAGTACCGGCGTCGAGGAACTCCGAGCAGAGGCACACCATTTCATCCTCCTCCAGCTTCCTCTTCTCCTCCGGCAGCTCCAAGTCTAGGAGCGTGTCCACGTACGAAACGATCGAGTCACCGTCATTCCCGTCCTCCTTTGCTTTGTTCAGTTGCTCTATCTTAGCCTTGGATCGAGCTCTGATGAATGGGACAAGGACGTGATTTCGATAATCGCGGAGCTCGTACAACTCCTTCCACCACTTCCGGAGCACCAGCTTGCTCACCCTCGGCGAGAGATTGAGCACATTGAACCGCCGCAGACCCAACAGCAACCGTCGCTGGACATCCTCAATCTGCTTAATCTGCTTCTCCTCGAGCCTGTCCCCGAAGCACATTAGGACCAGCAAGCAGAACATGGCGTACTGGAAGTGATTGACAATGCGGACAACGCCGCCGGGTTGGGACTTGAGCTCTGCCATGAGGATGTCGAGAACCCATGCACGGGCGCGGGAGTAGGAGCGCACACGGGAGGGATGGAGAATTTCAGCCGTGAGATTCCGGCGGAGGAGGCGCCAAGTGGGGCCATAGGAGGAGGTGATGTCGTGTTGGTTTGTTGAGAGGACGCGGTCAACGGCAAGGGGTGGCGGGCGGCCGGCGAAGGTAGCGCCACGGTGGACGAGGGCCTCGTGGGCAAGAGCTGGGGAGGCGACGAAGACGGAGGGTTGGGAGCCCACGTGGAGGGTGACCATCGGGCCGTAGCGGGCGTGGAGGGAGCGGAGGATGGGCTCGAACTCCAAGAAGGACTTGCGGAGCCATAGGAAGTTGCCGACGACCGGGAAGGTGAGGGGGCCCGGCGGGAGAATCTTCTTGTTGGGGGCGGAGGAAAGGAGGTTGAGGGTGGCTATGAGGAGGGCGGCGACGGAGAGGGTGACGAGGATGAGGAACCAGACATCCATCGTTTGCCAAATCTAAGGTTTTTGCAGAGAAGAGGTGGGGATTTCGTTGGTTTCATATAAAGATTGGAGATGAGATGAGAACTCCGCAGAAAGAGAACGTGATGGATGACGTCCATGAGTTAGCAGTGGATTTCCATATGGGGTAATGACATTCCGCACAACTTTAGAAAGAAAAAAAAAAAAAATCCTTTCCAGCAGTTTGAACTTCACAATACCGAATCGGGAATATAATATCGTAAGAACATGTTCATGGACTTCCACCGCTTCCGTTATGGAGGAAAGAACATGAGAAGCGGAGGTAAGATGCCACGCCTTTCGATGGGGGAAATGCCAGTGGACTTCCTCTTGAAGAAAGAACCTCCGTTTCTTATAATTCTTTTAAGAGAGAATCGATGCGAAGAAGACGATCATCCTAGTTCCCCGCCCGACATACTCAATATGAAAAGAACAGACGAAAACTTCAAACCAGAGCAACTAATCCAATTTGAGACGTTAGTTCAGAACTCTAAATTTTAAATAGTCTGTGAAGCGATAATAATTTAGAGAAATGATTGCGTTATATATTTTAATATCTTGTGAGAATAACAGTTTATTTTGGACCACAAAAAATCAAATTATAAATAATTATAAATTATTGTGGGACGTACTTCTTCAAGAATTTGTAACCCGCAGTATCCCAAAGACTATTATACTAGCAAAACCCAATAATATATATGTTCTCTCTTAGTGGTTCTCTTCGATTCTATGAGATTTTGTCTGTAAGATTTTGTGGGATCACAATAAATTATTCTAAAAGTTTTGAACTAAATTGGTACAATTGAAAGATTTAGGACTGAATTGATAAATTATCAAAATGGTATATAATAAATTAGCACAATTAAAAGGTTTAGGATAAAATTGGCCACTATACAATAGGTTTAGAGTTTTTTGGACAATTTTCCCTTTTAAATTTTGTCCTTCTTATGGTGAAAATGTTATTTTTATAGCATTAGGTTATTCAAGTAGCTTTTTAAATATTAGTCAAAGCTAATATAATAGCTTGCCCGTGGAGATTTCCATGCGCATGCTAACACGATGACTATGAATCACCGTTAAAAAAAAAAAAAAAAAAAAACGAGGTAAAGACATTTTGAACTCAGATCCTTCGTCTACAAGTTTTCATCATCAGTATATAATAAACACATAACCGCTACCCTATTAAATACAACTAGAAAAGAGCTCATGTAAATATTCAACTTTGAACAAGATTTGATAAAATCCCATTTCTTCTTATGATCGTCAATTGAATCATGTCATGTTACAAAAAGAATCATACACAACACACATTTTTCAGTTTTAGAAGTGTTTATACAACTTTTATATGCAACAATACGAAACTAGTACATAAATATATCACCTTATCTCTAAAAGATAAGGTACAAGCCAGCTGAAAATTTTTGCCCTATAAAATGTTCAATGAGTCCACAGAATCTATAAATCAATGTGCTTCTTCTTTGTATGATCCAAAGACAGAGGTCGGGATCTAAACCGTCCTGTTTTCTCTCTCACGGAATACAATAACGACCTCATGCTTATCAACCAAGCAATTGCATGTTTTCTCTCTCGCGAAAGTTCATCCACTCCTGTTGCTATTGCTGCTGGAGGTGTTGCATCAGCAGTTTCTGTTACTGCTAGTGTTGCTTCGCCTCCTCCAAATTTTTGTACAGAAAATAGGGATTCGGACTCTATTAGGCTATACTAGAGATAGCCATCTGTGAAAATCTAGTAGTGCGACATGGAGTTGGTGGAGGAGGTGTTGATTAGCTAATCGATTGAACCAGAAACGATTAGAGATTTTTGCCGTCGCAAAGTAGCTGGAAATTTGGAGAGACGAGAGAGGGGAAGGAGAAGAAGAAATCACCGTGGAACGTAAGCAATCAATCTCACTGGTCGCCATGTTCTCGCAATTCCGTGGAAGCTCTTTGGGCCAGGGCCCCGCCACGTGCTGATGGGCTTCTACATAGTCGGCCCAAGCCCATGCTGAAAACTCAGGGCAGGCCTCCATTTTCACTCGGCTTTTGTTCCACGATCATTCATAGAAATCGCCAAGACCACGAGAATGTGTTCTGCGAGACTTTGACCGCCCAACGGCTAGGCCACGTTGGAGTGACTCGTAGAGAAGTAAGCCAATCAAGAGCGATCGATTTCAAATTTCCATTGCGAATCAATGGGGAACTGGATGCATATCTCGAATGTTAGACTATTCATATAATTCTTGATGCGAAAATTCAAAGTAAACAATGATCCTTTGATCTTCATGATTTTCACAAATAGATGAAAGACATACATTTATCCATAGTGTTACACTTGATGGTGATCGTTGTAGAAAATCGAAGAATCTCGAACCAAAGGAAGAAATCCGATTTCCCTCCCTTAACCCACTATATTTTAATGTATTCTATCGATGGAGGAGAAAATACCAAATTCTTTTCTGTTATTGTTGTTCATTGTGGGTGGAGAGAAGATCGGACTCTATTTGTACGTTCGTTGAAAAAGTGCCTTCTATCAAAGCGATATACCCTTTCATTTTATTAGAGTCGCAACTTCTCGTAACCAATAATTATTTATTTTATAGCATTTCAATAATTATTAAACCATATAATGAATCATATCATGTGGGTTACAATAATTCTTACATTCTCCCACTTGGCCCATATGATTTTCCTTTCATGGTTTAATAAAGACTATAATGTGCACTATAACATTATGCTATAAAATTTCATTAAATTGACAATCACATAATAATCACAATTAAGTAAAGAAAACTAATATGAGTCATAGCGGTTGTATGTCATTAATCGACATAGTTCCTTCTATGTACTACAACTATAGCACTTTACTTAACATGATCCATAAATGAGAAGTACAGTAATAGTCCAACAATAATATTTCTTTAGAAACTATCTTGTTTAACATTCATCTATTTCCATAATGTATACTAAATAGAAAACAGGAAATATCAGAAACACGTAAGTGAGTTCAAAGTGTCAAATACATAAACTTAATACAATCATAATACAAACATTAATGACGTCCAATAATGCCAATCTTTTCAACATGCTCATTAAATGTTTTGGGCAGCAGTCCTTTTGTTAAGGGATCTGCTATCATAAGGTTGGCGCTAATGTACTCAATTGACACTTTTTGTTTCTGAACTTCTTCTTTGACAGACAAGTATTTGATCTCCATAGCTTAGCACCCTTGGAATACTTGTCATTCTTAGAAAAGAAAATTGCTGCAGAGTTATCACAATAAATTTTCAGCGGCTTGGCAATACTGTTAACAATCACAAGCCCTGAAATAAAATTCCGCAGCCATAATCCATGAATTGTGGCCTCAAAGCATGCCACAAATTCAGCTTCCATAGTGGATGCAGCAATAACTGACTACTTCGCACTCTTCCATGAAATTGCCCCTCCAGCCAGAAGAAACAAGTAACTAAACGTTGATTTTCTTGTATCGACACATCTGGCTAAGTTTGAATCTGAATATCCAATCACCTCGAGATGATCGGATCTTTTATAAGTGAGCATATGATTCTTCATTCTTTGCAAGTATCTAAGAACTTTCTTTGCAGCTTTCCAATGATCCATTCCAGGATTACTTTGATACCTGCCTAGCATTTCGACAGCAAAACTGATGTCTGGTCTGGTGCAAGCTTGTGCATACATTAAGCTCCCCACAACAAATGCATAAGGAATATTTTTCATTTGTTCTTATTCCAATTCACTTTTCGGACATTGCATAAGACTAAGCTTGTTACCTTTCTGAATTGGAACTATTCCTGCTGAACATTTACTCATATTAAATCTCTCTAAAATTTTCTCAATGTAGGCTTTTTGAGACAATCCTAATAAACCTTGTGATCTATCACGGAATATTTCTATTCCTATCACATATGTTGCCTCTCCCATATCCTTCATTTCAAAATTCTTAAAGAGAAACTTCTTGGTTTCATGTAACAAACCAAGATCATTAGCAGCAAGCAAAATATCATCAACATACAGAACTAGAAAAATAAACTTGCTCCCACTAATCTTCATATATATACATCGATCAACGGTGTTTTCCTTAAATCCAAATGAAGTTATGGTATCGTTAAACTTAAGATACCATTGTCGGGAAGCTTGTTTAAGTCCATATATTGACTTCTTTAATTTACATACCATGTGTTCCTTTCCTTTAACTGAAAAGCCTTCGGGTTGGTCCATATAAACCTCTTCTTCTAAATTCCCATTAAGAAAGGCAGTTTTTACATCCATTTGGTGTAACCCCAAGTCATAATGAGCCACCAAAGCCATAATGATTCTAAGTGAGTCCTTCTTAGAGACTGGTGAAAATGTCTCTTTATAGTCAATGCCTTCTTTTTGCGTAAAACCCTTTGCAACAAATCTGGCTTTATGTTGTTCAATATTGCATTTTGAGTCGCGCTTGGTCTTAAAGACCCATTTACACCTGACCTTTTTACATCCTTTAGGCAATTCAACAATATCCCAAACTTGATTTTGATGCATGGATTTTAACTCTTCTTCCATGGCATTAAACCATTCATTCACATTCCATGACTTGGGAAAATGAATTTGGATCATTTCCAATTCCTAAGTCAATTTCCGACTCTTGTAGATAAACCATGTAGTCATCAGAAATAGCCGATCTCCTTTCTTTTTGAGATCTTCTTAATGTTATTTCTTGTGACTCAACTATTGGAGGTTCAATATTGACATCTCCATTATGGAGTGTTTGTTCATTAATTTGTTGTTCTCGATTATTGTTAGATTGTATTATAATATCAGGAACAACAACTTTAGAAGCTTTGGATACAGGAACTTCTACCCTTACTTCTTGAATGCAAGCATCACGTATTCTTTCACTCCCACTGATGTCATCATTCTCAATAAACCTAGCACTTCCAGATTCAACAATTCTTGTACTATGATTAGGACAATAAAATTTATACCTTTTGGATTTCTCTGCATAACCAATGAAATAACCACTGGCCGTTCTTGAATCCAATTTCCTTTCATGTGGATTGTAAATTCTTACTTCTGCTTGACAACCCCAAACATGCAGGTGTCATAAACTAGGTTTCCTTCCCATCCATAGTTCAAAAGGAGTCTTTGGAACTGCCTTACTAAGAACCCTGTTTAATAAGTACATAGAAGTCTTTAAAGCATACATCCACAAAGACAAGGGTAAAGATGAATGACTCATCATACTCCTAACCATTTCCATTAAAGTACGGTTATGCCTTTCTGCTACACCATTTTGTTGTGGTGTACCTGGCATTGTGTATTGAGCACAAATGCCATGTCTTTCAAGGAATTTAACAAATGGACCTAGACATTGTCCCGATTCATCATACTTTCCATAACATTCACCGCCTCTATCCGATCTTACTATTTTCACCTTTCTATCTAATTGCCTCTCAACCTCTTTAATATACACTTCAAGTGTATTCACTGATTGAGACTTATCATGCAATAGATAAATGTAACCATAACGTGAAAAATCATCAATAAATGTTATGAAATAGCTTTCCTTACCAAAAGATGGAACATCAAAAAGACCACATATGTCAGTATGTATAATCTCAAGAAGCTCTGTGCGTCTTGTGGCACTTTTCTTAGTGTGCTTTGTTTGTTTACCTTTAATACAATCAATACACACTCCAAGGTCAGTAAAATCCAAATTTGGAAGAATTTCATTCTTCACTAATCTTTGCATTCTTTCCTTGGATATATGACCCAAACGTTTATGCCACAAGTAAGCAAAATTTTCATTCACCAAACTTCGTTTAGTGCCAACATTATGATGCAAGGTCATTAATGTCTCAACAAAAGTATCATCAAGTCTAAATTTGTAGAGACCATCACATAAAGTTCTAGTTCCAATAAGAGTATCACTCTTAAATAAACTGAAAGATTCAGATCCAAACTTACAATAAAATCCCGCTACATCAAGTCTTGGCAAAGAAACTAAATTGTGAGAAAATGTAGGTACATAAAGGGTTCGAAACAAATCCAAATAATGCCCAGTATCTAAGATCAAACGATAAGTGCCAATGCCTTCAACTGGAGCTTTGTTTTTGTTCCCCGTAATCACATAACTTTCATTTGGCTTTATGGTTTGGATCGTAAGAAATCCTTGCATCATATTTGACACATGAATGGTGGCACCAGAATCAATCCACCAAGTATTATGAGGAACTTCAGTAAAGTTTGATTCAAAATATACTAAAGCACACGGCTCACCTTTCTTTTCGATCCAAGCCTTATATTTCAGACAATCTTTCTTCAAGTGTCCAATTTTGTTGCAAAAATGACACTTAATAAGATTGTGTTCCTTCTTGTGGATTTGAGAAGCCTTTGAAGAGTCATTCAGAACATGTAGTCCTTTCTTCTTGCTCCTTCCACCTTTCCTCTTGAAATTCTTTTGAACTTCTTGATGACTTGAGAGATGAACAGAATGAGCCTTTTGATTCTTTATCCTTGTTTCCTCTTGAACTAGCATACTGGCCAATTCATTTACATTCCACTTATCCTTTATAGTGTTGTAATTCATTTGAAATGGCCCATATTACTCATGAGGCAAGGAATTAAGTATAAATTGTACTAAAAAGTACTCATCCACGTTCATTCCCAAAGTCCTTAACTTTGCTGCTAAATTCTTCATCTCAAGTATATGCTCATGCATGGTACGCGAACCATCATATTTCATGGTAGTTAGTGTGCTCATCAATGTACCAGCAAGTGACTTATCAGCAATTTGAGAACGCTCATCCACAAATTTCATAAATTCCTTAGCATTGTTAGTCTTGGGAAGAGAAGTCTTTAAGTTGTTTGCAACTATCATTCGCATGAACATTAAGCTCAGTCTGTTCGATCTTTCCCAATCTTTATGGAAAAACTTTTCATCATTGCTACTTTCATCAGTAATAGCAGTTGGTTTCTCAGCTTGAAGCGCTAAATCAAGATCCAGGACACCTAAGTGAAATTGGACTTGTTCACTCCAATTAGGAAAATTTATCCCATTGAATAAGGGAATAGATGAGGCGTGCGAATGGAGTGAAACAAGTACATATACTGCAAATGTGCAAGAAAATACTCATACATTAATGCTTTGAGAATATCACCTAATCAGATTCAAACTAAATGACACATGTACATCATAGTTTTCCTTTGGGCGATCCTATGATATACAAATATATATATATACCATAATGATGCCAATAACTTTTATTTGATAATTGTAAATATATCTTATTAAAATTTATTTGCTATCTTTGGATATACAAACAAATTTAACAAGTCATATTAATTATCAACCATCATGTTCATGAATTATAAGAAAATAATTAACCTTTGGGTTAATCCCTAAGTTCTTATAATAAATGAACTTCAATATACCCACAACTCCAATAATGATATAAAACATATCAATTTCATATATAGCATCAATTAATCATGGGTAATTGAATAAAACAATTTACAATATCAAAAAAATTCAAAAGACTTCAAGTTTTGGCCACTTTGGTGACTAACAAACCATTCATAATATGAATTTTTAATATTGCAAAATATAAATATTTACCAAATTGCACACAAGGATAAACTGTAATCAAAGCATAAGGGCAAAATCGTAAAAACATAATTCCATTAGGGCAAAATCATAAATTTATAATCCAGGGGCAAAATGGTAAATAATTAGCAAGGGCAGAATCGTAATTATAAATAAACTGGGGCAGAAAAATAAAATTAAAAAAATAAAATTAAAAACGGCGCCGCGGTACGTCAGGCGCATGCTCGGCACGCGCCTGCATCCACCGCGGGCGCGTGCCGCGCACGCGCCCGGCAATTGCTGAGCGCATGGGGTCCACGCGTGTAGCGGTTGAGCGCGCGTGAGAGCGCATGGCGCGTGGGTTACATGCGCCTGCAACTACAGCCAGCGCGTGAGGCCCACGCGCCTTCTTCCTCGTGCCTAGAAACGATTTCTGCCGGTTTTCGCCGTTTTCTGCCGCGGTTTCGCCGGCGTTTCTTCTCTAGCAGCCCATCCCAGACACAAATAAATAATGGGTTTTGAAGAGCATGCCGGCACAACCACATGGGTTCAAGTTTCGGAGAAAATGACCAAGAAATTGGCCTCAAATCAAACCAAAAATTTTCAAAACACAAAAACTCCACCACCGCGACTTCCGCCGCTCAATTAGCCTCCGGCGAATGCCAATATACCGGAAAAACTCATGGCTAATGTTCCTCATGGCAGTGCGACCGTATGGGTTCGAAACCAAGCGGTGGATCGCCAGATTTTGCCCGGAATCGGAGAGTTTCTATCTTGCCCTTAAAATTCCGAATTCCTCCATTTTTGTCCTTAAATTTCCGAATTACTCCATTTTCGTCCTTTTCTCCATAAAAACATTCCATCATTCGGATTTTCTTTAACAGAACCCTCCGAAAACATTTTAACAACAACAAATAGTACGAACAGGATCGTTCAACGAATCATCATACATAAATCATAATATTTCTTTAAACAGAAAAATCATGAGATCATAAACCACGCTCTGATACCAACTGTTAGACTATTCATATAATTCTTGATGCAGAAATTCAAAGTAAACAATGATCTTTTGATCTTCATGATTTTCAGAAATAGATGAAAGACATACCTTTATCCATAGTGTTACACTTGATGATGATCGTTGTAGAAAACCGAAGAATCTCGAACCAAAGGAAGAAATCCGATTTCTCTCCCTTAACCCACTATACTTTAATGTATTCTATCGATGGAGAAGAGAATACCTAATTCCTTTATGTTATTGTTGTTTATTGTGGGTGGAGAGAGGACCGGACTTTATTTGTACGTTCGTTGAAAATGTGCATTCCATCAAAGCGATATACCCTTTCATTTTATTAGAGTCGCAACTTCTCGTAACCCATAATTATTTATTTTATAGCATTTCAATAATTATTAAACCATATAATAAATCATATCATGTGGGTCACAATAATTCTTACATCGAAACCCAGTGTTTTTAACTGGCCGATTCAATCGGGTAACATGACTTTAAAAAAAGAAAAAGAACTTGGGAAAAGTGTCAAAGAAGTCTTAAACCTTTTATATTTATGCCAATTTAGTCATGAACATTTTATTTGTGTCAATTTAGTCCTAAACATTTTATCTTTGTGCCGATTCAGTCATTTCCCACTAATTTTGGTTGGATTTTGTTGACTGGATATCAGTCGGCTGACATGGCACGATCGGCACTAATGTGAACAACTTTTAATAATATTTTATTTTTTTGAATTTATTTATTTATTTTTTCTTCCTCTTTCTCCTTCCTCTAGCCGGTCGCTGAGGCCAGAGGCAATGGCTGGCAAGGTCGAGGATGACCTCGCCAAAGGCTGGCAAGACTCGACCTTGCTGGATCTAGGGAGTTCGAGCCTTGCTAGTGACCGGCGAGGCTTGCCAAAGGTTGGTGAGGTTGACCTCAACCTCGTTGACTATCGCTTTTGGCTAGTTGCCGAGGTTTGGCGAGTGGCTGGAGGAAGGAGGAGGAGAAAGAAAAAAGAAAAAAGAAAAGAAAATTTAGAAAAAAATATTAAAATATTATTAAAAATAATCCACATCAACGCCGATCGTGCCGGTGCCTAATCAGCAAAATCTGGCCAAAATTAACCAGAAATGACTAAATTGGCGCAAAGCGAAAAAGTTTAGAACTAAATTGGCATCAATAAAAGGTTGATGACTAAGTTGACATAAATGCAAAATGTTTATGACTTTTTTGACACTTTTCCCAAATGACCTTAGTACTGATGAAGCTTTGGATGTGGCTTTTGCACTCTTTTTTTTTTGGTTCAATATGATTTTGGCTTAATCAAATCTATTTAATCACATATGGTTCAACATTTAGATTTGGTTATTGATACAGATCGTAAAATCATCACCAATGATACGATTCATGTTTGAACTCTAGCATGAAGGATTACTCAAATTCATCCTATGAGCTACTTATCTCATTACTCAATAGCTTTAGCAAAATTTGGTCCAATACTTGACCTACTCAAATAAGTACCAAAGAAAAATTGTTCACTTCAACTTGATATCAGTTCACAAGCCGAAGTATAATGTATGAAATCTTTAAAACATGGCAACTAAAATAATTTGAAATGCCACCTCAAAATCAGACCTTAAAATGGTCTATAAAGCTAGTCCGCAACAAATATATTATCGCCTAAACAACTATAGCAAGCTGTCCTGCTGTTGTTGTCCTCCTCCTTAAGTCATAGATTTCTAGATTTTTGCTTTAGGAGAACTTCTTCATGTTTGATAAGGGCGAGTAGTAGCTCCAGTTGTGCCTTTTCTTCCTTTTGAGTACTCATACTGCAAGGGTCCAGCGCAAGAACTCGTCGTAATCATTGTAGGTTCTCCCTAGCTTTCTTGGCCTTCAGAAGCAAGTCACCAAATTGAGATTTATTTAAGGGACTAAGTTGTTGTTTCAATGCTTTGAGCTTCTTCACTAGAATAATCATCTTCGATCGTCCAATATCCTATTGCCAACAAGCATGGACTATTGGTAGAAAATCGCAGCTTTCGGCCCAAAAATTGAAGAACTTGAAAGTTGGCTTCTTTCTCCTAACAATAGTGTTAAGACATACCATGTAAGGGGAACGATCTAAACACCCGGCAACAAAATTTCTACTGAATAATGAGTATACTTGTGTTGCCAATTTGCATTAATGAAGATCCCGTCAATCTTACTCGCTCCAAGATCATCATTAAACTTTTTATTTGTCCATGTGAAGAAAGGGCCCGTGGAATAAGGCTCAGTGAGCACAAGCTCCTCAATCATAGTGTTTAGCTCATCCATTCTAGAGGTCCATCGGCAATTAGATCCGATTCGTTTCTTTGTATCTCTCATTTCATTGAAATCACCTATTAGTAGTCAAGGGGCGTTTTTGTATTACAAGCAGAGAATGTGTTAATGTTCAGCTACAAAGATCTTTGTTCAGCTTCAGTATTGTACCCATAAACTACAGAAAAGAGAAATGGGTCTTCTCTCGAATTCTCAACAAGATGATGTATGACTTGATTGGAAACTTCCATCATAGTCAGGTTGACAATGGACGGTTTCCACAATACTCATTCTACCGAGATTGCTATTCTGATGATTATGGATGCATTTCCAGCCTCAAAACCTGCTTCTGATGACGAAGTCAACATTTGCCTCTTTTATTTTATGTTCAATCAAAATAAGGATATGAGGATATTAGGACAAAGCAAAATTTACAAGTTCCTTTTGTTTGGAGCTGCTATTAAGGCCTTGTACACTCCAAGAAAGGAGATTCATTGGTTAGGAGGCTCAGCCTCACTTCTCGCATCCTCAAGTAAAGTTACGGAACTGCCAGAGATATCGAGAAGATTGCCCTCTCCCGATAAAGCAAATCTATTTCCCGAGCAAGTCAAAGAATTGGAAGTAGTTGCACTTTTGTTGTGAGAGCCTTTCTTCTTACTTCCAACTCGCTTGACATCTATAGAGGATGAACTTGGCTAGGAAGTAGCTGTGGACAAAATTACTCAACTCTCACTTGATGATGGAACTATTATCACAGATGAGGGAACTCTTAGAGATAAAAATGTCTCCATATTCTAACTTTTGAGAGCCTTTCTTCTTCCTTGAAACTTGCTTGACATCTATAGATGATGTGTAGAAGTGCCTAGAACATAATTACTCAGCTCTCACTTGATGATGGAACTATTATCACAGATGAGGGAGCTTTTAGGGATATAATTGTCTCCTATTACCATTGCATACTTGGTAGCTTCGGACGCAATCACATCCCTTACGAGCAATATGCCTCCTTATTCCTTGAAGATGTAGGTGACCTTATGGCTCCGCCAGGTTTTCAACGAGCTGAGATCCTTAGAGTTCTCAAAGACATAAATGACTTCAAAGCTCCAGGTTCAGATGGATATAATAGTTTATTCTACAAAAATACCTGGCCCATCATTAGGCATGATATAGAAGATGCTATCATGGACTTCTTTTCCTCAAGAAGGATGTTGAAAACTACAAATTCTACTTTGATATCCCCTGTGCCAAAGGTCCTGAATCCATTCCACATGGCAAATTTCAGACCCATCTCATGCTGCAATGTTTAATGTAAGACCATATCGAAGCTACTTGCAAGAGAATCAACCATTTCCTTCCTTTGGTTGTTGACCTCAACCAAACTGCTTTCATCTCAGGTCGACAGGTATTGGAGAATATTCTACTTTGCTAGAAACTCCTTCACAGCTACCATAAGAGCGACAAAGGTAAACATATGGCAATAGAAATTAACCTTATGAAAGCTTTTGACATGGTAAAATGGGAGGCAGTACTTGAGGTTCTGAAAGCTATCAATTCACCACAGCACTTGATTGATATGATGGCTCAATGCATAACTACATCAAGGCTTTCGATAAACCTCAACGGAAAATAGATTGGCTACTTTGCTGGTACCAATGGACTATGGCAAAGTGACCCACTCTCTCCATATCTATTTATCTTGGTTATGGAGATTCTTAACATAATTACCATTGAAAAAGTGGTTGTATCTTCTTTCAAGTATCATTGGCATTGCAAGACAAAAAAGATCACTCACTTATGCTTTGCCAATGATTGGTTTCTTTTTGCTCATGCGGATATCGATTCTATTATTTGTCTTGTTGAAGCACTTGATGATTTTGCATGTCTCACTGGACTATATTTTAACCCAGATAAATACCAAATCTTTTTCTTTAGGTTGGCCGAGATAGAAAAAGGTATTATATTGAATCATACGCTTTTCCCTATAGGTACCCTTCCTACTAGATACCTTGGTATTCCTCTTGTCACTAGCCAATCGACACTGTGACATCCTGAAAATTCATTTCGGTTTTCAATTGAATGAATCAGGCATTTCATCGACACGCTTATAGTGCTATTCTTTGAGCTGATCACTCATGAGATAACTAGACTATCTAGGGAAGTCATTAAGGGATTTTAACACAATAGACTTGAGAATTCGACTAGAAATCAACTGCTCGATCGTGCTAGTCTGCAAGGGTCATTACGGCATTGTCAAAATCGATCAAAGATCAGGGATAGGTTAATTCGACTGAGATGTGTGATCAAAGTGTGGGTGATTTCACGGGATTGCAAAATTCTCGTCGATTGGCACTAAACCGATTTTCTCTCGTTTTGGGTACCCTGCGCTTGTATTTGAAACTTTGAGATTTTCACAACAACCAAGAGTTGTTAATAGGTCAAAGATGTACATTGTGACTTGAGATAAATCGATCACGGGTCAATTGCACCAAAAATTCTCAAAAGCTACCCAGTAGGTTATGTCACGCTAAAATCGCGTTAGATTGAAATTAACCGCAAATTTAAACTCGATTTCAGAAATTGAAAGTTCTGTCATATCACAATTTATTTTAGAAACGTCGACTCATCTTTCGAGGAATTTTCGGCGAGTTCGAAATTTTTACGGAAAATCGATACGGACGTTTCGGAAAAAAACGGAAATTTGGATTGGCTGAATTGAGGGGAGTTTTGACTTCCAAGCCGAGCTATTTGGTGAAGGGGACTTACAGAAATGGTATGAGCTTTTTCTTCAACAAAATTGGACATCAAATTTGGGGAATTTGTGAAGAAATTGAAGTCCAAATTGTGAAATTCGGAGCTAGGATGAGGGCTGAAATTTTGGCTTCAAATTGGTTTATTTGTGGGTTAATTTGCAAGAAAGTATTGTTGGGGACATTAAGGATATACATGAAGGCCTAGTGGGACCAAACAATGATGAATTAGATTTTTTTTTATTTGACTTTTGGTCCCCCTTCACCAAGCTTCTCTCGTACGCCTCTCCTCCCCTCCGTCTCCTTCCTCGCTCGAGCAAACCACCCCCCCCCCTCTTTGGTTTCTGCTTTGCTTTTGTTTCCTTTTTCCTTGGCAGCTCACCCCCTGCGAATTCTGCTGCCCCACTATTCCCTGCTCCCCACATCTTTTGTCATTTGGCTGAAGTGTTGACCCCATCTTCAACGCCTGCAACATCCACCGAAGCAGCCCCAACTCCACCGAATTTCCCCCTCTTCCGTGCGTCCCCACCGTTAGCCACCTCCACGTTTCCCCTCTCTGTTTCGTTTTTTTCCCTGCTCCACTTGCGCAGTCGATGCCACACGTCCGCAGCCCACCTCCTTCAAGTCAACTAACCTTCATTAAAGCCCTTAAGTGTTGACCGCCACACGCCCACCGAAAGAACCCTTTCATCCGCGGCCCACCTCCTCCTTCGTCCAGCAACCGCAAGCCCATTCGAAGCCGCAGATTTTCCAGCCAGCTTTGTGGCCCATTTCGGCCTCGGTTTGGCCTTCGTTGGTGTCGCTGCTTCGGAGTTTGTCGCTCGCCGTTGCGCCGCCGTTGCCGTGGACTCACCGACTCGCAAATCCAGTGAGTTTACTCACTAAACTATGCTTAGGGAGTTAATTATGCTTATCGGGTGTTTATATTAGGCTAATGATGATTTGGGTGGTTAGATTAGCTTACTTAAATGTTAATTAGATTAGATGCATGATTAGTTTAGTGGATAGATTAATTAGCCTAATTATGCAATTAGATTAGTGTAAGCATGATTAGACTTTTAATTAATCATTTTATTTATTTAAATTAATTTAATTTTCGAAATTTAATTAATATTTTCCAGAAATTATACCAGGAGAGCCGTTCATTAGAATTTCGTACTAATCACAGTGATGTGGTTAGTTTATACAATTGAATGTTATTTTGTGAAATTGAGTGATGATTGCGATATATAGGTATTTTAATTGGAAAATATCGGGTTTCGGGTGTTGATACCAAAAGTGGTCTTTAAGTACCAAATCAGCTTAGGTGAGCAATTATAGACTTATAGCAGCTTCGGTGAGCAAGATTACTTAGCAACTTCGGTGAGCACTATAGATATCAGCTTCGGCGAGCAAATATTATCCAGCAGCTTCGGTGAGCAATAATTGATATAGCAGCTTCAGTGAGCAATATAGACATCAGTTTTGATGTGCAATGAGATATGAATATATCTATCAACTTCGGTGAGCTCGACCATCTATTTCAACTTAGGTGAGCAGTGTTCGAATCGATAGTTTATAGATGGCATCGATGGTATGGAGTCAAATGAGTTGACTGATTGATTGATGGTTGAATTGGATTGAAATGATTGGATGGTTATATGAATTATACTGACTTACAGGAAGGATCTGAGGCAAAGGTAAGTCATCTGACCTGTGCTTGTACTTAGGTAGCCCTTTGGGCGTATTTCCTTCATAGTCGGAGTTTAGGGGGTGAACTTGCTGATACATTGTCTCACCCCGTTGTGGGCTCAACATTTTCAGGTCCTTAGATGGCGGTCATGGAGGACCTGAAGCCCCGGAGTCTAGAGGGGTGGAGATCGAAGGATCGGCGAACGTGTCTGACTAGTTAGTCATAAGACAGTTTCCTTTTTGTTGAGCTGGTCTTTATAGATAGCCTAGCATTGTATATAAACCTTGTGTGTTTATAAAAGACTTGTTTTGAATGTAAATGGTTTCTTGCTTCCCTATCCCAAGCTTTTGGTTCTCAGGGGATTTATTTTGCTTTCGTATGCACATATTAAAATGAATGGGTTGGTGACGCGTCTTGGAATGTCGCATATTTATCGACCACCGAAGGATGGGCACGCGCTCGAGGGTCGGGGTATGACATCCCTGCCCGAAGTGGTATCAGAGCTGGTCGATAGTTAGAGTGATAAGGTACAATAGGTTCTTGGGATAGTTAGTAAGAATGACCTTTATTTCATGCTGGTGCATGTAATTGATAGTTGATTGATAAATTGTTTGTTGTGGATCACTCAAATTATAATATGGTATTGGAATTGGAAAACATGTATCTATAAGGATCCTGTAGATGAGTGATTAGAAGCAGATGACTCCTAGGAAGAGGGCAATAGGCCCTGTTACTCGGGGTAAGATGCCGATCAGGGTCGGTATCTGCGGTGGCCGTGGTAGAGAGCGGGCTAAGGTCAGCATAAGTGGAGTAGCACCACCTCCAGTCGGTGCTGGGATAGTAGCCCCTAGTGATCCGGGAACTGTTGGGATCATGTAAGCGCTTGAGGCAATGAGAGATATGATGGGGCAACAGGCCCAGAATCAAGCCATTGCCTTTACCGCTACCGTTACAGTTGCCACTACTGCCGCTGCCGCACCTGTCGCGGCACCTACTGAAGTTCCACTTGGGAACGTGGTCGTTGGGAGACCGATACATAAGCTGGTGGAGCAGTTTCTGAAATTGAACCCGCCAAAGTTCACAGGAATAGGAGATCCCGAGGCTGCAACCCTCTGGATCCAAGGAGAAAATATTAAGTGGTTAGCAATCACCACGTCACCGTCCCACGTGGCACGCGCAATCTCGAGTGGCTCCACTAATGAGTCGACATGTGTCGTTGGACTTTGACTAGCTAGAAAATAAAGAAATAAAAAGTTGGAGGGTTTCTTTTTCTCTCTCCCCTTGACAGCTGGCTGAAAAAGGAGTCTGCAGAAGCAATAATTAATGCTTTTGCCGCTCAAAACCTCTCTCCCCATTTCAATTTTCAAGCAACTCTTCTCCTTCGTCGGGTTGAGAGGAAAGAAACGAAGATATCTTCTCTTTCTTTCTCCGGCACGCCCGACCGCTCCATCTCCCCATCCGCCTCCCGCTGCCCCTTCCCCTTGCCCTTCCTCTTCCCCAAAGCCTCCGTCGGTCGCAAATGCTATTCAGTCTACCCTCTAGCACGTTGCTTCCCCAAGACCCCCACTCGGTCGCAGCTGCTGGGTCCCGAGCCCGTTCGCCTCCGCCGTCACCTTTGGAGCCTCATTGGCGGCTACGATTTATCAGCCGACTCCTCTCTCTCTCCCCCCCCCACCCACCCACACTTGCGCGCGGTCTCTTGGGAACCCTGGTGGCGTCCACTGTGGCAGAAAGAGAGAAAACACTACCGAGCCTGCCGCTCCTTTATCCCCCTCCCCCCTCTTTGCACAGCATCTTGCCATTTCCAATAGTCGGAACATTAACAATATCTTCTTCTTCGATGCACATGTAAATCGACCTACACGTCCATGGCCTTCACTTCCTCAATCTCTCTCGCCTATCATATTCATTGTTTGACAGCATCTGCAGTTGACGCTACGGACGAGTGGTTGGAGCCATGGACCGGAGCTCGGGTTCAACTTCAGCGTCGTCGCTATCGTTGTCTTTTCGACGTTGGCTCTAGAAACCGTGACTGACTCGGTTGTGATTTTGGGTTGAAGCGGAAGCGGAAGAAGCTTGCGACTGCTGCGTCCCGAGCCCCTCCGCCTTCACATGCTGCTCGCTTCATTTGTCACCTTCCTCGCTTTTCCAGTGCTGGCAATAGAAACCACGCGAGGCTCGGTTTTGATTTCGGGCTTGGGCGCATCGCCACCGAAGTGAAAGAAGTTTGCAACTGATGGGTCCCGAGCCCTCTCGGCCTTCATACACTGCTCGCTTCGTTCGTCACCGTCATTGCCTTTCTGGCGTTGGTTCTGCACATTTTTTTAATGCTTGGTTAACTAATTATTAGTTCTTGTCTTTATAAAATTCTGGTGCTGTGTAGTTGTTGGCTTTGGAAAGAAGAGAGGCCCCCACCCGCATGAGAAATGAGCTTCGTGTGAGCCAAAAGAGGGGAGCTGTGTAGGGGTCTCTGCAAAGATGGGGTTTTTGGTTTTTCGTTTCTTCATTGGGATATTGTGCTTTTAAATTTGGGGTTTGATTGCATACTCTGGTTTTGGTGACTTTAAACATACTGGATCATGTTGAGGTTTTGCCTACCCACTCAGCTACAGATAATAGAGTTTTGTTCCCTTCTGATAATCAAGTTATTGATTTTGGATGGCTGAGCTTTCTCCATATGCTTTTTTGCTGCGGTACTTTTACTTAAATTGCACGTGTTATGTGGTGTCCTTTTTTTTTTGGCATATAGAATTGATCGGCCAAGACTGAGTGTGGTGTATGTTAACGGCTTCTGTAGGAGTCTGCTGTCCAGAACTAGGGCACGACAATGGCATCTTCTACGAGCATTTTGGCAAGAACACGTTGATTCTTATTATTGATGGTCAGCTTCTGCAGCTCATTGATGCCGATATGTGCCATGCATGACGTTGGAATTTAATTAACTGCTATGAGTCCTAGGACCATCTAAGCTGCTCTGGTGTCGGCTCACGGCCATGATCATTATTTTTTTCAAATTATACAATCGCTGAATCCGATGTTTAGGTTTAAAGGTTCAGTTCTGTGGAACTCCAGAAATTTAAAAATGATGCAGCACCACGGTGCTTCAGAATTGATATGATGCAGGTGCTGGTCAAGACTTTCAATTGTTGAATTTTTTTTGGCTGTTGGATTGGTTTATAATGTGAACAGGGTTGCCTTTGCATATAAAATCAACTTCAGGAATGAGTTGACAAAGTTGTGTGTCATATTCGCCTGATTTTGCTTCTGAACATCTCATAAGGATTAAGACTTATGCATTCTCTTGCATGACTTAAATGTTCAAAAGGTTTGCTTCATTGAATCCCAGGAACAATGCCTGAGAAAGCAACAGCTGATAATTTATTCAATGAGATTATGGAAACAATTGCTGAAAATGTTCCTAAGCAAAAGTCTGTTTCATTCCTTGAGGGGGACAAGTCCGACGTAGTTACTTCTCAATTTAAAAGGCTCTTGGACACCAGAAGCTGGTTCATCCATCTGAGATTGGAACTATTCGTGCCGCCCACCTCGTAGCCACGAGGTTCGAACTGCAAATATTTCCTAAAGAGGGGCTACTCATATGGTGTCCCAATAGCTGGAAAGATGTAACTGTGATTAGTTTTTGCCAAATTGTGCACTGTAAAACAACCTCAACCCGCATTCCAACTCAACTTTAAAGACCACAGATTCAACCCCTCGGCATGCCTAGATTGCACATGCGGGCATGCGATATGCCCAACACTAACCTAACAAGTTGCACTTGCCAGCTACCATCATCATCATCATCTGGGTACATTCAAAGTTGAAAGGCCATATGACCAAATAGACTTCAACTTCTTCAATTCATAATGAAACTTATATGAGTTTTGCCAGACATCAGTCATTACCAAGGGCAAATCATCATTCGCCATCCCCGCAGACATCTTATCTTTCTTCACATTCATAATTCTTGTGGAATGGAATGAGAACAACCAATCAAAACATGGACACCACATAAGTAAAAGTACCGCAGCAAAAAAGCATATGGAGAAAGCTCAGCCATCCAAAATCAACAACTTGATTATAAGAAGGGAACAAAACTCCATTATCTGTAGTTGAGTGGGTAGGCAAAACCTCAACATGATCCAGTATGTTTAAAGTCACCAAAACCAGAGTATGCAATCAAACCTCAAATTTAAAAGCACAATATCCCAATGAAGAAACCAAAAACCCCATCTTTGCAGAGACCCCTACACAGCTCCTCTCTTTTGGCTCACAAGAAGCTCATTTCTCATGCGGGTGGGGGCCTCTCTTCTTTCCAAAGCCAACTACATAGCACTAGAATTTTACAAAGACAAGAACTAATAATTAGTTAACCAAGCATTCAGAAAATGTGTAGAACCAACGCCAGAAAGGCGATGATGGCGACGAATGAAGCGAGCCACGTGTGAAGGCCCAGAGGGCTCGGGACCTAGCAGTTGCAAACTTCCTCCGCTTTGGTGGCGTTGCGCTTGAGCCCGAAATCAAAATCGAGCCTCGCACGGTTTCTATCGTCGGCGCTGGAAAAGTGAGGAAGGCGAAAAATGAAGTGAGCAGCATGTGAGGCAGAGGGGCTTGGGACGCAGCAGTCGCAAGCTTCTTCCGCTTCCGCTTCAACCCAAAATCACAACTGAGTCAGTCACGGTTTCTAGAGCCAGCGTCGGAAAGGCAACGATAGCGACGACGTTGAAGTTGAACCCGAGCTCCAGTCCATGGCTCCAACCACTCGCCCGCAGCGTCAGCTGCAGATGCCGTCGAACAATGAATACGATAGGCGAGAGAGATTAAGGAAGTGAAGGCCATGGACGTGTAGGTCGATTTACATGTGCATCGAAGAAGAAGAGACTGTTAATGTTCTGACTACTGGAAATGGCGAGATGCTGCGCAAAGAGGGGGGAGGGGGATAGAGGAGCGGCAGGCTCGGTAGTGTTTTCTCTCTTTCTGCCACAGTGGATGCCACCAGGGTTCCCAAGAGACCGCGCGCGAGTGTGGGTGGGTGGGTGGGTGGGGGAGAGAGAGGAGTCGGCTGATGAATCGTAGCCGCCGATAAGGCTCCGAAGGTGACGTTAGAGGCGAACGGGCTCGGGACCCAGCAGCTGCGACTGAGTGGGGGTCTTGGGGAAGCAACGTGCTAGTGGGTAGACTGAATAGCATTTGCGATCGACGAAGGCTTTGGGGAAGGGGAAGGGGAAGGGGCAGCGGGAGGCAGACGGGGAGATGGAGCGGTTGGGCGTGCCGAAGAAAGAGAGAGAAGATATCTTCATTTCTTTCCTCTCAACCCGACGAATGAGAAGAGTTGCTTGAAAATTGAAATGGGGAGAGAGGTTTTGAGCGGCAAAAGCATTAATTATTGCTTCTGCAGACTCCCTTTTCAGTCGGCTGTCAGGGGGAGAGAGAAAAAGAAATCCTCCAATTTTTTATTTCTTTATTTTCTGTCTGGTCAAAGTCCAACGACACATGTCGACTCATTAGTGGAGCCACCCACGTAGGACGATGATGTGGTGATTGCTAACCACTGAATATTTTCTCAGATCCAAGGTTTGGAGAAAGCTTTTGCACTGCTGAGGTGCACAAAGGAAGAGAATGTAGACCTTGCAGTATATCAACTACAGGGTAATGCAAGTACTTGGTGGAGGGCCACCAGAGAAAGTGTATTTCCGGAAGGTGTGGTTCCGGTGTGGAACACCTTCATTGGAGTGTTTAACGGCAAGTATTTCTCCAGTTGTGCCAAGGAACAGAAGATGACCGAATTTCAACACCTTCGTCAATGTCTAATGACTGTGGACCAATACGAGGCGAAGTTCGCCGAGTTATCACATTACGTTCCAAGATTGATTGAGGATCCTGAGGAAAAAGCTAGGAGGTTTAGGGATGGCCTCCGACTGGAGCTGAAAAATCCGCTGGTACCGCTCGATCTAAAGAACTATAATGAGCCGTACGAACGAGCCCAATTGATAGAGAGGAATCTGAACGAACAAGCTGTTGCATCTGGGTTACAGTTTGGATCTAATTTAGATGGGAATCGGTTTGGGAAGAGACCGATGACAAGAGGAAGGTACCATGTTCGGCCCAATAGGAAGGGTGGAGTTGGAAAGTCAGCGCCGAGTCAGAATGGCAGGTGTCGCTTTTGTGGAAGGCGACATGGATCAGCCCCATGCCTTTTAAGGATGGGTGCTTGTTTTGAGTGTGGCCAACACGGTCACTTGGCCAGAGATTGTCCCAAAAAGCCAAGGGGACCACAGCAGTTACCGCCGCCGCCACCGTTGGCCAACTCAAAAAAACACCTAAACTAAATTCGGGCCTCCTGCACTTTAGCCCATTTCACTAAAATAGACCCAGCCCATACTAAAAACCTATTTTCTTTCAAAGCTATTCCTGGGCCAACTCAAAAAAACACCTAAACTAAATCAAGCCCAAATTCACTAACAAGAGACAAACAAGAGCCCACGCTAACTCTCTTTCTTTATTCTGCACGTCCATATGGTCATCTTCCTCGAGTTACCCCAGCCACCCAAAAGCTCCAATATCCCATATCAATTTTGGAACAAAGCAAATTTAACAACAACGCCCTCATTATCTCATTTTAAACCAAGAATAACATATTTCCATCACCAAGCGTCACCAAACTTCCGCCATCAGAACCGAAGCAACACGGCATGGAAGGTCCAGAAGATTAAGAGGTCGAACAAATGGAGAAAGAGAGAAAGAGAGAAAGAGACTAAGAGTTTTTCAAATGGAAGATGATGTGGTCGCGTCCGTATATGGGGAGAAGAAATATTAGTCGAGTCCTGTTCATGAACCATAGCAGTCCAACATAAAGATTTTTTCATCGACTTGGTCCTTTTATTGGTCCTAATCCCATAAGAATGCTATTGGCTAGGCTCTTTTACTATAGCCTGGCACATGGACATTGCAATGAAGCTTGAAAAATAAGCACATGGAAGCTGTCCCTTGAAGCTTGTTTTTTGGGTTCAGCTCCACTTTTTCACAATTGCAGCTTAACATTTTTTCTTGGAAATCCTCGTTCATATCCTATTTTCATGTAACGCGGTGGCCGTTCTAGGTCTTTTCACTTTGCTTCTATCCATAAAAACTATAGAGCCTCCTCTTTCTGTCTGCTAAACTCTTTTTTGGTCCCATCCGTCTATATGTGCATGTTCAAATATATGATTGTAATGCCACTACGTGACCTTGGATTCTGGAAATAGAGAGGAGGCGGTTTTAGCTATTGCAAATTGTTTTTCCTTATTGCTCTAGACTCTTTTCTCTTGATATCTTCTTCGACATTTTTTTTTATCACTTCATTATGACAATAAAAGGCCAGAAGAAATTGTCCTGCTGCCTAGACATTGTAAGACTAATTTTAAATAAAACCTGATGATCCCGATCTATCATTCTCAAACAAATATATGCATAATTCGGGATCGATTTGCGGAAACATAAAGATCGACATACCTCTAGCCATCAATGAAAATTTACAAATATGAAAAACCCTAAAACCTTGGACGGATTCACAAAACACGATCGATCTGTGGATATGGAAACACCAAATTTGTACATCCTGTTCTACTAGCCAATACCCCTCAAATGTGATTGTGTGTTTTCTATAGTGATAGGATTTGAATTAGACGACCTAACGTTTTATTCCGTTTCTTATATTACCGAGATTTTCCATGAAGACCGTTATAGTAATATATTAACGGACAAATATCACGTAATAAACGTGGGTAATAAATTGGGCAATAAATTGGAATTAATTTGGGAAATACAAAATTGGGATCATATTTAGAATAATAAAATATATTATAACATTCTCCCACTTGATCCCAATATTCCATCAAATGAAATATTAACCTAAACCCACATATAAACTTCATGCTGAAATAATACACATGAATCACGGTGACGAGTTCTCTTAGAGCGAGTATTATCTTCTTTGTATCACAATGCATTTCATCAGCCCACATGTGATTAAATAACTTAATGAATAAACTTTATGTTTACTCCAGGTCAAACGTAATTACTTTTCTCATAATAACTGAATGTATACAATTGTATTGAGAAAAACATCGCAAATGAATAAAAGTCTCACAAATTCTTCTATATAAAGAAAATTTACATGATTGGACAATACCCATTCTAAATACATGATCCTTATAACTCATTGGTGGTATACTTTTATTTAAAGAATTAGCTATCATCAATCCAGTGCTTACATGTTCTATGAACACTTTCTTCTCTTTAACACATTCTCTAATGGCTAAATATTTAATGTTGATGTGCTTACTTTGACTACCATTTTTTTGGTTCTTAGCCATGAAAACTACAGTTGAATTGTCACAAAATATTCTCAATGGCCTAGAAATTGAATCCATAACTCTTAGCCTTGATATGAAACTTTTCAACCACACATCATGTGAGGTGGCCTCAAAATATGAAACAAACTCTACCTCCAGAGTGAAAGTGGCAACTAAGGTCTGTTTTGCACTCCTCCAGGGTACAGCTTAGCCAGCACACATAAAAATATATCCTAAGGTTGATTTACGAGAATCAACGTAGCCAGCAAAGTCTGAGTCTGAGTAACAAACTACCTCAAAGCTGTCCGTCCGTCTATACATAAAGATGTGTCCTTTTGTTCCTTGAAGGTACTTCATCACCTTCTTTGCAGTTCTCCGGTGATCCATACCTGGATTACTCTGGTATCTTCCTAACATGCCGACAGTAAAAGCAATAGCAAGTCGAGTACAAACTTGAGCATACATCAAGCTTCCAACAGCAGAAGCATATGGGATGTTCTTCATTTGTTCCCTTTCAAAATCGTTCTTCGGGCACTGGTTCAAATTAAACCTGTCACCTTTTACAATTGGTGCTATACTTGGTGAACAATCTTTCATCTGAAATCTCTCTAAGACTTTATTGATATAGGTTTCTTGAGATAGTCCTAATATATCTCGAGGTCTATCCATATGGATCTTAATGCCAATGACATAAGATGTTTCACCCATCTTCATGTCAAAACTTTTAGAGAGAAATTGTTTCACCTTATATAACAACCCCTTATCATTAGTTGCAATTAAAATTTCATCCACATATAGCACAAGGAAACAAATTTTACTTCCACTAAACTTCTGGTATATGCATTGATCCATGATATTCTCTACAAAACCAAATGAAGAGATGACATCATGGAACCTTAAGTACCATTAGCGAGATGCTTGTTTCAAGCCATATAGAGACTTTTTAAGCTTGCACACCAAATGCTCACCAACACTAGAGAAGAATTCTTCTGGTTGTTTCATGTAAACCACTTTTTTCTAGTTTACCATTGAGGAATGCCGTTTTCACATCCATTTGATGTAACTCCATATCAAAATGAGCAATCAATGCCAAAATAATACGGAGAGAATCTTTTTAGATACATGAGAAAATGTCTCCGTGTAATCGATTCTCTTCTTTTGAGTGAATCTCTTGGCAACGAGTCTGGCTTTGTATCTCTTAATATTGCCTAATGAATCATTTTTAGTTTTGAAGACCCATCTACAACCAATGGCCTCGGACCATCAGGCAACTCAACTAAATCCCATACCTCATTAGATGCCATGGAACTTATCTCTTCTTTCATGGCATTATACCACAAATTGGATTTATTACAACTCATGGCTTGTGAAAACGTCTCAGGATCATTTTCAGCTCCAACATTATAGTTAGATTCTTGTAGATACACAATGTAGTCATTAGGGATTGCTGATTTCTTCACTCTAGTAGACCTTCTTAATGTTGCACCAACATTCTCTTGAGGAGTTTGTTGTTCAACTAAAAAATCAACAGTATCTAGTAATTGCTTAACAGTTGGGTCTACCGGATCAATATCAGCAGATTGTGAATCTTTAATGATTGGTTGTTCAACGACTGGTTGAACTAAAGAGGTGTTGTAAATAACAACCAATTCAGTACTTGAGGTGGAAGGTTGAGTATTTGAATGATCTTCTCTGGGAGCAAGGTCCCTGAATTGATCGCTCCCACTAATCAGGTCATTCTCAAGAAATTTAGCATTTCTTGATTCCACAAACCTAATGGTGTGAGATGTACAATAAAACTTGTATCATTTGAACCTTTCAACATATCCAATGAAACACCCACCTATAGTCGTTGGATCTAACTTCTTTTCCAGTAGATTATAGACTCTTATTTTAGACGGGCATCCCCAAATGAGTACATGTTGCAAACTCGGTTTCCAACCTTTGAATCATTCAAAAGGCGCCTTTGGAATGGCCTTGGTCGAAACTCGATTTAATATATACATTACCGTTTTAAGAGTCGCAGTCCACAATAACTTAAGAAGTTTGGAATTACTAAGCATACTCCGCACCATGTTCAATAATGTTTGATTTCTTCTTTCTACTACACCATTTTGGTCTAGAGAACCAGTCATAATGTATTGGGCAATAATCTCATGCTTTTCAAGAAACTTCACAAATGGACTAGGTGCTTGTCCATCTTTAATGTGTCTACCATAGTATTCTCTACCTCTATCTGATCTCACGATCTTAATTTGCTTACCGCATTATTTCTCTACTTCGATTTTAAATACCTTAAAAGCATTTAGCGCTTCATGTTTATTACGAAACAAGTAAAGATATATGAATCGTGAATAATCATCTATAGAGATGAAGTGTCTCTAACCATTTGAGTCCATATCCAGACTACAAATATCTGTATATATGATTTATAATATTTTTGTACTCCTCTTAGCACATTTCTTTGACTTGTTGGTCTATTTTCCCTTTATGCAGTCCACACAAGTGTCATAATCAGTAAAATCTAAAGTATTAAGTACTCAATTATTTACTAATCGTTTAATTCTATCAATGGAGATATGTCACAATCTCTGGTACCACAACATAGAGAAATCATCATTCACAACACATCGCTTCATATTAGCATTATCGCGAACATGCATCACATTATAAATGACATTATCTTGTAAATTAATTCGAAAGAGACCGTCAGACAAAATACCACTCCCAACAATTTTAGATTTATATGATAAACTAAATGTTGAACCTGAAAATTCAAAGAAGTATCTCAAAGGTACAAGTCTTGAAACTAAAATTAAATTCCTAAAGAAACTAGGAATATAAAAGGTCATTTCTAAAATTAAAACAAAACCACTTATGAGAACTAATTTGCATGTCCCAATAGCTTTCACACGCGAACGCATCTTGTTTCATGAATAGATGCTTTGTTTACTTCCCGATGGTTTTCGCTAGTCTGAAACCCTTACAAGGAATTCGAAATGTAGATTGTAGAACTAGAATTAATCCACCCATTGTTGTAACCCACATCAACCATATTAGTTTCATAATAAACACATGAGAGCTAATTACCTTTTTTTTAGCCAGGTCTTGAATTCGCGCAATCCTTCTTCATGTGCCACTTCTTTTTATAGAAGAAGCACTTGGATTCCTTCTTAATGCCGGCTTGGGGAGGTAGAGGCATCTTACCTTTTCCTTTATGCTTACCTTGCCCTTTATACTTATCCAATGTTGCCATTTGAGCACTTTTTCCTTTCGCCATTAGTAGACTCTCTTCCTCTTGAACACACATGATCATGAGTTCATTGATTGACCATGTAATGTTATGTGTGTTGTAAGAGATCTCAAAAGGGGTATATTCTTATGGGAGAGTGTTCATGATATAGTATACAAGAAGATGAGAACTTCATAATTAGGGTCATGGCATGTGCCTTTTCTGAAGACTCAAATTGTGTATCAATAGCCTCTAGAAATTCCTTGGCATTGTTATGTTGAATGACTGAACCACGAATACTAGCAAAAAGTTTCGTCTTTATGTACATCACACTAAGGCGATTGGACCACTCCCATTGTGCATAAAGAGTATACTAAGCTCGAGTGTTATTCTAAGTAGATTCATGTGGTTCATCTGACCATAGAGCATAATCAAGATCCATGTACTCCAATTGAAGAAGAACTAATTCTCTCCATTCTTTATAATTGTTTCCATTAAGCTTGGGAACAATTATACCAAAACTAATTGTAGGCGGTAAGACTGCATCATAATCAAGAAAAACTTATGTATTAATATATTTGAGGCAAATAAACTTAAATAATATTTTACCAATGTAAAATATGTTATAAAAATATAAATCATATAACATCAAAAATTGCCTGTGGGCTAAGTTTCTAATTTAAATAGATTCATAATTATTTCATGATGAAACTATCAAATTTTATTCCATTCCTTAATCCCTGTAGGTAAATTAAGAATGTCATAATTAATCACATTAATACATTGAAAATTCATGTAGGATAAAATTCATAATATTAATGTGACTAATCACAATTGTTGTCTTTGATTATATGTGATCCAAAGGCTCTTAATGTGTATAGTTTAATATAATCAAAGATGTTATGGCTAATCTTCAATTAATTAAATATATATATATTGATCACTAGACATTTAATTTTATGAGAAAACATTAATAAAATTGCACGTAAGGGTAAAACAATAAAATCACGTGTAAAAGGTAAAACTGGAATTTTACACTCAAGGGCAGAATTGGAATTTCACTTGTAAGGGGAATTTTATGCCTAAAAGGGAAAAATTGTAAATTTTCACACCCTGGGGGTGCAAAACTGGAATTTAATGTGGGCAGGGCGGAACCATAATTTTCCTAATGCGGAAGGGCAAAATCCGAATTTTATGTGGATAAGGGCAAAATCAGAATTCTATAATTACAGGGGGGCAAAATCGGAGAAATGTTGCACGCACACCGATTCGTGGCTCTCGGGCACCTGCAGTGCACGTGCCCGCGCTCGAGGCCTTCTCTTCGGCCTTCTCTTCTTCTACCGTTCCTCCACCGCAAATTGCCTTCATTTCACCACCTGAGTCTTCTTCCATTGCCCATATCTGATCAAATTGATCAATGGGTTTTGAAGAGAACGCCGAGACGAACGTATAATTTTAAGATTTGGCAAAAATGATGAACAAATTGACCCGAATTAAACCTAAAAAGATCTGCCCTAAAACTCCAACCATTGAAAATTTCACCACTCGATTAACCTTCGACGATCAATAATATGTCGAATAATTTAAGGGCTTTTCTTCCTAATGGTGGTGTGACCATACGAATCCATTATCGTGTGGTGGGTCACTCAAATTTGGCAGGAATTTGAAATTCCGTTCCAAGCCACAAAAGATCCGAATTTTACCCATACATAATTTAGGGGAGAAGTACACTATCAGTGCCATAAGTTGTGTATGGCGCTCACTTTGGTGCCAAAAGTTTCCGTCGGATCACTTAAGTGCCCAAAATTTTGAAAAACGATCATTTCAGTGCCAACGTCGATCCGGTTGGCCGAAAATCCGATGTGGCAGTTTTTTATTAATTTTTGACGCTGATGTGGCTCGCTGGAGAGTACAGTCAGCGTGTAAACCACCAAACGACGTCGTTTGGCGTCTTAAACCCAAGTCGAAACCCTAAATCCCCAAATCAAGAGAGAGAGAGATAGATAGAGAGAGAGAGAGAGAGAGAGAGAGAGAGAGAGAGAGAGAGAGAGAAGCCATGGCGGCGTTGTCTTCTTCCCCGAAGAACAACACCAGCAGAGAGAGAGAGAGAGAGAGAGAAGCTATGGTGGCGTCGTCCTCTTCCCCGAAGAATAACACCAGCAGAGAGAGAGAGAGAAGCCATGGCGGCGTCGTCTTCTTCCCCGAAGAACAACACCAGCAAAGAGAGAGAGAAGCCATGGCGGCGGCGTCGTCTTCTTCCCTGAAGAACAACACCAGCACCAACCACTCTCTAAGCATAGCCCAATCCACCATCTCCATCTGTGCCCTCCTTGTTTCCCTTGCACTCCTCGTCTTCTCTTTCTCTCTACACCTTCAAGCCCCCTTCTTCCTCCTCCTCCTCCGCCCTTGCCTCCTATTTTCCCATCACTTCTTGGCCGAGTGATGGTGGCTGAGTGATGGTCGCTAAGCACGGTGGCTGAGCGACGGTGGCTGAGCAAGCTAGGTCGGCGAGGATGAACAAAAAAAAACCCTAATTTCAATCCCAAATGAGCTATGCGGCGTCGTTTTTCCTAAGCCATCCATATAGGACGGCAAAACGACGTCGTTTTCTTAAGTAGGACAGAAAACGATGTCGTTTAAAGGGTTTATCGATTTTTTTTTAAATATAAAAGCCACGTAATCATTTTGGCAGGAATTTCTCGCCGGTGGCACCAAAGTGATCGTTTTTCCTCCGATTTGGCACTTAAGTGATCTGACAGAAACTTTTGAAACCAAAGTGAGCGCCGTACACAACTTATGGCACTGATAGTGTACTTCTCCCCATAATTCAATGAAAACATATAAAAATTCCAAAATTGTCGCCAAGGCAAAGATTATAAACATGCTCTAATCCTAACCATAAGACTAATTTAAAATAAAACCTTATGATCCCGATCTATCATTCTCAAACAAATATGTGCATAATTCGGGGTCGATTTGCGGAAACTTAAAGATCGACATACCTCCAGCCATTGATGAAAATCTACAAATGTAGAAAACCTTAAAACCTTGGATGGATCCACGAAACACGATCGATCTACGGATATGGAAACACCAGATCTGTACGTCTTGTTCCACTAGCCAATACTTATCAAACATGATAATGTGTTTTCTATAGTGATAGGGTTTGAACTAGACGACTTGATGTTTTATTCCGTTTCTTACGTTATCGACATCTTCCATCAAGACCGTTATGGTAACATATTAACGGACAAATATCAAGTAATGAATGTGGGTAATAAATTGGGCAACAAATCGAAATTAATTTGGGAAATACAAAATTGGGATCATATTTAGAATAATAAAATATATGACAAAAGACATTTGTTATGGAATAGGAAATAGTTATTCGTGAAATACTCATGTTCAACTGCATCAATTTCTATGGTGGATTGCTTTTTATTCCTGGTCAAATGGATGGTTTATGCTTCTACATTTATAGATTCTTCATGTCCCATTCTTGTTGTTGTTTGTCTTGATTGATTTTTCTTTTTGGTAATGATCAATCTACTGAAGTTATTTCATTGACACAGCCCACAATAAGTTTAAATGCTTAGACATGAATGGATTTCTATAATTTTCCCAATTGATATCTGCTTCCATGAAATTTGTTTTACATGCTGCTGCTGCTGCTTCTTTAATTGAGAGCGTCTTCTCTCGCTGAACATGCTAATATCATAGGTGCAATGGAGATCCCTTAAGTGTACACATGGATTTGGAGGCTAAACGAAGGAGATCAGGCCGAGAAGATATCTTCATCAGTTACCATGCTAAAGATGATGTCCAGTCAACCTCTGTTGAATCACTTTTCCACAATGGTCAAAATTACCACGCGTCTTCTTATAAGGACAATGCGAGTGATCATCTTGTCAATCCCTCTTGGGCCTCATCTTGATTCTCTCCCTATTAACTTATGGTCCCTTAAATGTATTAGGTCTTGTTTTTGCACCCCAAGAGACGGCTAGTTTATTAGTCTTCCTCTCGTTGCCTTCCTCAAAGGAACAGACTCGCAATAAAGCTCCTCAATTTGCTGCCTCACCATTCATTTGGCAAGTGCTTAAATAACGTCGCAGTCTGGACAAAGCACTTTTTTTCTATCCGAGTGTGCCAACAATGCTAGCATTGTTCCAAAATGGTGGGACCATTTGCACTACACCATGTCTCAGTATAAGTATGTTCTCACAATCAAGAACACTTAGACAGAAAGTTACGTGATGGAGAAGCTATTTTATGCTCTGGATTCCGGGGCTATCCCCATCTATTTCGGTGCCCCTAATGTCATGGACTTTGTCCCTCCGCATTCATCATTGAAGGGAACAAGTTTGGCTCCATGGAGGAATTGGCAACTTTCGTGAAGTCCCCTACGAACAATCCGATGGCATATGCCGAATACCATGCCTGGAGAAGACATGGTGTATTGTGTAATTATGGAAACACACATGCGGCAATGCCTCGACACCTTGCCATGCAAGTTATGTGAGTTCATTAGCAAAAAAAGGTGGCCGGAACGTGAGAGCTTTATGAAGAGTCGATTCTTTTTTAATACTAGTTTTGTTTCCTTAGCATTCAATTGATGCGCGGTGTTTTGATAAGCTTAGTCCATGGACATTAACATATATAAAGAGCAAGATGGATATATGAGGAGATGGTAGATTAGACATTGATGTAAACAGGCTACTAACAAAGTCATATTAATGAATACAGATTTGTCATGATCTTCATGGTTGGACTATAAGAGTCTTCCTAATGTGGACTACATTAATTGATATTGTAATTTACCATTTTATGGAGTTGGTCTAAGGTGAGATAGAAGGTTTCTTAATTAGTCTAATATGTGACTGGCTAATGTGGGCCGAGTTAAGTCTGGCCCATAATGAGATGGCCTAGTTGGAAACTCTATAAATAGTGTTCAAGTCTCTTCTCTAACCCTAATTCTCATAAATATCCTCATATAAGAAGTGTTTACCTAGCGTTAAAGGGTGAGGGGGCCGTCTCATTGAGTCAGTGATACATAGGGCAATAGAGGAGAAGGACTTGCGCATGGATCATCGTTTTTCCGCTTCCACATCAAGAACAATGAATTCCAAAATAGGTGCGTTAATCTTTCTACTCAATTATCTGTGCTCTTGTTCTGGTTATGGAGATCTTGGGATTGCACGCTTTGCATCCTACATGTGGTATCAGAGCAACCATGACCTAGAGCTCGAATGCATAGAATTTTAGCCCTAATTTTGAGATTTTCGTGATTTTTCGTTCAATAAAAATCAAATTAAATTATAAATTCGGACTGGGCTCAATGAGACGAGCAAATCCGTGGACGGCGTGTCGCCAAGGGAGGCCCCACACGTCCCCACGCGCCGCCACGCCGTCGAGCATGCGCCCCACGAGCGGTCAAGTGCCCTCACGCACTCCTACCCACGCAGTGCCGCTCGTGATGACATCACAATGACATCAGCGACCCGGGCCCGACCTAACCCGATACGCGGCCGATTCGACCCGACCCAACCCAAGGACCTACCCGAACCGGTCAACTGTTGGCCGGACCGGTCAATTGGTCGAACCAAATGGTTGGACTAGACGGTCGAGCTGGGAACCGGTCGGACCGGTTTTGACTGGTCTCTATGCTCGCACATGAGCTCCACGCGCCGCGCACTCAGGCGGCGCGTGCGGGCGTGTGGAGGCTCCGATGGGTGCGTGGTTGGTAGCTACAGGTTCGTATGAGCATTCTCTATGTTGTGGTGTATTTATTTTACATGTTTGATGATTTTGTGAATGTGAAAATACATACGAAACCCTAAATACGTGTATTTTTAGTATTTTTTCGAGTATTTTTCTTGTATTTTTCTGTGATTTTAGAAATACGGGTGTTGGGTTACAGGTATGTTTTCACGTAAACATTATAAAAATGTGATTCATTAATAATATATATAAAAAAAACTTAACTTTTATCAATGAATAAAGCAGTATAATTAGCATGATATGTGATTTTAGTGATATATTGCCCCTATCACTAAAGTTAAAATCACATGTATATGGTGTATGTGAGAAGTAAAGTTTATATCCCTGGTATAAGAGAGTTTCAAGGATTCAATTGAGTTGTGACCGCCGAAGTGACACACTTGATTGGGTTTGAAAAATTTCAGTCTCGTATAATGATTGTGATGTCTCCTAGTCTAATGCGTAGTCATACTCTCAAAGGAGGTGATTATGTATTAGTTCATAGAGGGATACATAATGGTGTGGTAGAGGAGTGATTGATCCTAATGGTTTATATGCCCAAAGTTGATAAATTCACGAAGGTTAGAATATATTCTTATAATCGCTATCATGTGGGAGGTATACAACTGCATGTCATGTATTCTACCCAAAAGTGATTATGTGATTTTGCATGTAACTCTTTGGATGTGTACTTATATGTCAAGTTACACAGTGCTCACATAATGATAATTATATACATTACTTGTTTTTCAGTTACATTTTCTATAAACGGCAACTCCGTTACAATTGAGGTTCTTGCTGGTTCAAACTTTAAGAGATGGAGAGAAGATTTTCTACTTGTTATGGAGATGGCAGATGTTCATATGGCTCTTACTGCCGATCGGCCGGCAGATCTTACTGCTGAGAGTACAGAGGCTCAGAAAGCACATTTTGCTGCTTGAGAAAAGAGCAATAGAATTTGTTTACTGTCCATGAATCGTTCCATTCTGGAACACTTGAAAAGTGGTTTGCCTGCGGACTGCAATGCTAGGCAAATGATGGAAGCCTTGGTAGCTAGAAACCGTGTCTCGTCTAATGCTGAGATAGGGACACACCTACAAACAATTTTTAGTATGAAGTATGATGGTTCTAGTGGAGTTAGAGATTATGTTCTGAGGATGGTAGATTTGCAGACAAAGCTTCAGGCTCTCAATGTTGTTATTCCCACTATTTGCATTGTGCATCAAGCTTTAAATACTCTTCCTCCTGATTTTGAGATTATCAAGACCAATTATAATTATCAAGATGAGATTCGGTCAATTAATGACCCGATTGCAAGGGTAGTGGCAGAGGAAGAAAAATTAAAGAAAGATAAATGGCACATTGCCCTTTATGCTTCTAGTTTTGGTAGTGACAATGGTAAGAAGTTGAAAAATTATACTCACAAGGGCAATCAATTCTGAAGCTGCTAGTCCTTCCAATAATAAAGGAAATTCTGAAGTTGCTAGTCCTTCTAATAGTTTGGGTCCTAAGAAAGCATTCTTCAAGAAGGATGGTGTTATTTGCTACTTTTTCAGAGAGAGAAGACACGTAAAGAAACGCTGCAATAAGTATAAAGTTTAGTTGTCCAAGAGAACCAAGAGTGAGCCTAAAGGTAATAATTCTTTGGCATTTGTTTGTGAATCCAATCTATCTGAAACCTCGACCAATTCATGGTGGCTAGATAGTGGTGCAACTAATCATGTTGCATTTACCATACAGGGGTTCATAAACCGAAGGACGTCAAATTAGGATGAATCAAAGCTCATTATGGGAAACAACATTGAAGTTGACGTCGAATTCGTGGGAGATGTTATTTTAATTTTAGATTATGGTTTTAGGATGGTGCTGAGAAACACTTTTTGCGTACCTTCTTTTCTTCAGAATTTAGTTTCTGTGTCTTGTTTGGACATGTGTGGATACTCTTTTGAAATAAAGAGCAATAGTATTTCTATGTTTTATGATTCAAACAAGGTTGAGTGTTGCAATTTATCCAATGGATTATATCGATTGAGTTTGTCTTCCAATGACATGTACGTTGCTTATTCAGCTGAAAAGTTGTTTCCAAAATGCCTCTACCTAGGGAACAGTCTTATGCATCGTGGCATAAACATCTTGGTCACATCTCTAAAGAAAGAGTAGAAAGGCTTATAAAGGCTAACATCTTGCCTACTCTTAAAAGTGATCTAGAGACTTGCGTAAACTATTGCAGAGGTAAGATGACCAAGATAAAGAAGAAATCCGCCGTACGAAGTTCTGACTTATTGGAGGTTATTCACACTGATATTAGTGGACCATACATGATTACTTTGTGCAGAAATTTTTATTTCATCACATTTATTGACGATTATTCCCAATATGGATACTTATACTTGATTAAAGAAAATCCAAGTCTCTTGACAAATTTAAGATTTTTCGGACTGAAGTAGAGAAACAGTTGGGAAAAGTTATAAAGATTGTCAGATTTGATCGTGGTGGTGAGTATTTTGGTAGGCATGGTGATGCTGGACAACTTAAAGGGTCGTTTGCTAAATACTTAGAGGATTCTGGGATAATAGGTCAATTTACTATGCCCGAAAGTCTTGAACAAAATGGTATGGCTGAAAGGCGCAATTGCACTCTTATGTACATGATGAGAAGTATGATTAGTATGACCAATTTACCTGATTTTCTGTGGGGTGAAGCTATGAAAACAGCTCTTTATATTCTAAATCGCGTTCCTACTAAAGCAATTCCATTGACTCATTTTGAGTTATGGACTGGACGTAAACCTAGCTTGAATCATCTTAAAGTTTGGAGATGTTCGGCAGAAGTGAAGTTATATAATCCAACATTGAGTAAGTTGGATTCTAAAACTATTCAGTGTTACTTCGTATCTTACCCAGATCATTCAAAAGGGTATTGGTTTTATAACCCTAATGGAGGTACAAGAATTGTAGAATCACAGACTTAAAAATTTTTGGAATTTGATGTAGTTGAAAAGGGTAGTTGCTCACAAACTATTGAAGATGATAGAATGGTTGGGATTACGAGATTCCTGTCTCATCCTGTGCAAATGATTATGGAGCCTCCTATGCCACAAACTGAGCCTGTTGCGGCCTAGAATTCTATTGTTGAGGCGGTTCCTGATGAAATTCTCAAACCCCTCATATTCAGAATGAGGTTGAAGTAGCTCCACTCAGAAGATCGGCTAGGGAAAGACGTTTAGTTATACCACCAGACTATGTAGTCTACCTAGGAGAGCATGATTATGATATTGGCTGCGTTGTTGAGACATATACAAATGCTATTTCATGTTCTCAATCAGATTTATGGCTAGATGCGATGAAAGATGAGATGCAATCTATGAAACACAATAGTGTTTGGGAGCTTGTTGAATTGCCTGAAGGTTGTAAGCCTATTGGCTGCAAATGGGTATACAAGACTAAGAGGGATTTAAAATGGAAGATTAAAAAGTTTAAAGCCAAACTGGTAGCTAAGGGTTTCACTCAAAGAGAATGAATAGATTATAAAGCAACATTTTCTCCAGTTTCTTCTAAAGATTCCTTTAGAGTGGTTTTGGCATTAGTAGCTCATTTTGATATGGAGTTACATCAGATGGATGTTAAGACTGATTTTTTAAATATAGACCTTAATGAGGAGGTTTATATAGTGCAGCCTGAAGGTTTTGCGGCAGAAGACTCAGGTAAACTTGTATGTAGATTGAAAAATTCTATTTATGACCTAAAGCAAACTTCTAGACAATGGTATTTAAAGTTTCATAGTGTTGTCACTTCATTCGGATTTATTGAGAATAAAATAGATCGGTATATATACTACAAGGTCAGTGGGAGGAAATATATTTTTCTCATACTTTATGTGGATGATATCTTACTTGCTAGTAGTAACATTGGTTTACTACATGAGACAAAGCAGATGTTATCGAAAATTTTTGACATAAAAGACCTTGGTGATGTGTCTTTTGTTCTTGGCATTGAGGTCCATAGGAATCGTTCTCGCCGTTGTCTCAGAGGGCATATATTGATCGTATTTTAGAAAGATTCAATAAGCAGTTTTGCAAACCAGGAAATGCTCCTATTATTAAGGGTAATAAATTGAGTCTTTTACAATGCCCTAATTCAGATTTTAAGAAAGCTCAAATGAAGAATGTACCTTATACTAGTGTGCTTGGAAGTATCATGTATGCTCAAGTTTGCACTAGACTAGATATTGCCTTTGTGATAGGACTTTTAGGCAGATATCAGTCAAATCCAAGATGCGATCACTGGGTTGCTGCCAATAAGGTTTTAAGGTATTTAAAGATGAGAAGAGATTATATGTTGGTTTATAGACATGTTCCGGACTTGCAACTAGCAGAGTATTCAAATACAGATTTTGCTGGCTGTCAAGATGATAAGAAGTCAACGACATGATACATATTAATGTTGGCAGGAGGTGCAGTATCGTGGAAGAGCAAGAAACAAAAATCTATATCTTCTTCTACCATGCAAGCGGAGTTTGTAGCATGTTTTTCAGCTATTACTCAAGCTATTTGGCTCCGAAACCTCATTAGGGAATTAACAGTTTTTGATTTTGTGGATAGGCCCATACAGTTATATTGTGACAATAACTCTACAGTATTGTTTATTAATAATAACAGAAGTCTCAAGGGGTCTAAACATATGAAGGTCAAGTTTTTGACAATAAAGGAATCAATGCAGAATGGTGATGTCGCAGTAGATCATATTCCTACAGATGATATGGTTGTAGATCCACTAACTAAAGACCTACGCTCGTGTGTATTTGAGCGACATGTCATTAGCATGGGCTTAGGAGCATCTTGGGATACTGTTATTTAGTGGAAGCTGTTTTTACTTTTTCTCTAATAAAGTTTATATATGTATTTGTTACATTTAGTAACATTTTAATATATATATATATATATATATATATATATATATATATATATATATATCAACTTTTACATTCAATAAAATATTCTTTGAATGTATTGTTATTATGTTGAATATATATATTGATAAAAGTTCCAAGGTATTGTATAAACCTTAAGTGAAGGCTCGGGGCATCCGGTTATTAGCCTTGTACATGTTTCTTGTTATACATAAAGAAAGGTTAACCGTAAAGATAAGGCATATGTGGGTTCATTGGAACCATAAAAACATTCTCTAGTGGCATAAGTTTTGTGACACTTAAGGTAAGAGAATGGTGACTGACAAATAGAATCTCTCTATAAGAGATGTTATCCATTTGCCACACTACCATATTGAATCCATATCAATAAAATTAAAAACATTCGTGACCATGGAAGGCTCTGTGTGTACACATATAGTTACCGCCATGATTAAGTGTTTTAGATTTTATGGGATATGATTGACTATTAAGAATTATCTCTAGACTAAGGTGTACACATACAGTACAAATTCAATTAATATAGTCAAAGTGGGAGAATGTAAGAGTTTTCCTATTATAGATTACATTAATTGATATTGTAATTTACCGTTTTATGTCTAAAGTAAGATAGATGGTTTCTTAATTAGTCTAATGTGGGGTTGGCTAGCGTGAGTCGAGTTGAGCCTGGCACGTAATGAGATGGCTTGGTTGAAAACTCTATAAATAGTGTTGAAGTCTCTCCTCTAACCCTAATTCTCACAAGTATCCTCACATAAGGAGCATTTATCTAGCGTTAAAGGGTGAGAGGGCCGTCTCATTGAGCCAGTGATACAGAGGGCAATAGAGAAGAAGGACTTGCGTGTGGATCATCGCTTTTCCACTTCCGCATCAAGAACAATGGATTCCAAAGTAGGTGGGTTAATTTTTCTACTCATTCATCTGTGCTCTTGTTTTGGTTATGGAGATCTTGGGATTGCACGTTTTGCATCCTACATGGACTTCTCTCTGACCTTGTGAAGCGAAGCTAGATTGGTGATCAGTTGTTGATGTACTTGCTTTGTTGTTTTCAATTTCAATCTATCCTTTCCGATAGCTTGAAACTCAAACTCATATGATCGAGGATTGAAGAGGTGAGGTGGAAGAAAAGGCTGGGGATGGATTTAGGAGTCTATGTGCGAGCCGTATGTGGTGAGAGTTGCATGAACAGTAATGAGGGGGGGTCGCGTCTATGCAAAGGTGCATTATGTTCTCCTCAAAGGGTTGTACAATCATATCATGTAAATATGCTTTTTTAGGTTGATGGTGCAAAACAATTGAGAGGATTTCATTTTTCATTGGGCCCATGTTTTCCACTAAGCAATAGTATTCCTTTGGGTTCACAATTGACCCTTTCTCAAAGAGCAATCCACACGAGACAAAAAAAAACCGTGCTAGGCATTCATCCATTCTTTCTTCATCTCCTCTTCTTTTTCTAAAGTGAGATTTGTCTCTTCTCTACTTTTCTTAAAGCAAGATCCAATTTGTCATATGCCAATTCGCCAAATCGATAGCTCTTCCCTTTTCCAAGTAGTTTCTTTGGGTTCACAAGTGACCCTTTCTCAAAGAGCAATCCACACCCATAATGTCGAAAACCGATAGTTTAGGACCCATGAAGTGACATTATATTAGATGAGAAGTAAATCTTTATTCTAAAATTAATGACATGGAAGGTGATAAGGATCTTACAATTTAATCAATGCACAATCACCGAAGAAATAATTGAGGAACAATAAAGGACCCCAAACATTTACATAATTCAGTTTGAGTATCAGTGTCCATATTCATGAAAAGTGCCAACAACAAAAATCTACTATAATAAAAAAATCGAAGTTACAAATCGCTCAACACACTTGAGTATTTCCCATGCCTAAATTAAACCCAAACCCAAGGTATTAATAAATAAGCAACTCATTTTGGATGTAAAAAAACTCAAAGCACAAGTTACACGCTTTGACCGCAACCAGATAAGAGCTCTCTTTGAAATGGCCGAAAATCAAGGACCTCGTCCATTCTTGATTTCCTTTCTTTACGGCATAGCTTTCCAGTTGCTTTGAATATAAAATTAGGCAAGTATGTGTATGCCTCTTTCTTTGGTTCGGCCAATTTATAGTACTTTTAAGGTTCAACTTTTGTTGTGGGTTAAACTTATATATCTGTCTAATCGGGTGGGGTTTCGCCATGTAAGAAGGTGTCTTGATCAAATGGAAATGCATATGCTTTTAAAGGTCCACAATACTAAGTCAAATAAGTGCGAATCAAGCAACTCATTTTGGATGTAAAAAAACTCAAAGCACAAGTTACACGCTTTGACTGCAACCAGATAAGAGCTCTCTTTGAAATGGCCGAAAATCAAGGACCTCGTCCATTCTTGATTTCCTTTCTTTACAGCATAGCTTTCCAGTTGCTTTGAATATAAAATTAGGTAAGTATGTGTATGCCTCTTTCTTTGGTTCGGCTTTAATGTTCAACTTTTGTTGTGGGTTAAACTTATATATCTATCTAATCGGGTGAGGTTTCGCCATGTAAGAAGGTGTCTTGATCAAATGGAAATGCATACGCTTTTAAAGGTCCACAATATTAAGTCAAATAAGTAAGACCTTGAGATCAAGCAGTGCTATTTAAGTGCGAATGAAGAGGATTAAAAGAGTGTTTTGAAGGCGTAGAGGTTATTGTTTTGAGGCAAAAGAATGCTTCAACTGCCATAACTTGACATAAAGGGACACTTAAGTGCCATAACTTACAAAAGTGACACTTAAGTGCCAAAATCGGAGCAAAATGGATCACTTAATTGCCAATCTGGCCAAAATCCGACCAAAATGCTGACGTGACGATTTTCCGGTGAAGCAAGTGCAAAACGGCATCGTTTTGGTGCTGACATGGTAAAAAAATAATATAAAAATTAATTAAATTAAGTTAAAAATATTTAAAAATAAAAAATTTAATATAAAAAATTTAAAAAAATTAAAAAAAATTAAAAAGAAAAAGAAAAGAAAAGGGGGAGGCGGTTGAGGGCTCCCCGCCGTCGCCGGGAAGGGCTAGCAATGGAGGGGAGAGGGTCGGCCAGGGTCGCTGGGCCCTAGCCCCTGCCCCCTCCATCGCCAACCCTTCCCGTAGCGATGACTCGAGGGCCGAGCCCTCAATCCCCTCCCCCTCCTCCCCCAAATGTTTTTAAAATTTTTTTAATATTAAAAAATTTTATTTTTAAATATTCTAAATAAATTTTATTTTAAATTAAATTAAATTAATTTTTATATTATTTTTTTACCACGTCAGCACCAAAACGACGCCGTTTTGCACTTGCTTCGCCGGAAAATCGCCACGTTAGCATTTTTGCCGGATTTTGGCCAGATTGGCACTTGATCCATTTTACTCCGATTTTGGCACTTAAGTGTCATTTTCGTAAGTTATGGTACTTAAGTGTCCATTTGTGCCAAGGTATGGCACTCTAGGGGTCCGCGTGTCCTGTTTTGAAGATAAAAGACTCTAGATTTTTCATGATTAACTGTTTCTTCTACTTCACGAATTTTGAAGTGCTAGACATTTTATATACGGTGGATTAAAAAATCTTAATTATGATCTATGTGTTAGGGTTGGTACACATGTGGTTTAGATTGTGCTAGACCTTTGTATCTTTTAGCAAGTTTCACCGGAAATAATCCATTTCTATCCTTGTGGTCACGTTGCTTTTCACTGACCTCAAAGCACAACCCAAAAACTATGAAGTAAATCAAATAAGTTGAAGAAGGTTCCAATTGCCCATGCCGTGCATATCTTATGAACTTTATATCCCTCCAAAGGAAGACCGTCATCCAAAATTTATCATCTCATGATTAGTAAAGCAGCCTCTCAAGAGATAAAGCCACTCTGGAGGGAATTGACACTTGCAAAATCTTTTCCATATTGAGATTAATTGGCCCTCTTACATTTATATCTTGAAGGGCTTCGAAATATGATTAAGTGAAGAACAAATGGTTCACTTCAAGTGGAATAAGGAGCGTGTGCAGGATGAAGTATGTACTTTTGAGAATACCCCTTTTCTGCTCCATTTTTTGCCCCTTGATTTTTTTTTTTTTTTTGGGGGTCTTATTATCTGGTAGGTCTACTGTCTTCATGAGCTCTGTTGAAGGGCTTTTCTTTTTCTGTCTCCTGCAATTATCTCTTGACTCGTTTTTGTATGTTAGTCATGAAATATGGTTTTGCCGGCATAGTTGTTTGGAACTTCTTATACATGAATATATGCCCATATTGTCCGATTGAATTAGGTTGTGGTATATTATTGTGGCAGATGCTGTCTCCATTCTGATTGGGCATTTGAAGACAATTTTTTTTATATAAATGTAGTTTTGCAGCAAGACAAGCACATTAGTTACTTAGGTGGTATCAGTAGGGCAGCCGCTTGCTTGCTTCACGGTGGTACTTGTACTTAAGGAGTGCAAGTGTACAAATGACAATTATGTAGCTCATAATCTACAGTAAAATGACTTGAATTCTTATAATCACACGTCTATTCTTGAACAGTCTTGGTCCAGGAACTTTCTTCTAAACTATTTTTCTTTCTTTTGCTAATTCCCTCGAGACTTGTTGAACAAGCATTATTTTCTTATAAGTGTCGAGTATATCATCAAGACAGGAGGGCCTAAGAATCATCACGAAAGCTAAATGCAATGAGCTCAAGGCCTTTTACATTTTTGTGTCCATGGCCATTCATTTGTGACATTAGCACAGTGTTTTTCTCTTAGATTGTCAATGCTTGGAGCAAATTTTTGTTTATTTATCGCTTTGTCCTCCCTCTCCAGTGCCTGAGACCATTTATAATGTGACCGATTGCTATTTGTCTTTTAGTAGAACAAATGGATGTATTATGCATATTAACATGGGAACTTTTACTATATCTTCGTAAATGCCATAGCTTGTTGCCTTTGGAGTAGTTGCATGAAATTGTGTTAAGAGTTGAATGTGATCGTCTGAATACACATGCATGCACCAAATACTGTCTTACTTCGATTCTCATCAATGCCATAGCTTGTTGCCTTTGGACTAGTTGCATGAAATTGTGTTAATAGTTGCATGTGATAGCCTAAATACACATGCATGCACGAAATGCTGTCTTCCTTCTATTCACATCCTTTTTCTGTACAAATGGATGTATTACGTGGGTAAACATGTGACTGCATAGGTAGCTAAAAGGTTTTAATCAAGAAAGTAATGATCGCATGAAAGATACCTACAATAGAGTGTGCTAGAACCATGAGCCCACCATTTGTACTTTATGTATGATTCCTTTCTTTCGAAGACTCTTGGATCCTCTTGCATGTTCACAATTCCAAAATTGGGAATGGTTTATGATTTTATTCTTAGATGAGCTTTGTAAACCCTGCGTTTTCGCTGCCACATCCAATGATGTCAAAGATGCACTTGCAGCTAAAATCAGTAAAGCATTGGAACAGAAGCATGTGTCCAACATTCCTCTATTGGCTGCTTTTATCTCATATAAATGTTTTTTGGTGGAAGTTCTTCTTGTATATGTGGCCTTGATCTTTTCTCTCAACATCTGTAAATGATCTGTAATTTCGTTTGAATGTCACTTCTCATTGATGAGATGGCATCAATGTTTTTCCCCTTCTTCAGTATGGCAGGTTGATCTAATGATATCAGGCAACGAACCAGTTACAGCTATCGCTTACATCTATGAGTTGCAATTGTTTTGGGTTGTCTTCAGTCTACCTCATGAACATGAACCAACATTGCCAGAAGAGTGCGATAGGTTGGTTTGCTGGATTGTGTTCACAATCGACCATTTTTGAAAGAGTAAATCGCGCCTATAATGTTGAAAACCGATGGTTTAGGACTCACGAATGACAATATATCAAGTGGGAAGGAAACCTTGTTGTAAAATAAACCAATGCGGAAGCTAATCAGGATTTTATAATTAAGTCAATGTGAAATCACCAAAAAAATAAATGAGAAATAATAGAGTACCCCAAAGATTTACGTGATTCTATCTAAGTGTCGGTACCTACATCTATGAGGAGTGCTGGCAGCAAAAATTTACTATAATCGGAGAATCAAAATTACAATTTCTCAATACACTAGAGTATTTCCCATGCCTAAACTAAACCCAAACCTAAGGTATTAACAAATAAACAACTCATTTTGGATGTAAAAACTCATAGCACGAATTGCAGACTTTGCCAGTGACCAAGTAGGAGCTCTCTTTGAAATGACCAATAATTAAGAACCTCGTCCATTCTTGATTTCCTTTCTTTGTGGCCCAGCTTTCCAAAGTGTCATTTCGCAGCCATCAAATCCTCCATTTCGTTATGCAAATAAAACTCTAAAGGAACATAAGTATGTGTTTTGACATATGTGTGTGTGCCCTTTTCTTTGGTTTGGCCAATCCACAGTATGTGCATGCCCCTTTCTTTGGTTCGACCAATCTGCAGTACTTTTAAAGTCCAACTCTTGATTTGGGTTAGACTTGCATATTTATCCAATCAGGTGGGGTTTTGCCGTGTTAGAAGGTGTCTTGATCAATGGAAAAGCATATGCTTTTGAAGGTCTTCATTTCTTATATAGTTCAATTTGGAAGAGAGTTTGCTTGCAGCTTGTTATGACACAAAACCCACTCATAATGGAAAAGCGTATGGCGATTGTGTTCCTATTTTTCTATGCCCAGCTCACAATATGGATGAGTTCAACAATGCAAACCAACCGGACGGATCGGCACGCTTTAATCTACTTCAAAGATAGTGTGGATGAGGATCCGCTCAAAATCCTGAGCTCATGGAATGATTCTTCTCATCACTGTGAGTGGCAAGGTGTTGTATGCGGTGGACGGCATCCCAAAAGGGTTGTGTCCCTCAACCTAAAGTCGAAAGGCTTGGGCGGTCTTCTATCGCCTCATGTTGGAAACCTCTCTTTCTTGAGAAACCTCGTTCTACAAAACAATAGCTTTCGCAGTAAAATTCCACAAAGCATTGGCCACTTGTTTCGCCTTCGCCATCTCGATCTTAGTAACAACTCTTTCGGCGGACAAATGCCCACCGGTCTTTCTCAGTGTTCAAACCTTGAGATCTTGAATCTAATCAATAATCAACTTGTGGGAAAAATTCCAAATGAGCTTGGCTCTTTGTCAAAGCTTCACGCTTTGGGTTTGGCTAAAAACAATTTTACAGGATCTATTCCTGATTCTATTGGAAATCTCTCCCAACTTCACATTCTTTCCGTCATATATAATAGGTTGCAAGGAGAGATTCCCAAGACATTATCCAAGCTTCGTGGTGTGAGTTTTGTTCAATTGGCGTTTAACCAACTCACTGGTGAGATCCCTCTAGCAATCTTCAACATGTCCAGCATTATCCATCTTAGCGCTGGTAAAAATCAATTGAGAGGAAGCATTCCCCCCTATATCGGTGATACTCTTCCTTCTCTTGTTCATCTTGATTTTAGTTATAATTTGTTTACTGGCATTATACCTTCGTCCTTATCAAATGCCTCCAGCCTTCAACAAATCTACTTTCAATACAACAGTTTTCACGGACCAATGCCCCCAAATCTTGGAAGGCTAAAGGCTCTTGAAGTAATGTTTCTTATGTCTAACCAGTTGCGAGATGACTTCAATTTCATTACTTCATTGACTAATTGTTCAAGGCTGGAAAGCATTGGGGTAAACTACAATTTTCTTGGAGGTCTATTGCCGGATTCCATTGGCAATCTTTCCAACAGCATTAGAATAATTGCTATGTCATCCAACACAATGAACGGAACCATTCCTTCAAGTATTAGCAGTCTCTTCAACCTATTCCTTCTTGACTTATCAAACAATTGGCTTAGTGGTCATGTTCCTTCTTGTATCGGAGCACTCCATAACTTGCAAGATTTGTCGTTAAGCTCTAACATGCTAACGGGAGGGATCCCGTCATCAATCGGCAATTTGACGTTCTTGAATCGCCTTTACTTACTAGTCAACAACTTCTACGGGGAAATACCGCAAAGTCTCGGTAACTGCAGGCAACTTACTGAGCTCGAGCTTTCCAATAATAATCTGAGTGGTCCAATCCCGAGGGAGGTTCTTAGTCTTTCTACCATTTTGTTTCTCTTCGACTTGGCACATAACCAGTTGAGTGGATCTCTTCCGTCTCAAGTTGGGTCCTTAGCCAATCTTGTCATACTAGATCTTTCTTACAATAAGTTGATGGGACCAATTCCTAGCTCCATCAGCAAGTGCTTGCTATTAGAGCAGCTCAGCTTAGCAAACAATTCCTTTCATGGCCAAATTCCTCTGGCTTTAGGCACATTACGGGGCTTACAAGAGTTGGATCTTTCCCACAACAACTTCTCTGGTGAAATCCCAAGCTTTCTCGCTCAACTGACAAATCTAAAGTATTTGAATCTATCTTCAAACAAGCTCGAAGGAGAAGTTCCGAAGGGAGGAGTTTTTCTCAATGCTAGTGTAGTGTTTGTCTTTGAAAATAGGAATCTCTGTGGAGGTATTGTAGAACTAAACCTTCCTTCTTGCAAATTGAATACCTCTAAAACATTAGGGACCAAAAAAGTTACAGTTATCACCACAGTGGCAGCTGTCTTGTCATATTTCATTTTATGTCTTTGCCTATTTACCTTTTGGTACAAAAGAAAGATGTTGAAAAAGAATACCTCTTCAACTGAATTGCCATTTGAACACAAACTTTCGATGATCTCTTATGAGGAGATCTTTAGAGCCTCAGACGGATTCTCTGAGATTAATGTGATCGGTAAAGGGAGATATGGTACTGTCTATAAAGCAACCACACAAGAAGGTGGCTGGGTGGCGGTTAAAGTGCTCAACTTAAGCCACAGAGGTGCTTTGAAGAGCTTTGTCTTGGAATGTCAAACCCTAGGGACCATAAGACACCGAAATCTTGTGAAGATATTGAATGTGTGCTCAAGTGTGGACTATCACGGCAATGATTTCAAAGCTTTATTGTACGAATACATGGCTAATGGGAGCTTAGAGAATTGGATACACCAAGGAAACAAAGAGGACGTTGAGCATGAGCATGAACATGAACATGGGAAGCGAGGGCATTTGGGACTAATGCAGAGGTTAGACATTGCCATTGACATAGCTTCTGCAATCAAATATCTTCACGAGGATTGCAGCCCAAAAATTATACACGGAGATCTAAAGCCGAGTAACCTCCTTCTAGACAACGAGATGATGGGACGAGTTGGGGATTTCGGGCTAGCAACAATTGGCTCCATCGCGATAACAAAGGCCATGGACATTGACAACCTCAGCAACTCAGTGGCATTGAGGGGTTCCGTAGGCTATGTCCCTCCTGGTAAGAAAATTTTCTCATTAATTATCTAAGTTTTATTTGTGTTGGCCTTTAGATGAAATATTTATTTTCATTGTATATTGCTTGATTTACACTATTTTAGAGTATGGCATGGGGGACATGGTATCCACACAAGGCGATGTGTACAGCTACGGTATTGTTTTATTGGAAATGTTAACTGGGAGAAGACCCACGGAAGAGGCTTCCAAGGACCATTTAAATCTCCACAACTTTGTTAAGGTAGCTTTACCAGACCGAGTGATGGAGATCATGGACATGGCCATCTTTAACAAAGAAAGTGAGGATGACATTGAGAGGATCAGAGGATGCATTGCCTCCATGCTAAGAATTGGAGTTGCGTGTTCAATGGAGTCGCCGCGAGATCGGATGGGCATGGCTGAAGCCCTCAAGGAACTGCATAAGATCCAGGCTAGGTATGGATCCAAGTAGAAGCTTGATTGAAGCAAGTTCAACTCCCAAACACTTAGATTGGACTTTGTTTTAGGATTAATTTTGCTTTTTGAACAAGAAAAATTCGGATGGTTCTATTCTTCTTCTAGGTTTTAACTCTTTTCCACTGGGCTCAAAAACAAACTCATATACTAGTTAATGTATGTAACCCATCTCCGTCTCTATTCCCCCCTCCCCTCTTTACGATCTCATTATTTTCTTTCTATGAATTTTGTGTTTCTAATTTTTTCTCTGAAAATCCATCTCTACTAATTTTCTTTAGATGCATAATTTTAATATATATTTATAGATTTATAAATGTAGAAAAATATAAAGTAGAGGTGTATCTCATAAAAGGTAATAAATTAGGCCAATGCCATAATTTTTAAATGTTAATTCATATTGTGGATTAATAGGAGAAGTAAAAGTAAAGTCAATAAGATTATTAAATTTTTCCAAGGTTGATTTTAGGTGGCGACTTTTTGGGGGGGGGGGGGGGGTGTAATGGGAAGATCATTTTAACAATATAAAATCTTTGGTCATACATTTAGATGTTGAAAATCTGAGAATTCAATTGTATAAGTTAAATAAATTGAAGATTATAAATTGATTTAATACCATGAAAAATCTCAAACTAGTTCACTTGTGATAAATTTATCAAAACTAATTTTTTGATCACCAAAAATCCCAAACTATACACTTGTAACAAATTATTCTCCGTTAATATCTGTACACGTGACAATAGACACTTGTATCAAATTTCGGGTTTTACCTTCTGTTTGTCACATATATTTCAGCTTGTGGTTTTTTGTGATAATAATCCAATTTAACTTACGTAAGGTACATTTGTCACAAATGTATTAATTTGAGGTTTTTGGTGATTTATCATAAATGTATTTTGAAATTTTTCGTGGTATTTAACCCTAAATATTATCATGTGATTGTTATTGGCACTATGACAATAGGTTGAGATTTCGAGCTACCTTTTCTACCCTATATTTTGAAGTTGCCATTGGTTAGTTTTTTATGGACTGTGCTCGAGTTACTACTAGTTGGTTTATCAGTGCTTGCCCTTGGCTTCTTCTTCTAAGTGTAACTGATTCTTGATTTGGTCCTCCTTAAGATATCAGCAATGCTGAACTTCTCCTAGGGTATAACCATGTGACCTTGATTAGTTACCAAGTCAATCAAATGACATATATTAGTAAATACATTGTTGATGTTTACTACTCTGTTGTACACTATTGGACTAAGTTGGCCCTGCAGTTGCTCCTACATCATTGCTTTCTGTATTGCCCTCACATGCCCTTATCTCATTGATTTGTGTTGTCTCTTGTTGTTGTTGCTGCTTTTTAATTATCTAATTTGGTCCCGTTATGCCCTTCCCTTTGTAGTGTAAGATCATTCTATTACTAGAACTCTCAATTTCCTACATTCTAATTTTCTTTTTAAGCCTGCTAAGTTGCTCATTCGATGGTAGAGATTTCAAGGGTTGATGATTCATTTTGTCCTAGAATTTGCTACTTCTCATAGTCTGTCTCATGAATCGATATGAAACAAGATACTTGTTTTTTTTTGCGACAGTTTTCTACATAATTCTTTGGAATGAGTTACTTAGTTGGATGGCACAAATGGCATGTGAACAAGGTATTGCAATAAATTGACATGCTCGATAGGAACACTTTTTCTTTTCAAGTGGACAACATAATTGTCACTATTTTTTATATTCTCATATCCATTGTTTCCATTCCAAATTGGATGATAAAACTTACTAGCAGCAATGGCGTCATCTAATTTTTTTATAATCCTAGGCCCACATTGTCCAGGCCACTTTGAACATTCATCTCTCTATTTTTGTGGCCTAGTCATAAACATAACTCTGATGTCTTCAAGTATACTAATAATTAATTTGCAAGTAATGTTGTCATCTAATTTTTTTTACAATCCTAGGCCCACATGATTCAGTTGATGCAATTAAAGAACTTTGACTTTCAGTATTTGCGTTGCACGAAACCCACGCTTACAAAACTCAGTCCTTCGGCTTCAACTACTTGCAAAGCCCAAGTCTTTGCAAAGCACATGATTATGATCGTTATATTAATCCATATTTACCTCCTCCACAAGTTCCTGGACAACTCGTCATTCGGCTTCAACTACTTGCAAAGCTCTATCTTGTCTCCGATCCTTCCTCTCTCCCACCTCCCTATCCATTTCGACTAATTCGTCACTCTAAAGAAGCTTTGCTTTAGATTCACTCTATAAAAAACGAAGAAGACGAAGAAGAAGAAGATCAATCTCCCAATGAGCAATACGAAGAAGATGATGAAGGCAAAGGAGAGCTGACCATGAAAATCTAAGTTCGAATTAATGAATTTCTAATTAGAATTTCCAATTTAGAGTTCATTCGATTTGGGGGTTTTCAGGATTGGGACAAGAATCCAAACAGTTCAAGAAGTAGAAGAGGAGAGATCCCACAGTCCACGTGAAGCTCTCCAATTATTTGAAGGATTGAGATTATTTCTTTTATATATACACATAGGCATTAAAATTATATTTAACAAACTCACGTAGGACTTTTTGTCAGAATTTGTCAAAAGCACTTAAGTGATTATTACTCGTTCGGGAATAAATCTCGGAAACATGCTTTCCAAATAAATTAATAAATTAATAAGGACGTTCATTTCTATGATTTGCATATGCAACATGGAAAACGACAATTGCCGTAATGAACTCCTCCTTCACTTGCTCCGGCCCCTGTCCCACGACCGATTTGGCTTCCTTGTAGAGCCTCTCTTGGATTTCTGTGTGCCAGACCAGGTTGGCTATGATCTGCTGCAGCACCGCAGCACCGTGGATACCGTGTCGGTACCGGCTTCAAGGAACTCCGAGCAAAGGCTCACGACGTCCTCCTCCTTCGGCTTCCTCTTCTCCTCCGGCCGCTCCAAGTCTAGGAGCATGTCCACGTGCAACACAATCCGATCGCAGTCGCCATCTTTCCTGTCCTCCTTGCCGAATCTTCTTAGTATATCAATATTAGTCCTTAAGTAATTTGTAAGTCATGTCAATATTTTCCATTTAACTGCAGCCCGAAGCTCCCGCTATTCAAGCGCCTAAATACACATACGTCATCCCGAATATTAATAAATTGTGTCGTGACCTACCTTTTTCGTCCGGAGGAGAATAGAAATATAAGTTTAGAGGTATTGCCTAATTTGGGCCAATGACTCTTGATTAGACGCGATTCTCCAAAAATCATACTTCGCACAACGTTGAATTTCATTTTTTGAGTTCTTAACAACCTAAATATTTCTAAGAGTCCCTACTAACCTATTAGGGTCAGCTAGAAACCAATCGAGACGCGGAAGCATCACCAGGATTCCTATGCAATCAAAGATTCTAGGGTTGGGAATTTGACTACGTTAAAATTCATTATCGCCCTTTCGGTACCTCTAACTTGGAGGGTCATTACTTAAGTGGTCACATAGTCTTGATTGCCAATTATAGTCCTAAATTTATCAAAGTTGCTAAATGATCGTGCAAATGTTTCCGTAGGGTTCGTTTTCATCAAAGCCTAAATTAATCCTAGTCTATTCTAAGAAAGCAATAAACAACCAATTTATTAAAAGACGGTACAGTAAGTAAATACCAAAGTATTGAAATGACTTTAAAGTAAACACAGAAAAGAAAACCTAATACAAATCAGGCAAAGAATATACATGGCCATGTTGTAAGCCCTAAGACATGATCCCCATGATCTAAAACCAAGTCATGTTCAATTTCTTTCAAAAGGATACTCCACTAGGATTAAGCTAATGTGCACTACTAATCTAGTGAAACTAAACTAAATCTAATGCTCAAACTTAAAAAATTTATTAAGACCTATTTCCAAGCATTTGCTTGTTTTATTAAATTTTTTTAAAGAAAAATATTTTTTACTCCGAAATTAGAGACTCGAGCTGGGCCATAGAGCCAGTCCACATATGGGCTGCGACTGGTCTTACTAAACCAGGCTCATGGACACAATTCGGGCCTCCTGCATCTCTAGCCCATTTCACCAAAATAGACCCAGCCCATACTAAAAACCTCTTGTCTTTCAAAGCTATTCCTGGCCCAACTTAAAAAGTACTTAATCTAAATCAAGCCCAAATTCACTAAAAACTGGCAAACAAGAGCCTACGCCAACTTCCTCATCTTCTGTTACAATGATAAAATTTGGGATACACCAAACAATGAACATGATATAATGTGAATATATCTGACTTTAATACTGTAATACACAAAACAATGGACATGATATAAAAAAAAATCCCAGGATTCTATATCCTATCATATCCAGTCCTATCCTGATTAGAAATCCGGACGACCAAACATAGCCTAAGAGTTTTTCAAATGGAAGATGATGTGGTCCCAACCGCGGTGCGAAACAAACATTTGTCCAAAATAAGATGATGTTTTGTTTCATTTTGTTTTCTATTATTAATTGTATTTTAGTCCAGAGGAACACTATCGCCATCACCATTCACCGAACGCTAGTGTCACAATCACAAGTTCTGGTAATTAAGGGACCATGCATGATTGAAGAAGACTCCCAAGGTCACTGAGGGTTTCCACTAGAGATTCCGGAATGTTCCCAAAGACGGGCAAGACGATAATTACACCAAGAATCTAGAACTCTCATGGCATAAATGCCGATAAGTGATAGGATAAATGTCGGTGGGTGGTAGGATAGAAAGCACGATCTCATCCGCCGGATGAAATCTCGATCAATGGTTATAATTTGAGGGCCTCAAATATAAGAAGGGCGCTCTCCCCCTCATTGTATCCATCCAACCATTTCATAACTAGAGCTTTATTCTCTCATTCAGAATTTCTCTCTCTAGAAATTTGTTCTCTCTACGATTTGGGTGAGCGAGCAAGTGATCGATTCAAAAAAGGCTTAACTTAGGTGCTCCAATGATCCCAACCGATCAAAGAGGGCATAAGTCGTTGCACAGTCTCAATCCCAAACAAACACTAGCACCAAACTGTCGTCAATGCCGGCAAAGCAAGAAGCACAAAGCAAAGTAAATGGTGGTGCAGAAAATCATTTGATCGTGGGAATGACTTTTAACACTCTCGAATGACAAAAGGAAATGAAACTAAGGCTCCGTTCGTTTCTCGGAAAGTAATTTCTGGGAAAACGTTTTCCGGATTTTCCGGCGTTTGTTTCAAGGAAAATGAAGTTCTTGGGGAAAATATTTTCTATGAAAGAAAAAAAATCTTCTAAATTAGGAAAAAATGTTTTCCACTTTTAAAAAGTGGAAAACATTTTCCTCTCTTGATTTCTCTTATCTCACACATCTACATATCATCACTTCCTCCTCCCTTTTCTTCTTCTTCTTTTCTTTTTTTATTCAAATTATTTTTAATTTTCTTTTTCTTTTTTAATTCGATTTTTTTTTAATTTCCTTTTTCTTTTCTATTTCTTTTCTTTTTTTCTTTTTCTTTTCTTTGTTTCCCATCTTTTTCTTTCTTGGCTAGTCATCAGCCATTGCCAGGCAAACCTCGAGCTCGTCGATCTGAAGCTCGCGCTCTGCACTCTTGCTTATCCTATTCTTTATTCACTCTACCCTACAGTTGTACATTGCTCAAGCAAATGGCTCTACATGTTTTGCTTCTTTTTTCTTTTGTTTATTGGAACACAAAAGACGCAGGAGGAGAACAGGCCACTCTACTGAAAGATTCTCATTAGGGCTATACATGCTTTGCTTCCTTTCTCATTTGCCTCTTTTTAAAATCCATATGAACATTTTTTAGAGTAGATGAGCGTTTGGTGACAATGAGGGAATAAAGATATGAAGCAAGTTTGCCCGAATTTAAAGGCAAATTCATATTTGATGGATTTATAGGTCGGTAAGTGATGCATTACTAAGTGGTGAAGTCTTAGAAAATATTTTCTTTACCGAACACCGGAAAATATTTTTCGAAACATTTTCAGGTTTTAGCTGAATACTAGAAAATATTATTATTTTCCTGGAAAATGACTTCTGGGAAAATATTTTTTGGAAATGGCCCATTTTTCGCGAAACGAACGGACCCTAACTTTCAAAGAGTTTTCATAAGCATTTTGTCTAGCAAGTTATGTGAGACCGACTGAGAACAAATGACACTATCTATGAGATTCAGGGGCTGACTCGGACAAAAACATTAAACCAAACACGAGATTAATGAGAGCAACTACTCATCCCGGTCCAAAACACATGTTAACGTACAGAGCTACATCTAAACTTCAATTTCAACAAGAACCGAACGGGGCAAAAGAGGTCCGTAGGAACAAACGTTTAATCGTGGAGACACCTACCCAAATCGGAGATGGTGGTTATGTGGTGAGCTCGAGACAAGTTGAGCTATGGCCGACCGCCTCGTGATGTCCCCGAGCTGAGATCCTTGGGCAAGGGAAGTCCGGACTGAGACCGAAAAGACACTTAGCGAAGACGTGGGTATCAAGAAAGCGAGGTCGAGACGATAGCCAGGGGTCATCAAATGGGACTTAAGCATATGGTTGAGTGATTGGAGAACTCCTTCTCACTCTCAATCTCTCTCTCACGATTTTTCTCATTTTTAGATAGTTTTGGGTAAATTTATCATACATATACAAATTTGAGATTTTCTGGTGTCACTAAATTTTTTTTTTTTTTGGATTTTTGGTGTCATAAAAAATAAGTTTAGGGTAAATAGGATAAATGTATTACATAAGTACAAGTTCAGGGTTTTTCGTATAAAAAAAATTTGGGATAAATGTGTCACATTGGATAAAGTTTATAGTTTTTGGTGGCTTTCACCCTTTTTTTTAAATTGATTAGTTATTTTTTTTCTTAATTCAATTCTTCTAACATCTATATGCTATGCAATTTGATGAAAATTATTTTTATTCAGGGATTAAAAATTAATCCCTTTTTTCTATGTAATTAAACCTTAAATAAATAGTCAAAATTTATGTGTCAACAAATCGTCTAATTCTATAAAATTAACATTTTGACAATAAGTCTTGACGCTAAGTTCGTTAAAGAGTATTGAATACATGCTTCAAATTGAATTATTAAAATAATAAGGACGTAAATTTTTTAGATTTGCATATTTTACAAGAATTACGTAATTGCGGTAATAAACGATATTTAATTACTCCACGTGGAATGGCGGTTATCGACACGACGTTCAACCTAAATACAAACTTTTTTTAATAAGTTTCCAGTCACATCAAGAGGAGAAATTAGACAAGTCAATGTGGATTGGCTTAGAGAAGGGGAACTTTTTATTTTCATTAAAAAAAAAAAAATGATTCCGCGTCTCTCACTATTGTACTACTTTTTTCTGAATTTAATCCTACCATTTGTCTTGTCCTTTACTTATAGACATAATGAACATTGTCTATTCATTGCACTTGTTTTATTATTTGAATATTAATATACTCGGTTAAATGGTTAATAATAATTTTTCCAAATTGTCATTCATGTTGATGATGGTAGCTAATTCAAATTTACTATATTGGATTTGATTATTATTGTCATTTCTGGCAATTAAATGAAGATAGCACAACACGACTATTTTAGTTTACAAGTGAAAATTATCAAGTAGCAATAAAAATTAAGTAAAAATTATAACAATAGTTAGACATGAAAATGATGTTAAATAAAAATCATTATTAGGTGTAACCAAACACTCCTTTTAATTAGAAACTACTGTGTAAACTTCAAATAAATTAAGCGATATTATTCTTTACCAAGGAAAATAAAGGTAAATGATTTTATTCTTTATAATTAGGGATAAGTATCAATGATTATGAAGAGATATAATTTTTGAGGTTTACGTGAAATGGTGAATGGTGTTTGACAGTGGCATGACATTGGAATCGCAGTGGTGGTTAGGAAAGCTTTAACATGCACCGTCTTAGAATGCATTTGATTCGACTTTGGAGGAATGTTTTTGAGAAAATACAAAGGCCTTTAAGCTAAATAGGTTTTACGAAATACAAGTAGTATTTGTTAAGATGTATTTTAAAAATATGTTGGAAAGTAACTTTGATGTAAATGTTGCTTAGTAAAATTATACTTTATGAAGGATTTTTGCTATTTTTTTATAAAATATCAAACTATTTAACAATGGAACCCACCAGTGGAGGCTCGCCGGTGGCACGTTAGGCACACGCCAGTTGCTCAGCATTCCAAAGTACATACATGAGAGAGAGAAAGAGGGGGGGGGGGGGGGGGGGGCAACATTCTGCATTTTCCTTAGATTCATGCCCAAATTATAGGGACAAATCTGAGCCCTCGAAGGGGTTTTTATCACTACAATGAACTGCTGCTTTTCCTTTCACCCCCCACCGTCCGCCACTGGAACAGCCACACCAAGTTCGCCATGAAGTACTCCAAGTGCAGCATCGCAAGCTCGTATCGGGGATAGATCCTCCTCCCCACCCCAAACGGCATCATCTTTATCTCCCTGCTCCCCGTAATGTCAAACTCCCCGGCTTCGCAATTCAAGAACCTCTCGGGCTTGAACGCCATCGGCTCCTCCCTGACCTCCGGATCCCAACCCATCTCCGCCACCATGAAGTTGATGGTCTTGTCCTTGGGGATGAGACAATAGACATGACCAACGTGGTTTAATAAAAATGATGTTAACAAAAAGTCATTATTAGGTGTAAATAAACACTATTTAATTAGGCTTTACAAACAAAAACTATTTAATTAGGAAATAATTATATGTTGATACATAAATTTTGACGACCCAATTAGCTGTTTATTGCATACAAAAATTAGGGACTGAACTTTAGCCACTAAACAAAAAACATTAGTTAAGATTGCATATCACATAGCTATTAGGAGCATTTGCATTAATAGTTTATAGGTTCACATATTTTTGTATTTATTGGATAAACGAATGGACTCGAGTAAGTCATTCGGAGTTGGATTAATTGGACTGAGCCCACGATGATAAAATTTGACCCAAGCCCATAGCCAAAAATTGTATTGTGATCAATTAGGCTATTATTTTTGTCAATCCAATGGCAGAATATTTTGAGATATTCGTGCATATGAAATGGGCAAACTGTCTTATATTCAAGCTATCAACTTCAGTCAACAAGGAAAAGAAACCAATCATCATGGGCTCCAGGTATAGATTTGCACATGCTCAGCCATTTGGAGAAACAAACATGAAGGAGGAGCAAGGCGAGGACGGAATTGCAAGATTATCGTCCACCCTTATTTTTATTTCCAATTTCGTAACGCAAGGAAAAGATGAGTATTATTCTTCCGAATTCCGGTCGTAAGAATGGGCAAGATTGGCTGGTCAAAAGAGAAGGAAAACTCGGCCAACGGAAGGGAAGGAAAATATTGGGAAAAGATAGAGTCGGTCACGAGAAAAGATAAAGTTGCCAAGGAAGAATGGAAAAAAAAAATCATAATATAATAGATTTTGGTCTCTTTCCCTGGAAACCCACGACATCGCTATCTTTAAAAAGGGCCCCAAAAAGCGACAAAGAGAGAGGATAGAAAGCACGGGACATGACGAGAGAAAAAGCGGTTGTCTTTATCCTGGGGCGCGCTCATCTCCTCGGTCACGACTGGTATTACCGTGCCGCGGCGGCGCCGGCGTTCATCCAGCACCTCGCCGCCGTCTTTCCTCCCCACCAAATAGCGACACCAGCCAACGAATCGCTACCCTGCACCGCGGAGGTCCTTGCCTCCTACGGGCCATTGCTTCCTCACCGCAAGCCGCTGCTCTCCTTCACCGCGTGGACGCCTCTGACGATCACGACGACGTAGCCGCCCCTGATCCGAGAAGCCCAGTAGCGGCGACGCCAAGCTCGTTCTGTTTTTCGCTTCGCGCCTCAATACCTCCCTGCTCCAGTGACGCTGGTGCCGCCAACACCCTCGCCGCGCGACCAGCCGAGCCGCACCTGATCCACCTTTGTCGCCGCGCTGCTCCTCCAGTCCCAGCCAGTCCTCATCGTGAGCAGTTACGTGGCTCATCATTTGTTCCTTTGAGAATTTCAGTCAAATAGTCAATACAACCCCAGGAGGGACTCGCACTTCAATCCGCGCGTGCATTGGCGGCACTCCATTTGATTGACGTTCTCATTAGCTGCTATGGGGCCCTCCACAACAACCCGTACCTTGAATCGAGACACCCCAGACCGTGATCTGCCTCGCCGTTTCTGCGTCGATTTCCCACCGTCAGCGTGCTGTAACCCACCACGAGCCCCACGAGCTCCGAGTCGCACCGGGGACAGCCAAGCCGACGGTCTTCCTTGTCGCGAATCACACATCAATCCCCCGCCATCTCGTCACTTGTCATCGTCCGTCGGTTCGAATTTGAAGATGCGATCCTCAAAATCGAAAATGATTTCATCTTAATTTAAAATTTTCGTTGCCTAATTTGAAAGATCGTTGTCTATGTTTACACATTTGAGGCAATATTCATCATGATTTGTTTCCGAATTCACAACTTCACATTGATTTTTTATTCTATCTAGAAAGCTTTAGATATAATAATTAATCACGCGAAAATCTTTCAAATTGATATTTCTTAAGATATCAAGTTGATTTGATGTCTTTGAACTTGAATTATGGATAATATCTTCCAATTTCATGATATTCTGTGATTTGGGTGATTGTCTTGTTTTATATGTTTTCTCATTTGAATATATCAAAAAGATTGCTTGTAGATTAATTAGCTATATAACATGGCATGCTTAGGTAGATTATTCATGATAAAATTCAAATTTAAATTAGGTATTGGCACCGTTTAATATCTAAATTGAATTAGATATTATATTTGTTCTAGATAATTAATTTTTCTCATTTTTAATGTGAACTTTAGAAAAATAAAAAATGCCATGTGCATGTTATGTAGAGTAGTTACATACTAATCATTGTCTATCATTGGAATTAGGTCATTTAGTTAAATTGCATAACATTTAGTTTAGTTCCTATTCTAATAAGCAAAAATCCTAAAAAAATATTGAGTGGAATTGCGAGTTTTTTAGAAGTCATATTTAGATTAATAAATGTGGCTTTCTAACTAACCTCGATGCTTGCATTGCATCAAGGTAAGTATTTTCTCCCTGTGTTCACAATTTATTTGTTGTCTTGCTTTATTGAATGTTTAATAATAGTCATGACCACCTTTTATGTTAGAAATAAGTTAAAATAAATCTAAGTTGTATGCAAAATATTTATGAAAATAAAGAAGAAAAGGTATTGAAAGAGTTTTAAAATAATTTAGCGTAATCACGTCACAAACTTATTTAGTCTTTGGTTCATAGAAGTAAGGTATTTCTCCAAGTGATTTACTTAGGTATCTAAATGACCCACTATAAATTGATTAATGGCGATTTCTAAAATAATTTTTTTTGCATACTAATGACTTGAACCTAAGTTGGGAATTGTGATGGGCTTAAGAGAGTCCGAGTTAAATTTAGGCTTAGTAATCTATTAACTGAATGTGGTCCACCCGAAGTTAGGTCACAACATTATAACAACATTATATAAACTCAAAATAAGTTAAAAGAAGATTTTGTTATTTATCAAGGAAGACATATTCAAGCAAAGATTCAGCATGGAAAGACCCGACCAATCTACCCAGTTCTGCAATAACACTGTGTCGGCTTTTGTATCTGTACTTCATTAAAATTCAAGCGAAGATTCTTCCCCCATAATCACTATACAGACATTTTCCCAAGATTCAGCTGTCCAAATTACGGGGACAAATCTAAGATGGGGATAACATCGTAATCGAAGGGGTGGGTAAAAAAGGTTAACATGTATTTGTCTTGATCAGTGATGGGCATCATCAGCCCGGGGGTGCTTCCAAATTTGGTTACAAATTCCCCTTACGGTTAACCCTTCCGTTTTATTTACGTGAAACGGTGGCTCCGATAACCACGGCCTTTGTTTAAGGTCCTTAGGCTGGACCAAAGGTTTTCTAATAAAGAGGCCATCATATACAAGAGAGAAGAGTACGTAATTCATTTTTTGAATTTATTGAGAAGGCAACACTCCACAAAGATTTTCCCAAATTCAGGCGCCCAAATTCCTAGGACAAATCTGAGCCCTTAACGGGTTCTTCATCACGAAGGTGAACTCCAGCTTCTCGGACAGGTCCACCTCCTCGCCGGCCACCATCTCCCATTGGAATAGCCACACCAAGTTCGCCACGAAGTACTCCAGGTGCATCATCGCAAGCCCATACGCGGGACACATCCTCCTCCCCACCCCAAACGGCATCATCTTTACCTCCCTGCTCCCCGTGATGTCGAACCCGCCAACTCCTACGCCGCCATAATTCAGGAACCGCTCAGGCTTGAACGCCATCGGGTCCTCCCAGACTTCTGGGTCGAAACCCATCTCCACCAAATTGAAGTTGATGATCCCATCCTTAGGGATCACGTACCCACCCAGCTCCGCATCCTCCTTCACCGCGTGCGGCAGCAAGAAGTGCCCCGGTGGGTGGCGGCGCAGCCCCTCCAGTACTACCGCCTTCAGGTATCTCATCCTCTGCAGGTCCTCCTCCTTCACTTGTTCCGCTCCTCGTCCCACGACTGATTTGATTTCATCGCAAAGCCTCTGTTGGATTTCTGGGTACTTGACGAGGTTGGCCATGATCCACTGTAGCATCGAGGACGTCGTGTCGGTGCCGGCGAAGAGGAGCTCCGAGCAGAGGCTCACGATCTCGTCCTCCTCCAGCTTCCTCTTCTCCTCCGGCAACTCCAGGTCCAAGAGCGTGTCCAAGTACGATAAGATCCCATCGCCGTCGCCCTCATTCTCGTCCTTCTTGGCTTTGCTCAGTTGCTCTCGCTGGACCTTGGATCGAGCTCTGACGAGTGGGACAAGGACGCGGTTCCGATTCTCGTAGACCTCGTACAACTCCTTCCACCGCTTCCGGAGCACGAGTCTGCTCAGCCGTGGCCAGAAATTGAGCACGCCGTTCCGGTGTATACATAGAAGCAACCGTTGCTGAACCTCCTCGATCTGCTTAATCTGCTTCTTCTCGAGCTTGTCTCCGAAGCACATGAGGACCATCAAGCAGAACATAGCGGACTGGAAGTGGTTGATGACACCGACAACAACACCGCCAGGCTGGGACTTGAGCTCCGCCACAAGGATATTAAGGACCCACGCGCGGGCACCCGAAGAGGAACGGACCTGGGAAGGGTGGAGTATCCCTGCCGTTAGGTTCCGGCGGAGCAGACGCCAAGTGGGGCCGTAGGAGGAGGAGTTGATGTTTTGCTGGTTGGGAGAGAGGATGCGCATGATGGCCGGGGGTGGCGGGCGGTCGGCAAAGACGGCGCTGCGGTGGACGAGGGCCTGGTGAGCGATGGCCGGGGAGGAGATGTAGACTAAAGGGCGGGAGCCGATGTGGAGGGTGACCATCGGACCGTAGCGGGCGTGGAGGGACCGGAGGATGGGCTCGACCGCCACCAAGAAGGACTTGCGGAGCCATAGGAATTTGCCGACAACCAATACGGTGAGGGGGCCCGGCGGGAGGCTCTTCTTCTTGGGGGAGGATGAGAGGAGATTGACGGTGGCTCTGAGGAGAGCGGCGACGGAGAGGGTGACGAGGACGGGGAACAAGAGATCCATCTTTTGCCAAAACGACTTTGAGTTTTTGAGAGGGAAGAGATGGAGGATTTGCAGAGGAAAGGTGCCGAATTTCGTCGTTTCATATAAGATTGGAGATTGGATGATGACCTAGCCAGACGAAAACATGATAGACGACGTCCTCGTGCAAGTTAGTGGTGGATTTTCTCCGGGAAATGATATTTCCGCAATTTGTCCAATTTTATATTTTCATTGGACTAATTTTTCTGAAAAGCTCATCCTTGATTTCTATAAAAACATAAAGGCTATTATACCCTCTGCCAAATTATGTAAATTAATCAAAAAAGTCTAACTTACCTTTTCCAATTCTGCCATTTCCTATTTTTCATGTCTTCATTACATTACAATCTTCAAGTGAAAGGATTTCCTTCATGTATCAACAACATATGTTAATGAATAGCGATTACTTTTCATTCGACATTGAATATAATTCATGATATGCAATTATTTGAGAAAATAAGACATACTAAGGAATCACAATATCGATTTAAAATTTGGAAAATGTCATTTTACTAAATTTTTCTCGAAGGTTTTTGTCTAGTTGTATGTGATAGGATTGTGTTTATTTATATTCCGATGATGTGAACTTGTAGTTCATTTTTGGGATGAAGCATTTGGGTTGCAAAACAGTAGTTAATTCTTCTTTACATTATTTTATTCCATTTCTTAGTCATCAAGCTATGTTACATCACATACCAGCATGCAAATAGAAAATCTTCATTGGCTAGCATTGCGATATCTCTATTGATGAGCTAATGCTATAAAGTTGACATTTTCATTGAATGTCTTGGGCGCTAATTTCATGGACTTAGAAAATTATGAATTTAAATCAATAGAGCAATTAAGTTGGATTTTGAGGTGTGATACTGCTTTTTTTAAGAATTTATTTGCCCCATAATGTTGGTAATAGTGACCGGCAAATATCCTCCAAGATACAATAAAGTCTTAAATAAGAATAGTAGTTAATTCTTCTTTACATTATTTTATTCCATTTCTTAGTCATTAAGCTATGTTACATCACATGCCAACATGCGGATAGAAAATCTTCATTGGCTAGCATCATGATATCTCTATCAATGAGCTAATGCTATAAAGTTGACATTTTCACCAAAAGTCTTGGGCGCTAATTTCATGGACATGATTGTTAGAAAATTATGAATTTAAATCAATAGAGCAATTAAGTTGGATTTTGAGGCGTGATACTGCTTTTTTTAAGAATTTATTTGCCCCATAATATTGTTAATAGTGACTGGCAAATATCCTCCAAGATACAATAAAGTCTCAAATGAGAATAGTAGTTAATTCTTCTTTACATTATTTTATTCCATTTCTTAGTCATTAAGCTATGTTACATCACATGCCACCATGCGGATAGAAAATCTTCATTGGCTAGCATCGCGATATCTCTTTCGATGAGCTAATGCTATAAAGTTGACATTTTCACCAAAAGTCTTGGGTGCTAATTTCATGGACATGATTGTTAGAAAATTATGAATTTAAATTAATAGAGCAATTAAGTTGAATTTTGAGGCATGATACTATTTTTTTTAAAGAATTTATTTGCCCCATAATATTGCTAATAGTGACCGGCAAATATCCTCCAAGATACAATAAAGTCTAAAATGAGAATACTATATAACAATTCTAATATTTCTTCAAGGTCTATCTAAGAAACAATTGAAAAGATAACTATAATTTTGGAAAGAAGACTCGAAAATGATTTCATACTCATTCATACCAAAATACTGACATATATATATATATATATCGATTTTTAATAACATAGACAACTCTTTGCGAAAGGTTGCAAAGTGAGCAAATGTATCCATCTGGAAAAAAGGTTGCAAACTGAACAAGTATAAATTTCAAAAATATTTAATCAACAAAAAAGAAAAACCTTTCAACTAATAAATGTTAATAAGATAATCGTACAAAATAAAGTAAAAAATAAATGGGTTAGTGCTAATTAAACTACAAGCGCACAAAATACTAAGTGCACCTAATAATCGCGCAATTATGCACGCACTTGCACATGGTATTGTGGGATCTAGCCCACACCCCTATCTTTTCTTTAGACACACTAGAACACGTTCACACTTATAAATTGGCCCATCTAGTGGGACAAGAAAGAGCACATTTTATTTGTTTTACAAACAAACATCCAACAATGATTCCAAATTAATTACTAAAGTAAAGAGAACGTTTATCTATAATTTGCATATGTAACATCAAAAAAAGGTAATCATGGCACGAAATGTTGATTGTTGATATAACACTCGATCTACATGCAAATTAATTTAATAAGCTTTCATACGCATTCGAAGGAGAAGTTAATTAGATTACAATAAATCATACATAGATTCACACAAGCGAATATGGATTAACCTAGAGTACATAAACGATACATTTCTAATTTTCATAGTTAAAAAATGGTAAAAGTCACTAAAAATCCTAAACTCTGCCTACTGTAATACATTTATCCTAGACTTTTTTTTATAAAAAAAACTCTCAAACTTGTATCAATGTGACACATTTATTCCAAATTTATACAATGTGACACATTTATTCCAAATTTATACAATGTGACACATTTACCTCAAACTTACTTTTTGTGACATTAAAACCCCATACTTTTTTCAATGACACTAGAAAACCCAAAATTTTTATTTATATGACATATTTACTGAAAAATTTTGGTGTCACAGAAAAAATTTAGGATTTTTGATGTCACAAAAAAATGTTTAGGATAAGTATGTCATATAGGTAAAAGTTTGAGGTTTTTGGCATCACCAAAAAAAAAATTGAGGTAAATGTGTTATAGTGAGCAAAGTTTGAGTTTTTTTGTATCACAAAAATTAGTTTATGATAAATGTGTCACTTTATGCAAAGTTTGGAGTTTTTTTTGTGACTTTTCCATTAAAAAAATTGACTCCCATTTATCTGTCTGTGTGTACAAAATGAATGTTATCTTTTTTTTTTTTTATCAGAAAACAACAGCTCATGATTTACTATTGCATATCAGGAAATATTACACCAAGAACATCAGTGCATAAAAGATCAAATAAAGCAGGGGGGTTGGATATCCAGTTAGAGGAGAGAGTATTGGTTCGACACGCCTTAGCTGTCCAATCCGCGAGGCGATTTGAGCTTCGGCTGCAATGGGCCAGGGAAAGGCCCGGAAGACGAGCGAGTTTGACTTTGGCCCGGCCAACAATCGATTGCACTTCCCAACTGAGTTCGGTGGAAGACTTTAACGCGTGCATAAGAGAGAGGCAGTCAGAGTGTACTTGTGGAGAGAGAAAACTTTGGTTCTCAATAAACGCTAGGGTTTCCTCCATGGCTATCGCCTCCGCCTGAGAAGCCGAAGCGGCGTCGACTGGCTTCGCAAATCCATCCACCAAATGGCCTCGGTGATCTCGACAGACGCAAGCAATGGCGGCTCTGTGTCGAGGAGGGTCTCTCGCGTCGTTGGATGTTAAGTCCTCTGCCGGATCTGGAACAAAGGAAGCATCTATGTTAATTCGTAGCGTACCTGGAGGAGGTGGATGCCATTTTCCAGATGAGTTTTCTGCCTTTTTCTTGAGTTTTGATTTACTGTTTATGGCTCGGTAGCTCTCTGTTAACGCCTCTGCTCTAGAGATTGTGTATTGCAGCTTTGGGGTTTGATGATTGAAAATATATTGATTATGCTCCTTCCAGATGCTCCACATCATCACCGCTATTTGATCAAATTTGCAGTTGGTGACTGGATTTTCTTGGATGCTACAGATCCAATCTTCAAGCCGAGTTAGGCCGTATCTGGAGATCTGGATATGCAGGGGAGCCGAGTTCCAGACCTGAGCAGTCCATGGACAGAGGAGGAGCGTGTGTTCAAGGGTTTCTGCTTCCAGCTTACAGAGGGGGCATAGAGGGGAAGGTACAATTTTTCGGTGATGTAAATTCTCCATTGTAGCTAGGGCATTATTGCATGCATTCCGGAGGAAAAGTTTGATTTTTTTGGGGGGGGGGGGGGTTGGGGTTGCGGGCTGCCAAATGTATTTCCAGAGGTTGGGGTTAACATGGTATGACGAGGTTGCTTGTATTTCCTGTGATCTGATTGAGATATCCCTGAATATAAAGTAGCCACTTTTGACTGAGTAATCGCCTGATTTTGTATGCATCCATACCAATTTATCCTCTTCATCAGGTAGTCCGATGGTTGTGGCTAAAATTTCCTTAACACATCTTTCATCAAACATAGAATGTAAAAGAGTTTCATTCCATGTACCTGTGTCTTGGTTTATAAGATCTGCTACTTTGGCTAGCTCTTGATTTGTTGCTGGGCCTCCTATGGGGCCACTTTTTAGCCATCAATCTTCTCTAATTGATGTGTTCTTTCCATTGCCGATCTTGTACATGACCTGAGGAGCTATCGAGTCCCTGGCCTTGGTGATGCTCTGCCAGCCCCAAGAGGGGCGGGAACCTCTTCCAGCATTCCAGATGTCACAGTGTGGGTAATACAGCCCTTTTAGTACTTTAGTTAACAGAGAATCTGGATTTTGAGTGATGCGCCACATCTGTTTTGCTAGCATATCTGTATTGAAAATTTGTAAATCTTTGAAACCCAAACCCCCTTCACTCTTCCTGGTTTTCAGCAAATCCCACTTCTTCCAATGAATTCCAGCCTTTTTCTCATTGCTTTTCCACCAAAAAGATGCTACCTTCCTCTCAATTGCTTTGCAAATCGATATAGGTATTTTAAATATAGACATAGCATATTGAGGGATGGCTTGTATTACTGCTTTAAGAAGAATTTCCTTACCTGCTTTGGATAACAATTTTTCCTTCCAGCTGTCCAATTTGGAATTGACCCGAGCTAAGATCCATGCGAACATGTCTTTCTTGGAGTGGCCCCAGTCTGAAGGTATGCCTAAATATTTCCCTGTCTTTGTGATTTCTGGAACTCTGAGAGTTGTTGCCATGTTTCTCTTTAGAGCTATAGGGCAGCCTTTACTAAAATAAATGCCTGATTTGTTCAGGTTAATGGCTTGACCTGAGGCAAAGCAGTATTGATTTAAGATTGCAGCCAAATTTTGACATTCTACAATTGTGCCATTCAGGAAGAAGATCGAATCGTCAGCAAAAAGCAGATGGGACAGAGTGGGACAGCTTCTGTTCAATTTGATTCCTGTAAGTGTACCCTCCTGAACAGCTTTCTTCATTAGGATAGACAACACATTGGCCACAATTATAAATAAATAAGGTGAGAGTGGGTCACCTTGACGTAAGCCGCGGGTGGGTTTAAAGAAAGGTAAGGGCTCCCCATTAAAATTTATGCTGAATGTGACTGTGGTGACACACTGCATGATCCATTGAACCCATAGGTCACAGAATCCCAGTTTGGTTAGACAGGCTTTAAGGAAATCCCATTCAATGCGATCATATGCTTTCTGCATGTCCAATTTTAAAACAGCTTGAAACTTCTTTCTTCTGTTGCTGGTTCGTAATCTGTGTAACACCTCCTGAACTATCAATATATTGTCTTGAATCTGCCTGCCTCCCACAAATGCACTCTGTTCCTCTGCGATGATGTGAGGTAAAATTGGTTTTAGCCTGTTAGTCAGCACTTTGGAGGTTATTTTGTAAAGAAAATTACAAAGGCTGATGGGGCGATATTGCTCGAGTTTTTCAGGGTGTGGGATTTTGGGTATTAATGTAATGAGTGTTCTGTTAATTGCAGGATCTAGATAGCCAGAGGTAAAGAAAAGTTACATTGCTTGATGGATATCCTTGGAGATTGCTTGCCAGTGCCCTCTGTAGAAAATGCCATGAAACCCATCAAGACCAGGTGCCTTGAAAGCTCCTAGCTGCTGCATAGCACTAGTAATTTCCTTTACTGTGATCGGAGCAATCAAGGTATTATTCATTTGGTCATCCACTAAGGTAGGGATAAGTTGTAAGATGGGTTGCTAGTTACGGGAACCCACTGATGTGTATAAGTTTTTGAAATATTGCTCTATCATTCCTTTCAGCTGTTGTTCCTCTCGTACCCATGCATCATTGTCAGTTTTCAGCATTGAAATCTGGTTTCGACATCTTCTCTGAATTGTTGTCGCATGAAAAAATCGAGTATTTTTATCGCCCCACTTTAACCAACTTATCCTCGACCTCATGCCCCAATACATCTCCTCTTGCCGCCATAGTTGATCAATTTCTTGAGTTAACTTTTTCACTTGAGTTGCTTTTCCATTAATGTGTGTACTGTTCATCAGGTTATGGAGTTCACCTTTCAACCAAGTAATCCTCTTCTTGGCATGGCCAAACTTGTTTTTGCTCCACTTTGTCAACTGCTACTGTACTTGCTGCAGTTTCTCCATTACAGTAAGATCTTGTAAAGCAGGTTCATGCCAAGTATCTCTGACTATGGTTTTACATTCTGCATCCTCAGCCCAGTATGCTTCATACTTAAACTGCTGTCGTTGTTTATGCTTTGGTTGAGCCAGTGATATCAGAAGAGGGGTGTGATCCGAGCCTATTGCCGAGAGAGCTACACATTTAGCTGCTGGGTAAGTAATTCTCCACTCGAGCGAACAGAAAGCTCTATCTAGTCTCTTTTTTACCAGATTCTCGCCCTCCCGGTTATTTGACCAGGTGAAGGAACACCCCTTGCATTCCAAATCCATCAGGGAACACTGATTGACAAAGTCTCTGAAAGCTGTTAACCGGTAATTTTATGCTCTGTTACTGCCCACTTTCTCCCAGTGATATAGTATGTCATTAAAATCACCCAAGCAAAGCCAGGGTACTCGATAGTGCACACTAACTGAATGGATCTGTTCCCATAGCAAGTATTCTCTCTACGAAATCATTTGGAGCATGGAGAAAAATAATATTCATTCTCTCGATTGCTATCTTTCGGGTGACATTGAGTAAAGATTGCTGCGGCTGAGGAGGAATTGATGGATAAGAGCAGTTGATCATCCCAGAAAAGAGCTAAGCCCTCTGCTGTACCTTCTGGATTGACTATAAAACAGTTCTGAAACTTTAATCTCCTTTTTAAACTGAGCACTTTCTGTTCTTGGTTTTTTGTTTCCATTATAAAAACAAGGTTGGGCCTTTCTTGAGTCACAGTGACTCGCAAAGCTTGGATTGTCAGGGGGTTGCCCAGCCCCTGACAATTCCAGCTTAAAAGTTTCATGGGTAAGTTGGTGGCTTATTAGGGCTAGCCACCAGAGCCCATTGACCTGACTTATCTGCCACCCTAATAGGTGTTTCCACTAGCTAAGTACTCTCCACTGAGTGTTGTTTAGATGATTGTGCTCCATATGGGCAGAATCTTTTACCTTTTTTTGGATTAGTCGACTTCACACATTTAGCTTTCAGTTTTGCAGGAAGATTCGCATCCAGCCCCACTTCAGCTTCCTTCATCTGTTCCTCATGTAGTATCAAGACTGATTCCTCATCAATGCAACAGCTGCCCCTCTTTTGGGGGCTTTTCTCTTCAACCAAGATAAGTTCCCGAGATGAGGAGGGTTGGTAAGTTACCTTTACCCCTGGCTGGGTATTGCAATCCTGTGGAAGTAGAGGTAATGTTGGAATGTTCTGATCTGTTGCAGGTGCAGGAGATAGGGGGGTTTCAGGCACCACATCCACTTCTTCAGGAGGGAGCTCCTGCTTCCCATAAAAGATTTTTCCGTATGGGCTTAGTTCCCTCACCTCAGCTCGCAGCCAATTTCCACATCGGGCTGGTAAGTTCTGTCCCAACCCTGATTCCTTGTAAGGTATTTCAGCACACTCCGTTGCATAATGTCCAATTCTGTCACAGGAATAATAGTAGTATGGCAGTCGTTCATATTTGAATTCAACCCAGAGCCTCTTGCTATCTAGATTCACTAACACACCTGTCTTTAGGGGGTTTGCTAATGGCATCGTTACTCTAGCTTTACCCACTTTATAACTGCTATTTCCTTTCTCCTCCAGTTTCACTTCGACAACTACTCCAAGTTTGGAAGCAATTTCCTTGACTACATCATAAGTAACTCTCCCATAAGGTAAGCCGATGAAATTTACCCAGAAATCACAATGAGTAAAATCATAACAGAACTCAGGTATGTCGGGTTCACATTGCTTAAGTACGAGAAGATGGCTAGCGAAAGACCAAGGCCCAGATGCGAGCACCCTCTGTTTTTTAGCTTCCAACTGGAAGGAGAAGGAGAAGAAACCAAGCTCCAGCATCGCACAGGTAAATTTATCCGTCCTCCAAGCTTTTTTCATAACGTTTACAAAAGCAGTAAAGTTCAAGGCAGGGTTTGTGTAAAATCGGCCAAATAGGGTTTTGCGACACTCGAGTAATTTTTCAGGGGATACTGCACCTGGGATATCCACGACATCGATTGCATTCCAGAGGTTACCCATGCTTTTGCAGAGAGCCGCCAGTCTCCTGTCCTCATCGATCTGATCAGCCATGTGTTGTCTATAGGGGAATGGGAACCTGGATGATTCGTGGGCGTCTGGATCGAAGGGAGCTCAGATGAGTGAAGTTCGAGGGAGACGGTGAGGTGAAGAAAGACGGAGGAAGAGAAGCGAAGGGGCAAGAATTAGGGTTTCAGAACGCTCAAATGAGGGTTTACTTCTGTTTTCAGCGCAACGAAGGAAGGTCACAGAGAGAAAGGAAAAACACGAAGCGAGCAGAAAACTCGAAGGTCGTAGAGGGAAACAGCAACAAGACCTACCCAGCTGGTAGAAGGGGACTACACAAGCGGTAGAGGGGAAACTCCATGGCGGAGTAGAGAGAGCTACATTCTCCAACCCTTAAAATGAATGTTATCTTATTCATTGCACTTCTCTATGTTGGAATACTAACATCCTCGGTTGAGTGGTCAATGTCTTTTCTTTTCCAAATTAAAATCCATGTCGAGGATCTAATGCTAGTTCACTCTATTGGATTAAATTGTTATTGCCGGTAATTCATTGAAGATAGCGGACCGCGAATGATATGTTTACGAGTGAAAAGTATAACTAATAGTTAGCAATGGCAAACGTAGTTTAATAAAAATGATTCTAATTGAAAGTAATTATTAAATGTAACCAAACATTAATTTTAATTTGAGAATGCTTAAATACTTAAAATAAATTAAATGACAAAAAGAAACGTAACCAAATGATCACTTTACAAATACATTATTTTATGAGATGGACAAAAAGAACAGAATATTGGAGATTTCCACAACGATAATGGGTTGATTTTGGACTTTGTTAAAATTCAATTAAAGATTCTTTCCTCCCGATAATCACTACACTAAATAAGAACTTTACCGTAGTGGTTATCATTCATAAATATATATGTATATATAAGGCTACAAGCTTGAAAGTAATATCTTTGTGTGAGGACAAGGACAAACGTGCTAGTTACGTAAGTTTTGACAAATTCCTAAACCTTTCAAGTTAAATTGACGAATACTAAATCGATTGAACAACGTATCGAGCGATCCTTTTAACTTTATAGCTTTTAACATGATAGATTTAAATAAGTCGACATGGGAATTAAAAAAGAAGAAGAAGAGAAGTCATCAAATAAACACTCAGGGGAGTGATTGTTGAAGTAATTGTATTTCCAAGCCTAATCCTTAATTTTCACCGGAATGTGGGCCTCATCTTCGGACACTGGCCTGCAATCGAATGCTATTTCTTTTACAAGTTAGCAAATTTCATTTTTAACACAAGATATGAGAGGACCAATGCAATTATCTAGGGACATACATCGATGATTATAAAGAGAGATTAATAGTGCGGCATGCGTGAAGTGGTGAAATCAGCGTTTGGCATGACATCATAATCGAAGTGGAGGTTTGAAGAGCTCCCCATGATGCATAGGAATTTTCGCAAACCCTCCCAGGGTTCCCAAAGTAAGAAGCATAGGTTCACCAAGCAAGCGTTCTTTCATGGGAATTTATTGAGAAGGCAACACCCTACGGACATTTTCCCAAGTTCAGGTACCCAAATCCCTTGGACGAATCTGAGCCCTCAAAGGGTTTTTCATCACCACGGGGAGCCCCTGCTTCTCCGACAGGTCCACCTCTTCGCCCGCCACCGCCCGCCATTGGAACATTCACACCAAGTTCACCACAAAGTACTCCGAGTGCAGCATCGCAAGCCCATGCGCGGGACAGATCCTTTGTTGAGAAGCAAGTGGATGTACAAGTAAAACAATTACTTTATTTTATATAAACAATATTACAATTTTACCAAAAAAAAAAAAAATTACAAACTCTCTACCCACACCACTCTCGTACACGTCTCTCTTACCTCACACGAACACAATTCAGACCCACTCACTCTCTATCACTCTACACTCACGTCACCTACTCCACCCACTCACACACTCACGTACACACTCCACTCACGTTTCACACACACAACACCCCTTACACCTTCACTTCAAGAGACAACAGCCCCTATTTATAGGAGCCAAAGTCGGTGGAGTCCATGAACAAAATGGCCGAGAAAAATCTGGACAGAGAGGGAGAGAAAAATCTGGAGAGAAGGAGAGAAAAGTCTAGAGCAATAGAGAGAGAGAGAGTAATCTGGAAAAATCCAGAGAGAGGCGGTGCCCCTTTTATTTTCTGACATCCTCCTCCCCACCCCGAACGGTATCATCTTTTTCTCCTTGCTCCCCCTGATGTCAAACTCACCGGCTACTCCACCACCGCCCCAATTCAAGAACCTCTCTGGCTTGAACATCATCGGGTCCTCCCAGACTTCCGGATCCCGACCCAACTCCGCCACCATAAAGTTGATGGTCCCGTTCTTAGGGATCATGTACCCCCCCACCCAATTCCGTGTCCTCCATCACAGCATGCACCAACAAAAAGTGCCCTGGCGGGTGGCGGCGCAATCCCTCCAGCACCACTGCCTTCAGGTAGCCCATCCTCCGCAGGTCCTCCTCCTTCACTTTTCTGCCCCTTGTCCCACGACTGATTTGACTTCATCGTAGAGCCTCTCTTGGATTTATGGGTAATTGACCAGGTTGGCCATGATCCACTGTAGCGCCGTGGACGTCGTGTCGGTGCCAGCTTTGAGGAACTCCGAGCAAATGCTCGTCATCTTGTCGTCCTCCAGCTTCCTCTTCTCCTCCGGCAGCTCCAGGTCCAGGAGCGTGTCCAAGTAAGATACAATCCATTCACCGTTGCCATCATTCGCATCCTCCTTGACTTTGCTCAGTTGCTCTCGCTTGGCTTTGGATCGAGCTTGGACAAGCAGAACAAGGAGGCCTTTCCAATTCTTGAGGAGCTCGTGGAATTCCTTCCACTGCTTCCGGAACACCAGCTTGCTCAGCTGCGGCCAGAAATTGAGCTTGTTGAACCGCCGCAGGCCCAGTAGCCGTCGCTGAACCTCCTCAATCTGCTTAATCTGCTTCTCCCCGAGCTTGTCTCCAAAGCAAATGAGGAGCAGCAAGCAGAGCATGGCGTGTCGAAAGTGGTCCTATCACACGGACAACACCATCTGGTTGAGGTTGAGCTCTGCCACGAGGATGTCGAGTACCCAAGTGCGGGCGCGGGAGTAGGAGCGGAGATGGGAGGGATGGAGGATCCTGCCGTGAGGTTTCGGCGGAGGAGGCGCCAAATGGGGTCATAGGAGGAGGAGCAAATAGTGAGCTGGTTGGAGGAGAGGACACGCCTAGTGGCGGGGGCAGCAGGCGGTTGGTAAAGATGGCGCCGCGGTGGACAAGGGCTTGGTGAGCGAGGGACGGGGAGGAGACAAAGACTATGGGGCTGGAGCCGATGTGAAGGGTGACCACAGGGCTGTGGTGGGCATGGAGGGAGCGGAAGGCAGACTCGAGCTTCAAGAAGGACATGTGAAGCCATAGCAAGTTGCCAATGACCGGGAGGGTGTGGAGGCCCGGCGGGAGGCTGTTCTTCTTGGTGGCGGAGGAGATGAGGTTGACGCTGGCTCTGAGGAGGGCGGCCACGGAGATGGTGACGACGACCAGGAACCAGGGATCTATCTTTTGCCGAAGAGACTTCAAGTGTTTGAGAGAGTCTGACCAAATTATGGATTTGAAGAGTAAGAGGCGGCCATGTGTTGGATATTTCAATAATATTTGAAATATTTACAATAATAGCTTCAATAAAAATTATGACCACATTGAAGACCATCATTATTTTTAACGATCACATAATGATTTCTTAACGGTCATATAACGGCTTTTCAATTGATTTGTAACATTTAATTTATTTCTCAAATAAATCCTCAATTATTTTGAACGGCTCTTTTAACGGATCTATTTTGTTTGAATATAAAAATAAAATCTCATAAGACAATCTTGAAATATACATTGAATAAAAGAGAGAATATCTTTTTCTTTAAAAAATATCTCATTTTCTTTTCCTTGCTGGGTTATACATAACGTTGTTTCTGTTCCTTCTAATATTCAGTGCGAAATATAGAAAAAAGGTTTGTTGTATCTTGGGAGGATAGCCGTCAGAAGCCTATCGCACCAAGTTTCGCACTCCGAGAGGCAGAATTATCCTTAAGAACAGTGCTTGCGCTTGCACGCCTCAAATAAATTTATTATTCTCATTAGTTTTTTCCAACAATCTTAAGGATAAATTCCATGGAGCCTCAAGTTGATGCTGCTGTTGATACCTCAATCTCCACTAGTCCAGTTGCACTACCACCACTACCACATATGTCCTATGCCAAACCATTCTCCGACATATCGAAGATCGAAGTTTTTAATAGCAACAATTTAGGGTTTTCTCTATCCTAGATGTGCACGGCATGGCTTTTTCACTTACGGAGGCCAAACCAACTAATAACAAGCTGCGAGATCAATGGATACACGCTAATAAGGTATGTAAGCACACAATTATTAGTACTCTTTCTAATGAATTGTTTGATGTCTACTATCCGTACAAGGAAGCAAAACAAACATGGGACTCCATGACTGCAAAGTACACTGCCGAAGATGTGGGCAAACTAAAAATTTGTAATTGGAAATTATTATCGATGGGGAATGTCTGATGATAAGGAGATCAAGACACAAATCAATGAATATCAAAAGCTAGTGGAGGCTTGAAGGCAAAAAAACATCAATTTACAAGAAGAATTTATTGCGGACCTACTGATTGAAAAGTGGCCTGAATCTTGGAATAACTACAAGCAACAACTCAAGCACAAGAACAAGCAATTGTCACTAGCCGATTTGATCGTGCATATTATCATTAAGGATACAACTCACAAGGAGATCAAAGCTGCCAAAGCTAAGGAAATTGCTACCAGGGTAAATTTGGTGCAAGACAAATCTCAACATCGCCAAAACAGGTATAATAACAAAAAACTTGATTACAAACCCAAGGTTGCTCACCCCACCTTCAAAAAGAAAGGCTCTTGCTTTGTTTGTGGAAAACCAGGCCATCATGCAGCGTACTACAGAAAGAAAATAATGGGAAATGACAGTCCTGCTAAACCAAAAGTCAATTTGGTTAAAGCAAATGACTCTAATGATATAATTGTTGTAGTTATTTCCTAGGCCAACATTGTGGCCAATGTGAAAGAGTGGGTGGTAGACTCAGGTGCTACTAGGCATATTTGTGCAAACAAAAATGTCTTTTCCTCCTACACGCTAGTAAGGGAAGGAGAAGAAATTATTTATCTTGGTGATTCAAGAACAACTCAAGTTCTTGGGATTGGAAAGGTTCTTCTTAAGCTCACATCTAGCAAGACTTTGGCCCTAAATGATGTGTTACATATCCCTAATATAAGGGCAAACCTGGTCTCAGTAGCTCTTTTAGGAAAGGTTGGGGAGAAGGTGTCATTCGAATTTGACAAGATTGTAATGACAAAAAAATAACGTTTTTGTGGGAAAATGTTATTGTAATCAAGGACTTTTTGTTCTTAACGTTTCCAATGTTATCAATGAAAATGCTGCTACTTTCGCTTACTTGGCTGAATCTATTGATTTATGGCATGGTAGATTAGGTCATGTTAGTATTTCTTATATTAAGAAAATGCAAAAACAAGGTTTAATTTCTTGAATTAAAAAACCCATGTTTTAATAAATATATAATATGTGCCGAAACAAAATTAACAAAAAAGCCTTGTATTTCTGTAAATAGAGAATCTAATTTGTTGAGTTTAATTCATACTGATCTAGGAGATTTAAAACAAACTATGACTAGAGGAGGTAAACAATAGTACATGACTTTCATTGATGATAATTCCAGATTTACTAAAGTTTATTTGCTTAGGCATAAAGATGAAGCTTTTGATATGTTCCTTTTGTATAAAGCTGAGGTAGAAAGCCAATTGAATAAAAGGATAAAAATAATTAGATCGGATAGAGGTGAAGAATATGTATTGCTTAACAAATTTTGTGAAAATAAAGGAATAATTCATGAAACTATGCCTCCTTATTCCCCTGAATCTAATGGCATAGCTGAAAGCAAAAATAGGACTTTGAAAGAGATGATGAATTCTATGCTTGTTAGTTCTAATGCTCCAAATAATTTATGGGGTGAAGCTATTTTATCTGCATGTCACATCCAAAATAGAATATCTTATAAGAAAACAAGTAAAACACCCTATGAATTATGGAAAGGTTATCATCCTAATTTAAAATATTTGAAAGTGTGGGGGTGTCTTGCTAAGGTTATGCTTCCTAGTTCTAAGAAAAGGAAAATAGGCTCTAAATCATCTGATTGCATATAGATTTCTTGTATTAAAAAGTGACGTGCTTGATAATAATACTATAGTAGAGACAAAATATGCAGAATTTTTTTAGCATATTTTTCCATTAAGTATTGATACTATTTCTCCTACGCCTCTTCATAAAAACGTTTTCGAAAATTCAAATGATGAATTGAGAAGGAGCAAAAGAATAAGGAAAGAAACTTCTTGTGGGAATGATCTTTATACTTATCTTATTGATAATGATCCTTTGACTTATTTAGAAGCAATATCTTCCATAGAAAGCAATTTTTGGAAAAAAAAAACTATAAAAATCGAGATTCATTCTATCTTACAAAATGAAACTTGGAAATTAGTTGATTTACCACCCGGTGCAAAACCGATTGGTTGTAAATGGATTTTTAAAAGAAAATATAATCCCGATGGTTCTATTGATAAATATAAAGCAAGATTAGTTGCAAAAGGTTTTAATCAAAAACAAAATGTTGATTATTTTGACACTTTTGCTCCAGTTACAAGAATTTCATCAATTCATGTTTTAATTGCTTTAGCTTCTATTTACAAACTTGTTGTTCATCAAATGGATGTTAAAATAGCTTTTTTAAATGGTGATTTGGAAGAGGAAATTTACATGGTGCAACCTGAGAGTTGTATTTTTCCTGGCCAAGAAAACAAAGTTTGTAAACTCATTAAATCCTTATACGGCTTAAAGCAAGCGCCAAAGCAATGACATGAGAAATTTGATGACGTTCTAGTTAATAATGGATTTTTCTCTGTTGAAGTAGATAAATGTGTATACACAAAAACCTTTGATGGTGAATCTATAATTATTAGCTTATATGTTGATGACATGCTTATTGTTTGTACGTGTATTGATATTGTGAATGAAGCAAAATGTTTTTTTTTTTTTTGACTTCTAAATTCGATATGAATGACATGAGGGAAGCTAATATTATTTTGGATATTATAATTGTAAAGAGTGATAGTGGCCTAATGCTTACTCAAGCGCATTATGTGGAGAGGTTACTTAAAAAATATGATCACTTTGATGTCAAACCTATGAATACTCCTTCTGACTCTAATATCCAATTAGTGAAAAATAAAGGGGATGGTGTGGCTCAGTCTAAGTATGCTCAAATTATTGGGAGTTTGATGCATTTTATGAATTATACTCGACCTGATATAGCTTATGCTGTATGTAGACTGAGCAGATATACACAAAATCCCAATAATGATCATTGGACTGCTTTGAGCAGATTAATGAAATATTTGAAAGGAACCATGAATTATAGTATTTTATATAATGGATTTCCCGCTATATTAGAAGGATACAGTGATGCTAATTGGATTTCAAATTTAGATGAGACAAACTTCATTAGTGGATATGTGTTCACCCTTAGTGGAGGTGCTATAACTTGAAAGTCAGCCAAACAAACAATATTTGCTAAATTCACCATAGAGTTAGAGTTTATGGCTCTAAAATTGATTGGCAATGAAGCTGAGTGGTTAAGGAACCTTTTAGCGAATATTCATTTGGGAATGAAACCGACATCTTCCGTGTTTGTGCATTATGATTGCCAAGCAGCAATAGCCATTGCAAAGAATAGAACTTTCAATGGTAAAAATAGACACATCCGATTGAGACATGATGTAGTAAAGTAGCTACTTAAAAATGGAATTATATCCATTGATTTGCAAAGTCAGAAGTGAATTTGGCCAATCCTTTGACTAAACCTATAGGAATAAAATTAATTTACGACACATCAAGGGGAATGTGACTTAAGCCAATTGAGAAAAAACAACAGTGATGGTAACCCAACCTATGTGATTGGCGATCCCATGAATTAGGTTTATATGGGTAATAACAAGTCACTAGTTGTTCTAGTGATGCACTATTAAATATTATTGTCCATCCTAAGATGAGAATAGTGCAAAACTGTAAGGAAAAAGAGGTTGAGCTAAGCTCTTAATGAAATTCCATAGCCATTATTGGTAGTCTATTAAACTACATAATACACTTGATGGAATCACCTATGTAAGCATGGAGTGGGGCCACTTCTATGAGAATTTTTGGCAAAAATCTCTAAAACACTTATGAATAAACCAAGCACGCACATGATCTATTGGTGCAAAACCGTGTTGAACAACAAAGTTTGTGAGAGTGCAGTGTGATTAGTGAAAATTATAATTCACAAAAGAAATTTGTGGTTCATAGAAGTTTCAAACTTCACCAATAATTTCGTGAATTATATTTCATTCTTTCTAGGGCTGGTTCATAGCCTAACAAGCACCAGTTTCGATGCATTACACTCCAATAACCCAGCATCATCATTATTATTATTTCAAAATCTTTTGAAATATGTGGGGGATTATTGGATATTTCAATAACATTTTTTAATATTTACAATAATAGCTTCGATAAAAGTTATGACCGCATTGAAGACCATCATTATTTTTAACGGTCATATAACAGCTTTCAATTGCTTTGTAAGGTTTAATTTATTTCCCAAATAAATCCTCCATTATTTTACAACAGCTCTTTTAACGGCATTATTTTGTTTGAATATAAAAATAAAATCTCATGAGACAATCTTGAAATATACACTGAATGAAAGAGAGAATATATTTTTCTTTAAAAAATCTTTCCTTTCCTTTTCCTTGCTAAGTTATACACAACATTAAATCTATTACTTCCAATATTAAGTGCGCAATATAGAAAAATGTATGTTGTATCTTGGGAGGATAGCCGTCAGAAGGCTATTGCACCGAATTTCGCACTCCGAGGGACAAAATTATCCTTAAGGATAGTGCTTGTGCTTGCACACCTCAGACAAATTTATTTATTCTCATTAGTTTTTTCCAACAATATGTTCGTTTCATATAAGCATGGAGATTAGACAATAGATGACAACTTCCCAAGAGAAAACAAAATGGATAACATCCCAGTATCAATACTGGATTTTATTTAGGAAAATGATATATTCGCAATTTAGCTTTCTTTGAATTTTATATTTTAAAACCCATCCTGACCTTATTCTCAAATATATAAAGACCAAAATTCCCTCACCCAACTGGGTAAATAATCATATAAGTATTACCGTTTTCTTCTTTTCTGCCATTTCCTATTTTTCATGTTTTCATTATTTAATCATATTAAAATCTTGAAGTGTAAGAATTTACTTATGTGTTAATATCATAGGTTCCTTCTTCTTCTTCTTCTTCTTCTTCTTCTTCTTCTTTCTATAAGAATAATAATAATAATAATAATAATAATAATAATAATAATAATAATAATAATAATAATAATAAGCTACATAAGTTTAGTTGTATTATTAATTAAGCATAAAGTGCTCAAGAAAAACAATAAACTACATATAAACAAGAAGCTATACTTTATATTGTTTGATTTACTATTTACTAAAATTAAGTGAATGTCTTTATTAAGTGCGATTTCTTCACTTTAATTATATACTTGAAGGCGGAAGTATAGCACAAGTGCCAAATTTTGGCACGGAAGAACACTCAAGTGCCAAAATTTAAAAAAGGCACACAAAAGTATTACTTTATTTGAAAAATGGGACATTTAAGTGCTAACTTCGACAAAAGATGCTAGAAATCCTATGCAACATTTTTTTTAAAAATAATATAACTCACCTACATGGCTTGCTAGAGAGCTGAGCCAGCAAAGTAAAGCCACAATGACATTGTTTTGCCTCTAATATGAATTTTGATATAAAAATTAATTAAATTAAATTTAAAACTAAGTTTTAAAAAATAATAAAAAAGAAGAGATGGGTTTGCGAGAACGATGAGGGCTCAGTTCTTACCGCCGCCTCCCCACCATTGCTGGGAAGGGCTGGCGACAGTGACGAGAGAGTTAGCCGAGGTCACTAGGCTTAGCTAGGGGCTAGGGTCATTAAGCCCTAACCAGGGATCTTGGCCAACCGGCGGTAAGTGCTTACAAGCTCTCGCCTAAATCTAGGATGAGGAACATGGCTCTTCCTCATATTCAACGAGGGTTGCCAACTCTCACCCAGCCAGGCCAAGAGCCGTCGTCGCCAACCCTTGCCTAGGGTCCAGCAACCCTAGTTGATCCTCTGCCCATCGTCACTAGCTCTTCCCAGCGACAGTAGGGAGGCAACAATGAGGGCTAAGCTCTTACCATTCTACAAACCCCTCTTTCTTATTCATTTATTTATTGAATTTATTTTTAAATTTAAATTAGTTAATATTTTTATCAAAATTCAAATCCAAGGTAAAATGACCTTGTTTTGGCTTTTCTTTCCATGTCGGCATGCAAAACGATGCCATTTTCGACTTATCTAGTCATGTCAACGTGCAAAACGACATCATTTTACACTTACCTTGTCTGAAAATTTTTTTGAGTGGATTTTATTGCCGTTAACATTAATTGATTCATTTTGCTCCAATTTTGATATTTAAATGTATCTTTTCGAATTTTGCGCACTCAAGTGTTCCTCCACGCCAAGTTTTGACACTCAATGTGTCCGCGTCCCTATACCTGAACCATAGATAACCATTTAAGTAATATAATATGTCTTTGGTTTTCTTCATTTTTTTTCATTCTAATTTATTTAGTGTGTCACTTTAATAGGTTTTATTTTTATTTCAGACAGTCCTTTTTTCGATCAAGAACGTAATTGTAGTATGCAATTTATTTTACTTGGTCTAATAAGTTATACTCCACATTGTAAATAACCCATTTATAAATTAGATATGCTACTAATTTTACATTTCATTGCACCATAATAAGTTAAATAGGTATCCCTAACTTTACTAGTAGAGCTTTTTCGAAACAAGCTATATTCTAATGTTTTTTTAATATATATGATCACTATATGCATTTTTTTTATATAAGCCTGATAAAATATAAAAGTGCGGGCATGACAAATAAGCTAAAATTCGATACATAACGCTCTAACACTTGAATTTGTCTTTCTCAATTCAATTTGAGCACTTAATCATTCAAATAAATGACATTTAGGTACTATTAGAGAATATAGTACTAAGTTCGAGCATTTGCGAGTGATAAAGCTGGTAACATCCAAATTTGCTAATTAGCTATTTGAATTTTCAGATACAATGAGCTAGCATTAAAACTTAGCCTTTCAATTTATTTCTGGGAGACGGATTTTGGCCGCAGGGTGTAAGCGAGCTGCGAGTCCTCACTTTTCTCCATGCCGACTTAATTTTTCTTTTTTAATTCTTCTTGTTTTGGTTCACATTATACTTCATTTTCATTTTTTAAAAAGCCTCAAATTAGTATTTGAAAATGGGTTAATACCATTAAAAATCCTAAACTAGTACTCTATTGCACATTCAATTTATATTAATCATCATCTCACAAAAAATCCTAAATCAGTACCTCACTACACATTTATCCCAAATTAATCTTTGCCTCACAATCAATCTTAAACTGGTGCCCCATGGCACATTGTCTCAAACTAATTTTAATTGGTATCTGGCTCAAATCAAACCTCTATTAAATTGCAAATGTGTCAAAACACGTCAAATCCATCTTGCATTTGTCTGCCATGTATATTGACACATTTTCATTTGCACGGGATATTGGGATGAATGCTCAATGAGGATATACTGGGGTTAGGGTATCAATTTGGATTTTTTTTGTGAGATGAAAATTAATTTATGATTCACATGTCACTAGGGCATCAATTTGAAATTTTTAATAGAATTGTCCGAGAACAAGTAAGGTCCAGCAATAATTCATAACATATCCAACCAAATGAGAAAGTGCAATTGAAAACGCTACGAATATTTTATGCAAATCAATTACCAGGTGTCAATACTTTTAAAAGAAATTATCAAGTGTCAAGTGATATAAATTTTTCTTTTTAATGATAGTTACTATTTAATTCAAGCAAAACGATTAGTAATTACTTTTCACGTGACATTGAATCCAATTCATAACATTTAGTTATTTCAGAAAACAAGATTCACTTCTGAATCAGCATAAAAAAAATTTATTGACTAGTATCACGCCAACTCTAATAAATGCCAATATAATTTTTTTGAATGTCCTCATGCAATAAAATTAACATTTTCACCATAAGTCTCGGACGCTAAGTTGGCCAATGAATCTCAGAGACATGGTTCCATATAAATTACTATAGTAACAAGTACCTAATATTTTTTGTTATGATTTTCGTAAGTTGCATCAATAACATAACGGTGGCAATTAATTATATTTAATTGGGAAAATTTCAAATAAGAGCCCAAAATGGAGCCATTTTCTCAAATAAGAGTCCAAAGTGGACAAATCGTCTCAAATAAAGACCTGAAGTAATCAAATCGTCTCAAATGAGAGCCTGAGTTCGCCGGCCACCGAAATCTTTGATCAACCAGCGAGCATGTGATTGTTTAGGTCATCGGAGAAGGGTATTTTAGAAAAAAAAAATTAAAGGTATAAAATTGAACTCTTAAAAAAAAAAAAAAAAAAAAAAAAAAAACCCCAAATTGTATTAATATTTCCCTTCCCCCACGCTCTCTGCTTCCGCTCCTGCTCGTTCTTCTCCAAAAATTCCACGTTAAATATTGAAATCCCTAAAACCAAAATCCCCACAATTACCTCGCTTCTTTCTTCTCATATGTGATCCGTCGTTTCTTCTATTCTTTGGTTTCTATGTTTGCTTCGTTTCTTCATTTTTGACAATTTTTCGTTTGCTGAGATGAAAATCATAGTCTACCACGTTTCTTCCCATTGAAACTTCGTTTTTATAGGTTTCTTCGTTTTCGTTTGTTCGTTTGCTACGTTTCTTCATTGTTGTTGATTCTTTGTTCATCCAAGAGGGGGGGCTTTGCAACTCGTTGAAGCAAAATGTCGACAAAGTGTGGACACGTCGTGGAATGCCAAACTGACGGCAGCGATGACGATGATGATAAGAGGAATATTTTTGTTTTATGGTGTTGATTTGGCTGCTTTGATCGGACGTCAAGGTGCATTTTTCTGTGAATTGATGAATATAAGTTGCATTTTCTATTGGCAAGTGGTATACTGTGCGGTTTTTAATTGGTATTGCTGAACGTGCTAGTGGTGGTCCCTATTTTGCAATTCTTTAATGCTTTTATTTTGTTTTCTGTAATGTATGTTTTGTCGTTTGGGGCCAATCCACTTATTGTGTTTTGTTATATATTTCATGAAAGCTGCCCATCCACTTTTTCTATTTGTGTTTTTAATTATTTTTCATGCCTTTTTCGCCAAGTACAAACACTTATGAGACCACCTCTCCAACCTTTATCGCTTCAAGTGAATTAGAATTTTAATTCTTTGCCACTTCAGAAAGAAATTTCGAAGTGGCAAACAAATCTTACGTGTTGCAAATTATTTCTATTTTTGTTATGTTTTCTCTACTGCATAATAACATATTGACATTATATTTGTTTTCATTTTGCATTAGGTGAGGGATGTGAAGCAGTGAACCTTTATGATAATAGGTATGTTGAAGTTACTAAGGGTGCTCAAGATGATGGATTTGCCATTATCGATATTGATGAATTATACAAAAGACATGTAAGATGTGCCGAGGGTGATGGATCGATGGGGAGGGATATGGAGGTTGGAGATAGCAGCATTATGTAGATGTGTCGACTGATAATATAGATTTCTTGAATATGAATAGCCAAAATGAATATGCACATCCTGAGTTCAATACTAAGGTTGATATGGAGAATCCCGTTTTCAAGTTGGGGATGTGTTTTAGTAATGCTGAAGAGTTTAGAGTAGCCGTTAGAAACCATGCTATTAAAAATGGGAGACAAGGGAGGTTTGTTAAGAATGCACGAAATAGGTTGAGAGCGGTGTTTAGAGGGTTGTGATTGGCTCATTTATGCTTCCAAAGTGAAAAGAGAGCATACTTTACGAGTCAAAATCTTCGACCCTGTACATCCATGTAATAGAACTCTACATGTTCCTCAAGTTAGTACTGAATGGCTAGCAAGCAAGTATGGTGATAGATTGAGAAACAATACTACATGGCCAGGTTCTTCGATGAAGAAAACAATGGAGTCTGATAATATTTTAAAGCTATCGAGGGCAATGGTCTATAGAGCTAGAGCTATAGCAGTGAATATGATCATAAGGAATGAGGAGGAGCAATATACGATGCTTAGAAGTTATTGCCAAGCGCTTATTGATGCAAACCCAGGATCTACATGTATAATCAAAACTGAACAATGTTGAGATCAATTTAAGTTTAGAGGAGTCTACATTTGCCTAGATGCTCTAAGAAGGGGCTTTATAGAAGGATGTGGGCGTTTTGTGGATTCTAATGGTTGTCATTTGTCATCAGGTTACAAGGGCATACTTCTAGCAGCGGTGGGCATAGATGGCATCAATAAGATGTATCCCTTTGCATGGGCTATAGTCGGACAAGAAACATATAAGACATGGCATTGGTTTATTAGTTTGATTGCAAAAGACCTAGGTATTACAGACCTTAAAAAATCAAAGTACTGAACTTTCTTATATGACAAGCAGAAAGGATTGGTGCAAGCACTGGCAAATCTAATGCCTAAAGCATAACATAGATTTTGCTTGAAGCATCTTTATGAAAACTTCAAGTTGCATCACAAAGGAATGGAACTTAAACTGTTGGTTTGGAAAGCTACCATGGCAACTAGAATGTGTGATTTTGGCTTAGCAATGGAAGAGCTAAAGAAAGTTAATCAAAAATCTTATGATTGATTATCCTAGAGGTCTCCAGTGCAATGGAGCAAATCCCACTTCAAGCCAACCTCAAAATGTGACATTTCCTTGAATAACTGGTGTGAAAGTTTCAACAAGACCATCATTGACACTAGGGACAAGCCTATCATTACAATGCTCAAAGCTAAAAGAGTACAACTTACGGAAAGGATTCATAAGCAAAGGGATGAATTGGCTAAGTATACTGACGTGATATGCCTTAAGATCCAGGAGGTATTAGATCTCCAAAAATAGTATTCGGCATCATGGGTTCTTAGATGGAATGGGGAGGATGAGTTTAAATTGAGTGGCCCATATGGAGACAAGAGGGTTGTTAACATTAGACAAAGAACTTGTAGCTATAGAAGATGGGACATTAGTAGGATCCCTTGCTATCAAGCTATGGTGACTCTTACATATATAAGATAACAACCTGAAAAATGGGTTCACACATATTATAGTAAGGAAACATTTATGCGGACTTATAGCCATGTTGTGCATGCTATGGATTCCAAGGACACATGGCCTGTTAAAGAGCCATTACTCCCACCAGATGTGCCTAAGCAAATTGGTAGAAAGAAGAAACAAAGAACAAAATCAGTGAACGGAGCAACTGATGACAATTTAAAGAGAATGAAAAAGAAAGTTGTGCAAGAGCCAGTGGAAACAAAGTTAAAGAGACAGAATACCACAATTACTTGTGGGAAATATGGTGGGTGGCCATAATAGGTATCATTGCAAGAATCCATCAATAGCATCAATTGTTGCAGCAACATCATCAGCCCTTGCAACTTCTGCATTTACCTCATGCTCACAAGATTTGGCAGGAAGCACTCCCTCAGCCCCATTAGCATCACAACTTGAGATAGTCCAATCGCTTGCTTCAACATTTGGAAACATTCCAAACTCATTGTCATCTATGGAAATAGGAAAGATGCAGGTATCTATCCACTCTTGACTTTGTCATAGAATTATTCTTATTTGCACTTGACTTTGTATTGACTAATTGATTTTTTCTTTTATTCGACTATAGGTAAAGAGAAGGACGTAAGGACCAACATGACCAACAACACAATTTTTTTTTTTGGAATGTTTCTCTTTCCATCAAACAATGTGGATCATAGGGGCCATTTTTTTCAAAGACATGTTTCTTTTTGCTTTGATGCATGGGGACCATTTTCTAGAGCTTGTCCTTTAATACGCTTTGAGCACTAATTTTTTTTTTCGGTTATAATTAGCTCTATAGTTTATCATTGGTGAGAAATGAGTAGTTGCGTGACGATTGTAGCAGATATTCCTTTTGCTTCGACAATTGTGGCATGGAGGAACTTGTTTGAATTAATTTGTTCCATGTTCTTGAGCAAGAATTGCAACGGTCTATGACAATTGTCTATTATGCATGTCATGAATCCTTCATTTTTACTTTATTCCATATGAATTGTATGTCAATATGTAATTGCTTTAATGGTGCCTGCAAAAACGTTTCCATATTGCTCATTGTCCAACACAACGGCAGAGGTTATGTGCACTCATTCTACGTTTGTGTTGGCCCAGCATATGTGTTGGCAACAAATCCACCATTATCAACCATCATTATCATCAAGCTCAGCACAAGAAGCATCATAAAGCAAACATCATCTTTAACTCATCATTAAACTTTTGAATTCATTAAACTTTAACTATTTGCAATACAAAAAGAGATAACTACGTGTTTACTAGACATATTTCTCTACAGAACTCCGAGGGATGAGGTGAGGGGAATTTCTCGCCTCCATCGAATTGTTGAACCCAGCAATCTCTATGACAGAACAGTTCCAGGAGATGACAAGCTATCATTGTTTTGCATGTGGAACAGGTCCATGAATCCCGAAAGAGTCAGTGCTTCCTATCTTGTCGGAGAAGTGGTGGATCAAGTACTTATGTTGTATTGGGTGGTGGAGTTTGGGCCAGAGGTGTACTGATATTAGCCCTGCCGTAGTCATCATGAAGCGAACCCAAGCCATTCCACTGTCCAGCTATGAGTGAAAGTTAAGGAGGTTCAAATTCCAGTAGTACCATGGATACTATGGAGAATATGAGGTGAAGGAAATAAGCTTTCAAAATGAAGCATCTTAAGCAAAAGGATACATTTTGCCCTTCATATGTCTTTGATGCTAACATTTGTACCAATATGCAACACTCTTTCAGGAAAAGGCGAAGTAATAGTGCAAATTAGTGATAGTTACTAATGCGAGAACTTAGATTTCGGCATTTTAAAGATAAATAGAGAATTTTGCAGTTTCTCGTTGTCCCATCATCGGATACTCCCATTTTTCTAATTCCATTGAGGAGACTAAAACATTTTTTTTCCTTGGAAAGTCCTTACTCGAGAAGCCATATTACTAGGCAGGCTACCAGAACACTTACATCGACATTTGAAGGAACAATCTCCATAAATTCACCCACAATGTCTTGGCAAGTACTAAAATCTGAGTATGCTATGCCAGACATTTTATCGAACATGTGACAGACACCTCAGCCAAAGATCTAGATGCAGCTACAGAACAATGATTCGCATCTAGACTATCGCAAAATCATCAAAACAGGTTCAAGTGAACGACAAATACTCAATTGGAGACTATTTTCAATCAAACCACAACTAAGCTTCTTGGCTTTATTTTCATTCACAATCACCTAAAACAAAGCAAATTCAATTGGATCTAGCAAAGAATTGTTACTTGTGGTGATTATTGATCGAACCTGAATTAGGCAACCATTGAAATGACTTAAAGGACCAAAATCAACAAAACAAGAAGAAACGGTTGTTGCTTGAGCTCTTCGGCGACAGCACCTATGGACAGACCGGATGGGGTTTCCACTAAGTAGTGGTGAAAAGTGTGATTATCAAAGGCCTTGAAAACGTCCGGAGAAGTTAATTCTAAGCAAGAGTAAAGAGCAAAAGCTGAGAGGATTGTCTTTGATTCGTGACTGACGCAAGACAAAGCGACTAAGATTACGCATAGAGAAGGAGTGAATAGATCCAGAAACAAGAGAGCTAAGACTCCAGCGAGAGGCGAAAAAAATGGAAGTGTCTGAGAATGGTTAAGTGACAAGAACTGGCGAAGCAAAGAGGGAGGGGAAGAGAAATATTTATACAAATTGGGGCTTTTTTGTTTTTAAGATTCTATTTTATATCTGAAATTTTTTTGAGTAAAATATCCCCACTCCGACGGCCAAAAGAGTAACTTGCTTGCCGGCCAGCCAAATCGGCAAGCTTAGGTCTCATTTGAGATGATTCGGCCACTCCAGACTCTTATTTGAGATGATTCGACCACTTTATGCTCTTATTTGAGATGTGGTCCACTCTGGACCATTTTTTTAGAAAATGACTCTACTTCAGACCTTTATGTAAAATTTTTCCTATTTAATTGCTCCACGCGGAGTGACGATTGTTGATATGACACTCAACCTATATAAAAAAAATCTTAAAAATATTTCAGAAACATAAAAAGGAGAAATTAAATATAATATATATATAGTACATATAGATTCAGACAAGTGAATATGGATTGACTTGAGGCACATAGACCAAAAATTTCTATTTTTTCTTATAATAAAAAAAATGTTTCTCTTTATCTGTTATACTAGTTTTCTGAATTTAATTTCTTATTTTTATTATTTTTATTAAATATAGACATCATGCATACTGTATAGTCATTGCACTTTTTTACATTTGAATATTCGGCGAAACATTTGCAAACAATGTGACATATTTTTAAAATATTTTTCAAGATGTCATTTAAAAAAAATGATAATAATTCCTGTTGTTGACTAATATTTGAAAATAAATTAAAAAATATTTTCCCATATTTAGTAAAGAAAACATTTTCCTTCACTTGTTCCATTGTTTTCCATGCGCATTTAAACACTTCAAACCAAAACTCAGCAAAACTCCAAACCAAACTCAAGTACTCATCAATGCAAAACATATGTTATTACATATCCTTGTACCAACCAAATATTGGTACGTATATTCACAAATCAAACAACAGAGTTTGCATGCGCCAGAACCATGTATGTGCCCTTAATACTAAAAACATCTTATACATGTTTTACTTGGCGTGTTCGGCTACCACAAAATTTCCATCATCAATTGCGAGCCGTCACATCAATACCCCATCATAGCTATTTAAAGGGCTATTCCTTTGATTAAGTTTGTGGACATAATAATCCCTGTTTTCATGGGATTTTCTATTTTAATTCTGATTTTAATTCTTTATTAGAGCCGCATTATTCTATTTATTACTTTAACCAAACCAAAGATAAAAAGACAAATAATTTTTTTTTAATTATAATGCGTGCTGCTTCTGCTCTTTTTTTACAAAGTCGCACTCGGATGCTACTCTTTCCCCCCTCGGTTCCTCCCACACATTTCGAAAATGAAATCCTTGTTCCCACTTCCACTGCTCTTTCGATAAAATATTAAGTACATCAGATTTGCCAAGTCAGCAAAAAAAAGAAGCTTTATTCATCGATTGACACGTGTCGATGGCTCACATTTCAAAATTTTCAAAATTCCCTTCCTCATCCAAAAAAATAAAAATAAATCCCTTTCTCTCTCATTTAAGCATTTCCATGAACATCCCCACCTTATCTATCTCCTCCGTTGCTCTATTCTCCCTCTCTCTTCTCCGTCACTCGCGTCCAAATAGAGAAGGCTACCGAGCGAGCTCAGCACCGCCGGCAACTCGCCAGCGAGCCCGTTGGACTGGACCTCGAGCAGGGTCAGACTCGGGAGGGCGGGCGAGGCTGGTGGGGATTGAGCCCCCGAGCGCATTGCTGTCCAAGTAGAGCTCCCCCAGGTTGGAGAGGGAAGAGACTGAGTCAGGGATTGGGCCAGAGAGCAAGTTGGCTCAGACATGCCAGGTTGGAGAGACAGCCGGGGATGGGTCCGGTGAAGTAGTTGTCCAAGAGGTTGAGGATTTAGAGGTAAGGGAGGTCCCAAGAGACGGGGACAAGCGACCCCAAGTAGCCGGCCTGGTCGAGGGCCAGTTCGGCGAGTCGTTCAAGTCTTCGATGGCGTCGCAGCGGAAGCTGCAGGTGAAGTTGTCGAAGAGGGCATCGCAGAGGAGAGAGACGGAGAAGAGATTGACAGAGAAGAGAGAAGGTGGGGGTGTTTATGGAAGAAAGCGTGAGTAAGAAAGGGACTTCTCACTTCTCTTCCCAAAATTCTGAAATGTAGACCCCTTGGACACATGTCGATCAATGAATGGATTGTTTATTTGCTGACTTGGTAAGTCCGGCATGCCCAATATTATCTCCTTTCTCTTTCTTGCGATCCTCCCTTTCTTCGCTTTCTCACTCACTTTCTCCCTCTAGTCTCTCTCTACCTTATTGCTAAAACCTATCCCCCCCCCCCCCTTTCTCTCTCCCTCTCCCCTCTGGCTCGTCGAACATGGAGAAGAACTTCTTCTCGTCCCTCAAGCAAGAAGTGACCTGGACTCTATCCCCGTCCCATTCCCAGAGCAGGTCTCCCATGTCGGGCCTGCTCCACCGCAAGAAGAACGGTGGCACCCTCACGTCCCTACTCGACCTGATGATTTGCAGATATGGAAAATTGAGGCTAGAGGGCGGCGCCCTGGCGTCTGTCGCTAGAGGGGCTGGATCCGAACAGGGGCGAGACGGGCGACCCGTGGAGGAACAACCTTAGGGCCAGCGGGTCAAAGACTTGCTTTACAGAGCACTGTCGAGGAGCTCTGGAGGCGAAGAGAGATGAGTGAGAAGGCAGAGAGGAGGAAGGGGGAGGCGGCTAGAAGAGAGGGCACGAGGCAACGAGGAGGAGGAGCTCTGCAGGCGGAGATAGACATGAGCGAGGAGGCAGAGAGGAGGAAAAAGCTCCACAGGGAGAGGAACAGAGCTAGGGCTTTGTTTCATACAGCGGGGAAAATAATTTCTGTTATTCAGAAAGCGGAAGTCATTTTCCTTTATTTTAAATGACTTGTTCCAAATTGACGGAAATTATTTTCCTAGATCCATTCATTTTTCTTGAAATAAATAACTGAAAATTCGAAAAATGTATTCCCAAAATATATTTTTTGCGAACAGATGGATCTTTAATATCATCAGTAGAGGGTTGCTAATGTTTTTATTTATTTATTATTATTTATAATCCATGTCAAAGACAACAATTAATTCCAATAGACTATACGGGATCGGATTACCATTGGCATAGCTGGCAATTAAGTAAAGATGGCGTACCGGGAGTATTATAGCTTACGAGTAAAAAAGTAACATATGGTAATAAAATTAAAAGAAATATAACTACAGGAAGACATGACAAACATCATTAAATGAAAATGGCGTCAAATAGAAGTTTTTATAATATAATTCATTGGAAAACGTTAGTATACAATTAAAATAAGTAAAATGGTACTATTAAAGAAAAACAAAAATAAATGTAACCAGATGGCCTGGTACTAATCACGAATTCATATTTTAAGAATCGAAGAAAAAGAACGATGTAGAATACTAAAATTTTCCACAATAATATCATGTCAATTTTTTAACTTTGTTAAAATTCAAGCAAAGACGCTTTCCCCCCATAATCACTACACTAGACAACAACTTCACTGTAGAGATTATCAATTCATTAATAAGCTTGAAAGTGGCATCTTTTGATGTGGACAAGGATGAACGTGCCGGCTACGTAAACATTGATAAATTCTTAAAAATTTCGGGTCGACCTAAGGAACACCAAATTGATTGTGCGACGTATCGGGCATTCCTTGTCACTGGTTAGGACAGTAACTGTCCAAGTTACCTCAGTATGGAAATTAGAGAGAGAGAGAGAGAGAGAGAGATTAAAAGATGAAATCTCACGGGAGTCAACGTCAAGATGTGTGTCCAAGCCTAATCATACACGAGAGAGAGAATACGTAATTCATTTATTGAGATGGCAACTGTCCATAAAGATTTATCGAAATTCAGGTTCCCAAATTCCGGGGACAAATCTGAGCCCTCAAGGGGTTCTTCATCACTGTGGTGAACTCCTCCTTCTCCGACAGGTCCACCTCCTCGCCGGCTACCGTCCGCCACTGGAACAGCCACACTAAGTTTGCTACGAAGTACTCCAGGTGCAGCATAGCAAGCCCGTACCCGGGACACATCCTTCTCCCCACCCCAAACGGCATCATCTTTATCTCTCTGCTCCCCGTGATGTCGAACTCGCCGGCTTCTCCTTCACCGCCCCCTCCGCAAATCAAGAATCTCTCAGGCTTGAACGCCATTGGCTCTTCCCAGACTTCCGGGTCCCAACCCATCTCTGCCACCATGAAGTTGATGGTCCCGTCCTTGGGGATCATGTACCCGCCCAGCCCCGCGTCCTGTGTCACTGCGTGCGGCAACACGAAGTGCCCTGGCGGGTGGCGGCGCAGACCCTCCAGCACCACCGCCTTCAAGTAGTCCATCCTCTGCAAGTCCTCCTCCTTCACATGCTCCGCCCCTTGTCCAACGACTGATTTGATTTCATCGTAGAGCCTCTGTTGGATTTCTGGGTACTTGACTAAGTTGGCCATGATCCACTGCAGTGCTGTGGATGTCGTGTCAGTACCGGCGTTGAGGAACTCCGAGCAGAGGCCCATTATCTCACCCTCCTCCAGCTTCCTCTTCTCCTCCGGCAGCTCCAAGTCCAGGAGCGTGTCCACGTACGACACGATCCAATCGCCGTCGTCGTCGTTCCCGTCCTCCTTTGCTTTGCTCAGTTGCTCTCGCTTGGCCTTGGATCGAGCTCTGATGAGCGGGACGAGGACGCGTTTCCGACACTCTCAGAGCTCGTTGAACTCCTTCCACCGCTTCCGGAAAACTAGCTTGGTCAGCCACGGCCAGAAATTGAGCACGTTGAACCGCCGCAGTTCCAGCAGCAATTTTCTCTGAGCTTCCTTGATCTGCTTAATCTTCTTTTCTTCGAGCCTATCTCCGAAGCACATGAGGACTAGCAAGCAAAACATGGCGTACTGGAAGTGGTCGACGACGCGGACAACCCCACCTGGCTGGGATTTGAGCTCCCCCGCGAGGATGTTGAGGACCCAAGCGCGGGCGCGGGAGTAGGAGCGCACGCGGGAGGGATGGAGGATCTCCGCCGTGAGGTTCCGGCGGAGGAGGCGCCAGGTGGGACCGTAGAAGGTGGAGCTGATGTTGTGCTGGTTGGCGGAGAGGACGCGGATGGTGGGTAGGGGCGGCGGGCGGTCGGCGAAGACGGCGCCGCGGTGGACGAGGGCCTCGTGGGCGAGTGCCCTGGAGGAGACGAAGACGGCGGGGTGGGAACCGAGGTGGAGGGTGACCATCGAGCCGTGGCGGGCGTGGAGGGAACACAGGACGGGCTCGAGCTCCGAGGAGGACTTGCGGAGCCATAGGAAGTTGCCGATGACGGGGAAGGTGAGGGGGCCCGGCGGGAGGCTCTTCTTCTCAGGGGAGGAGGACAGGAGGTTGGCGGCGGCGACGAAGAGGGTGGCGAGGATGAGGAACCAAGGATCCATCTTTCCCTGGACCGACTTTCGAGGATGACCAAACTAAAGTCTTGCAAAGAAGGGTGAACCATTTGGGGTCTAACGAGCGCCCAGGTACACATAATAAGTAATCATAATTAATTTTTTTAATTTACGAATCTCGATACCTATTTAAAATTTAAAAAATATATATATATATTTTTTTTATCATAGTTTCTCGGAATTGTATATTATGGTACGGGCTATTTTCTTGATTGTACGTAATAGGAAATAGAAATTGAATTTGATCGGTGCATGGATTTCCATTGATGAATTCGAGGTCTTTTCCATCACATGATAAGGTCGGCCTATAAGATGTGTAGATCATGTGATTGGATTATACTATAAAATCTCTATATATGTTATGAAAATTAATGATGAATGGATACATAAGCGACGGATCCGGTGGAAAAAGAAATTCCAGATTGGCAGGGCTCCAAAATGGGACGCCTAAACCTGCTCGCTTGGAAGAGGAACCCCTGCCAGTGGAGGCTCTTGGACCTCTTGATTGCTGGAGGGGGAGGGGGGCGGCGGCGGCAATCGTGGAAGAGGGGAATAGAGTAAAAGAAGAGGAGGAGGAGGAGGAGGAGGAGGAGGAGGAGGCGGAGGAGCAACGGACGAAGAAGCTCCCAGGGCAAGAGGGGGCAGCCAAGCCGAATAGAGAGTGAGAAAGAGTTTGAGAAGAAAGAGCCACGTGGGTTCACGATAAAGAGAGGACTTGCGGGTGGTCGAGTTGGGCTAGAAGTCTAGACCCATTTAAAACCCACATTTAATTGGGCTTTACACTTCAAACCCATAACAATCCATTTTTTGAAAATCAGCTAACCCAAAGATAGGCTTGTGACCCATTTTGACCCCTCGAATTACATATGAAGTTGTAGATTTCAACTATATTAAGGTTAATTAAATCAATTAGGAGTGCGGTTTAAATACAGATCATTGATCAAATTAGATCATTCCGAGAAGCAATCGAGATCACAATATCAATGGTGGTGCACAAGAAATGCAGATGTTTAAATTTCAGTATTGATGATATTCGGCCAAAGCCCATTTATACTCTCTGAGCTAGCCGAATTCCATGCACATGGGGGCGTTCTGAACTAAGAAAGTGGGTTCTATGATCAAATTTGGATAGGCCGAAGGCATATCCTTTGCGATTTTCGGACAATAAATGGGGATTCGCTTTTGCCTGCTTATGCCTTTTAGGTTCTTTAATTTTTTTCAATAATTTATGTAGTATTTTTATTATTGAGCGTTACATTATTGTTTGCCCACTCACATAATCACATCTCACGTGTTAAGGGTCTAGGATTAAAATCAACAAAACTAGTATGCAAAATATTTTCAAATTAAAGAAAAAATATATTGAAATAGCGTTAGATTAATCTAACGTAATCAAATTCCCAAATCCATGAATCTTTGATCAGTAAAAGTAAAATGTATTTGTGCATTTTACTTAGGTGTCTAATCGAAGTATAAATGATTAATGACGGCTCTAAGATATGGTAAATTAAGTTGTGATTGGTATAAGCTTAGAGAATCTACGTTAGGTGACAGCACCATCAAGAAATGTTACGACAAGATAAAGAAAAAAAAAGAGCAATGTAGATTATTGAAGATTTCCCGCAACAATACTAGACCGATTTTTGGACTTCCATGGGGAAGGACAAGCTTGCTGGCTACGTAAAAAATTTAATGGAAAATTTCGAAAAGGGGCCCGAAGTGTCCTTATTTTCTCAAATAAAGATTCGAAATAGTCTTTATTTTAAATAAGAATCTAAAGTGCCATCACTTTCTCAAATAAGACCCCGAAATGGATCTTGTATCAAATGAGGACCTAAAGTGATTATGTTCATTTCAAATAAGGATAAATAGTTATGTTCATTTCAAATAAGAACTTGACTTTCCAATGATTAGGGGCATTTTCGTCATTTGCCATTTTCTCTTTTTTTCTTCTTTTTTTTTCTTTCCCCCCCCCTTTTTTTTGGTTCTTCTTCTTCCTCTTCATCGATGGTTGACCAGCCACCAACGATGCCCACAGAGAACTGAGCGAGGGTTGCCCTCGTCGACGAGGGCCGCCCACGCCAACCACAAGTGAGGGACGGCCTTGCCCTAGGGCCATTCATGAGATTGGGCCTCATCGGCCCTAGGCAAGGCCAACCGTCACTAAAATTGGCAAGGGTAGCCTCACCTGCGATTGGCAAGGGTTGAATGACCTCATTGATCCATAGTAAAGGCCGAAGAGGGCCGACCTCACGGATGGCCCCAGGGCGAGGTCGCTTCCCCCAACCCTATGTAGGTATCACTGGCCACCGACGAAGAGGAAGAAGAAGAACCAAGAAAAAAAAAGGAAAGAAAAAAGAAAAAAGGAAAAAAAAAAAGGGGAAAAAGGCAAATGACAAAAATACCCTTTACCAGTCAAAAAATTTAGTTGACTAGCGACTGGCGAGGTCAAGCCTTTATTTGAAACAATAAAGCTGCTTCATGCCCTTATTTAAAATAACTAAAGCCACTTTAAGTCCTTATTTGAAACAAAACCCACTTCGAGCCCTTATTTAAGAAAATAATGGCACTTTGGATCATTTTTTGAAATTTTCCCAAAATTTAAAGTTTCTTAAAACTTTGACTTTGAAAGAAGAAATGTTGAATTGATTGAACAACGTATGGAGTGATAGTACTATTATAACTGTTAATTTTATTAGGGTAAAAGCACACTTGGAGTGCTAGAACTTAATACGGAAGAACACTTAAGTGCCAAAAGTTACGAAAGTAACACTTAAGTGTCGCTATTTTTTCAAAAATGGGACATTTGAGTGCCAAATTCAGTGAATGTGGACAGGAAGCCTACGTGGCAATTGTTTAATAATATAACTCACCTATATGGTATGTCGGAAAGTTGAGTTAGTGACGAAGAATCAAAACGACGTCGTTTTGTCTCTTTTTTAAATTTTAATATATTAAATTAAAATATATTTATTTAAATATAATTTAATATTATTTAATATTATTTTTTTTAAAAATGAGGAGGAAGAGGAAGCATAAGGCAAGGGCTGAACCATCATCACCCCCTCCCTACCATTGTCGGGAAGGGTCGACGACGGTGGGGAGAGGGTCGGCCAAGGTTGCCAATCCCCTAGCCACTTGCAATCTCCATCTCTTTTTCTTTTTTAAATAATAATAAATTTAGTTTTAAATTTAATTTAATTAATTTTTGCATTAATTATTTACCCACGTCAACAGCAAAACGACGTCATTTTTGTACTTGTCTAGCCACGTCAGCATGCAACTTATCGAGAAATCGCCATATCAGCATTTTAGCCAAATTTTCTCACCGTTGGCACTTAAGTGATCATTTTTACTCCGATTTTAGTACTTAAGTGTCATTTTCCTAACTTTTGGCACTTAATGTCCCTCCGTGCAAAGTTTTGACACTCTGGGTGTTCAATACTCATTTTATTGATCTAAGTTAGTGCGGAAATTGACATCTGAGAAACTAGAAGATAAATACGCATGGGAAGTCAATGTTAAAGTATTGTATTTTCCAAGCCTAATCCTTAATTTTGAGCAGAATATGGACCGTACCTTCACGCGCTAGCCTGCGATCGAATGCTATTTCTCTGATAAGTTAAGCCAATTTCATTTTTAGCACAAGAAATGAGATGACCAAAACTGTTAATTTAGTGATGCATACCAACAACCATAGACAGATACTATTAAATGCTGCATGCGTGAAGTGGTGAAATTAGCGTTTGGCATGACATCGTAATCGAAGCGGTGGTTTGAAAAGCCTCCCATGATCCATTTGTCTTTGAGGAATTTTCGCAAACACCTCAAGGGTTCCCCAAGGGAAGAAAGCACAAGCTCACCAGCCCAGCCTAATTATGTATATATCAAACAGACAGATTTTGGGTGAGCGTTTATTTATATCACTTCAACCAAGGTCAGTTGCCCGAATTCCGGGGACAAATCTGGGCCCTCAAGGGGTTCTTCATCACCACGGTGAACTCCAGCTTTTCTGACAGGTTCACCTCCTCGCCTGCCACTGTCTGCCATTGGAACAGCCACACCAAGTTCGCCACGAAGTACTCCAAGTGCAATATCGCAAGCCCGGACGCGGGGCAGATCCTCCTCCCTGCCCCAAATGGCATCATCTTAATCTCCCTGCTCCCCGTGATGTCAAAACCGCCTGCTTCTCCCTCGCCATCACCGCAATTCAAGAACCTCTCGGGCTTGAATGCCATTGGGTCCTCCCAGACTTTCGGGTCCCAACCCATCTCTGCCACCATGAAGTTGATGGTCCCATTCTTTGGAATCACATATCCGCCCAGCTCCGTGTCTTCCGTCACCATGCGCGGCAGCACGAAGTGCCCCGGCGGGTGGCGGCGCAGCCCCTCCAGCACCACCGCCTTCAGGTAGCCCATCCTTTGCAAGTCCTCCTCCTGCACTTGCTCCTCCCCTTGTCCCACGACTGATTTGATTTCATCGTAGAGCCTCTCTTGGATTTCTGGGTACTTTACCAGGTTGGCCATGATCCACTGCAGCGCTGTGGATGTCGTGACGGTGCCGACGTTGAGGAACTCCGAGCAGAGGCTCACCATTTCGTCCTCCTCCAGCTTCCTCTTCTCCCCCGGCAGCTCCAGTTCCAGGAGCGTGTCCACGTACGACCCGATCCAATCGCCACGATTCTCATCCTCCTTGGCTTTGTTCAGTTGCTCTTGCTTGGCCTTGGATCGAGCCCTGATGAGCGGGACAAGGATGCGATTCCGATATTCGATGAGCTCGTAGAACTCCTTCCACCGCTTCCGGAGCATGATCTTGGTCACCTGCGGCCAGAAATTGAGCACGTGGAACCGCTGGATACCCAACAGCAACCGTTGCTGAGCCTCCTCAATCTGCTTAATCTGCTTCTCCTCGAGCCTGTCTCCGAAGCACATGAGGACCAACAAGCAGAACATGGCGTATTGGAAGTGGTCAACGACGCGGACCACGCCACCTGACTGGGACTTGAGCTTTGCCACGAGGATGTCAAGGACCCATGCGCGGGCACGGGAGTAGGAGCGCAGGCGGGAGGGATGGAGGATCTCCGCCGTGAGGTTCCGGCGGAAGAGGCGCCAGGTGGGGCCGGAGGAGGAGTTGACCTCGTGCTGGTTGGCAGAGAGGACACGGTCGGCGGCGAGGGGCGGCGGGCGGTCGGCGAAGACTGCGCCGCGGCGGATGAGGGCCTCGTGGGCGAGGGCCTGGGAGGCTATGAAGACGGTGGGGCGGGGGCCCATGTGGAGGGTGACCATGGGGCCGTGGCGGGCGTGGAGGGAGCGGAGGATGGGCTCAATCTCCGCGAATGACTTGTAGAGCCATATGAAGTTACCGACGACCGGGAAGGCGAGAGGGCCCGGCGGGAGGTTCTTTCTCTTGGCAGCAAAGGAGAGGAGGTTGAGGGTGGGTCTAAGGAGGGCGGCGACGGAGAGGGTGACGAGGACGAGGAACCAGAGATCCATCTTTTGCCAAAACGACTTTGAGTTTTCGAGTTGGAACAAATGGAGGATTTGCGGAGGGGAGGTGGTGAATTTTTTCGTTTAATATAAGATTGGAGATTGGATGATGACCTAGCCAGATGAAAACGTGATGGATGACGCCGTAATGCAAGTCAGTAGAGGATTTTCTCCGGGAAATGATATTTCCGCGATTTGTCCAGTTTTATATTTTCATTGGACTAATTTTTCTGAAAAGCTCATCCTTGATTTCTATAAAAACATAAAGGCAATTGTACCCTCTGCCAAATTATGTAAATAATCAGAAAAGTCTAACTTACATCTTCTGTTTCTGCCATTTCCCATTTTTCATGTCTTCATTACATTACAATCTTCAAGTGAAAGGGTTTCCTTCATATATCAATGTCATATCTTAATGAATAGCGATTACTTTTCGTTCGACGTTGAATATAATTCATGATATGCAATTATTGAAGAAAATAAGATGTACTAAGGAATTACAATATCAATTTGAAATTTGGAAAATGTGATTTTATTAAATTTTCTCAAAGTTTTTTGTCTAGTTGTATGTGATAGGATTGTGTCTATTTATATTCCGATGATGTGAACTTGTAGTTCATTTTTGGGTCTGGGTTGGAAAATAGTAGTTAATTCTTCTTTACACTATTTTATTCCATTTCTTTGTCATTAAGCTATGTTACATCACATGCCGGCATGCAGATAGAAAGTCTTCATTGACTAGCATAGCGATATCTCTATCGATGAGCTAATGCTATAAAGTTGACATTTTCTGTCACATCCCGATCCTCCGAGCACGTGCCCATCCCTGCTTAGTTGATATAATAGTAAAGTTCCAGGACGCATCACCAACCCATTCAATTTATATGCACATGCGGAAGCAGATATAAATCCTCAAACAATAAAATAATGTGATAGGAAAAGGCAAAAGAACGCTTCAAGTGCCATAACTTTGCACAAAGGGACACTTAAGGCGCGTTTGGTAACGTTTTTGTTAAAAAATTGTTCCAGGGAAAGAAATAGAAAAAAGTGTTTCGTTCCGGGGACCAATTTTTGACCGAGAAAAGATGCGTTTGGTAAATTTGATCCGAGAATAAAAAATGAATAAAAACACGTTTGGTAAATTTATATTCTTTTTTTGTTTCTTTTAATTTTTTAATATTTCTATTTTATTTTTCCTTTTTTCCTTTCTTTTTTTTTTATTTTTTTCTTTTTCGGCCGGTCGCCGGCTTTTCGCCGACCGGCCGCCGACGGCGGGGCCGGCAACCTTGCCCAGCCACAGCGAGGCTCGCCAGCCCCCGGCGAGGTCGAGCTCGGGCTTGCCCAGATCCGGCGAGGCTCGGCCTCGCCGGTGGCTGGGCGAGCTTGGCCTCGCCTAGATCCGGCGAGGCCGAGCGTCGCCGGCCCCCGGCGAGCTCGAGCTCACCCAGCCATGGCGAGGCTCGGCCTCGCTGGATCTGGGCGAGCCCGATCCTCGCCGGCGCAGGCGAGGCCGAGCGTCACCGGCCCCTGGCGAGGCGGCGAGGTCACCGACCCTCGACGGCCGATCGCCGGCCATGGCCGAGGCCAGCGACCGACGAAAGAAAAAAGAAGAAGAAAAGAAGAAGAAAATAGAAGAGAGAAGTGTTTCTTCAAAAGTGTTTCTAGAGCAAGAAACAATTTTTTTTTGTTTCTCATTTCTGTTCTTTTTGTGTTTCGGGAACAAAAAATCTTATTTTGAACAAAAACGCAAACAAACGCGTTTCTGTTCTTTTTTGTTCCCAGGAACAAAAAAACAAAATTTCTGTTCATAAACAAAAAAAAAGAATGAAAACATGCAGGCCCTTAAGTGCCATAACTTACGAAAGGTATACTTAAGTGTCACATTCAAAGAAAAACGGATCACTTAAGTGCCACTCCAGCCAAAATTCGGCCAAAACGCCGACGTGGCATTTTTCCGGCGAAGCGAGCCTAAAACGACGCCGTTTTGCACGCTGACGTGGCCAAATAATGCAAAAACAGCGTCATTTTGGGCTAACGTGGTAAAAAAAATAATTAAATTAAATTTAGTTAAAATATTAAAAAAATAACAATTTTAAAATTAAATGTAGTAAAAATATTTAAAAAATAATAATTAAAAAAAAGGAAATGGGGGGGGGGGGAGGCGGTTGAGGGATCGGCCCTCGGCCCGCCACCGCCGCCGGAAAGGGCCGGTGACGGCGGGGGGAGGGTTGGCGAGGGCTCTCGAGCCCTCGCCTAGATCCGGCGAGGGTTGTGGGCCCTTGCCCGACCGGGCCAAGGGCCGTCGCCCGTCGGGGGTCGCCCCAGCGGGCAATGGCCCTTGGCCTGGCCGGGCGAGGGCCGTCGACCTTCACCTTATCTAGGCGAGGGCCGCGACCCTCCCCAGATCTGTGGCTCGTGGCGAGGGTCGACGGCCCTTGGCCCAGCCGGGCGAGGACCGCCGATCGGCCGAGGTCACCAGCCCCTGGCCAGGGCCCGGCGACCCCAACCGACCCTCCCCCCGTCGTCGATGGTGGGGCGACAGCGGTTGCGGCTGAGAGCTGATCCCTCAGCCGCCTCCCCACATTTCCTTTCTTTTTAAATTTTTTTAAAATTTTTAAAATTTTAAAATAATTTTTAAAATATTTTACTAAATTTAATTTAATTAATTTTTATATTATTTTTTACCACGTCAGCTCAAAACGACGTCGTTTTTGCATTATTTGGCCACGTTAGCATGCAAAACAGCGTCGTTTTGGGCTCGCTTCGTCGGAAAAATGCCACGTCGGCGTTTTGGCTGGATTGGCACTCAAGTGATCCATTTTACTCCGATTTTGGTACTTAAGTGTATCTTTCGTAAGTTATGGTACTTAAGTGTCCCTTTGTGCAAAGTTATGGCACTGCAGGGGTCCGCACATCGATAGGAAAGCAAGGTCAAACTTTTAAAACCACAATAAGTCTTTTATAACCAAACAAGTTTATACACAAGACTAGACTGGTTACAAAAATTTCGGCTCATCAAAAAGGAATTGTCCTATGATTAACTAGCCATACAAGTTCACCAATTATGCTTTTTCCACCTTCCCAAACTTCGGGACTCCCGGCTCTCCATGATCGTCACTTAGGGATCTGAAAATGGTTATACAATAACCAGTGAGACAATGTCTCAGCGAGTTCTACCCCCTAAGACCCGTTTAGGAAACCAATACGCCCTAAAGGCTACCTAAGCACAAACAAACGTCAGAGAACTTACCTTAGCCTCAGTTCCATCCTGTAGGTCAGTTCAATTCATAAATACTAACAGGTACATCATCCACTCAATTCAATCAGATTGAATCATTGATCAATTGACTCAGTCGATTACATGTCATCAAGACCACTTCCATGGCCCCTCGATCATTTATTCTCAACTCTTAGCCACAGCCTAATCAGTACAACCTAGATTAAGTGGTAATCACGGCCCCACCCGACAATTTTCTTAGATCGGGTGGTAATCACGGCCCCACTGAGCAATTTTATAGATTTAGTAGCATCACGGGCCCACTCGGCAATTTTCTTAGATTTAGTGGCATCATGGCCTCACTCGGCAATTTTTTATATTTAGTGGTATCATGGTCCCACTTGACAATTTTCTCAGATTTATATCCACGTTATCCAATTTTTTGGGGATAAATACTCATAACCTCCAATTTCGCTCAATTATCACAATCCGATACTCAATTAAATAAACAGAGAACACCACTGAAATCAGCACGAAATTCTGGTCACTGGCCATCCTGGTTTAATTTTCGAAAAATAAATAAATAATTAATTACGAAAAATATTAAATAAATGCAATAAATCCAACTTAGGCCCATTATAGCCTAATTGGAAGCCGAAACGGACTTGGAAAATTTCCGAGACTCGTTCAATAAATACTAGAGTCTATTTACTCGCTAATTACACTAACTAACCACCTAACATGCATTGGTAGATAATTAAATTAACTAATCTAATTTAATCTATCCACCTAAACCATGCTTAATTAATTTAATCAACCCCTAAGTATAATTAACCTACTAAGTGAGGATTAGTGAGTTAAACTCACCGGATTTGCGAGCCAGTGAGTCCACGGCGACCATGACGCAGAGCCGAGCGACAATCCTCCAAGCGACGACACCAATGGAGGCCGGGAAGGGCTCGAAGACGGGCCATGAAGTCCTAGACTCCTTGTTGGTTTGTTTTCTTCTTCTGCTCTTGCTGGACAGAGGAGAACCAAGGTTGAATGGCGAAGAAACGTGTTGATCGAAGCTCCGGCGAGTGGGTGGTCGGCAATCGGTGGCTTTCGGGGGTCAACGGGGTCTTGTAGGTGGATGGAATGGCCATAGGAAGGGTCGAAATGGGAGAAAAACGAAGAAAATCGCGAAACAGTGCAGGCGGGCAGGGGATCGACGAACCGGCGACCGATTCCCTCTCGTCGGCGTATCGAACGGCCGGCGACTCCGTTCGGCAAGCAGCGACCACTGTCCGTACGAATTGGGTGTGCTGGTCACGGCGATGGGTGGCTCGGGGGCTGATTCGCACGGAAAGTTGACTTTTCACTCGGATCTTTGGCGAAAAGTTAGTAGGAGCAGAAACTGGAATAAAGAAAAATAGAGGAGGAAAATGGTTCGGTGGGCGTGCGACGGTGGAGGGGAAGGTGCAGCTCGATTTCTCTGGTTCTTTGGAGCTTCAAGGCAGACCAAACATGGAGAAAGCAAGTGGATTGAGGAAGAAGAAGGCTGCTGCAAGAGGCGATGAGGGAGAAGAGGGGCAATGGGGCCACTTGGCCTTGTTTTTCCACCATTTTGTCCCCTTGACTCAACCACAGCCAAGGCTGTCTTCGATGGCTCATATTCAGCCACCAAGGCTCTTCTTAGGACAATTGAGGTGGTCCAAAAGTTGTGGGGGTGGGGGACATACGAATTTCATGGGTTTTGGCATCAATTGAACACTAATTGCTTCTCAATTCAATTCAATTTGGCCCTCATAGTTTCAATTAGCACCTCAATGATCAAATTGATATTTTTTCTCACCAATTGATCCCACTTGCTTCCCAATTTTGCGATAAAAAATGGTCCCTGGCTTTTTCTGGACAAAAACGACTCTATGATGACTTTTTCCCAAAAAGTCTCGGGTTTCAGAAAAAGCTTCTAAGACTGAGTCGATGGTCCTAGAATTTATTGTGACATGACAGAACCTTCAATTTCTGAAATCGGATTCAAATTGGCGGTTAATTTCACTCCTGCGCGTTTTTAGCGTGACCTCGGCTACCGGGTAGATTTCAGAACTTTTTAGTGCAAATGACCCATGGTCGATTTTCTTTGAGCCACAATGAACCCACTCGACACATTTGTGACTCTCGGTTGTCGTGAAAATCTCGAGAATTCAAATACGGATACATGGTACCAAAACGATAGAAAAATCAGTCTAGTGCCGGTCGACGAGAATTTTCCAAATTAGTGGAGTCACCCACATTTAGCCACACACCTTTGTCGAATCGAACTATCTCTGGTCTCTAATTGATTTTTAACTATGCCGTAATGATCTCGGCAGATGAGCACGGTCGAATAATTGATTCCTGGTCGAATTCTCAAATCTATTGCCTTAAAATTTCTTAATGGCTTCCCCAGATAGTCTAGTTATCTCGAGAGTGATCAGTTCTGAGAACAGTCCTATAGGTGCGTCGATGAAATGTCCGATTAATTTAATTGAAAGCAAAAGTGGAAAATCCAGGATATCACTACTCTTCCCCTCTTATAAAAATTTTGTCCTCGAAATTTAAACCTTACACACTTTAAGCAAAAAGGTGGGGGCACAAATGTCTCATCGACTCTTCAATCTCCCAGGTTGTTCCTTCAATACCGTGGTGTTGCCAGGCTACTTTGACCATTGGGATGGTCTTTGTACGCAGAACTTGCTCTTTTCTATCCATAATCTGGACCAGCCTTTCAACATATGACACACGGTCATCCACGTCCAATTTCTCGAAATTGAGTATGTGGGTTGGGTTAGGCTCATACTTCCTTAACATCAACACATGAAAGACATCGTGCGCTTGCACCAATCTCGGCGACAATGCAAGACGATACGTCAAGGTCCCGATTCTCTCAAGAATCTCAAATGGACCTACGTACCTCGGACTCAATTTTCCTTTCTTTCCAAAGCGCGAAGTTCCCCTCATTGGTGACACATTCAGAAAAACGTGATCACCAACTTGAAATTCTAAAAGCCTTCGACGCTTATCTGCGTAGCTTTTCTGATGACTCTAAGTGGTCTTTAATCTATTTCCGATCACTGCCACAGCATCCACTGATTACTGAACCAATTCTGGGCCTATAATCTTTCTCTCTCCAACTTCATCCCAACATACAGGTGTTCTGCACAATCTGCCATACAACGCTTCAAATGGAACCATTTGGATGCTCTGCTGATAACTATTGTTGTAGGCGAATTCCACGAGATGAAGTTGTTCCTCCCAACTTCCCTTGAAGTCCAGTACACAAGCTCTCAGCATATCTTCAAGAGTCTGAATTGTCCTCTTAGACTGACCGTCTATCTAAAGATGATATGTCGTACTATACTAAAGCTTGGTACCTAAAGCACTCTGTAAGTTTTTCCAAAAAGCGACGGTAAACCTCGGGTCTCAATCTGACGTTATTGTAATCGACACTCCATGCAGTCGAACTATCTGGCGCAAGCACAACTCAACGTGCCTATCCAAGTCAAGATCCTTTCGCACTGCAATAAAGTGAGCCGACATTGTCAGCCTGTCGACTTTACCCAAATCGAATCATTGCCTCTTTGACTCCTTGGTAACCCGGTCACGAAATCCATCGTGATATGCTCCCACTTCCATTTTGGGATTTCAAGAAGTTGTAAGAGTCCTCCTGGCTTGCAATGTTGAGCTTTAACCTGTTGACATGCCAAACATCTGGTGACATGCCTAGCAATATCTGCCTTCATACCAGACCACTGATAGTGTTGACGCAGATTCTGATACATCTTGGTACTTCCGGGATGAATGTTGTAACTACTACGATGAGTTTTTGATAAAATATCATCTCTGAGCTTCGCATCGTTATGTACAACCAAATGTCCTCGGAACCTTAATGTTCCATCATTAGAAACCTGAAAGTCAACTTTCCTTTCTTCGATATCCTCTTGTAAAATTTTCTAAAAATCTGGGTCTGTCGGCTGAAGTAGCTTGATCCTGATCTGCACATCCGGCTCAATTCTAAAGGTAGCCATAAGATGAGAAAGATGGCCTACCTCAAATTTGAACACCGAATCTCGAGCTCGCTAAATTGGATTCCACTCCTTAACCAACAGGTGAGCAATTGACGACTTTCGGCTCAAAGCGTCGGCGACCTTATTCGTTTTCCCTGGGTGATATAAAATATCACAATCATAGTCCTTTAGCAATTCCATCCATCGGCACTGTCTCATATTCAGCTCCTTCTGAGAAAATAGGTACTTGAGACTCTGATGGTCCGTGAAGATCTGGAATTTTTTTCCACACAAGTAATGTCTCCAAATCTTCAACGCAAATATAATTGCTGCGAGTTTTAAGTCATGCGTCGGGTAGTTTAGTCCATGAGGTCTCAACTGGCGGGAGGCGTATGCAATGACCTTACCATATTGCATCAACACGCAACCCAGTCCTCTGAACGACGCATCACTGTAGATCTCGTACCCTCCAGGACCAGATGGAATCATTAACACATGTGCGGTAGTTAACTTTTGTTTTAACTCTTGGAAACTATACTCGCACTTGTCTGTCCATTCAAATTTCTCGTCTTTCTTCAGGAGTCTTGTCAAAGGCGACGCCAAAGCTGAAAATCCTTCCACAAACCTTATGTAGTAGCCTGCCAAACCCAGAAAACTTCGGATTTCTGTCACTGTTGTCGGTCTCAGCCAGTTAATCACGACCTCAATCTTGCTCGAGTCCATGGAGATTCCTTCTCCGGAAATCACATGACCTAAAAACGCAATACGAGTCAGCCAAAACTTGCATTTGCTAAACTTAGCATACAACTGATGAATCCTTAAGGTTTGGAGCACTAATCTCAAATGATCCTCATGCTCCTCAGCACTCCTTGAAGACACCGGGATATAATTGATGAACACAATCACAAACTGATTTAGATATTCCTAGAATACTCAATTCATCAAATTCATGAAAGCAGTTGGAGCATTTGTCAACCCGAATGGCATTACAGTGAACTCGTAATGACCATATCGAGTACGAAATGCTGACTTTGGAATGTCTTCTCTCCTAATCCTCAGCTGATGATATCATGTCCTTAAGTCGATTTTCGAAATATCAATGCTCCTTGTAATTGATCAAACAAGTCATCGATCATCGGCAATGAATACTTGTTCTTGATCGTTACTTGATTGAGTTGGCAATAGTCAATGCACAAACGCAACGAACCATTTTTCTTTTTGATAAATAGAATTAGTGCTCCCCAAGATGATGCACTGGGACGTATGAATCCCTTATCCAATAACTCATGCATTTGCACCTTCAGTTCTTTCAACTCTGATAAAGTCATCCGATAAGGAGCCTTAGAGATTGGCTCTGTCCTGGGTGCTAACTTAATCACAAACTCAATTTCTCTCTCTAGCGGCAATCCTAGAAATTCTTTCAGGAAAACAATGGGAAATTCTTGCACAGCTGAAATATCCCCAATTTTCAGCTCCTTAACTGTCGTATCCACGACAGTCGCCAAGTAACCTTGACAATCCCCATCTAACTAACGGGTTGCTTCTTGCGACGAGATTAGGGAAATCGAGGGTCCTCCTCGGTTCCCAACATACTTGAAGCTCTCACCCTTTAATGGGTAAAACTGAATTGACTTGCGATAACAGTCCATTTTAGCTCGTTGCTTAGTGAGCCAGTCCATGCCAATTATCAAATCAAAGTCATACATGGCTAGGACTAACATATCAATTTTCCCCTCTCGCTCACCAATCTCTAACTTGCAACCAAAGCAACCCAAAGCAGCTAACATCTTATCCTTTAATGGTGTAGATATGCTAACAACATATTCAAATAATACAGGATTCAATTTTATCAACTTAACGAACTGCTCGGTAATGAAAGAATGTGTTGCTCCTGGATCGAATAAAGCATAAGCAGGATGGTTGTTCAGCGAAACCATACTTGTGATCACGTTAGGTGCAGCTTCTGCCTGACCTTGAGATGGCATACACCGTGCCTTAAACTGGAGGTCTAAGCTGTCCTCCCTGTGGCGTGTTTTGAGGTGCATACCCTTTGATCTATCCAATCTGTGGCAGCGGCGACAACTGTGGTTGTCCTCTTATCATTCTCGGACAATTCCTGGCTATGTGACCCAGCTGGCCACACTCAAAACAAGTGCTCGGCCTAGATTGGCATAGGGAAGATCCGTGTCGCCTTCCACAAAAGCGACATACGCCATTTTGGTTAGACCCAGACTTACCAACTCCACCTTTTCTATTGGGCGAGATGGAATCTACCTCCTGTCACAGGCTTCTTTCCCTGGCAGATTCCTTCTCTGTGAGAGTTAAACCTCGATCTATATGAGGCAGCTTGCTCGTTCAATCCTCTTTCTATCATCTGAGCTCGACGATAGACTTCCTGATAATTTGTCAAAGCCAGCGGTAATAGAGGTTGTTTCAGATCAGAATGAAGACCGTTCTTGAACCTTCAGGCTTTTTCTTCAGGGTCCTCTATCAACCTTGGAGCATATTGCGACAGCTCCACGAACTTGACCCCATATTAGTCAACTACCATGCTCCCTTGGCGGAGACATTGGAACTCCTCCATCTTTTGTTCCCAGGTAGTATTTGAGAAGTACTGATCATTAAAAGCTCTGAGGAAGATGTCCCACACCTGGACCACGCCTTCCAGAAATACGATGTCCTTGGCGGCTCTCCACCAAATGTTCAAATTGCCTTAAAGTTGGTACATCACTAGTACCACATTCTCCTCTTCGTTGCACATTAGCAGTGCAAACGCTTTCTCCAGATCCTGAATCCAAAGTGATGCGACTTCAGGGTCTCCTTCACCAATGAACCTCGGCGGGTTCAGCTTTAAAAACTGTTCCACTAACTTGTGAATTGGCCTCCCAGTGGCCACATTCCCAAGTGGAACTTCAGCAAGGGCAATGGCAGGTGCGGCGACAGGTGTTGCAGTAGGGGCGGCCTCAGCAGCGGCGGCAACAGTAGTAGTAGCGGCTGCTTAAGCGGCGGCTTCAACAGTGGCGGCTTGATTCTGAGCTTGCTAGTCCATCCAGTTACCCATAACTTCTAGCACCCGCATGATCCCTTCGATCCTAAGATCACCAGGGGCTACTACCCCCAGCACCAATAAGAGGTGGTGCTACTCCACTGGCACTAGCCTGTGCTTGTGCCCTACCTCGACCTCCTCGGGTACCGACCCTAGTCGGCATCCTAACCCGAGCTGTAGGCCTAATAGTTCGCTTACTCGGAGTTCTCTGCTTCTGCTTGCTCATGGTTCAGTCTTTATACTGAAACCTGTCTTCCAAATCCACACTGGATTAGAAGATGAGTGATCCACACACAACAAACAATTTTTACCAATCAACTACCACTGACATGCACCAGTCAGGAATTTAAAAGCCAATCCTACTTACTATCCCATATCCATCGCACCTTATCACTCCAATTTCTAACAACCACGCTCTAATACCATTAAACTGGGATGTCACGTCCCGATCCTCCGAGCACGTGCCCATCCCTGCTTGGTCGATATAATAGCGATATCCCAGGACGCATCGTCAACCCGTTCAATTTATATACGCATGGTCAATTTTCTTCGAGTCACAATGAACCCACTCGACACATTGGCGACTCTCAGTTGTTGTGAAAATATCGAGGATTTAAATACGGACACAGGGTATCAAAACGATAGAAAAATTAGTTTAGTGCCGGTCGATGATAATTTTCCAAATTAGTGGAGTCACCCATGTTTAGCCACACATCTATGTCGAACCGAACTATCTCTGATCTATAATCGATGTTTAACTATGCCGTATTGATCTCGGCAGATGAGCATGGTCGAGTAATCGATTCCTAGTCGAATTTTCAAGTATATTGCCTTAAAATTCCTTAATGGCTTCCCTAGATTGTCTAGTTAACTCGAGAGTGATCAGCTCTGAGAACAGCCCTATAGGTGCGTCGATGAAATGCCCAATTAATTTAATTGAAAGCAGAAATGGAAAATCTAGGATGTCACATTTTTACCAGAAGCCTTGGACGCTAATTTCGAGGACATGATTCCAAATTAATTACTAAAGTAAAGAGGACGCCTATTTCTATGATTTGTATATGCACCATAAAAAATAGGTAATTGTGGCACGAAATGTCGTTGATGTAAAAGGGTAAAAGCCACGAAAAAATCATAAATTTTGTCTACTGTGACACATTTATCCTAAATTTTTTTGACACAAAAAACTCTTAAACCTGTACCGATGTGACACATTTACCCAAAACCTGTACAGTATGACACATTTGCCTTAAATTTATTTTTTGTGACACCAAAAACTCCAAACTTTTTTCGGTGACATATTTACCACATGTTGAATAATGAATGAATTGTTTTTTTACTGACTTAAAAAGTCTAGTGTCTCCCCCCCCCCAAAAAAACCCCCACCCCAAAGTAGCCGATCTGGTTGAGGGCCAGTTCGGTGAGTCAACTCATGTTTGAGTCATCGATGGTGTCATAGTTTAAGGCAAACCTAGCAATTTTATGAACTTTTTTCCATAGACAATGAGATTATAGAGCTTAGAAGACCTGCTCCATTAACTCACATATAAGCCATAAAAACCTGGCGGTAAGGGATTCTTTATCTATGAAATGAAGTTCATCTACGTTTCACTTCAATAAACACATAAGCACATTATAACATAAGTTAAAACTCTACTGAGCAGAATCCGTATTAACCCTAACCTTCGAGATGCAAAGGACGTATGGGAGCCGCCAATGGGGCTTTGATAGGCGATGGTGGGGCTCGGGAGGCGACGGTGTCAACGATGTCGGTGGTGTTGGTGTTCACGAATAAGGACGCTTCACGGAGAAAAGAAAGAGAGAACAGTGCGGAGGTTGCGAGGATGAGGGAAAAACGCGACGGCGGGTCGGGGAGGCACCGGCGGAGGCGAAGGCGCGTCGGCGTCGACGTCGGCGTTCTCTAGCAGATTCAGCACTTTGCGGAGGGGAAATAGAGCAAATTGATTCAGCGCTGAGGCGCGGTGGCTCGGGAGGCGACTACAGAGGCAGAGGCATGTCGCCGTCGTGGTTCACTAGTAGATTTCCTCAACACAGTAGCTCGAGAGGCAACCGATGGAAGCAAATTAAATTTGCGATCCTTGAGCGCGTGCCCATCCCTCGGTGGTCGATTAAATTTGCGATGTCCTAGGACGCGTCATCGACCCATTCATTTTAATGCGCATACGGAAGTGAATTACTAATCCCCTAACCACAACAAACGCGGGATAGAAAAGCAGGACAACAAATTTCAAATCAATCAACACGGCTTTTATAAACAATCTAGTTTATAGACAGAGGCTAACTCTAGGGTCTAAGTACAGGAGGTCTATCTCCAAAAGAACTTCTGAGCCACACATGCTCCTGACCCTTCCGCCTCAAGCTCCGAGTTCTTCACACTAAAGACCTGAAAAGTTAAGCCCACGACAGGGTGAGACAATGTTTCAGCAAGTTCACCCTCTAAGCTTCGACTAGGAAGGAAATACGCCTAAATGCCGTCTAGTCACACACAAGACAGAGGACTTACTTTTGCTTCAGTTCCTTCCTGCACATCAGTACAATTCATATATCACATATGTGTAGTAATAACACCCGATCAATTCGAGCGTCTCAAATCACATCTCCGTCAATCAATCCATCAATCTACCATAGAGGTCCCGATTATGAGACCAAATCATTATGACATGTCCCATACTGTGTCACACAATTTTGTCCCATAATCCGACTCGTATAACTCATTCAATCATGCATTCCAATTGATCACGGTCACACAGGCACGACTTATCATGCATTTCAATTGATTATGGTCACACAAGCACGACCTATCATGCATTTCAATTGATTACGGTCACACAAGCACGACCTAACCGTCCCACAGCAGATCTTACCGTCACACAGTGGATCTAATCGACACACAGCGGATCTATCCGTCACACATCAGATCTAACCGACACATAGTGGATCTATCCGTCACAAAGCGGATCTAACTGACACACAGTGGATCATGAATTCTCTTAACCAGCTCACGATCATCCAATCCCGGCCAAGGACATTGTGCTTTGCACTCAAACGCCTCAATTAAAATAATGTGTTTGGCCTATTTTCATTGTGTTAAAAATACCCAATAAAATAATCACGTGTGAGTACACGGTCGGCTTGAGCCAAAATTTCAATATATTTCTTTTAGAAGATCACACTAATTATAATAGTCCATAAACACATTGTTGGTATTGTAAACCGACGCCCAGTATTTTCTGATTTAAATACCGAAATTACTCAATTTTGGGATAATTACCTAAATATACAATTTCCACTCAATTTGCACAAATCAACACTCAATTAAATAAACCAAGCATATCATTGGAATTAGCACGAAATTTCGGTCACCAGCTATCCTGGTATAATTTCCTGAAAATAATAAATAATTAAATAAAAATAATTAAATGCCATAAATAGAAACTTAGGCCGAAAATGCCTAATTAAATACCGAAACAGGCCTAGAAAATTTCTGAACCAATCTAGATAAATAATACAGCTTATCTAGTCTCTAATTATGCTACTCTAACCACCTAACATGCAAAACCGAATAATTAAATCGCTGATCCGTTCTAACTAATCACCTAAATCATACTTCGGCTAAACTAATCAACCCTTAAGCATTATTAACTCCCTAAGCAGAGTTTAGTAAGTAAACTCGCCGGTTTTACGATCCGATGAGTCCACGGCGACAGTGACGCGAAGACGAGCGACAAACTCCAAAGCGGTGACACCAAAGGAGGCTTGGACCGGGCTGAAAACGGCCCCGCAAGTCTCTGCCCTGAAGCTAAGACTTGTTCCTACTTGCTGGTTGGGATTGAAATGGATGACTAAGGGTGCTGCTGGTTACGACTTGGCTCGACTCGGCTAAGCTGCGAACGAAAAGTTGGCCGAACCAGGAAACAAGAAAGGGCTGCTTCGCTGGTGTTGAAGGCATGTAGTCAATTGACCGCTGAAGGGAATTGGTGGGGCAGGCTTCGTGCATGGGACGGTGGTGTCCAGCTGGTGGTGGCTGAAGATGGGCTGGATCCGTGAGTGAGCTGAAGCGTGAAATGGGCGTGAGGTTGAGCGATCAACAAACCGGTTAGAGGAGCTTGGCGTGTTGACTCGTGAGTGGGTCTGGGCTGGCGGGCGTGTGGCAGCGCGGCAAGGGGGAAAGAGAGGAAGTGGAAGCTAACTAATGGAGGCGCTGAAGTTGACCAAAGACGCTGGTGGTGGGCTGCAAGCTGAGCTTTGAAAGAAAACCGAAGAAGAGAGGGCAGAGTAGTTCGGTCCAATGAAGGGCTCAAGCAAAAGAAGAAAATGAAAGCAGAAGCTGCGGAGGGGGAGAAGTCGACCGGCTGAGGCATGCGAGAGAAGATTGGAGAGAGGGGGGCAAAAGTCAAGCTTAAATATCTCTTTCCATCAATGCTTGGTCCCCCAAAAATCCACATGCCTATCCCCTTGGTCCCCCAATTCTTTCTTGCACATAAAATCCCATAAATAACCCATTTTGGTGCCAAATGTTGCAGCCCCCACACTAGCCTCCGAATTTCCCTCAATTGGACTTCAATCTCCTCACAAATCTCTCCAATTTGGTGTCCAATTTTGTCGAGGAAGAAGCCCACACAATTTCCACAATTTTCTTTCACCAAATAACTCACTAAAGAGGCCAAACATCCACTCAATTTGGCCCCTCCGAATTTCCTTTCTTTTCCAAAACTTCCAAATTGATTTTTCCATAAAAATCCCGGGTTCGCCGTAAATTTCTCAAAGAACGAGTCGACGTTCCTAAAATAAATTGTGATATGACAGAACTTTCAATTTCTGAAATCAGATTCAAAAAATTTACAGTTAATCTCAATCTGACGCGATTTTAGCGTGACCTAACCTACCAGGTAGCTTTTAGGAATTTTTAGTGCAATTGACCCATGGTCGATTATTTTTTAGCCACAATATACATCTTCGACACATTGGCGACTCTCAATTGTTGTGAAAATCTCGAGGTTTCAAATACGGACACAGGATACCAAAACGACAGAAAAATCGATCTAGTGCCAATCGACAAGAATTTTGTAATTAGTTGGAATCACCCACACTTAATCACATACCTCTATCGAATCGACTTATCTCCGATCTCTGATCGATTTTTAACTATTCCGTAGTGACCCTTGCAGACTAGCACAGTCGAGCAGTCGATTCCTAGTCGAATTCTCAAGTTTATTACGTTTATATTCCTTAACGGCTTCACCTAATAGGCCAGTTATCTCATGAGTGGCCAACTCAGAGAAAAGAACAATAGGCGCGTCGATGAAAAACCCAACTTATCCAATCGAAAACAGAACCTGAAATTCAGGATGTCACAGAGGTGCGTCAGCGTCATGGTTCATTGGCAGATTCAGCACTTCACGGAGGGTAGAGAGAGAGAGAGAGAGCAGATTACTTCAGTGCAGAGCTGGAGGTAGAGCTGTCGGCGTAGTGGCTGGGGACGGTGGAGGCGGAGGCGGAGGCATGGTGGTTCGCTAGCAGTTTCAAAGAGTGGGGGAGTGGATTAATTGAGCGCATAGTGAGGGGGAGAGAGAGCGCGGAACCATTTTGAATGAAGGGAAATTTTTTTCACTCCATAATGGAACAGAGTTTAACAAGAAGAGGGGAGAGAGAAGATAGAGAGGGTTTGCAGAGGAGAGAGGGCGTCAAGTCAGAGTAACTACAATGGTGGGCCAGAGCTTTTGAAGAGAGAGACAGAGGAGAGAGACGCGGCTTTGAATTGAGATGACGTGGACCTGCCGAGATAGGTGTCAATTGCTGAATGGTTCAAAGTAGGGATGACGTGGAATTGTTAAGGTACCCAATATTTTCTCTGAAATTTTGAATTCACAAGAGAAAAGGAGGGAGAAAGCATTGGTCTTCCTCCTTCAGAAGGAGAAGCATTGGTCTTCCTCCTTCAGAAGGAGAAAAAGGACGAAAGAGAAAGGGAAATTAGTCTCTGCAGCAAGTCTAGCGCGGCAACGCAGGCCTATCATTAGGAGAAAATTTTCAAATAAAAAAAGAGGAAATTCATATTTTCTGTGCTAAAAAAGCGGTGGTCCCCACTCGCTAACACAAAGCCACGTGGAGCTTCCTCATTAGTTGGGGAGCACGCTGCAGCAAGAAGTCAAATACAGGGTCCTCCTTTATTCCTTTTCATGAAAGGAATAGGTAAATGAATTTGGCATTCTGCTTGCTTCCCAGAAAACCAAAAGAAACAAAATGAAAAAAAGAAGTGAAAATTGCTGCCTTTTAGCAAGTTGTCTAGAATTGTGAATTCTCCATCTACATTTAAAGTTGCCTCACAATTGATTTTAACGTGCAAGGTGGTGTGGTGGTGAAGCTGATCACTATGAACCCCTCATTGCTCATGCTTCTTCCTTTGTAACTCTAGAGAAAGCTACTGTAGTACTTTGAAGCCACCCTCAATGCAGTTTTGTGCTGAGTTAGAAATGGAAAATACTTTGTTCTTTTCCTCCATAGTGTATCGCCAACAACTTGGTTCTCCAAATTCTTCCTTAGATTTTGAGGATTCCTTTTCTAGTCATAGCAATGCATTTTATTTTATTTTATTTTTATCAATTTCATCAAGAATAGTCATGTCTTGCAGGTTTTGTGCCTACAGTCGAGTAACCTGTAGTAATCTTGATGTTTTTACTAGTTGTTCTTCTTATGGTTGAGTTCATTGTGGGGGCTAATATTGTCTTGGCCTGGGCTCGAAAGCAAGAAGCAAGGCATTGAGCAACTTGTGCAATCAATCCATCCATTCATTCCTGCCCTTCATTCAATAGATCGATGTCTAACTATGATGTGTTAAGCATATTGACCTCAATTTAAACTCTCCAGTCCACATCTCTCTTGCTTCGGCCCATTTTGTGTAGTACTCTGTGGCTGTGAGAATGAATACTGGTCTATCATTCATTCATTTGTTTACCCTCTCCCTTTGATTCAATAGCATCTCCTTTCAAAAAATCCTAGGGAAGCTATAGCCATTGGGAGAAGGAGGGGGAGGGGCTATGTCTTACTATCACCCGGAATAGGCCGAGAGAGAGTCCTTAGCCCGCATTTCTGCATATGTAAGCACCAGTCCTTAGGCCGCATCTATCTAATAAGACTCGTTAGGCCGAACCTGCAATCTTCAAGTCATGAGCTTGATGAGTTAACCATTCCTCTACCCCGTTTCTTCCCCTTCTCTTTCTTTCATTATTCCCACCACATCGTGAGCTTTAGTGCACTTGTCATCGAATCCCCCGTCAAGTAGAACATCCAGTAGATTCAATCAAATTGGCCGAGGTCAAAGCTTCTCTCCCTATGATCTACTTAAATTGTGATCAATTTGGATATTCTATGGAAAATTGCATATTTAAGTCTGGGGATCATAGTCTCAATCCTAACCTCATAGCTTTTAGAAGCTTAGTCCTTACAGTTTTAAGGGTAAGGGGAAGAATCAACAAAATGTTATAATAACACTATAAGAGGAGAGGGATGACAGCTTCTTCCCCCAAAAGCAAGAGCGGGAGTACTCAAGCAGCGGCAGCATTCACAGCAGATGAAAGAGCTTCCTATTATTTCACAAGAACCATGGCATGAGGTATCCGAATCCCGCGAGTAGGAACTCGGCTCTTTCTTCTGGTATGTCGATGTCCGAGTAATCAATATGTATAGGACATTTTGAATCACTTGAGCCCTGATACTACTAAGCTACTTGTGGTCCACGTGCCCTTTACGCCCAGATCGACAAGGATTTTTATTTAAAGCCTGCCTTATCGCTATATCTTTATAACGAGCTAATATCCTAAACGGTGGGCGTGGAGAAGAGCATGCCTATTTCCTACTTTGAGGAGAAAGCTTTGGTCAAGCACTATGATGACAATTAGTCATTTTCCTAGACGGTTTTGAGTAATCAAATCATCTTTGTCTAAAAATAATTACTCTTTTTTTAGAAGGGAAGAGAAAGACTACAAGGGGATAAAGCTACTTACTAGTCTGGATCTCCTATGTGTCACATTAAAAGGAAGACAAATGGAAGAAGGTCTGAAAGACCTATGAGTTTGCCCAAGAGCTGCAACAAGGACAAAAAAGTACTTCCTAGGAAAGGGATAGTCTTACCTAAGAAAGGAGCTAGTGGGGTGGAAGATGAAAAGCTAGATGTCGTCAGCTTTCCGAGTGAAACTAAGAGAAGGAGACAAGTAGGAAGCTAGTTGAAGTGCAGGAAAGTCTATAATAGGGTTGGCGGCTAGGAGTTCTGCTCGAGGATGATATTGATGCCGGACCAGCTTCTTTACCTGATGATCTAAAGAGATTCCAAAAAAACTAGGACCTGAGAGAGATCCCCCGTTGGAAGGCGAATAAGAGATTCAGTTTTTTCAACTTGTGGTGTGGATGACCCGAACAAGGAGATGTCTAGCCAATTAGAGGAGTTGTTGCACAACATCTAGGGGCTTCCACTCTAGGAAAGAGAATTACTCAACAGTGGCAGTGCCACGTCTCGCCCTTATTTTCTTTTCTTGCTTGCTTTTCCAACAAGATAGCAAATCTCATAAGGGAAAAAAAAATTCAAGATAGATATTGAATTCATGGAGGTGAAGAAGGTAGAAACATCTAAATAACACGCTCATATGTCTCTGCCAATAATCTTCTTTCACCCTTAGGTGAGCTAAGAGGTGTAGCTTTGGCCAAGACATTCCACAATGGAAAGACAATCAGCCTCGTAGGGACAACTTGTGTCCATCCTTTTTTCTGTCTAGTTTTCTTTCCTCTGCGCTCTACCTTGCATTGATCTTCTTTTGAACTCTTGCTTCCTTCGCTTACTGCCTTAGAAAGGAATAAGCTTAACTCATACAAGCCTCCTTGCACTGGGAGCTCCATTCATCACCCCTAGCACACTATTGTAATGAATGAAAGGTTTGGAAAGTAGGGGCTGATTCTCAAGCTCTTTCTTCCACTGAGTCTATTATTAACTTGAGCTATGGAACTTATTCTCATCTCTTAGCCACTCATCCCAAAGCTTTCCCTAGCAGCTCATAGTCTGCCTACTCCTACTCAATTTCCTTAATCCCAGGCAAAAGATTAAGCCATTCTTCATGGCCTGAGCTAGATTCCATTGGGGATAGCACCCGGTGCCAAATGTTTTTTGGAAAAGAAATGGAATCATCATGTTTTCGGGCAGAGGTCCTCATATCCTACCGACTCCCTTTCCATGTGCAAGGATCCAGAAAAATGTTTTAGCTCGGTTGTTACCTATCTGGATTGCATTCTAGTCTACTTTATGACTCTTCCTTCCCTCACCTTTATGTGAAGGCTACATTCAATTTGAAACGAGAAAAGGCTAAAGCCCTAATTTCACTATATCAAGAATCAAATTGAAAAGATTTGGAACCCAAACTCCAAAGGAAGGGCATTTTTGGGGACTAGCCTGCTTCCACTTTCTACCGACAGGGAATGAAACAAATCTTATCTTTTCTGTATATTCTCGATGTATGCGTCCCAATCCAAGGAAAGGGGAAGTGAGCTCAACCAGCGCTATACGGCTTCATACACAGATTGCTTTTACACGAGCTACTATAAAGGACTTGCCTTAGATGAACTGCCTTTATACGGCTTCGGGCTTCTATTCCTAGTGGTGCAGTCATTCATCACGTTGTAGTGAAGTTAGTTTACAAATGCTCTATAGTTCTCCACTTCTTGAAATGGTTCCTTCTACTCAAAAAGGCTAAGCGAAAAAGGTGCGAACAATTTATTCGAGAACATCTATACCAGGATAAGTGGCAGAAGCAAAGGCAAAAAGACTAGATTCCAACAGTAATGGGAGAATAGTTTTTTCCAAGCAGCTAATTCCATCTTCATCCATAAAAAATAAGTAAAAAGATGACGTGGGGCATTTGGCTTAGCTTATATGATGAAAAGTACCAATTTATCTTTGATGTAAAGCCTTTGCATATTTCTTAATAAAAGGGTTTCCAATTTTCTTTTTCAGTTGGGGATTGAACCCACGCGTGGTGGATTCACAATCCATTGCCTTGATCCACTTGGCTACATCCAAGCACAAGAACTAAGGTTGGTTTGGCTAGCCTTCAAGTAGGCAACCAAGAGAGATAGGTGCGAAAGATCTTTCAATTCAAAGCAATCAATTGAAGCTAAAGGGATTCCCCATGACTCCAATTGGGGAGTGGCATAGGCACGAAGTACGGAAGTAAAGGGTGCCGATATTAGAGAGGCTTAGTAGGGTGCATCAACCCCTTTTTTGTCTGAATGCCAATTCCCTTAATAAGTCACATGAAAATCGTGTTACTTTAGAAAAGCGAAAGGCCAATCCTTAGCTTTGGAAGACTAATGGATAGCATTCTCCTTACCACAACAGGAAAGCACTATGGCAATGGTGCTAAACCTGCATAGCGGCTCCTTCCCGAAGGTTTCAGATCCTAAAAAGGATAAAAATTTTCAATGCTTTAAGCACTCGCTAGCCCTTATTGACGATCGAGTTGGGAAGAGAGTGGCAGGTGAGCATACTTGGAGGCTATTGAATCGACATGATCAACTATAAGTGTAGTCACTTATTGGCATATGAATAGGGTGAGGACGAGGCCCCTAGAAAGGGGGGGGGAGAAAAGGAACTTAGATGGAGAACAAAGAGTTGAAAGAAGTGAAAAATCACCAGTCAAATTCTTCAATGCTCCTGAGTAGCAAGCCTCTATGTTGGTTGCATAAGGGGGCAAATACCAGTAGTAGAGACGAAAGAGATATGACAAGACAGATTAAACCTCTAAATTTGCTTCCGCTGTCGTGGGGTAAAACTATTTGTGTCGGGCCTAGGAGTGCTCCTAAGATCATAGAGGGAATTCATTTTCATCGATCGATCAATTAAAATGTATCATTTGAGATCTTCGAACATATTAGAATGTTCAATGTGACTATTGTCACTTCAAACCAAAATTAGAAGATTGGGCTTCCCTATACCTATCATAATGTTTAGATAAATCAATTTCTTTACTTGAACTGAAAGGCTTTCCCTAGATAGAACTAACTAAATCACTGGGAGATCATTGATGGGTGTTGATTTAGACTCCTTCCCCCTTCCCAACTACGAATAAGATCGAGAGGAGCCCGAAAGCCCCCAAACCACACCATTTCCTTTAGGACCAAGAACAAGCTCCAAAGAAGAAGACGGACTTATCGCAATCTCAGGTACAATGGCTAGTTGGATTGGAAAGCCTTTCAATCAAGCCAATCTCTTGATTCACATTCATGTGAAACCGTTGCAACCGATCCTGCATAGCAAATTATCCGTTAGTAGTGTCACCGGTCAATCCCTAGGACACTAGCGAGTCCGCCCTTAAAAGCCCTAAAAATTGGGTCCATGAAGCCTTAGATACTCCAATCACAATCAGTAAGAGAGTCCAATCTCTAAAATAGAGCTTAGTCTCTCCATAGACTAGCCGTCTAATCATGCCACTATCATCTTTAGTCTCTAAACCCTCATAAGGCCACTCACTACAAACTCTCCTAGAAAACTCTAATAGGTCTACTTTTATCGGCCTACTCTTCTTGGATGGGGGGCTCTTTGTAAGCTCACAAGAATGGGTGCTTAGGGTAACCTAGGTCACAGTGAAGAGGCACGAATGACTATTTCTCAAAAACACAGCTCTATGCTAAGCGCAAGCTATAGGAGGGGGCGACGCCTACCCAATGCTCCAAGGTTAAGAGGAGGGATTCACTAAAAAGATACAAATTTGAGTTACGTTCTGAATTGAAGCCCGAGTGAACGGTGGTGACATTCGGAAAGTTCCCCTTATCTTGATTCCTTCTATTTTATTTAAGGGTGATAAAGCTGACTCTGGCTATTGACGGTGGAGCTAGGGTAAGACAGGTAGCCTAAAGAACTTATAGCTCACTCAGTCAGTTCACTTACTCTTCTTTCTTTCGTAAGCCTTAGGAAAGAAAACTGAAGAATTGATAGGAATACCGAAGGTTCAAATCACTCTCTATCTCGTTGGGTGTGGAGAAGCATTGGGAACCCCAATTTCTTTCTTTGAAGCTATTTCTTTTCCCATCCCCCTGTCAACCCACACCTGTGTAGAATAGATCATTCAACACCTCCGGCACACACCCCTTTTTGACCTATTGGTCCTAGTATCGTAAGCGACCAAACGGGACTTTAAACGTTTCTACCATATTTGATTTGTAGGTAAAGGCGAACAACTATTTCGGGATTATATTAGCTATAAGCACTAAAGTGCGAAACTAACTTAAAGATAAGATTTCCCAACCGTTAGAAGCAGTGCGTCAATTCCTCATTTTTGCACCAAAACCTACTAATTGTTCTAGGATACATTAGGAAGGGTTTTCTAATATACCACCCAATACCCAACCGCAAACGAAAATGAAGGAGCCGGTGAACATTTTCATGTTGTGTTACCAATAATAAGGATCCACTTTTAAAAATGAGTGGGCAATTGCACCATAGAAAAAGTGGAATCCGAGCATAAAAGCTCGCCATCTAGCTTAATTGTGAGTGGTAGAGAAAGGATAGCAGCAACGAACGCTTCGACCAGGATATGGAAATTATGGCAATTCTTTTTGTTATGAGGATTATGACTACCAAAGGTGGCTGGTCTTTCCTTCTTCTACTGCTTTGCTTCATCTCTTGCGTCGAAGATGGTTTGGTACTTTTCATCATATAATCTAAGCCGAATGCCCTGCGTTATTTTTTTACTTATTTTTTATGGATGAAGACAAAATTAGCTGCATGGTAAGTCAGCATGAAGCTTTGAAATTGGCTGCATGGCAAGTTAGCATGAAGCTTTGGCTCTCGATCATATCTTTCTTCTCCAGGGGGAGTTAAGTTAGCAATCAGCTCAACTCCCTTGGTTGGTGTCAAAGGGCGAGTTCCTTTCTTGTCTTGCCCAAAAACTTTCTTTATTCTCATTGGAGAAAGACTCTCCCGCGGCAAGGTTTTACACATAGGGCCAGCTGCTTTCTTTATCTCGCTTGCCGTTAGTCCGTCTAGCGCCTTTCGGTTGGGGTCCGCCCCGGGAGTTAGACCGCTTGGGTTATATTTTTTTTATAGTCTCTAAGGCAGTCAACGTGTCAGCCATTCTTCTCCCATTAGACTTTTTTGAAATCCTTTGCTCTTTTTCCTTCTCTCTTCCAGTTCTCTCCCTCTACTTTATTTGACATGCTTTCTAATAACTAGTTGTCCCGAGACTTGGTTTCCCGGGCCGATGCATAAATGTTCTATTCAAACCGGGGCTGCTAAGAAGAGGGGGCGGCGGTATACGATACTATTGACCTGAAGTGCTTAATAGATGGGATACCGAAAACTCTCACAGTAAGATTTGATAGTGGAGGAGAGGTTCTTATCCTATCCGAGCGGGACTGAGCTGGTAGAAAGGGGATTTCAGTAAATATTAGTTCTCTCCATCCAATAGCCAGCGAAAAGAAAGAAGAGACCTTTCTCGCTCAGCACCAAAGCACACTATGCTCCACTTCAATAAATGAGAGTGATTGGCATTCTCACATGCTCCTCCTTGCCCCTTTACTTAAGAATCCAAAGGGTCACATGTTGATAGGAATCAGCAAAGGCCACCGTCGGTTCAGATCTATCTCGGGTACGGTCACTGCACCCCAATCTCTGCCTCGGTTGGTGCACCTATGGTTCTTAAGGTTGTTGATGCCAAGAAAGAGAAAGAAAATAAGAATATTTCTCCTCTAGTTGCGAAGGATATTGCTTACTACAGATTCGAGTGAAAGAGAAAGTGGACAAAACAAACTCGCATTCCCCAGTCGAACAGATGGGTTCCTTTTTCGTCTCACATTTCTCATTGAACAAGGAAACCAATGGCAGATCTTCCTCAATAGGAACTGAACTCCTTGAGTAACCGATGCAAGTGGTATGATCCGCGGTTGATGCAATAAAAGCTGTTGGCAATAAAGGCAGCTTTCGTATAGACTGTGGTTTTGAAGCTAGATAGTCAACAGCTAAGGCTAGTGGTAGTAGGAGCTCATGGATGAATACCCGTTGTTCAAATAGCCTTTGTTGATCATGAGCTCGTCTGTCTGTCTTGTATACAATTTGGGGTGCTAAGAAGCTAGGGCTTTAGCTAATTGCTGTGCTTATGCCTTTTGATTAGACAGCTCCTAGTGCCAAGCTAACTAACTAGGATTCGTTCACAAGATTAAAGAGAAAGAAGAGCTAGTGATTCTAATGAATCTAATCTTGCTCACGTTGAGGCGAAAAGAAAGGCGGATTCCTTATAGTTGATAAGTGAATTTATTCTTTAATCGATTTATCTCGGCCTTAGACTACTACGGTTAGCTCTTTGACCTCTTTAAGCTAGCAAGTCAAACTTGTTGTAGTCTCTGTCCCACCTCTATCTCTTCCATTCTCTATCTCTTATTTATGTATTTTTTGAAGAAAAAAGAAAGAAAGCGAGTCAACCGATACTGGTAATAGGGATGAATCGGCACAAGCACATGATATTCATTGTCTTTCTTCACTTTGTTTCCTTTCTTTTTTACTCTTTTTAGGTTAGGAAGGAGCAAGCCTTTTAGGTGTAGAATTCCACATCCCTCACCCTCTTAAGCCTCATATTCAAGCCTCGGCTTTATAGAAAGAAGGTTCAAGGAAGAAAACTCAGCTTCACTCAGCCTTGTACTGAAGGTAATCCCTTCTTTTACAAGGCATTCTTGCAAAGAAAGAGTCCAGCCTAAGCGGTTCAAGCCTATGTGACCAACACTAGCATAGGCCTTTCAACCTTATGGGATTCAGCTTTATCAATTCCGACTGAAAAAAAGAGATACAATCTATTCATCTAATTTATTGTCACAACCCTTTAGCAAATCATGGTCCATGGAGTCCCAAGAAGGTAAGAACTCCAACTTGCCGATGCTTCTTCGACCAAATACGATATACAAGTGGGACTTGCACTATGAGCAAGCTGTGCGAAAAACTGCTTCTTTTTTCCAGTTCTGCAACAACTTGGGCGAAATGAGGTGCTACTAGGAAACCATAGATTTTTTAGTTTTCGCCATTGGTTACTGGTCGAGCCACTAGAATGAAATGAGATAAGAATCTCTAGAGATCTTTCTTCTCCACTTACTCGTAATAGGCTTTCCCTCTGTAGAATACTTCTTCCAACTGGCATAATTGTCCAATTTATTCATCGATCTTCAAACTGACTTCTCCTACTTCTCCTTCTCTCCTCCATAGGCGTTTGTTCAAAAAAACTAAAAAAATAAAAAAATAAAAGCAGGGTTACACATACCCAAGTACTCTTATTAGATAGCAAGTATCTCCCTTAGATAAGGAGAGTTTGGGCCATGCATTCATAGATCTTGGGAAACTCCATTCAAAAAATGGAGTTCTCTTTGGTCCCTTACTACAATAACCCCACCTTGGTGGTCAAGTTCATCACGCTTGGCGGTTAAAAAATCCACGAAGGCTTCTTCCAAATTGTAAGCAGCATTCTTTTCCAAAGAAGGATGCTCAGCAAGGACATTTCTAAAGATAGAATAGGTTTCATGTTTTTGCTCGTGTATCTATAGGTCTCGATTCTCAAAGTCTAGTAATCTATAATATTTCTTTTGAGAGGAACAATTATCAAGTTCACTTTAATGTGGGACTAATATACTCCATTTTCCTTATCAAGAAGGAAAATGCTATTTTGACTTTCCAAGAAAGCAATTCGGTTATGCATGGACGATTCGAATCCACTATTGTGGGTAGCTGGCCAAGGCTCCAGTATCACCCGCTCCTTGAAAGAAGTCTTCCCCGTCCACAAGGAAGAGTTGGACGAGCTCGAATCCCCTAAAGAGGCTACTCGTTCCCTCTTCTCCTTTTAGTCGAGCCATCCGTACGCGCCCTTACTTTATTTCTTCCTAAAGTAAGAAATCATGGGAGGAAACCCATATCGACAAATAATGTTCGGATTGAAAATTTTTACTATCTTAGCTTCTAAAAGCAAAACGTGTTCTTGAACAACTGAATCACCTTCCTTCAAAGGAACATCACCAATTCCTGTTTCAACTCCAACACTAGTTGATTTGGAAGTAAAGGCCATAAGTCGGGGACAACGGCTGTTAAACGATCGCCAATAAAGGGCATTGTTCAAATATACAATTTTTTAACCAGTTTCACAGTCAACTAAGAGAAAGGAGTAAAGTGAATAAGTCTTGAAGCTGTCCCCCTCAATCTCATAGCAATTAGCGAGCGCTAGCAAAGAGGCGGCAGTGTAACCATCTCCTCACTCTAAGCGAAAAGCAGTTAAGCCTTTGAAAGAGTATCATATTGAGTGGAGGTCTCACCGGTTGGGGAAAGTGTTGATGTACGGTCAGAGGAGGGCTCAAATAGCCGGTTGATGGCAATGAATGGGTGAGCTGTAAACATGTGAGATAGGCACGAAAAGGGGGCTTTGGGTGCATGACCAAGATCACATCAAGGAACATGTTTTATAGTTCTTTCTTTTTCACATACACCGGGAGATAAGGTTACGAGACCAAGCCCCTCCCCAACTGGAGAGCCTCCAGGACAAGGATAAGTTAGCTTTATACTACTATAAGTACTCATGCTTCTCAACTCCATATGTTGATTGATACCCTCATGTTTATTCTCTCTTTTTAAGGACGTTAGCAAGAAGCGCTTAATGCCAGTTTCTTTCCCTAAAAAAGAAGTAGTCGATTCACCTATACTGGCTCATGGTTATAAACCTTCACAAATGGTTTATTAAGTTCCTTGACCCAATTCTCTATTCAATTCATCCATATCCCTATATGAGTTGATGTTAGGTGGAACCCTGAACTCTAAAGACTCGACAAATAAAGATAAGTACGTGAAAATGGATGAAAGACAAGAAAAATGCCACAGAAAGAGTTGGAATTGCTTGAGAATTTGCTTCAAAAGACTCTGCGTCTACCACTCTTAAAGCCCAATGAAAGTTTTTTCTATCATATAGGGTGATAACAGAGAGATCAAAAGCGACGGTTGTGCTAATGCTAGCAGTTGCAATAAAATAAATAGCCAATAGCAGGAGAAAGGGAATGGATAAGACTAATTGACTGCCTTTTTTCACTGGGAAGGAAAATTTTCTTTTAAAAAAAAAAAGGGCATTGGTGACCTACTACGGAATACTTTATTTGTGAATGGATTCACTCTGAATGGGTAGCTTTTCGACTATCCTTAACACATTGAATTCCAAGGAGGAATTCTTTTTCTTTTTTCGAGCTAGAATTCCCTGAAGCTCCCTTGTCTGCCTTAAGCTGATGTTATGAACTCCATTGAGATGGAGGGAAGATAGATTCGAGCAAACTAGAAAGAACAATAAAGAGTAAGCATACTGACGAATAAGCATATAAGAGTTGTTTAGTAGCCATATCAGAATCCAAATAGCAGCATAAGTTTTTTCAAACTGCTATTTAAATCTCTTTTTAGCTCTACCTAAAGAAAATGGTCAGATCAATCAATAGTTAAAGGAGGAGTTTCACGGGAGATAGTGGTTGTCAAAGACTCAAACGACTTCAGTAGACTTCCCGATCACTCATCACAATCAATCAAAATGACTCTCATTACTACCAATTCTTTGATCATCTTCTCCATCTTGGAACACCTACCTAATCTACTTGATTTACAAGACAAATTCATGTCAACTGGCTCTAGCTCTATCCATTCTTTCCTTTAATCTGCATTGATCTTATATACAGGATACCACTGAACCAAAGGAAACTTATTCAACCTGAAATACGTAAGAGCTCAAAGCTAGTTGAATCCTTACTTTATGAGGGAACGGGTTACATGTGTCTTAGTTAGTGTAGTCGTAGATGTGAATTCCAAGGTTATAGAGTAGCACTCAATGACAATTCCGTGTTCAAGCCCGATTCTACGTTTAAGTCTATGCTGACCTCTTTAGCTCAGAAATTTAGGGGAAAGAAAGCTCTTAGCGCGCAAAGCAAGCAGCGAAGGAACAGCTTCTTCTCTTTCATTATTAGCTACTAGTGAACACTCTTCTTGTTCACTTTTCAGGCATAGTTGAAATCATGTAAGTTAGTTAGCCTTAGCCTCTCTGTTCTCCTTTCTTTACAAAAGGGGATTAGAAAAGCGCATTCAAAGCTGCTTAAACAAAGCGTAAACATACAATCAACGGAAGGCTTCTTTGTCCCGTCTGTCCTTCTCTGCCCTCGACTTGTCTCTGAGCTTTATCCCACCCTTCCTTTTTAATCACCTTAAGGTGAGCTAATCTAGCTTGATACAGCTATTACGCTTGATCAATTGGCTACCAACTATTCACTCTTTGAATGGAATACGGATCCTAATTTACTTCACTCTACCTATGATACATTCCTTTCTTTCTCACCTCTAGTTCCCTAGGCTTCTAACTCATAGGCGAGAAAAGGGGGTTGGCACTTTCCAACTCTATTGGTGAGAAGCCTGATTCTATTGGACAGTCGCCCTCTAACTTCCAATTGGGTTGCCTTCCTAGGTCTCACCGATGTTGCCTGTAGGTCGTGATGTGCCACGAGATGGCTGTCTCCTTTCCCCCTGCTTGCAGGGAATCCGCTTCCCATTAACAAATAGGGTGGATCTATCTCCCAATCGGCATCTTTTATCGTGTAATCTTCATATTATGCTATCTTCTACTGTCGAAGGATCTGCTGCCATCGAGCCAGTACATAAGAAAACTCCTATTGCTTCATCAGTGGCTTATCGCATCTCTCGAGTGGAAATCCTAGAAGCTAGGAATCAGACTGTGTAAGTGCTAATATGAACACCTAGAGGGAGGTGAATAGGTGTGAAAATAATTTTTTGCAAGGAACAGTAGAAATATTTTGCTTCTAAAACTGAGTCTGAAGAACAACAGACTTTGAGCTAGTTCAAACTTTAGCAGTTAAATAGAACTACGAACAAAATAAGGAGTTCAGGGAAGAGAATAAGAACACGTAATTTATAGTGGTTCGACTTAGATCAAGCCTACGTCCACTCTCCATGCTGATAGCCTCCTAGCTAGATTCCATTAAGAATCAAAAGAGAATTTACAATCTTGCGATCTCAACTTCACAGTGAAGAGTCTCTACTGCTCTCTCACGAAATCTCACTATGAGTCTCTCTCTTTTGTGTATAACTTTGAGCTCAGTATTTGGAGAAACAAGAAAATGGAAAGCTTCAGACTTTGAAATTTCTCTTTCACGCCCTCTCTCGAACAACTAGAGAGTCCACCTTAAATACTCCTTCATGCCTTCTCGACCGTTGGCACTTTCCAAAGGAATTCTCCCAATCAACCCATTGGATATAATCAATCAAGGAGATCTCGAGTCGTTTGAAGATTGTGATGAAAGCCCGTCAATCCTGTTCGCCCATACAATCAAAATCTTGATTTCCATAAGTAGATTCTTTCCATATTTACTTGCAATCCGAAAAGATTTGATATATCTAGATTGATTCCAATAAAGATAATCAATCTCATAGGTGATATTTCCATCCAGAATGCCATATATAACCTGTACAAACCAAACTCTTGAAGTAAGAAAGATAATCTCGCGTCTAGATAAGTCTTCTTTCTTCACTTGCGTTCAGTTTAGAATTTGTCAGAGTGGGCAGACTTCTGATGTCGAACGGACTTTGACATTAAAGTCCGGTAGTCTTCAGACTTTGACACTAAAGTCTGGAAATCTTCATAATAGACTTTGGATAAGTTTTGTCAACTTCAAAACATCAAAAGAGTTTTCTCCAACAATCTCCCTCTTTTTTATGGTGACAAAACTTTCCTGCAGATTTAAAGACTTGTAACCTGCAAAACAACACTTTAGCAGTACATAATATCTAAAAAACAAATAGATAAGGATTTGGATAGCATCGATTCTGCAACCATAGAAAACATGTTAATCTTGAAAAATAGTCAAACACCAAGATTTAAACATCCACAACCATCCACATCCATAATCATCACCACAAAAGTTGCTGCAGATTATAAGAGTTACTAGTCAAACAAAATCAAATCTGCAAAAAGGTTAAGTTCAAAAGTAAAAGTTCAAAAATAAATCTGCACATTCTCCCCTTTTTTGTCAATAGCAAAAAGTGGAGAAAGTCAAAATAGAAAATATATAAATGGAGTCAAGGTTGTCGAGCAACTTGAACTAGTTGAAAATCCCCCATGGACTGCACTGCCTCTTCAACCTTCTAGCACTGGAGATGAACATTCTCGACTTGAGTTTGAACAGTCTTCAAAATCTGAATAGTATGATCATTCTTGGCCACGATCTGAGAGACTTGTTGATTCAGAGTCTGTACTTGAGTGTCCAAAGACTGTATCTTTCTAGTCTGAAAATTAGAAGAGGATCTCAAGGCGGTGTGAAGTTTCTAGATCTCAATCTCCATAGCGTATTGCTGAGCTTTTACCTCCAAAAGGAGTTTTATCATCCTTAGATAGTCACCAGTCGGTTCAGTCTGCACACTAGCTTCAGCGAATTGATTTTGTGGAGAGTCCAGAGTTGAGGGAACATCAACTTGTCTAGTTCTAAGATTCAGAGTAGATTCTTCAATGTCAGCTTCAGGAAATTAAGAAGCATAGACATCCTCTGGATCCACAAGAGATCGACTTATCCCATCACTCACAAAATGAGGAGAAGAAGTCATTGTTTTCTCAATAGCTCCCCCTGTTTCTGTGCCTACAGGTGGAGAATGGATTCATTCTTCTTGTGTCTTCTCATTTTCAGCATGAGAAGGATGTTCTTTTTCTGTTCGTACTCCTACTATCCCACTTTTAGTTGCTTCTGAATCTTCAAACAATGTGATTGCAAAGGTATCCGCATAAGAGTCATCCTCACCTTTCTTTCAAGAATAACCTTCTTCTTCTACTTCAGCTCCTCCTCTTTCTTCTCTTTCTTCTTCTTCCTTCTCTGTTTCTTCTCCTTCTTCTTGCTCTGTTGCTTCTCTGTCTCCTCCTTCCTTTTCCTTTGGTTGATCAAAACCAACAAAACCTTGAAGATTCTTTAAGGCAATTGCAGAAATTGTAAGATCATCTTCATCCTCTTCGTCCTGCAGGATGAGGGATCTTCTCTTCTTGACAGGTTCTTTCACAACTTCCTTGCCTTTCCTCTTTCTTGCAGCAGAATCTTCCTTGGTTTTGCTTGAGGACTCCTTCTTTAAGTGCTCAATAGCTTTGTTCAAATCCTTCAACCGCATCTTTGAAACCATCTTCAGCCCTATCACCATAGGAGCAACAGTTCAAGAGCAAAGCGAGGCGGGAAACTGGATCTGAAAATGTCTAAACAACTTTGTAACCAATCCTGAATAAGGCAACTGTCCTTCATCCTTCATAACTATCCTGTACATGTGCATCAGGATAGTATGAGGGAGTGAAAATCTCTTCCCATTGTAGATAGCAAACATCAGTCTTGCTTCGAATATAGAAACATCTATTTTTGATGCAACCTTTAGTCTAATGCAGTTAATCACAACTTTGTGCAACAGAACATTTGAGGCTGACAGTTTGGAATATGTGATGCTTCCTTCTTGTAATCTGTCCTTGACAAGAAATCTCGTTGCTTGACCAACTAAGACACCGATCGGTTGAAAGCCACTCCTTTCCACCCCAAGTATGTCTGCCAATGTATCAACATCCACCACATAGGCTCTGTCACTCACAGTAAATTGGATTCGATTCTGGTCAAGAAAAGATAGATTCGAATAGAAAAATGCAGTCAACTCTGGATATGCAACTGCTGTCTCAGAACAGAAATTCTCGAGTTGAAGGGAAACCAACTTTTTCCTTAAGTTCACCTCAATTGAATCCAGAAAATCAAAATCAACAATTCGAGGGTTCATCACCCCTCTCTTCAGCATTTGGTTGTAAACTTTTTTGTATTCCTTAGAATGAAAAAGATTCGTTCTATCACCTTGTTCATTAGCCACCACACCCATTCTGGGTTGAAAGTTTGAAAACATCCTTTCATCATCATCCTTATTTTCAAGATGCTCAACACTAAACCTAGGGTCAGTAGGAAAGTTAAGAAAAGCTTCATCTGCCGCTCCTTTCGGCGCTATTCCTAACCGTTCCATCATTCTCAGAAACACCGTATCATTCCTATGCTCATGTTCTCTTAGAAGATCAATAATAATGGACATTGGGGAACCACCCTTTTTCAGATGACCATAAAGGTTATTAAGAACCTGGGGGGGTTAAAGTTCTGAGAGGAATAGCATCTTGCTCGACTTCCTCTTCCAATGGTTGGCGCGGAGGATTCTGTGGAGACTTGTGCAGAGATTGTTGTGGAGAGTCTTCTTCAGTGAGATCGAAATGTGTCTACCCTTCTAGCACATTCTGAGGCCATTTGCTCACAATCCAAGAGGATTTTCTTTGGTAAGACATCTTTGCAGACTTGAAGGACTTCACAGATCGATTCGAGTAGAAAAAGATGGAAACTTGTAGAGCAAATTTGAGAGCAAAAGTCGAGGGAGTAGAGAGTCTGTATTTTATGGTTTTGAAATAGTGTGTTCAAATGAAATACAATAGGGTATATAAAGAGAATGGAACGGGGTATTTGAAACGTCACAATAAAAGCCTTTTCAAAAAAATTTTAAAAAAGATAACTTACAAAAATTCAAAATTTGAAAATTTTCAAAGAAATAATTATTTCTAAAAATAAATTAGGCAAGCGACAATTCAAATAATCATACCTTTTCATTCCAAAAACTAAAATACCTGGATTCAAGACATTCTCTTACTGAAGTAGCTTCTGGACATTTTGAGTCTGACCAACTTCAGACTTTACTCCAAAGGAGAAATAATATTTAATTTGATGCAAATAGACTCAAATAGATTTTTCTCCAAAGGCTTCGTAAATATGTCTGCCAACTGATTCTTGGAATCAATGAACTAAATCATAATCTCCCCATTCTGGACATGATCCCTTATGAAATGATGTCGAATCTCTATATGCTTCGCCCTTGAATGAAGAATTAGATTCTTTGTGAGATTTATAGCACTGGTGTTGTCGCATCTGATCTCGGTACACGATTCTTCAATTCCAAAATCTCTCGGTTGTTGTCTTATCCATAGGATTTGAGAGCAACTCCCAAGAGCAACATACTCTGCTTTTGTTGTTGATAAAGCTACAATACTTTGTTTTCTTGAGAACCAAGATACCAGCCTATTTCCTAGCGGTTGACAGGTTCCAAAAGTGCTCTTTCTATCCACTTTACAACATGCTAAATCAGCGTCTGAATATCCAAGAAGAGTAAAGTCTTCTTCTTTTGGATACCACAGACCCAGCTTTGGAGAAGTCGCCACATATTTAATGATGCGTTTTGCAGCATTTAAGTGAGAATTCTCTTGGATCAAACTGAAATCTAGCACAGACGCAAACACTGAATAAAATGTCAGGTCTAGAAGCAGTAAGGTAGAGAAGAGAACCGATTATGCTTCTGTATAGCTTCTGATCTACTTTCTTCCCTTCTTCATCCTTGTCCATTTTCGAAGAGCTCGACATTGGTGTCTTTGTCTTCTTGCAATTTTCCAGCCCAAACTTCTTGATGAGATCTTTTGCATACTTCTCTTGATTAATGAATATACCTTTCTTTGATTGTCTAACTTGTAATCCTAGAAAGAAAGTTAACTCACCCATCATGCTCATTTCGAATTCATCCTGCATAGATCTAGAGAATTTCTTGCACAGATTTTCATTAGGAGAACCAAAAATAATATCATCTACATAGATTTGTACGAGCAGAAAATCTTTTCCTTCTCTCTTTATAAACAAGGTAGTATCAACATTTCCCTTTGCAAAACCATTTTGAGTTAGAAACTTACTCAACCTTTCATACTAGGCTCGAGATGCTTGCTTCAGTCCATACAATAAATTTTTTCAATTTGTAGACTGAGTCTGGTTTCCTTGGATCTTCAAATCTAGGTGGTTGTTCCACATAGACTTCTTCTTATATGAAACCATTCAGGAATGCACTTTTGACATTCATCTAGAATAATCTGAAATTTTTATAACAAGCAAAAGCAAATAATAATCTAATTGCTTCTAACCTCGCTACTGGTGCATAGGTCTTGTCATTATCTATCCATTCTTCCTGTGTGTATCCTTTTGCCATGAGTCTTGCTTTGTTTCTGACCACTTTTCCTTTTTCATACATCTCGTTCCTAAAAACCCACCTTGTTCCGATCACGGATTTTCCTTCGGGTTTTGGAATCAGCTCCCATACATCATTGATGCTGAATTGTCTGAGTTCTTCCTGCATAGCTTCTATCCAGCTTTCATCAGACACGGCTTCGTCTACACCTTTTGGTTCAATTTCATAAACAAGTGCAATAGCACTGGACTCTTCTCTTCTTTTAGATCTGGTGCAAATTCCTTCATCAATGCTACCAATGATGAGTTCTTTGGGATGACTTGACTTGTGCTTCCAGTTACTGCTTGGTTTGAAAGATTGTTGATCCTATACTTCAGTTGAATCTTCTCGATCTTCTCGATCTGCTTGTTGCTGTTCTCTAGAAGTCTGAACCTCTTCAAAGGAAGTAGACTTTGTTAAGTCTGGAATAGGTTCAGACTCTTCAAGTTGAGTCTGATCTAGTTGATTCTGCACATACTCTTGAAACTTGGCGTTCATGGATTCTTCTTGTTAAAGACCCTGTAGGTTTGCTTGTAGTCGAATAGCTCAGGAAGATTTCTTCGTCTGATTTCTCCTCGAATTTTCCAAAACGATCATTCGCATTCTTTAAAATAAAACATTTGCAGCCAAAGATATGAAAGTAGGAAACATTCGGCTTCTTTCCTTTATATACTTCATAAGAAGTTTTCTCTATGATAGGTCTCAAGAATACTCTGTTGATAGTATAGCAAGCAGTGGAAACTGCTTTTGCCCAAAATCGAGAGGATATCTTGCTCTCTATCAAAAGAGTTCTGGCCATCTCCTGTAAAAAATTTGTTCGTCCTTTCCACAACCCCATTTTGTTCTGAAGTGTATGGAGAAGAGAAAACATGTTGAAAACCAGATTCATCATAGAACTTCGCAAAGTCTTAATTCTCAAATTCACCTCAATGGTCAGTTCGTATGCTTGAGATAGCATAACCATTTTCATTATGAACCTTCTTTGCAAACTTTGAGAAATAAGAGAAAGCTTTAGACTTACTTGCCAGAAAATAGGCCCAAGTGAAGCGAAAGTAATCATCCACGATTACTAAGCAATAATTCTTTCCACCAATACTCTGAGTTCTGGTTGGTTTGAAAAGGTCCATATGAAGCAGCTGTAGAGCTCGACTGGTAGAAACTTGATTCACAGGTTTAAAGGAACTTCTAACCTGTTTTCCCAAGACATAGAGAGTGCATAACTCATTCTTCTGGTAAGTCAGATTTGGAAGTCCTTGAACAAGTTTCTTAGAAAAAATCTTGGCAATCTGTTTCATATGACCAAGCTTCTGATGCCACAAACTTACTTCATCTTGAATAGAAATAAGACATTGAGAGCTTTCTAGGTTTACATCCAGAAGGTATATGTTGCCATGCCTTCTTCCAATAAAAGATTGAGAGAAGTCTTGACTCGTTCCAGAACAAATGTCTTCTTGGAAGTTTATTCTGAAACCAGTATCGCAAAGTTGACTTATACTCAGCAAATTGTAGTTCAAACCTTCCACCAAGGAAACATTGTTAATGGCCAGGCTTCCAATCTTCACAGTTCAACATCCTACTATTTTTCCTTTGATGTTTCCTTCAAAAGATACTTTTCCACCATTTAGTCTAACAAGCTTTATGAAGCAGCTTGAGTCTCATGTCATATGCCTCGAACAGCCACTATCCAAATACCATTTGATCTTTCTTTTAATAGTGACCTGTAATCAAAAAACAAACTAAAACTTTCTTTGGCACCTAGATTTTCTTGGGTCCAGGAGAGTTAGTATTAAAAACAGTCTTAGCCTAGTCCTTCTTAACTGGTCTCCAAACCTCGGGACATTCTTTCTCGAAATGTTCTAAGTTGTTACACTTTGAACATCTGAGTGCACTTCGGCCAATAGGTTTTACAAAAACTTTTTGAAAATGATTTTTGTAAAATGTCTTTGCAAGTCTTTGTTTAATTCTTTCTTTTACTTTGGGAAAATTAATTAATAGAACAATTTCTGAAGTCATACCCAAACTTGATTTGTTAAAGTAAGGTATTTGGACTGAAAGAATTTTCTCCAGTTTTTCAGATCCTTTTGAAAATCTTTTTTGTAATATTTGAAATATCTCTTTTCAAAATAGTATTTTCTTTTGAAAGAGAGTCAGAATTTTCTTTCAAATTATTAAAACTTGTTTTCAAACTTTCAATTTTTCTTTCCAAGAAACTTCTTGTTGCCTGAGCTTAGAATTCTCCCTTTTTAGTTCAGAAATCTTTTTAAGAGAGGATTTGAGACTGAGACAAAGTTCATCTATGTATTTAGAGACTTTGATAGGAATTTTTAAATTACTAACCTCAATTTCTTTGTCTGAATCTAAATTAGAGTCTATTTCTGATTCTGAGTCTGAGTTGGAATGAGCCATCAGACATATGTTGGCATATTTTTCTTCGCTTTCCTCACATTCTATGTCACTCCAAGTTTTAGCTTTGAGAGCCTTTTTGTACTTTTCAGTTTTTCCTTTCTTCTTTTTCAACAGTGGACAATTTGGTCTGATATGCCCCTTTTTTTCTTGCATTCAAAGCATATCACATATTTGTCGGTTTCATTTTCTTCTGTCGATTTCTTCTGGAAATTTTGCGTGCTCTGTTTCTTCCAGTTGAATCTTCTTCCCTTTCTATTCAGCTTTCTGAATTTCTTGATCATAAGTGCTAGCTCCTCATCATCCATATCATCATTTGAATCTGTATCATCAAAATCAATGTTAGACTTTAAAACAATTGACTTATTACCTTTAAGATCTTCCTCATCATTGATCTGCTCACTCCGTATGACTGAAGTGTGCCTATTAATTCATCAACTGATAGAGGCATAATCCTTTGAGTCTCTCTGATTGAGGTCTTCACATGATTCCTATCTTTCGAAAGCCCACACAGCAGTTTGTTGACTTTCATTGATCCTGAAATTGGCTGACCCTGATATGCCAGGCCATTTACAATCTTTGTAAGTGACTGAACATATCAGTTATAGATTCTCCAAGCTTTATACAATCCAAGCAGAATGTTAATTTTGGTTTCCTTCACACAGTCAGTCCCTTCGTAGGTAACATGTAATCTGTCCCAAACTTCTTTTGTTGTTTCACAAGAAGAAATTCGATTATATTCAGTGGGAGATAAGGCACAATATAAAGAGTAAATAGTTTTAGCGTCAAGAGCTTGTCTCTTGATTATTTCAGCTTATGTTGTTTCGTCAATATCAACAACTTCTTTTCCTCTGTCTAAGGTTGATGTTGCTTTAAGAGTAATCCATTTTTCAACAACATCCCATTCCAAGGGATCTCTCGATCTCAGAAATGTCTTCATCTTGTTCTTCCACACATTGTACCCCTTCCTATCAAAGTAAAAAGGTCTGGCGTTGCTCTGACCTTCAACTAATCCTAGAGCCAAAATACTAGCTATAGAAGATCTTTAGCTTAGAAGTAAAACACTTTAATAATTAAGCACACAAGCTCTGATACTAATTGTAAGTGCTAATATGAACACCTACAGGGGGTGAATAGGTGTGAAGACAATTTTTTGCAAGGAACAATAGAAATATTTTGCTTCTAAAACTGAGTCTGAAGAACAACAAACTTTGAGCTAGTTCAGACTTTAGCAGTTAAATAGAACTACGAACAAAATAAAGAAATTCTGGAAAGAGAATAAGAACACAGAATTTATAGTGGTTCGGCTTAGATCAAGCCTACGTTCACTCTCCACATTAACAGCCTCTTGGCTGGATTCCACTAAGAATCAAAAGAGAATTTACAATCTTGTGATCTTGACTTCACAGTGAAGAGTCTCTACTGCTCTCTCACGAAGTTTCACTATAAGTCTCTCTCTTTTGTGTACAACTTTGAACTCAGTATTTATAGAAACAAGAAAATGGAAAGCTTCAGACTTTGAAATTTCTCTTTCACACCCTCTCTCGAACAACTAAAGAGTCCACCTTGAATACTTCTTCATGCCTTCTCGACTGTTGGCACTTTCCAAAGGAATTCTTCCAATCACCCGTTGGACAAAATCAATCAAGGAGATCTCGAGCCGTTTGAAGATTGTGATGAAAGCCCGTCAATCCTGTTCGCCCATATAATCAAGATCTTGATTTCCATAAGTAGATTCTTTCCACTTTTACTTGCAATCCGAAAAGATTTGATATATCTAGATTGATTCCAATAAAGATAATCAATCTCATATGTGATATTTCCATCTAGAAAGCCATATATAACATGTACAAACTAAACTCTTGAAGTAAGAAAGATAATCTTGTGTCTGGATAAGTCTTCCTTCTTCACTTGCGTTCAGTCTGGAATTTGTCAGAGTGGACAGACTTCTGATGTCGAACGGACTTTGACATTAAAGTCTGGCAGTCTTCAGACTTTGACACTAAAGTCTAGAAATCTTCATAATGGACTTTGAATAAGTTTTGTCAACTTCAAAATATCAAAGGAGTTTTCTCCAACAGACTAAATTCAAGACGAGAGACATTGATGGCCTAAGATAGATTAGTTCGAATTGAGCTATCCCTATCCTTATCAGTCTAGGCTAAAGCCCTTAGCCGATACGCAGTCAACCTAGCCTGGTGGTCTTTTGGCGCATACCACGGTGGGGTCTTCAACTGGGGTGAAGTCATAACAAAGTAGCCGATCAGGCCAGGTCGAGTCAAAAAGGCTTCCAAGAAATACAAGGCTCATTAGCCCAAGCAATGCCAATGATGATTTTTTGAGCTTTGACTCTAGTGGCGAAGAAAAATTCTACCATCCCACCTAAAAAAGATTACTCCTAAATGCAATCGTTCTATTATATACGATAGCACTTCACCATGGATGATACGATAACCTTTCTTGCTCGTTTCTTGATTGAAATTCATTTTGCTTACTTTTTTCACGAAGAGAGCTAGGCAATGAAACTAGACGAAGCTAATCGCCAACCTCAACTCAATCAAACAACTCGGTCGGGAAAGGTTTAGGAACCTATACAATGTGCTCTGGGGCAAAGCCCCAATCTCTAAAGGGGCTTATCCACTCCACTCGTTACCACATTGATAGGGGAACGTTCCTCCTTAGAGGGAAGCACCCGCGAGAACAGGGGTGGATGAAGTGAAAATAAGAATGCTGGCTTGAGTAATGCAAACATTAGTGAAAGTGGTACTGGCTAGTGGACTAATGGAGATGGAAATGTCTTCCTCACGAGCGTGGACCACCCATCCCTTCCTTCCCCTTCACCCGACCTGATGAGGTCTAATTAGATCAGATCTATTGAACGAAGTGAAGTGATAAGAAGAGAAGACTTCTAGCGGGAGATCTCTATTAATCACACCTCCACAAAAAAATCTTAAGCTAGTTGACTCCCTTTGACTAGTGCATTACAACAAGAATAACTACAACGCCAATGCAACCATTGATATGTTATCTCTACTAAAATTTGACCCCAAGTCTTATCTGGTAATTTCATGGGTCTGTTGGGCCTGAGTAAGCTAGATCAATGAGATTGGCTGGCCTATGACTACTGATTTGGTGCAAGGTATGGAATTTCATGCTAGTATATGTATGCATGCTTTTAAATTGGAGAGGTAGGATATGGATGGTAATTGGGATCCTAGGCTAGGAGAAAGAGGTAGTCTTTTACTACCCTTCTTTTGGGAGTTAGTTCTAGAATTCCATTGATAGTAGCCACTCCTCAATCTTCGAAATCTAGTCTAGTCCAACGATAGAGGACTTGATACTTATCTTTGACAAGCCTCGATCAGGACAAGATCAATAGCATATGGGGACAATTGATCGATTGTCCGTTTTTGGCTCTGAACTTGATGGTACCCGTCCTTTCCTCACTCTCCTGAGAGAGATGAGTAGATCGTGCTTGTGCTATCAAGCCGGATTGGTGTCACTATGCTTAATAGATGGCCTTCTCAATCCTTCTTCACCACGGCCAAGGAAAGGTGAGTCTCGTAGGTGGACGTGTCAAACTGAAATATGATCTCAGATTGACATCTTGATAGACTGAGAAGAATGTGGCTTACAATCCGGAAGAAGCATTCGTGGATTTTTTAACCGCCAAGCGGGATCAAATTGACCTCCAATGGTCATTTTGTAAATGTTCATACTAAGAAACAATTTGTTGTGACTAGATCTAGTGGCCATTTTGGGCAAGACAGGACCGATGCTCTAGTTTGTCAAAGATACTATTAGCCTTCAATCCCGAGGAAAAGAGAAAGTGTATTGATTTCAACCGGTCTTCAAAAATCCGTAAATGGCATCGAATACACAGAATAGGCATCCCTTGACTCATCTTGGCATGGGAACAGAGAACTGGGGTAGTCAAAGTCAGATGGCGTCGTTCTGCCTTCTCTTGTCATTGATAAATCAAATCCAAATGATGGAGAGTTCGCCTCTGCACCCACTGCTTGTTCGGATGCTTCTTCCACTGGAAAGGAGGATTTTTCTGAGACTACGCAATTTAAGATTTCGTTTGTGTTCATGTTAGCGATTTCTTATGTGAATTCGGCGAGTCATCCCCCCTTCCTACGGGTTCTCCCACCGCCTGATTTCTCTCTTGCCTTATAAAATATACAGAAGCGGATAGTGCAAGCTTGATGATCCAAACATAGAAGCTATCAGCCATAATAGTCTAACAGAGCCAATATTATTCTTGTCTCCAAGAGACCAGTTCTACTCAAGGATATATCTTTGCATAGGCCTTCCTCCCTATCCATAAAATTGAACCTGTTAGAGAAAACTTCCTTATCTGTTTTGAAGTTGACAAAATGTTTCCTTCCATCAAAGTTTGAAGACCACCAGACTCAAGATTTAAAGTCTACCCTCATTGATAATTTCCAGACCAACGAAGAAGTCTTATCCAGATGCGAGTATATCTTAAGGATTTGATTCGGTTGGTTGAAGATTATCTCACGACTGGAGATAGCATCATAAGATCTATTATTTGTATTACAAATTATTCGAGTAATATAGATCCGTTGATTGGCTAAGTATACTTGGAAGGTTCTACTTATAGAAACCTAGATCTTGATTATATGGGCAAGCGGGATTGGTGGGCTATCCTCATTTTCCTTAAGTAACTCGAGATCTCCCTAATTGATTCTGTCCAACGGGTAGATTGGAAGAACTCCTTTAGAAGGTGCCAACGATTATGAAGGCATGGAGGAGTATATAAGGAAGATGCTCTAGTTATTCGAGTGAGTGCGAGATAAAAGAATTCAAAAGTCTAAAGCTCCTTGTTCTTTGCTAGTTCATTTGTTGAGCATAAATTTGTACTCAAAAGAGAGATTTTGATACTTGAGAGACCTTGAGGAAGTGTAGCAGAGTCTCTACACTGTGGAATCAAGGACATGTGACTGTAACATCTCTTTTGATTCATAGTGAAATCCAACCGGTGGGCTGTTAGTGCGGGAGGGTGGACGTAAGCTTGGCCTAAGCCGAACCACTATAAAACATTGTGTTCCAATTCTCTTTCCCTTATCTATTTACTTAATTCGCAGTCTTATATATTGTTGCAAATTTTCACATAAGCTAAATTAAGTTGCTAAGTTTTATAAAGTTAGTTTTTGCACCTATTCACCCCCCTCTAGGTGTCCATACTAGCTCTATCAATTGGTATCAGAGCCTGTGTACTCATTCAATTGAAGTGTTTTTACTTCAGAGTTAAAGATCCATGGCTAGTATGTTGGCTCCAGGGTTGGTTGAAGGTCAAAGTAACACTTGACCACCTTATTTCGATGGAAAGGAATACAACATATGGAAAACAAGATGAAAGCATTCCTAAGATCGAAAGATCCTCTGGAATGGGATATAGTAAACAAAGGAATCATTCCTAAAGCTATAATAGTCTCAGAAAGGGGGAAAGAAGTTGCAGAGGCTAGCGAGATGACTCAAGAAGAGATAACTAAGAGACAAGCTCTTGATGCAAAAGCAATTTACTCTTTATATTGTGCATTATCTCCTACTGAATATAACAGAATATCTTCCAGTGAAACAGCTAAAGAAGTCTGGGATAGATTGCACATCACCTATGAAGGAATAGATCGAGTAAAAGAAACCAGAATCAATATTATGCTCAGTCAATATGAAGCCTTCAAGATGAAGCAAGGAGAATCTATTACTGACATGTTTAGCTGTTTTACAGAAGTAGTAAATGGCCTTGAATATCAGGGTCAACCAATCTCAGGACTCATGAAAGTTAACAAATTACTGCATGGACTCTCCAAAAATTGGAATCACGTAAAGACTTCAATAAGGGAAACACAAAAGATCATGCCACTCTCCGTTGACGAATTGGTTGGAACACTTCAGTCCTATGAAGTGGAGCAAACCAATGAAGAATAAGATCCCAAAGGTAAAAAGTCTATTGCCATAAAATCTAACGACGATTTTGATGTTACAGACTCTGAAGACAACATGGACGATGAAGAACTTGCTCTCATGATAAAAAGGTTCAGGAAACTGAACAAAAAGGGAAGAAGATTCAATTGGAAGAAACAAAGCTCTCAAAGATTTCAAAACAAATCAGTTGAGGATGATGAATCCAACAAAGATGTGATTTGCTTCAAATGCAAGAAAAAGGGACACATCAGACCCAACTGTCCCTTGGTGAAGAAAAAGAAAGGAAAAGCTAAGAAATACAGAAAGGCACTCAAAGCAGAAACTTGGAGTGATACTGAATGTGAAGAGAGTGATGATGATTATGCCAATATCTGTTTAATGGAAAAATCAGAATCAAATTCAGACTCCGAAATCAATACAGACTCAAATTCAGATAGTAAAATCGAGGTAAGCAATTTTAAGATTCCTATTAAGGTCTCAAAATATATTGATGAACTGTGTCTTAATCTCAAGACCTCTCTCAAGAGGATTTCCGAACTAAAAATGGAGAATTCTTCACTGAAGCAACAGGAAATTTTATGGAAAGAAAAGTTTGAAAATCTAGATAAAAGTTTTATGACTTTAAAGGAAAATGCAGACTCTCTTTCAAAAGAAAACACACTTTTGAAAAATGATATTTCAAGCATTACAAAAAGGTTTTCTATGGGATATGCGAAATTAGAAAAGATTCTTTCAGTACAAATACCATACTTTAACAAATCAGGTTTGGAAATGACTTCTGAAACTATTCCTCTAATTGATTTTCCAAAAGTAAATGAAAGAATCAAACAAAGACCTACAAAAGCCTTTTATAGAAATCATTTTCAAAAAGTTTTTGTAAAACCTGTTGGCCGAAGTGTTCTTAGATGTTCTAAGTGTAACAGCTCAGAACACTTTGAGAAAGAATGTCCTATGGTTTGGAGGTCTGTTAAGAAGGATTGGGCAAAGACCGTACATTGCACTAACTCTACTGGACCCAAGAAAGTGTGGGTACCAAAGAAAGCTTGAGTCTCTTTTTTAATTGCAGGTCACTATCAAGAAAAAGGTCAAATGGTATTTGGATAGTGGTTGTTCAAGGCATATGACTGGAGATTCAAATTGTTTTATTAAATCAAAACAAGTAATTGGTGGAAAAGTCTCTTTTGGCGGAAACAGCAAGGGAAAAATTATCGGATGTGGAACTGTGAAAATTGGAAGTCTCACAATTAACAACGTCTCCTTAGTGGAAGGACTCAACTACAATTTGCTCAGCATCAACCAATTGTGCGACACTGGATTCAAGATCAATTTTCAAGAAAGAATATGTTCAGGCACTAGTAAAGATCTTTCACAATCTTTTACTAGGCGAAGACATAGAAATATCTATCTTTTGGATATCAATCCAGAAATATCACAATGTCTAATTTCAATTCAAGATGAAGAAAATCTCTGGCATTGAAAGCTTGGCCATATCAACATGAAACAAATTGCCAAGATCTCTTCAAAGAAGCTTGTTCGTGGACTACCCAACCTGAAGTATCAAAAATCTGACTTATGCACACCTTGTGTATTGGGTAAACAAGTTAGAAATTCTTTCAAACCAATAAATCAAGTTTCTATTAATCGTCTGCTGCAGCTCCTGCATATGGATCTCTTTGGACCAACTAGAACTCAAAGCATTGGTGGAAAGAGATATTGCCTAGTAATAGTGGATGATTATTCACGATTTACTTGGGTCTACTTTTTGGCAAGTAAGTCTGAAACCTTCTCTCATTTTACTAAATTTGCCAAGAAAGTATAGAATGAGAAATGGTATGTTATTTATAGCATACGGACAAACCATGAAGGTGAGTTTGAAAATCAAGACTTTGCTAAATTTTGTGATGAATCTGGTTTCCAGCATATGTTCTCCTCTCCATACACTCCTAAACAGAATGGAGTTGTGGAAAGGAAGAATAGATCTTTGCAAGAAATGGCTAGAACTCTTTTAATTGAAAGTAATATTTCTTCTCGTTTTTAGGTTGAAGCGGTTTCTACAGCATGTTATATTATTAATAGAGTTTTCTTAAGGCCTATTCTAGAGAAAACTCCTTATGAGTTGTTCAAAGGAAAAAGGCCAATTGTCTCTTACTTTCATGTATTTGGTTGCAAATATTTTATCTTGAAAAATGCAAATGATCGAATTGGTAAGTTTGAAAAAAAAATCAGACGAAGGAATCTTCCTTAGATATTCAACATCCAGCAAAGCTTATAGAGTATACAACAAGAAGACTCAGACTGTGGAAGAGTCAATGAATGTTAAATTTCAAGACTCTTCACAAAATCAATCTATCCAGATTCAACTTGAAGAATTTGAACCTGCTCCAGGCTCTACAAAATCTATTTCCCCTTAAGCAACTCAGACTTCAGAAGTACAACAACGAACGAACATTGAAGAATCAACTGAAGAAGAAGATCAGCAATCTGTCAGGCCAACCAACAACTGGAAGCACAAGTCCAGTCATCCCAAAGAACTCATCATTGGTAACATTGATGAAGGAATTCGTACAAGATCCAAAAGGCGTGAAGAGTATAGCGTTGTGGCTCTTATTTCTGAAATAGAACGCAAAAGCATAGAAGAAGCTTTAACTGATGAAAGCTGGATTGAAGCTATGCAAGAAGAGCTCAGGCAATTCAATGTTAACGATGTTTGGGAACTAACTCCTAAACCAAGAGTTAAATCTGTTATTGGAGCTAAATGGGTTTTCAGGAACAAGATGGACGAAAAAGGAAAAGTTGTAAGGAACAAAGCAAGACTTGTGGCCAAAGGATATACGCAAGAAGAAGGGATAGACTATGATGAGACTTATGCACATGTTGCAAGGTTAGAAGCAATTAGATTATTGCTTGCTTTTGCTTGTTATAAGAATTTCAGGTTATTCTAAATGGACGTCAAAAGTGCATTCCTGAATGGATTTATCCAAGAGGAAGTCTATGTGGAACAACCTCCTGGTTTTGAAGACCCGAGGAATCCATACTCTGTATTCAGACTAAAAAAGGCTCTATATGGCTTAAAGCAAGCACCTCGAGCTGGTACAACAGGTTAAGTAAGTTTTTAATTCAAAATGGTTTTGTCAAAGGTAAAGTGGACACCACTCTATTTATTAAAAGGGAATGTAAAAACTTTTTACTTGTTCAAATTTATGTTGATGATATAATATTTGGATCATCTAACGAAAATCTATACAAGAAATTCTCTAAGTTGATGTAGCATGAATTTTAGATGAGCATGACGGGTGAATTGTCTTTCTTTCTCGGACTACAAGTAAAGCAATTGGAGGAAGGGATCTTTATTCACCAAGAAAAATATGCAAAAGAACTTGTTAAAAAGTTCGGGTTGGACAATTGCAAAAAGACTAAAATACCTATGTCTAGTTCTTTGAAGCTAGATAAAGATGAAGGAGGAAAGAAAGTTGACCAGAAACTTTACAAGAGTATTATTGGTTCATTTCTTTATCTTACTGCTTCTAAACCTGACATTTTGTTTAGTGTTTGCATTTGTGCCAGATTTCAATCAGATCCAAAAGAATCTCATTTAAGTGCTGCATAACACATCATCAAATACGTTGCAATAACCTCGAAGATAGGTCTATGGTATCCCAAAGAATGAGACTTTACTCTCTTTGGATATTCAGATGCAGATCTAGCAGGCTGCCGAGTTGAAAGAAAAAGCACTTCCGGTACTTGTCAATTACTTTGTAACAGGACAGTGTCTTGGTTTTCAAGGAAGCAAAGTATAGTATCTCTTTCAACAGTAAAAGCAGAATATGTGGCTCTTGGAAGTTGCTATTCTCAAATCTTATGGATAAAACAACAACTAAAAGACTTTGGAATCGAAGATTCTTGCACAGAGATCAAATGCGACAACACCAGTGCGATTAACCTCACCAAGAATCCAATTCTTCATTCAAGAGCAAAGCATATAGAGATTCGACATCACTTCATTAGAGATCATGTTCAAAATGGAGAAGTTATGATCAAGTTTATTGACTCAAAGAATCAACTAGCGGACATATTTACAAAGCCACTGGAGAAAGGTCTATTTGAGTCTATTCATACCAAACTGAACATTATATCTCTCACCCAATAAAGTCTGGATGTTCACAAGACTCAAAAGGTAAAGTCTGAATGTGTTCAGACTCAGTAAACCAATAGTTAGGACGGTAAGTTGTTCTTATATTTAAATTTGAAAAGGTAGAATTATTTATTGTTGATTGATTGAAATTATATTTCCAAGTTTTCTTACTTTTTCAAAAAGGCAGTTATCGATTTTTGAAAAGACAGTTATTTTCAAAAAGGGAAGTTTTTCTTTTCTAAAAGGCATTTTTATTTTCCTTTTACGACGCTTCGTCTACCTTGCTTTATATACTGCCGAGACTCGTCTTCTTCGTTTTTACACCGAAACCCTATAATACAAAATTCCTATTTGCTTTCACTTTCACTCTCAATTTGTCAAAAAGTTATCACCTTTTTCGAGCAAGTGGTGAATTCCTCTCTTGAATCGACAATGTCTTCGAGAAAGTCTTCAAGGATTGCAAGCAGGGGACCACGATCTATTCCCAAGGGTCCTACCCATTTTGACTTGACCAAAGAAGAAGATTCTTCTCCACCATTGCGTCCGAGTCAGCAACAACCTTCTCAGCAACATCAACCTTCTCCACCGACACAACCAAATGACGAGGTTATAAAGGAGGCTGAACCTATAAGATCTCTAACTCCCAAGGTTGCTTTCAAGCTCTACTCTAATCAAAAGAAAGAAGGAACGCCGATGGCTTTAATCGATGAATTCTTAAAAGATGGAGGATTCAAGAATGAAACCTTGTTTTTGCGGGAATTGGAAAGGCTAGGAATCGTAGAGAAAGGGTCGGCTGATAGAACGTTTGCGAATATACCAAGTGATCCATTTTATGGCACTGCAAATCTGCCACAAACTCTGGACGATGATGAACGGATGTTTACTCACTTTCAGCCTAGATCGGGTGTGGCTGCAAACATCACTGATGGCTCTAATCTGTTTAGATCAAAGGGTCACAAGAAGGTTTATTCGAAACTTCTGAAGAGAGGGGTGATGAACCCTAGAACTGTTGACTTTGATTTTCTTGATTCGATTAAGGTCAATTGCGTGAGAAATTTGCTTTACTGCAACTAGAACGGTTCTGCTCTGAATCCTCTGCTGCTTTTTCCGAACTTACTACATACTTTTACTCGAACTTGTCTTTCTTGGATGCAAACAGTTTTATCTTCACTGTGAAGGACAAGGTATATTTGATGAATACAGACACGCTGGCTAACATAATTAGGGTGGAAAGAACGAGTTTCCAACCAATTAGTGTGTCTATTGCTCATGCTATTCTATCGTTGGTGAGAGACAGGGATGTTGAAGGGAAGATCTCTTACTCGAGGATGAGTGCGCCTAATATTCTGCTGCACAAGATTGTGATAAACTGCATTCGTCCCAAATCAACATCCAAGACAGATGTTTCTCGATCGGAAGCCAAATTGATGTGTGCCATCAACACGGGATTTAAATTCTCTCTGCCTCATACCATATTGTTTCATATGTACCGCACTGTGGTGAAAGATAAGGGACAACTCCCTTATTCTGCTCTTATCTCGCGACTCTTTCAGCACTTCAAAATTCACATCTCTGCACCATTAAGCCTGTCAACCATCTCTCCTATGGTGATTGGGTTCAAAATGGTCACAAAGATGAGATTGAAAGAGTTGAACAAAGTGTTGGAACGTGTGAAGGAAAATTCTCCCACAAAAGCGAAGCAAGACTCGGCTGCTGCGAAAAGAAAAGGCAAGGAGCCCATGGTTGCTCCTGTGAAGAAGAAAAGAACCCTCATCTTGCAAGATGAAGAGGATGAGGACGAACTGACCATATCCGCCTTGAGAAACTTAAAGAGTTTTGTCAACTTTCGTGAGATAAGAGAAGAGCCAGAAAAAGAGGAAAGAGAGAGAGAAGTGACAGATGAAAGAGGAGGAGATGAGGAAGAAGGAAATGAAGAAGAAGAAGAAGAAGAAGAAGAAGATGAAGGTAGAGAAGAAGAAAGAGAAGAAGAGGGAGAAGAAGAGGAAGAAGAAGAGGGAGAAGGTGAACAAGATCAAGGTCAAGAAGACTCTTGCGAGCCAACCTCGGCTATCTCTCTGTCTAGTGCGTCTGTAGAAGAGGAAAACTTACCTACTCCACCTGAGGGCACCAAAACAGGGGGAGCTGCTGGATCAAAAGGTGTTTCTTCACCCTTACTTACTAGTGATGTAAGTCGCTCTGCAGCAGACCCTGAGGATGTCTATGCCTCGCACTATCCGGAAGACAGTCATGGTGGACAATCTACTGAAGCTCCATCATCTCTCAAAATCCCTGAGTTTGACTCTACTGGTCCTAGTAATGCCAATGCTCAAACAGCAGACTTTTCAAGACTGATGGAACTTCTAATGGATGTTCGAAAACAGCAATATGCCATGGGATTTGAGATGCAGGATCTCAAGAATGCTTTTAAGGCCACTTCAGTGTCTTTGCATGAACAGTTGAACGCCCTGAAGATTCAAGTTCAGTCTAATGTGCAAGGTGAGGATTTTCAGTCACTGAAGCAGAGTTTTGACAAGCTTGAGAAGACTGTGCATTCCATGGGAAAATTCAAGTTTGTTCGCCTGCCCAAACAGCCTTGATTTTGATTCCATTTTCAATCTATTTTCTCCAATTTTTGCTGTTGACAAAAAGGGGGAGAGGTTTTATGCAAATTTGACTTATCTTGACTTATCCTTTTGATTTTTTGGACTTTTTGATTTGGTTTTGACTTTATCTTTTGTTTGGTGTGGTTTTAATTGACTGGTTTGGACTTGGACTGATTATGCTTAAGCGATTGTTGATTATGAAAATAGTTGTGGTACAGAACTAACGCGTTTTCTGTGGTTGCAAATTTGCTACTATCTCCATTATAATCTCTAATTTTCATTTATAAGAAATCTTGGTTTGCTTAAGTGTTGTCTTGCAGGTCAAAATGTCCAAATCTGCAGGAAAGTTTTGTCACCATCAAAAAGGGGGAGATTGTTGGAGAAAACTTCCTTATCTGTTTTGAAGTTGACAAAACGTTTCCTTCCATCAAAGTCTGAAGACCACCAGACTCAAGATTTAAAGTCTGCCCTCATTGACAGTTTCCAGACCGACAAAGAAGTCTTATCCAGATGCAAGTATATCTTTAAGGATTTGATTCAGTTGGTTGAAGATTATCTCACGGTTGGAGATAGCATCATAAGATCTATTATTCGTATTACAAATTATTCAAGTAATATAGATCCGTTGATTGGCTAAGTATACTTGGAAGGTTCTACTTATGGAAACCTAGATCCTGATTGTATAGGCGAGCAAGATAGGCTATCCTCATTTTCCTTAAGTAACTCGAGATCTCCCTAATTTATTCTGTCCAACGGGTAGATTGAAAGAACTCCTTTGGAAGGTGTCAACGGTTATGAAGGCATGGAGGAGTATATAAGAAAGATGCTCTAGTTATTCGAGTGAGTGCGAGATAGAAGAATTCCAAAGTCTGAAGCTCCTTGTTCTTTGCTAGTTCATTTGTTGAGCGTAAATTTGTACTCAAAAAAGAGATTTTGATACTTGAGAGACCTTGAGGAAGTGTAGCAAAGTCTTTACACTGTGGAATCAAGGACGTGCGACTGTAACATCTCTTTTGATTCATAGTGAAATCTAGCCGGTGGGCTGTCAGTGCGAGAGAGTAGATGTAGGCTTGGTCTAAACTGAACCACTATAAAACATTGTGTTCCAATTCTCTTTCCCTTATCTCTTTACTTAATTCGCAGTCTTATATATTGTTGCAAATTTTCACATAAGCTGAATTAAGTTGCTAAGTTTTATAAAGTTAGTTTTTGCACCTATTGACCCCCTTCTAGGTGTCCATGCTAGCTCTATCATAACCCATATCAATGCATTGATGAATAAAACTCAAAACTCTGACTTGACTCAGCTTGACCTACTTGACTCTTGTTTCATCACGGCACACCCCACCCACAAGCAACCCCCGGCTCAGGGGGGACCAGAAAAAAGGCCCTTTCTTTTCCCCCTTTTACGTTAAGTTAGGCCGGTCTTGGCATTCACGCAATTCCCTCGTCCATCGATCGATCACGCGATTAAGAAAAGGAAGACTAAACGAGCCTATGACTATCCCCTTCCTTAAGTAGCATAAGATTTTTTTTTTTTCTCGTCAGCAAAATCCCTAATTTGATTGGTGATGGGGGACTTCTAGCATTGGGGACATGCCTCTTGATTTTTTTTTAATCTTCCTTCCACTTGGATGAAAAAGAGGGTTTCCCTGCAGCAAAGTGGGAAGATTTCTTTTTCATTCGGTGCGATGAAAAGTAAGTACACTTCTTTAAGTTTAAGCACCACAACTCATGGAAGAGTTGATTTTTTTTTTTTTTTTGGGTAAAAGGTAAGTATAAATTGAGGAAATGCCAAATGTACAAAAGATCTTGTCACCAGAAACTTGCACTCCAAATGCAAGAACAAAAGGAGTGGAAGGGTGACGAGATGTAAAAGCCGCAATGCGCGGTACACACACTACAACACCAAACCAAAAAAGAAGCACGGCATGGACAACCGGCAACCAGACACGCCCTAGGCGAGGAAGAGGACATTAACGAATCAAACTACCTACGGGTCCCCAGTGAAAATAATCGGGTCTAAGCCCCAACTTCTCTGCAACCTTCTATTTCTGAAATTATCTTCGACGTTCCTGAAGGTGATAGCCTTGTCTCGGACCACTTTAAAGAGGTGGTTCTTCATGGTCGGGATCGATAGGGGCTGGTCTCTAAAGATGATGCTACTTCTGTTTTTCCAAATGATATGACAAAGCGCACCAAAGGAAAAACGGGCAATGCACTTGTAGAAATCTTTACCCATTAAATAGGTAGCGGCCCAACGGAGGTTCTCCTTCCAAGTTCTGTTGCGCCAAGGCAAATTGCATCTAGAAGCCCAAAAGAAAGCAACGCCAGCCATGACACAGCAATCAAAAAATAGGTGATCAACAAAGTCGAGCATACTCTTGCAAAATGCACAGGCAGCACTTCCAATTCTACCATAAGACAGAAGGAGATTTTTTTATCTTCCTTCCGCTTGGAAATTCAGTTTCATGATTGAGTTTCCCCTTCTACAGATGCTGGGGGTCCAGCCCTCATAGAAGTTGCCTATGAGATCGCATTCCATCGGTTTTTAAGATTGGGGGGCTCCTCTAGTGCTAAATAAAAAGATCTTGGAGCAAGGGCTAGCTTTTAAACAGGCGAAGAAAGGCCTCACCAAAGACTTCATGCCCAAAGGAGGAAGCAAATGAGCAATCGAGCCAAGAGGCAACGAATAGTGATGCAAGTCTTCATCAAAGCTCACACGCTAAGGGCTAAAGCTCCTGACCCTTTCCTGCGAAAACCAAAGCATCAAAGAAAGTGAACAAAAAGCTCCGGTCTTAACACCCTTACTATTGTTGTGCAGCCTTTCCTCAGGTTCGTAGAGTCGGATTTCCCGTCTACCCACAACAGAGGAGCCGCCCCCACTAGGCAGGCAGCCACGGGTCATAATGCACTCTTCGCACAACAAATCCACTTTGCTTGCTTCTCTCGCGCTTGCTTGCGCGAAAGCTTAAAGTCCTTTTCGCTAGGTCCAAAAGCTTCTATCATAGCGAAAGATCTTATCCATGAATCTTCCCCATAGGAAAAAATGATATCCTTCTCCTCATCCTCATGCCTTTTTTTGCTATACTGAAGATGAAAGCACAAGCAAACCCTTCTTAGGATGCACACGTTGCGTTTTACTGGGAAGGATCGAACCATGGGAACGAATCTACAGGGCTATCACCTTCAAGGAAAGAGTGGTTAGCTGCGAGATAGGAGCTCTATACAAATTGAATGCTTTCTATCAAAATCAGAGAGAGAAAAGGCTATATTTATTCTATTTATGCGGGACGGTAGCCCATCATCTGTTGATTGTGTTAGCCGAGAAGCAATGTATAAGAAGTGAAAAGGATATAGACACTTCCCAACCATAAAGAAAAGTTCCCACTGATGGTATACTTAGTGTAAGCGAGCTCTAAGATCACATTATCATACGATAATTAGTCAATCAGGCAAGTTGAAGTTTTGTAGCACTGTTGGTAGCCAGTCTGTCTGTTAATCAAGCAAGCAAGCCAGTAGTAATCCTTTCTCCTGTCTGTGAAATGCATGAAGTGGCCTAAGTTAAAGAAGAAGAAGCAGATGCACATGAATCAATAAGAAAGAGCCCTCACGATACAGATATCTTTCCTCAAGGAAAAGGCAGCTTAAGCGATATGGGACTACACCCCAAGCAAGAAAGAAAAAGAATTTGCTCAAAATCCAAATTCAGCAATCTTACCACCCTTGATGCTTGTTTTAACCTATACAGAGCTTTTATCAATTTACACACATGATCAGGATGGTCAATTACCCACAATAGTGGATTCGAATTGTCCATGCAAAACCGATCGGATGATTGTACAAGGAAGGCGGTAATTTATAAGGAAAAAAAAGAGAATGAAGAATGAAAAAGAAGGAGAAATTCAAATAAAAAATGAAAGTAAAGGGGTTGGATCATGAATGCAATTTTGGATGAGGAGAACTGAAAGAAGCCTGGAAGGGTCCCATTATTCCCTCAGCACCTCAAGGGCTCTCCAGGTAGAGGCATCCTGTTTGCCTCACATGGACACCTTCATATATCGGCCTACTCCGATGCGGATTGGGCTGGATCTCCGGGTGATCGGAGGTCTACTACTGGCTACTGCACTCTTATTGGAGGCAATCTTGTCCCTTAAACAAAAGAATCAGAAGCAAAAGTTGCCAGATCTAGTGCCGAAGCTGAGTATAGGGCTATGGCCCATGTCGACAAGGGTTTAAGGCTTTCAAGTAGAGCCTTCGTATATTCCTTAATAAAAGGTTTTCCAGTTTTCTTTTTCAGTATTCTCCATCTTGAAACTTATTCTAGTTCAATCAGCTAGAGAATTCGTAGTTGATTCACCTATACTGGCTCATGGTTATAAACCTTCACAAACGGTTTATTAAGTCGGATAAAAAACCTAAAACGTGATATACCTGATTTGGAAGACAGAGCCTTAGAATTAGGCTTTCATCTTCAACCATCCTGGTCATCTGGACCCAAAGTGGAACCTTTGGAACAAGCTATGGGTGTAATCGGCAGGTAGAAATTTCTCTAGAAACCTCGATTGCATCTTGTCCCATGTACTTCCCTTTGCCTTTCCGCTCACGCCTTGCTTGGACTTGATCCCACAAAATGTTGGCATGGCCAGAGAACTGAGTTGGCCAAAAAAGCGCTTGGGCGCTCTACATACGATGTAGACTCCATCAAAAATGTTCTTTTGGGAAAATGTAGAATAATACACCTACCGAGACGAAAGCCAAAGGTGAGTCTTTCAAAGATTAATTCAATTCCGAGAATACCTAGGTAGAGGACTAAGAACGAATGGTAAGATCAAGGGCGAACACTCATCGTTACTCAAATCATATGAATCAAATTGGGATTCATATCATGCTCTCAAGCCCACGGGGTCCTTGTACCCCGTTCATGTAACACATGAGATGTATACGCTTCAAAAGGTAACGGAGGCATCCAAAGGTTTCCTCAAGCCGGACGGAGATTGGCCCTCAAGTGCAAAGGCAGAAGGGAGCTTGATTGCAAGACTCACTCGTCAGCGGGGCCTTCAAGCATCCGAAATACGCCGGGGTTGTAAATGACATAGCCTTCCTGATAGAAAATGATGACTCCTTCAGAAAAACGAAGTTATTTAAGTTCTTTTTCCCAAAGAAGTCCCGCTCCGACGGCCCGACGAGTCATCTACTTAAAAGGACCCTCCCTGCAGTGCGCCCCTCCTTGAATTATTTGGTCATGCAATACTTATTGAGTTTTGTTTGCACCAGCCTGCCATCCAGCGTACCTGTGTTGAAGTCTTCATTTCACATTCTCTTGATTTTAAGGAATATAAAATCCAGACTAGAATTTCGCTTGAATTTTTTTTCTTTGGCAAGAAAAGAATTGTCAATCAAAGCACAATTGAATTTTTGTTTTTGTATCTGGTAAGAAAATTGAACTTTTAATTGCAACTGTAAAACGGCATTAGGAATTGGTAAAAAAGGAGCCAAAAATGCAAAACCAAAATGTGGAACTCTAAGAGCAAAGGCAAAGCCAATTGGAACTAGCAAAACAAGGATGCCATTCTCCTGTAGTTTCAATCTCGACCAAAAAAACAAAAATCCCTAACGCAATCAGACAAGACTCGAAAGTCCCAGAAAAGAACGTAAGACACTCTCCAATCAACCTCAGCCCACAAGATTTGCCTAGTTAAACTTTTTGCAAGCCACAACTTGCAACTCATGATATTTGAACATTCTTAGAGTCCTCAGAAAAAATTTCTAGAATTTGAATTTCGGATGAGAAGGAATAACCGGGAAGGAATATTTAAACTCTGCGGGAGCTCTCCCCTCTTGTCCTCCTTCCGTTTCAAAGTTCAACCCTCGCCACGTTAAAACTAGCCGCTGTCTCTTACCGCCATATAATCAACTCCATCTTTAAGAAATAACAGAACAACTTCAACTTCAAGACATTCTATCTCTCTTCAATCTAAGAGTTGCCGCATCGATTCATGAAGGGCCGCGACGTGGAGATCCCTCGGTACTTCCTCTGTCCGATATCCCTAAAGATCATGAGGGATCCTGTGACGACCATCACGAGCATAACGTACGAGCGTGAGAGCATCGAGAAGTGGTTGTCCAGGTCCTCAAGCGGCAGCGCGGCGGCCACATGCCCCATCACCAACCAGCCGCTGCCGAGGGCTTCCGGCCTCACCCCAAACCACACGCTCCTCCGACTCATCCAGGCATGGTGCGTCAGCAATGCGAAGAACCGCATCGACTGGATGCCGACCCCAAAGTCGGCCCTCGATAGGGGTCGCATCCTGAAGTTGGTGAAGGATCTTGAGGTGATCACTCGATTGTCAAGGCGATCAAGGAGTTGGAAGAACTGGCGGAGGAGAACGAGCGGAATCGGGTGTGCATGGTTGAGGCTATAACGGCATCAAATTGAAGACCCAACGAGCAATGAGCAAGTGCCAGAGCAGAGAATGAAGAAGCGACACCCAAGCGAGCGTTGGAGCAAAGAACGAGCACTGGAGAGAGCGAAGACGAGGGAACCTGAAATTTTGAATTCACGAGAGGAAGGGAGAGAGAATGCATCGGCCTTCCTCCTTCAAAAGGAGAAAAAGGAGGAAAGAGAAAGGGAAATGACTTACTACAGCAGGTCTAGTGCGGCAGTGCAAGCCTATTACCGGGGGAAAATTTTTAATTAAGAAAGAAGAAATTCATATTTTCTGACTGTAACTTATATATTAACCAGTACTCCGGGATCACCTAATATTTTCTCTGCTGGTCAAGTCTGGCTAGAAGTCTAGACCCATTTGAAACACACATTTAATTGGGCTTTACAATTCAAACCCATAACAATCCATTTTTTGAAATTCAGCTAATCCAAAGGTAGGCCTATGACCCATTTTGACCCCTCTAATTACATACGGAGGTGTAGATTTCAACAATATTAAGGTTAATTGAATTAATTAGTAGGGCGGTTCAAATACAGATCATTGATCAAATCAGATCATTATGAGAAGCAATCGAGATCACAATATCAATAGTCGTGCACAAGAAACATGGATCTGTTGGATGACCTAATGCTATAAAATTAACAATCTGACAATAAGCCTTGGACGCTAAGTACATGAATGAATCTTGGAGTCCCCCTTCCAAATGAATGACTAACGTAATATGGATGCATACTTTTATGATTTGCATATGCAACATCAAGTACGTAATTGTGGTAAGAAACTACATTTAATCACTTGGAGTGGAATGGCGAATGTCGATATAATGATCGACCTAAATACAAATCCTTTAAGTAAGATTTCTAACACATCAGAACGAAAAATTAATCAGATTATGTATTTTGGATATAGAATCAGGCAAGTGAATATGGATTGATTTTGAGTACATGCATGGAAAATTTCTATTTTTCATTAAAAATGATTCTGTTTAGGGCACTACGTTTTATCTTGTCCTCTATGTGTGTGTGTGTGTGTGTGTGTGTGTGTGTGTGTGTGTGTGTGTGTGTGTATGGATTGTTATTGCTATTGTAGGCAACAATTGAAGATAGCGTATAATCAATATTTATAATATATTTATGTGTGTATATATAAAAAAATCAATAGTTAGACGTGACAAAAGTGGTTTAATAAAACCAAATTAAAATAGAAGTTCTTAGATGTCCAAATATCATATTTAGCTGGAAAACATTTACATACATAAAATAACGTATATGAATTTACTGTCTATAAAAGAAAATAAAAATAAACGTAACAAAATGTCCACTTACTAATCATGGAAACATATTCAAAAGATCAATTGACACCTATTTTGGCTATTCCATTTAATCATTTATCGCATAAGAAAATTAAGTGTCAAACACTGCCCCTAAACAAAAATTTCATTGACACAATCACATTTGTATTACAAGCACTAAAAACATTTTCATTTAATAATAACATGTCCACATAAATTTCATTCGAGTCGGTCCTATCGTAAATTCCGTAAGAATTCTCTCAAAGTGTTGCTTGGGTTTGAGGAGAGACCCAAATTTTGTTCGAATTCTCAAGAGCAAGCCCGTTTAGTTTCAGGATTGATGATATTCGGCCAAAGCCAATTGATACCCTTTGAGCTAGCCGAATTCCGTGAACTAAGAAGGCATATCCTTTGCGATTTTCGGGCAATAAATGGGGTTTCGCTTTTGCTTGCTCATGCCTTCTAGGTTATTTAATCTTTTCAGTAATTTATTTAGTGTTTTAATTACTGTCACATTATTGTTCGCCACCCACGTGATCATCTCTCACCTGTTAAGGGTTTAGGATTAAAATCGACAAAGATTGCATGCAAAACATTTTCGAATTAGAGGAAATATATCAAAATGGCATTAGATTAATCTAACGTAATTAAATCCTAGTAAAATGTATTTTTGCATTTTACTTATGTGTCCAATTGAACTATAAATGATTAGTGACGACTCCAAGGTATATTAAATTAAGTTGCGATCGGTATTAACTTGAGAGAATCCACATTAGGTAATGGCGCCATCTCTTTAATGACCTATTTGCGCTTGCTAGTAATCTAGTAGCTTTTCTTTGATAATTCATCTTGAGAAAAGTTATGACCAGATAAATATAAGAAAAGAACCATGTAGATTATTGAAGATTTCCCGCAACAATACTAGGGCGGTTTTTGGATTTCCGTGGAGGACAAGCTTGCTGGCTACGTAAAAAATATAAAATTTCTTAGAACTTTGACTTTGAATGAGGAAATATTAAATTGATTGAACATCGTATGCAGAATCCTTGTACTATTATAGCTGTTAATTTTATTGGTCTGACGAATGGGGAGTCAATGTTAAAGTATTGTATTTTCCAGGCCTTATCCTCAATTTGGACCGGAATATGGACCGTACCTTCGCGCGGTAGCCTGCAATCGAATGTCATTTCTTTTACAAGTTAGCAAATTTCATCTTTAAGACAAGATTTGAGATGAACTGACGATTATAGACAGATATTATTAGTGCGGCATGCGTGGAGTGGTGAAATTAGCGTTTGGTATGACTTCGTAATCAAAGCGGTGGTTCCTAAAGCTTTCCATCATGCATCTCTCTCTGAGGAATTTTCCCAAACACCTCGAGGGTTCCCGAAGTAAAGAAAGCATAGGCTCAACAGCCGAGTCTAATTATTTATACATCAGACAGAGAGTTTGTGTGTATTCAAGTGTTTATTTGGACCACTTACATTCTACCAAGTTCAGTTGCCCGAATTCCGGGGACAAATCTGGGCCCTCAAAGGGTTCTTCATCACGACTGTGAACTCCAGCTTCTCCGACAGGTCCACCTCCTCGCCCGCCACCGCCCGCCATTGGAACAGCCACACCAAGTTCGCCACCAAGTACTCCAGATGCAGCATCGCGAGCCCGGACGCAGGGCAGATCCTCCTCCCCGCCCCAAACGGCATCATCTTAATCTCCCTGCTCCCCGTGATGTCAAAACCGCCCGCTTCTCCCCCGCCATCACCGCAATTCAAGAACCTCTCGGGCTTGAACGCCATCGGGTCCTCCCAGACTTTCGGGTCCCAACCCATCTCCGCCACCATGAAGTTGATGGTCCCCTTCTTCGGAATCACGTATCCGCCCAGCTCCGTGTCTTCCGTCACTGTGTGCGGCAGCACGAAGTGCCCCGGCGGGTGGCGGCGCAGCCCCTCCAGCACCACCGCCTTCAGGTAGCCCATCCTCTGCAAGTCCTCCTCCTGCACCAGCTCCGCCCCTTGTCCCACGACTGATTTGATTTCATCGTAGAGCCTCTCTTGGATTTCTGGGTACTTTACCAGGTTGGCCATGATCCACTGCAGCGCTGTGGACGTCGTGTCGGTGCCGGCGTCGAGGAACTCCGAGCAGAGGCTCACCATTTCCTCTTCCTCCAGCTTCCTCTTCTCCCCCGGCAGCTCCAGGTCCAGGAGCGTGTCCACATACGACACAATCCAATCGCCACAATTCTGGTCCTCCTTGGCTTTGTTTAGTTGCTCTCGCTTGGCCTTGGATCGAGCGCTGATGAGCGGGACGAGGACGCGATTCCGATATTCGATGAGCTCGTAGAACTCCTTCCACCGCTTCTGGAACACGAGCTTGCTCACCCGCGGCCAGAAATTGAGCACTCTGAACCGCCGGAAACCCAACAGCAACCGTCGCTGAGCCTCCTCAATCCGTTTAATCTGCTTCTCCTCGAGCCTGTCTCCGAAGCACATGAGGACCAGCAAGCAGAACATGGCGTACTGGAAGTGGTCAACGACGCGGACCACGCCACCTGGCTGGGACTTGAGCTCTGCCACGAGGATGTCAAGGACCCACGCGCGGGCGCGGGAGTAGGAGCGCAGGCGGGAGGGATGGAGGATCTCCGCCGTGAGGTTCCGGCGGAAGAGGCGCCAGGTGGGGCCGTAGGAGGAGGAGCTGACGTTGTGCTGGTTGGCGGAGAGGACACTGTCGACGGCAAGGGGCGGCGGGCGGTCGGCGAAGACCGCGCCACGGCGGACGAGGGCCTCGTGGGCGAGGGCCTGGGAGGCTACGAAGACGGTGGGGCGGGGGCCCATGTGGAGGGTGACCACGGGACCGTGGCGGGCGTGGAGGGAGCGGAGGGTGGGCTCAATCTCCGCGAATGACTTGCGGAGCCATAGGAAGTTGCCGACGACCGGGAAGGCGGGAGGGCCCGGCGGGAGGTTCTTTTTCTTGGCGGTGGAGGAGAGGAGGTTGAGGGTGGCTTTGAGGAGGGCGGCGACGGAGAGGGTGACGAGGACGAGGAACCAGAGATCCATCTTTTGCCAAAACGACTTTGAGTTTTTGAGTTGGAACAAATGGAGGATTTGCAGAGGGAGGTGGCGAATTTTTTCGTTTAATATAAGATTGGAGATTGGATGATGACCTAGCCAGATGAAAACGTGATGGATGACGCCCTAATGCAAGTCAGTAGAGGATTTTCTTCGGGAAATGATATTTCCGCTATTTGTCCAATTTTATATTTTCATTGGACTAATTTTTCTGAAAAGCTCATCCTTGATTTCTATAAAAGCATAAAGGCAATTGTACCCTCTGCCAAATTATGTAAATAATCAGAAAAGTCCAACTTACCTCTTCCGTTTCTGCCATTTCCCATTTTTCATGTCTTCATTACATTACAATCTTCAAGTGAAAGGATTTCCTTCATATATCAACGTCATATCTTAACGAATAGCAATTACTTTTCGTTCAACGTTGAATATAATTCATGATATGCAATTATTGAAGAAAATAAGATGTACTAAGGAATCACAACATCGATTTGAAATTTAGAAAATGTCATTTTATTTAAATTTTCTCGAAGGTTTATGTCTAGTTGTATGTAATAGGATTGTGTCCATTTATATTCCGATGATGTGAACTTGTAGTTCATTTTTGGGATGAAGCATCTGGGTTGGAAAATAGTAGTTGATTCTTCTTTACACTATTTTATTCCATTTCTTAGTCATTAAGCCATGTTACATCAAGTGCCAGCATGCGGATAGAAAGTCTTCATTGACTAGCATAGCGATATCTCTATCGATGAGCTAATGCTATAAAATTGACATTTTCACCAGAAGTCTTGGAAGCTAATTTTGAGGACATGATTCCAAATTAATTACTAAAGTAAAGCGGACGCCTATTTCTATGATTTGCATATGCACCATAAAAAATAGGTAATCTTGGCATGAAATGTCGATCGTTGATGTAACACCCGATATAAATGTGATTAATCTTAAAAGCTTTCATACACATCCTAAGGACAAGTTAATTAGATTACAATAAATCATGCATAGATTAACCTAGAGTACATAAACAATACATTTCTACTTTTCATAATTACAAAAGGGTAAAAGCCAAAAAAAAATCATAAATTGTGCCTACTGTAACACATTTATCCTAAATTTGTTGACACAAAAAACTCTTAAACTTGTGCCAATATGACACATTTACCCAAAACTTGTACAGTATGACACATTTGCCTCAAATTTATTTTTTGTGACACCAAAAACTCCAAACTTTTTTCGGTGACACATTCACCCCATGTCGATTAATGAATGAATTGTTTTTTTTACTGACTTGGAAAGTCTAGTGTCTCCTCCCACCCCCCCCCAAACCCCCATCCCAAAGTAGCCGACCTAGTTGAGGGCCAGTTCGGTGAGTCAGCTCATGTTCGAGTCATTGATGGCGTCACAGTGGAGATTGGAAGAAATTCCTCTAGTGATTGACTAACCACTAATGCAACCAGGAGGTCATTCAATCAAGAAGAATAAGAACATAAATCTGAAATCCCAAAATCTAAAGCTATTTTCAATTACTTGTTTTTGTTTGTGAGCTTTTCAAATTGTGATATAAAGAGAAAGCACAAAAAGAGTGTCTTAGTGAGATAGTGTGATCTATCACTGACTATTTGCACTCATAGTTGTAATTTATTATAGATTTTATAGTGAAATCTAGCCAATAGACTGTCAGTGTGAGAGAGTAGATGTAAGCTTAATTTAAGCCGAACCTCTATAAAATTCATGCGCAATCTTCTTTTCCCTAAACTCTCTTTAATTAAGTCTATTTGCACTCTAATAGATTGTCTCAGAAGTATGATGACTTGCATAACAGACTCTAATCCTTATTCAGACTTTGCTAGCAACTTATTTTATTTTGAAATTATTTGTCAAGATTTCTTTGAAACACCTATTTACCCCCTCTAGGTGTTCATATTAGTCTTATCAATTGGTATCAGAACCTAGTGCTAGTCTTATTGAAGTGCTTTTACTTCTAAGCTAAAGAACTTTTATGGTTCGTATCTTGGCTCCAAGTCTTGTTGAAGGGCAAAGCAACACCGGGCCACCCTATTTTGATGGAAAAGAATATAATGTTTGGAAAAACAAAATAAAGGCATTCCTAAAACTTAGAGATCTACTAGAATGGGATGTTATGAAGAAATGAATTAATCCAAAAGCTGCTTTTGCTTCAGACAAAAAGAAGGAAGTCATAGACAAAGATGCTAAAGAAATTGAACAAGTAAAAATAACCAAGAGAAAAGCTCTTAACGCAAAAACCATTTATCTCTTATATTCTGCTTTGTCTTCTACTGAGTATAATAGAATATCTTCATGCGAAATAGCTAAAGAAGTCTAGGACGGACATTATATCACTTATGAAGGTACAGATCATGTAAAAGAGACGAAGGTGAACATTCTACTTGGCCAATATAAGCCTTTTAAGATGAAGTCGGGAGAATTAATTGGAGATATATTCAACCGATTTATAGAAATTATGAATAGTCTAGCATATCAAGGACAACCAATTTCTGCTCCTATAAAGTCACATACTTCTACGAGAACTCTCAAAGGATTGAAATCATGTCAAGACATCAATTTGAGAGACACGGAGAATTATGCCATTATCCATTGATGAACTTATTGGTACTCTTCAAACCTATGAAGTGAAATAGATCAACAATGAAAATGACTCAAAAGGTAAGAAATCCACCACACTTAAATCTAATGCTAATTCTGATGATACAGACTCAGAAAATGACATTGATGACGAAGAACTTGCTCTTATGATTAAGAAGTTCAAAAAGTTGAATAGAAAATGAAGAAGGTTCAACTAGATAAAGCAATACAAGCAAAATGCGGAGAAAAGATCAATGGAAGAAGACGAACCAAGCAAGGATGTGGTATGTTTCGAGTGTAAGAAAAATGGACATATCAAGCCAAAATGTCCGTTGCTAAAAAAGAAAAAAAAGGAAAATATGAGAAGTACAAGAAAACACTAAAGGCTAAAACCCAGGGTGATGCAGAATGTGAAGAGAGTGACAAGGAGTATGCGAACATCTATTTGATGACTCATTTGGACCCAAACTTACACAGATACAAACTCCAAAACAAGGAAATTGAAATAAGTCATTTTGAGATTCCTATTAAAGTTTTCAAGTACATCGATGAGCTTTGTTTGAATCTTAAATCCTCTCTTAAAAGGATCTTCAAACTAAAGAGGGAAAATTCTAAACTCAGACAACAAGATATTTCTTGAAAAGAAAAGTTTGAAAATTTACGAAATGAATTCGAGGATTTGAAGAAAAATCGCAATTCTCTTTCCTAAGAAAATGAGATTTTGAAAAAAGAATTCTCAAACATTACAACAAAATTTTCTAATAAATCCAGTTGGGTTTTAATAAAGAAAGCGATCTTTTTATTGATTTTCTAAAAGTCAATAAGAATCTCGACAGAAACCTCCTAGACTTGCTTACAGAATTCATTTTCAAAGGATTTTCACAAAATCTGTTGGTCGAAATACTCTTAAATGTTCTAAGTGTGGAAACTCAAAATATTTTGAAAATGAATGTTTTAAAGTCTAGAAATCTATTAAGAAGGATTGGGCAAAAACAATCTTTACGTCTAACTCTTCGAGACCCAAAAAAAAAATTTTGGCACCAAAAAAAGTTTGAGACTATTTTTTGATTGCAAATTACTATAAAAAGAGAGAGTAAGGACTTGTTTGGTTAGGCTTTGGGGAAATGACCTTGGAAAAATGTAAATACCTTTAGAGTAAAGAGGTTTTCCAAAATGCTACACTGTTTGATAAATTATAACTTCAAATAGCATTGAAAAATAGTGTTGGCATAAATATTGTTTAGTAAAACGCACTTATAACCGATTTTTGCTATATTTTTCTTTTTAAGTTTGAAAATTAAATCTGGTAGGTCAATCACCAGCCAACCGTTGGACAACCGTCAAACGGCTAGATCTTGTTGGTGAAATCTTCCTTCTGTATTTTGAAGTTGACAAAACGTTTCCTAGTCTAAAGACTTCCAGACTCATCTATCAAAGTCTAAAGACTTCCAGACTCAAGATTTAAAGTCTGCCCTCGTTGACAGTTTCTAGATCGTCGAAGAAGTCTTATCCAGATACGAGGTTATCCTTAAGGATTTAATTCGATTGGTCGAAGATTATCTCACAATTAGAGAAAACATATAAAGATCTATTATCCGTATGACAAGTAAATCGAGTAAGACAGATCCGTTAATTGGCGAAGTATACTTGGAAGGTTCTACTTATGGAAACCTAGATCATGATTATATAGGTGAACATGATTGGTGGCTATCTTCATATTCCTTAAATAACGCGAGATCTCTCTAATTGATTCGGTCCAACGGGTAAATTGGACGAACTCCTTTGGAAGGTGCCAACGGTTATGTAGGCATGGAGGAGTATAAAAGGAATACGCTCTAGTTGTTCGAGTGTGTGCAAGATAGAAAAATTCCAAAGTCTAAAGTTCCTTACTCTTCGCTAATTCATTTTGTTGAGCATACAACTGTACTCAAAAGAGAGAATTTTGTGAGACCTCGAGGAAGTGTAGTAGAGTCTCTGCACTATGGAATTGAGGACGTGAGATTGTAACATCTCTTTTGATTCATAGTGAAATCCAGCCGGTGGGCTGTTAGCGTGGGAAAGTGGACGTAGGCTTAGTCTAAGCCGAACTACTATAAACTCTGTGTTTCAATTCTCTTTCCTTATCTCTTTACTTAATTCGTAGTATTATCTATTCATCTATACTCTTTAGTATCCTTGTTCAGAATTAAGTCTTTAAGAAAAGAAGAATTTGTTTTTACACCTATTCACCCCCCTCTAGGTGTTCATACTAGCACTCTCAATTGGTATCAGAGTCTGTGTACTCATTCATTTGAAGTGTTTTTACTTCAAAGTTAAAGATCCATGGCTAGTATGTTGGCTCCAGGGTTGGTTGAAGGTCAAAGCAACACAAGACCGCCTTATTTCGATGGAAATGAATACAACATATGGAAAAACAAGATGAAGGCATTCCTAAGATCGAAAGATCCTTTGGAATGGAATGTGGTAGACAAAGTAATCATTCCTAAAGCTACAATCTCAGAAAGAGGGAAAGAGGTTGCAGAGGCTAGCGACATGACTCAAGAAGAGATAACCAAGAGACAAACTCTTGATGCAAAAGCAATTTACTCTTTATATTGTGCATTATCTCCTACTGAATATAACAGAATATCATCATATGAAACAGCTTAAAAAGTCTAGGATGGACTACATATTACTTATGAAGGAACAAATCGAGTAAAAGAAACCAGAATCGATATTCTGCTCGGTCAATATGAAGCCTTCAAAATGAAGCCAGCAGAATCTGTTACTGACATGTTTAGCCGTTTTACAGAAATTGTGAATGGTCTTGAATATCAAGGTCAACCAATCTCAGGACCCATGAAGGTTAACAAATTGCTGCGTGGACTCTCCAAAGAGTGGAATCACATAAAGACTTCAATAAGGGAAACACAAATAATCATACCACTCTCCGTTGATGAATTGGTTGGAACACTTCAGTCCTATGAAGTAGAGCAAATCAATGAAGAAGAAGATCCTAAAGGTAAGAAGTCTACTGCTTTAAAATCTAATGAAGATTCTGATGATACAAATTCTGAAGATGATATGGACGATGAAGAACTTGCTCTCATGATAAGAAGATTCAGGAAACTGAATAAAAAGGGAAGAAGATTCAATTGGAAGAAACAAAGCTCTCAAAGATTTCAAAACAAACCAGATGAGGATGATGATTCAAATAAAGATGTGATTTTCTTTGAATGCAAGAAAAAGGGACACATCAGACCCAACTGTCCCTTGCTGAAGAAAAAGAAAGGAAAAGCTGAGAAATACAGAAAGGCACTTAAAGCAAAAACTTGGAGTGATACTGAATGCGAAGAGAGTGATGATGATTATGCCAATATTTGTTTAATGGCAGAATCAGAATTAGACTCAGACTCTGAAATTGATACAGACTCAGATTCAGATAGTGAAATCGAGATAAGTAATTCAAAAATCATTGTTAAAGTCTCAAAGTACATTAATGAACTGTGTCTTAGTCTCAAAGTCTCTCTTAAGAGGATTTCCAAATTGAAAAAGGGAAAATATTACACTAAAGCAACAGTAAACTTTATGGAAAGAAAAGTTTGAAAATCTGGATAAAAGTTTCATTACTCTAAAAGAAAATACAGATTCTCTTTCAAAAGAAAACACACTTTTGAAAAATGACATTTCAAGCATTTCAAAAAGGTTTTCTATGGGATCTGAGAAATTGGAAAAGATTCTTTCAGTACAAAGACCTTACTTTAATAAATCAGGATTAGGAATGACATCTGAAACCATTCCTTTAATTGATTTTCCAAAAGTAAAGGAAAAAATCAAACAAAAACCTACAAAAAAACCTTTTACAAGAATCATCTTCAAAAGGTTTTTGTAAAACCTGTTGGCCGAAGTGCTCTTAGATGTTCTAAGTGTAATAGCTCATAACACTTTGAGAAAGAATGTCCTATGGTTTGGAAGCCTATTAAGAAGGATTGGGCAAAGACTGTTTATTGCACTAACTCTACTAGACCCAAGAAAGTGTGGGTACCAAATAAAGCTTGAGTTTCATTTTTAATTGTAAGTCACTATCAAGAAAAAAGTAAAATGGTATTTGGATAATGGCTGCTCAAGACATATGACAGGTGGAAAAGTTTTTTTTGGCGGAAACAGCAAAGAAAGAATTGTTGGAAGTGGAACTGTAAAAATTGGAAGTCTCATAATCAACAACGTCTCCTTAGTGGAAGGACTTAACTACTACTTGCTCAGCATCAACCAATTGTGCGACACTGGATTCAAGATCAACTTTCAAGAAGGAATATATTTTGGCACTAGTAAAGATCTTTTACAATCCTTTACTGGGCAAAGACATGGGAATATCTATCTTTTGGATATCAATCCAAAAAGATTTCAATGTCTAATCTCAATCCAAGATGAAACAAATCTCTGGCATCGAAAGCTTGGTCATATCAACATGAAGCAAATTGCCAAGATCTCTTCAAAGAAGCTTGTTCGTGGACTTCCCAACCTGAAGTATCAAAAATCTGACTTATGCACACCTTGTGTATCGGGAAAACAGGTGAGAAATTCCTTTAAACCAATAAATCAAGTTTCCACTAATTGTGTACTGTAGCTCCTGCATATGGATCTATTTGGATCAACGAGAACTCAAAGCATTGGTGGAAAGAAAAAATTGCCTAGTAATAGTGAATGATTATTCATGATTTACTTGGGTTTACTTTTTGGCAAGTAAATCTGAAACTTTCTCCTACTTTTCAAAGTTTGCCAAGAAAATTCAGAATAAGAAAAGGTATGCTATTTCAAGCATTCGGACAGACCATGAAGGTGAGTTTGAAAATCAAAACTTTACCATATTTTGTGAAGAATCTGGTTTTCAGCATATGTTCACTTCTCCTTACACTCCTGAACAAAATGAAGTTGTGGAAAGGAAGAATAGATCTTTGCAAGAAATGGCTAGAACTCTTTTAATTGAATGCAATATTTCTTCTCGTTTTTAGGCTGAAGCTGTTTCTACAGCTTGTTAAATTATTAACAGAGTTGTCTTAAGGCCAATTTTGGAGAAAACTCCCTATGAGTTATTCAAAGGAAAGAAGCCAATTGTTTCTTACTTTCATGTGTTTGGTTGCAAATGTTTTATCCTAAAAAATGCAAATGATCGAATTGGTAAGTTTGAAGAAAAGTCAAATGAAGGAATCTTCCTTTGATATTCAACTTCCAGCAAAGCATACAGAGTATACAACAAGAAGACTCAATCTGTGGATTATGAATGTCAAATTTCAAGATTCTATGCAAAATCAATCAGTCCAAACTCAACTCGAAGAATCTGAACCTGCTCCAAACTCTACAAAGTCTACTTTCCCTGAAGCAACTCAGACTATAGAAGGACAACAACAATCGAATGCTAAAGAATCAACTGAAGAGGAAGATCAACAATCTGTTAAACCAACCAGCAACTGGAAGCACAAGTCCAGTTATCCCAAAGAACTCATCATTGTTAACATTGATGAAGGAATTCGTACAAGATCCAAAAGACATGAAGAGTCTAACGCTGTGGCTCTTATTTCTGAAATAGAACCCAAAGGCATATAAGAAGCTTTATCTGATGAAAGCTGGATTGAAGCTATGCAAGAAGAGCTCAGACAGTTCAGTGTCAACGAGGTTTGGGAATTAACTCCTAAACCAAAAGAAAAATCTGTTATTGGAGCAAAATGGGTTTTCAGGAACAAGATGGACGAAAAAGGAAAAGTTGTAAGGAACAAAGCAAGACTCGTGGCCAAAGGATATATGCAAGAAGAAGGGATAGACTATGATGAGACTTACGCACCAGTAGCAAGGTTAGAAGCAATTAGATTATTACTTACTTTCGCTTGTTATAAGAATTTTAGGTTATTCCAAATGGATGTCAAAAGCGCATTCCTGAATGGAATTATCCAAGAAGAAGTCTATGTGGAACAACCTCCCGGTTTTGAAGACCCAAAGAAGCCAGATTCAGTATTCAGACTGAAAAATGCTCTATATGATTTAAAGCAAGCACCTCGAGCTTGGTACGATAGGCTAAGTAATTTCTTAACTCAAAACGGTTTTGATAAAGGTAAAGTGGATACAACTCTGTTTATCAAAAGGGAAGGTAAAAAATTTTTGTTTGTTCAAATTTATGTTGATGATATAATTTTTGGCTCTCTTAACGAAAGTCTTTGCAAGAAATTCTCTAAGACTATGCAGGATGAATTTGAAATGAGCATGATGGGTGAATTATCCTTCTTTCTCGGTTTACAAGTAAAGCAATTGAAGGAAGGAATTTTCATTCACCAAGAAAAATATGCTAAAGAACTTGTTAAAAAGTTCGATTTAGAAAATTGCAAAAAGGTTGAAATTCCAATGTCTAGTTCTTTGAAGCTGGATAAAGATGAAGGAGGAAAGAAAGTTGACTAGAAGCTTTACAGGAGTATTATTGGTTCACTTCTTTATCTTACTGCTTCTAGACCTGACATTTTGTTTAGTGTTTGCATGTGTGCCAAATTTCAATCAGATCCAAAAGAATCTCATCTAAGTGCTGCAGAACGCATCATCAAATACGTTGCAACATCTTTAAAGTTAGGTCTATGGTATCCCAAAGAATGAGACTTTACCCTCCTTGGATATTCAGACGCAGATCTAGCAGGTTGCAGAGTTGAAAGGAAGAGTACTTCCGGTACTTGTCAATTACTCGGTAATAGGACAGTATCTTGGTTTTCAAGGAAGCAAAATACGGTAGCCCTTTCAACAGCGAAGCAATATATGGCTCTTGGAAGTTCTTTGTTCACAAATCTTATGGATAAAACAACAAGCGAGAGACTTTGGAGTCAAAAATTCTTGCACCAAGATCAAATGTGACAACACCAGCACAATTAATCTTACCAAGAATCCAATTCTTCATTCAAGAGCAAAGCATATAGAAATTCGACATCATTTTATTAGAAATCACGTTCAGAATGGAGAAGTAATGATCCAGTTCATTGACTCTAAGAATCAACTGGCGGACATATTTACAAAACCACTGGAGAAAAATCTATTTAAGTCTATTCATACCAAACTTAATATCATATCTCTTACTCAGCAAAGTCTGGATACTCTCAAGACTCAAAGTTAGAAGTCTTTAAATGCTCAGACTCAGAAGACCTCAAGCCTCAACTATAAGTTGTTTCTTATTTTAATTTGAAAAGGTACGATTATCTATTGGTTGTTAGTTGATTGGTTTTATCTTTCTTAAATTACTCCTTATTTCAAAAAGGCAGTTATCGATTTTTTAAAAATTCAGTTATTTTCATAAAGGGAAGTTATTATTTTTGAAAAGACATCTTTTTTTATTTCCTTTTATGACGCTTCGTTTACCTCGCTTCACTTACTTTATATACCACTGTACTTCGTCTTCTTTACTTTTACTCCGAAACCCTAGAATACAAAATTCCTATTTTCTTTTACTTTCACTCGCGATTCGTTCGAAAGTTTTCATCTTTTCGAACAAGTTGGTGATTCTCTCTATTGGAGTGTCAATATCTTCAAGAAAGTCTTCGAGGATTGCAAGCAGGGGACCACGTCACATGCCTGAGGGTCCTACCCACTTCGACTTAACCAAAGAAGAAGATTCTCCTCTAATGCATCCAAGTCAGCAACAACCTTCTCAGCAGCGTCAACCTTCCTCGAATCAACCAGCCGATGAAGTCATAGAAGGGGTTGAACTTGTAAGAACTCTAACTCCAAAGAATGCTTTCAAACTCTACTCAAATTTGAAGAAAGGAGGAACGCCATTGTCTTTAATTGATGAATTCTTAAAAGATAGAGGATTCAAGAATGAAACCCTGTTTTTGAGAGAGTTGGAGAGGCTAGGAGTTGTGGAGAAAGGATCGGCTAAGAAAGCATTTGCGAATATTCCAAGTGACCCACAATATGGCACTGCGAATCAACCGCAATCTCTGGATGATGATGAAAGGTTGTATTCTCACTTTCAACCTAGATCTGGGGTGGCTGCAAACATTACTGATGGTTGAACCTTTTTAGATCCAAGAATCATAAAAAGGTTTATGCAAGTCTTTTGAAGAGAGGGGTGATGAACCCTAGGACCGTTGACTTCGATTTCCTGGATTCGATAAAAGTTAATCTAAGGGAAAAGTTTGCTTTATTGCAATTGGAAAAGTTCTGTTCTGAATCCACTGCTGCATTTCCAAAGCTTACTGCTTACTTTTACTCGAATTTATCTTTCTTGGATGCACAAAGTTTTATCTTCACTATGAAGGGCAGGGAATTTTTGGTGAACACAGACATTTTGGCTGACATAATCGAGGTGGAAAGAATGAGTTTCCAGCCGATTAGTGTGTCCATTACTCATGCTATTCTGTCTTTGGTGAGAGACAGGGATGTTGAAGGAAAACTTTCTTATTCAAGGATGAGTGCCTCGAACATTCTGCTACACAAAATTGTGATTAATTGCATTCGTCCTAAATCGACATCCAAGACTGATGTTTCTCGATCTGAAGCCAAATTGATGTATGCAATCAATACTGGTTTTAAGTTCTCTCTGCCTCACATCATTCTGTTCCACATGTATCGAACTGTGATGAAGGATAAGGGACAGCTTCCTTATTCTGCTCTTATCACACGACTCTTTAGGCACTTCAAAATTCATATCTCTGCACCATTGAGTCTGAAAGCCATCACTCCGATGGTAATTGGTTTCAAAATGGTGACAAAGATGCGCTTAAAGAAGCTGAACAAAGTGCTGGAGCGTATGAAGGAGAAATCTCCTCTCAAGGCAAAGCAAGACTCTGCAGCGGCTAAAAGAAAAGGCAAGGAGCCCATGGTTGCTCCTGTAAAGAAGAAAAGAGCTCTCATTCTAGAAAATGAAGAAGATGAGGATAAGCTTACTATATCTGCCTTGAAAAATCTAAAGACTTTTGTCAGCTTTCGTGAGAGAAGAGAAGAGTCAGAGGAAGGAAGAGAGAGAGAAGAATCGGAGAAAGAAGAAGAACAGAGGGAAACGGAGGAAAGAAGAGAAGAAGAAGCAGAAGCAGAGGAGGAAGAGGAAGAGGAAGAGGAAGAAGAAGTGGAGGAAGCAAAAGAAGAAAAGGAGGAAGTAGAAGAAGAACGGGAAGAAGAAGCTGAAGAAGAAGTGGAAGAAGGGGAAGAAGAAGCAGAAGAAGAAGAAGAGAGAGAAGGAGATCAGGGTGTAGAAGACTCTTTCGAGCCAACCTTGGCTATCTCTCTGTCTAGTCATTCTAAGATAAGAGGAGAAGAATCTGTTGGAGCACATCACTCTAAGGCTGAGGAAGTTTTACCTACTCCACCTGAGGGCATCAAAACAGGGGGAGCTGATGGCCAAAAAGGTACTTCTTCAACTCTACTTGCTAGTGATGTAAGTCGTTCTGCAGCAAACCCTAAAGAAGTGTATGCCTCACATTATCCAAAAGATAGACCTTCCACTGAGACTCCATCATTTCTCAAATTCCCTGAGTTTCACTCTGCTGGTCCAAGTGATACAACTGCTCAAACAGCAGACTTTTCAAGACTATTGGAAATTCTATTGGATGTGCGGAATTAGCAATATGCTATGAGTTTTGAGATGCTGGATCTCAAGAACGTTGTTAAGGCCACTTCAGTGTCTCTTCATGAACAGTTAAATACCCTGAAGAATCAAGTTCAGTCTAACGTGCAGGGTGAAGAATTTCAGGCGCTGAAGCAAAGTTTTGACAAGCTTGAAAAGACAGTGCACTCAATGGGAGAATACGAGCTTGTTCGCTTACCCAAGCAGCCTTAACTCTTGATCTTTTCAATCTATCTCTTTTTGTTCGATCTCCACTTTTTACTGTTGACAAAAAGGGGGAGATGTTTATGCAGATTTGTTGACGTGTTGACGTTATTTTTGTTTGGTTTGGATTTTATCTTGTTTGGTGTGTTTTTTGTTTTGGACTGGTTTGGATTACTAAGGCTTGCTAAGTGACTTAAGCTATTATTGATTATGTTAAAGATAGTTATGTTTTCAGGACTAACATATTTTCTGTGATTGCAGATTCGCTACTATCTTTTTCTAATCTCTAATAATTTTTGTACAAGAAAATCTTGGTTTGCTTGAGTGTTGCAGGTCAAAGTGTCTAAATCTGCATGAAAGTTTTGTTACCATCAAAAGGGGGGAGATTGTTGGTGAAATCTTCATTCTATATTTTGAAGTTGACAAAACATTTCCTAGTCTAAAGACTTCCAGACTCATCTATCAAAGTCTGAAGACTTCCAGACTAAAAATTGCCAGACTCAAGATTTAAAGTCTGCCCTCGTTGACAGTTTCTAGATCGTCGAAGAAGTCTTATCCAGATACGAGGTTATCCTTAAGGATTTGATTCGATTGGTCGAAGATTATCTCACGGTTGGAGAAAGCATATAAAGATCTATTATTCGTATGACAAGTAAATCGAGTAAGACAGATCTGTTGATTGGCGAAGTATACTTGGAAGGTTCTACTTATGGAAACCTAGATCCTGATTGTATGAGCGAACATGATTGGTGGGCTATCTTCATATTCCTTAAATAACACGAGATCTCCCTAATTAATTCGGTCCAACTGGTAGATTAGACGAACTCCTTTGGAAGGTGCCAACGGTTATGTAGGCATGGAGGAGTATAAAAGGAAGACGCTCTAGTTGTTCGAGTGTGTGCAAGATAGAAAAATTCCAAAGTCTGAAGCTCCTTACTCTTTGCTAATTCATTTTGTTGAGCATACAACTGTACTCAAAAGAGAGAATTTTGTGAGACCTCGAGGAAGTGTAGTAGAGTCTCTACACTATGGAATCGAGGACGTGAGATTGTAACATCTCTTTTGATTCATAGTGAAATCCAGCCGGTGGGTTGTTAGCGTGGGAGAGTGGACGTAGGCTTGGTCTAAGCTGAACCACTATAAACTCTGTGCTTCAATTCTCTTTCCTTATCTCTTTACTTAATTCGTAGTATTATCTATTCATCTATACTCTTTATTATCATTGTTCTGAATTAAGTCTTTAAGAAAAGAAGAATTTGTTTTTACACCTATTCACCCCCCTCTAGGTGTTCATACTAGCACTCTCAGATCTGGCCGCCAAACGGCCAGATGGCAAGATCTAGTGACCTTAGGTCACGCAACCTCAGGCGTTGCCTAGATTGCGACCACCAGGTAATGGTGACGATCGCCGAAGAAGCCCTCTTAAACGACAAATTAGAGAAGATGAATGGTCATGATGAACAAGGAAGAAGATGAACAATGACGAATGAACAGTAGACTTAGCATTTCCAAAATGTTGAAAGCCTAAAGTAGGTCCCTACCGGCATTGGGCTTTCAACATTCAGAATGCTAACATTTGCCCAAGGGAGTCTCAAAAATACTTGTCAAATGCTTTGTATTTTCCCCTAAGGAGCTTTAAAGGCCCAAAGCCCCTTCCAAAAGCTGAACCAAACGGAGCCCAAATGGCTTGGATAGTGGATGCTCAAGGCATATCACAGGAAATTCAAGCAATTTCATCAATCATGAAAAACAAAAAGGAGGAAATGTTTCCTTCGGAGAAAACTGCAAATAAAGAATTGTTGAACAGGGAACTGTGAAGATTGGAAGTTTAATCATCAAAAATATTTCCTTGGCAAAATGTCTTAATTGCAATCTTTTGAGTATTAGCCAAATGTGCAATACAGGATTCAAAATCAACTTTCAAGAGAATATATGTTCTAGAGTTAGCCAAGACTTCTCTCAATCTTTCATTGATCGAAGGCACGGCAACATATACCTTCTATACATAAATCCAAAGAACTCTCAATGCTTAATCTCAATCCAAGATGAAGCAAACTTATGGCATCGCAAGTTAAGGCACGTCGGCATAAAGCAAATTGCCAAGCTATCTTCTAAAAAGCTAGTTCATGGTCTTCCAAGTATGTATTACCAGAAGACTAAGCTTTGCACTGCATGCACTTTAGAAAAATAGGTTAGGAGTTCATTTAAATCTTTAAACCATGTTTCTACTAATCATGCCTCTCAACTCCACCATATGGATCTTTTTGGACCTACTAGAACTCAAAGTATTTGAGATGAGAAATATTGCTTAGTGATTGTGGATGATTATCTAAGGTTTACTTGGGTCTTCTTTTTGGCAAATAAAGTATGAGCTTTCTCTTATTTTTCAAAATTCACTAAAAATGTTTGAAATGAGAAAGCCTATGTTATTTCTAGTATTAAATAGACCATGGAGCAGAATTTGTAAATCAAGATTTTATGAGTTTCCGTGATGAAAATGGTTTTCAACATATTTTCTTATCTTCCTATACTCTAGATCAAAATGTAGTTGTAGAAAAGAAAAATCGGTCTTGATAGGAAATGGCCAGAACTTTGTTGATTGAAAGCAGTCTTTTCTCGCTTCTAGGTAGAAGCAGTCTCAACTGCTTGCTACCTAATTAACATAATCTGTCTAATACCCATCCTAGAGAAAACCCTTAATGATATTTATAAATGCAGAAAACCAAATATTTATTACTTTTATATTTTTGGTTGCAAATGTTTTTATTTTGAAATATGCAAATGATCGTCCGGGCAAGTTTGAAAAAAAGTCAAACGAATGGATATTCCTTGGATACTCTACTACAAGCAATGCATACAAAATCTTCAACAAAAACACCTAGACTGTTGAAGAATCAATGAACGTCAGATTTTAAGAAGTCAACCAAAATCAGCAAAATCTAACTCAACTTGAAGAATTTGAGTTAGTCTCAGACTTAACAAATTTTGAATCTCCTAAACAAAACCTGCCTCATGTTGAACAAGATCAAATTGAAGTAAAGCAAGAAGAATCAACTCAAACTCAGGAGACTCTTGAAGAAAATGATAAATTCAACAAGAATTAGAAACACAAATCAAGTCATCCTCAAGATCTAATAATAGGCAACATAGAAAAAGGAAATCACACCAGATCTAAAGAGCAAGGACGACTCAAATGCTTTAGCACTCATCTCTGAGGTAGAGCCAAAGGAAGTAAAAGTAGCCATGTCTGATGAAAGTTGGATGGAAGCAATGCAAGGAGAACTTCAACAATTCAAGATCAATGATGTATAGGAGTTAGTTCCCAAACCAAAAGGGAAGTCTATAATTGAAACTAAGTGGGTGTTCAGAAATAAGATGGATGAAAAGGAAAATGTGACTAAAAACAAAGCAAGGCTCATGACAAAAAGATACACACAAGCAGAAAGAATAGACTACGATAAAACATACGCACTAATAGCCAAGTTAAAAGCTATAAGGCTATTAATTACTCATGTTTGTTTTCATAACTTTAAGTTATTCCAGATGGACGTCAAAAGTACATTCCTTAATGGATTCATCCAAGAAGAAATTTATGTGGAACAACTACTAGAATTTGAAAATCCCATAAAGATGGACTTTGTCTATAGACTGAAGAAAGCACTATACGGTTTGAAGAAAGCACCTCGTGCTTGGTATAAAAGACTAAGTAAATTTCTGATGAGTAATGGATTCAAGAAAGGTAAGATAAAGACTTCTTACTTGTCCAAATATATATAGACAATATAATATTCAGTTCTTCTAATGAATTTCTGTGCACAAAATTCTCTAAGTCTATATAGGAAGAATTCAAAATGAGCATGATTGAAAAATTGACATTCTTTTTGGATCTACAAGTCAGATATTCCAAAGAATGGACCTTCATCTATCAAGAGAACTATGCTAAAGATATTGTTAAGAAGTTTGTAATGGAAAATTACAAGAAAATTGAGACTCCTATGTCAAGTTCCTCCAAACTTGATAAGGATGAAATTGGTAAGAAAGTAGACCAAAAGGCCTATAGAAGTATGATCGATTCTCCACTCTATCTTACTCCTTCTCACTCTGATATTTTATTTAGTGTGCGAATGTATGCGAGGCTTCAAGCTGACCCTAAAGAATCACATCTCAATGCTGTCAAATATATTATCAAATATATTGCTACTAATTCGAAATTAGGTCTGTAGTATCCAAAAAGAAAAGACTTTACTTGGATACTCAAATGCTGATTTAGCTGGTTGTAGAGTTAACAGGAAAAGCACTTCAGGGACGTGTCAACTTTTGGGACAAATGTTGGTGTCGTGGTTCTCAAAGAAACAGAACACCGTAGCTCTCTCGACCATAAAAACAGAAAATATAAAATTTTCTTAGAACTTTATAAAATATAAACAGAACACCATGTAGATTATTGAAGATTTCCCGCAACAATATTGGGGCGGCTTTTGGACTTCCGTGGAGAAGGACAAGCTTGCTGGCTACGTAAAATATATCAAATTTCTTAGAACTTTGACTTTGAATGAAGAAATATTTAACTGATTGAACATCGTATGGAGAATCCTTGTACTCTTATAACTGTTAATTTTATTGGTCTAACCCAGTGCAGAAATCGACATACGAGAAACTAGAAGATAAACACGCATGGAGAGTCAATATTAAAGTATTGTATTTTCCAGGCCTAATCCTCAATTTGGACCGGAATATGGACCGTACCTTCGCGCAGTAGCCAGCAATCGAATGTCATTTCTTTTACAAGTTAGCAAATTTCATCTTTAAGACAAGATTTGAGATGACCAATGCTGACGATTATAGACAGATATTATTAGTGCGGCATGCGTGGAGTGGTGAAATTAGCGTTTGGCATGACTTCGTAATCAAAGCGGTGGTTCCTAAAGCTTTCCATCATGCATCTCTCTCTGAGGAATTTTCCCAAACACCTCGAGGGTTCCCGAAGTAAAGAAAGCATAGGCTCACCAGCCGAGTCTAATTATTTATACATCAGACAGAGAGTTTGTGTGTATTAAAGTGTTTATTTGGACGACTTACATTCTACCAAGTTCAGTTGCCCGAATTCCGGGGACAAATCTGGGCCCTCAAAGGGTTCTTCATCACGACTGTGAACTCCAGCTTCTCCGACAGGTCCACCTCCTCGCCCGCCACCGCCCGCCATTGGAACAGCCACACCAAGTTCGCCACGAAGTACTCCAGATGCAGCATCGCGAGTCCGGACGCGGGGCAGATCCTCCTCCCCGCCCCAAACGGCATCATCTTAATCTCCCTGCTTCCCGTGATGTCAAAACCGCCCGCTTCTCCCGCGCCATCACCGCAATTCAAGAACCTCTCGGGCTTGAACGCCATCGGGTCCTCCCAGACTTTCGGGTCCCAACCCATCTCCGCCACCATGAAGTTGATGGTCCCCTTCTTCGGAATCACGTATCCGCCCAGCTCCGTGTCTTCCGTCACCGTATGCGGCAGCACGAAGTGGCCCGGCGGGTGGCGGCGCAGCCCCTCCAGCACCACCGCCTTCAGGTAGCCCATCCTCTGCAAGTCCTCCTCCTGCACCTGCTCCGCCCCTTGTCCCACGACCGATTTGATTTCATCGTAGAGCCTCTCTTGGATTTCTGGGTGCTTTACCAGGTTGGCCATGATCCATTGCAGCGCTGTGGACGTCGTGTCGGTGCCGGCGTTGAGGAACTCCGAGCAGAGGCTCACCATTTCCTCTTCCTCCAGCTTCCTCTTCTCCCCGGGCAGCTCCAGGTCCAGGAGCGTGTCTACATACGACACAATCCAATCGCCACGATTCTCGTCCTCCTTGACTTTGTTTAGTTGCTCTTGCTTGGCCTTGGATCGGGCCCTGATAAGCGGGACGAGGACGCGATTCCGATATTCGATGAGATCGTAGAACTCCTTCCACCGCTTCGGGAACACGAGCTTGCTCACCCGCGGCCAGAAACTGAGCACGCTAAACCGCCGGAAACCCAACAGCAACCGTCGCTGAGCCTCCTCAATCTGCTTAATCTGCTTCTCCTCGAGCCTGTCCCCGAAGCACATGAGGACCAGCAAGCAGAACATGGCGTACTGGAAGTGGTCGACGACGCGGACCACGCCGCCTGGCTGGGACTTGAGCTCCGCCACCAGGATGTCGAGGACCCAAGCGCGGGCGCGGGAGTAGGAGCGCAGGCGGGAGGGATGGAGGATCTCCGCCGTGAGGTTCCGGCGGAGGAGGCGCCAGGTGGGGCCGTAGGAAGAGGAGCTGACGTTGTGCTGGTTGGCGGAGAGGAGACGGTCAGTGGGGCGGGGCGGCGGGCGGTCGGCGAAGACGGCGCCGCGGTGGACGAGGGCCTCGTGGGCGAGGGCCTGGGAGGCGACGAAGACGGCGGGGCGGGGGCCCACGTGGAGGGTGACCATGGGGCCGTGGCGGGCGTGGAGGGAGCGGAGGACGGGCTCGACCTCCGCGAAGGACTTGCGGAGCCATAGGAAGTTGCCGACGACCGGGACGGCGGGAGGGCCCGGCGGGAGGCTCTTCCTCTTGGCGGAGGAGGAGGAGAGGAGGTTGAGGGTGGCTCTGAGGAGGGCGGCGACGGAGAGGGTGACGAGGATGATGAACCAGAGATCCATTTTCGCCAGACCGACTTTTCAGGATTTGCAAGAGAAAGAGGTGGGGATTGGTTTGTTTCACATAAGATTGGAGATAAGATAGACTTCGCCGTAACGAAGCGTAATCGACTTGCCTTCTCTTTTTTCCCTTTTTTACCTCTTCTTTCTATATGGTGAGGAAATGGATTACTTTCTAGTATTGGCCCGATTCTCTTCCAAAAACAGCAGTTTCATCTGGTTTCTCAATTCTATTATCACCACCTTTTTCTGTCTCGTAAAAATACATCAATTTTAGGTCGAGCTGCCGATCTAATCCAAATCTTCTCTTTTTTTATGTTCTCATAAAAGACACTAACTTTAGCTCATGGACTAATTTTGGCCCAAGTTTCTTTTTTTATCTCATAAAATGCACCGAGTTTCAATCGATATCCAAATCTGACACTCATCAAGTTTCCATTGAATACACGTGGAATGACATGTTGAAATCTTTAAGTGTATTATGGGAGGGAAATCTAACCAGGGTCAGATTTGGGTATCAATTGAAAGTTATTATTATTTTATGAGTCAAAAAATGTTTGGGTTAAAATTGAAACCTAATCTAAAATTGATGTTTTTTAATGAGACAAAAAAAAAATGTGTAAGTTAGATTTGGGACGCAAGCTAAATTTGATGTTTTTTCATGAGATAAACAAGTTTGAATCAAAATTGGACCCGACTTAAAAATGGTGTTCTTAAAGAGAATTAAACTTCCTAGTCTCAGTAGCGGATATTATCTGGAAAATGATATTTTCTCATTTAAAAAACCTTTTTCCATAGTTTTCAAATTTTTCATTTGGATTAGACTAATTTTCCACCAAAACTCATCCTTTTTTTTTCCTTAAAAATTCTGGAGATACGTAGACCAAAATACCGTCGACCAAATTAATTAAATTTAATCCCATAGGTTTTTATTTTTTTATTTTTTGAAAGCTACATAATTATAATTATCCCTTATTTAAAGCATAGATCGTCCAAGACAAACTATATATCCTCTATACAAACAATAAGCTATAGTTTTTAATTCTTTGATTTATTGTTTACTAAAATTAAGTGAATGTACCCACTGGTGGGCAGTTGAGTTAGTTAGAACTTTAGGCAGCATTTCATCATGAGGCCCCAAGATCGAAACTCCATTACCGCTAACACATCTTAAGTGAAATTTATAGTGGTAGGGTCATGTGTTAACTTCCCCCTAGATATTGACGCTTGGTCCGAGGTGCACCGCGCACTGTATGGGTTATGGGCTGGCGATTAGCGTAAGCGAAAGTCAGGCTCAGCAGATCCTGGGTCATTAAAAAAAATAAAAATTAAGTGAATGTCTTTATTAAGAGCAATTTCTTCGCTTAATTAAATAAGTAATTTTTTTTATTTCAATAATACCTTTTCTCCGGTAAGAACTTAATTGTAGACTACAATTTGTTTTACTTGATCAAATACGTTACCCCTCAAATTCTAAATAACCCACTTATAGATCAGATAAGTTACTACACTTACTTTTCAATGTATTTTAATAATAGATTAGATAGGTATCCCTGTGTTTCTCATCATAGCCTTTTCAAAACAATTTATATTGCAGTATTTTCTACTATACTTTCACTTTATCTAATTTCGAATATGAAACTTAATAAAACACAAAAGGTTGGGGATGAAAAATATGGTAATACTACTGTTGAATGTGGGTCGCGGACAACCTAGAAGAAAAAGGTCACTTTAGACTTCCTTTTTTAAACGAAATAATGGTAGGTGGGTCTTATCAAAAACGATACGTCAATTGATGTGATAGGTTTCCATTGAGTATAGCGTTGAATATAAATCACCCAATTGTTGTTTCACGTACATCAATCCGACTCTTATTTTATTTGGGCATGACACTCGGCTTTTAAATATCATACCAAATTCAAATATCCCAACCCATTAATTATGAGCAATTCACCACACTGATTACATATGAATCGTAAGAAATTTACATAACTGCGGCGTCATTCAACGGAACTCAAATTCGAGATTCGTAGCTCTTTAAGAGATGAAGTCTACTAGATTGACTAGATCAATTTCTTGGGAGTTAAGTCATACTTGTTCTAGAGAAAATGGGATTTGAATGCGTGGAATCTCACCTTACACATACGGTAATCTGTGGCTAAAGAGCTGCCAAACGACGTTGCGTATAATCGGACGGTGGATTCCAGCTCAAGGCCTCTCGCTTTCCTTCTTTCTCGACTTTTGAAACGTCTCTCGTTGTTTTGTTCTCGGTTTCCTTTTCAAACCACGATCGACGAGTCAGACGGTGTCGATCTCCCTTTGTCCAGTCTTCCACGTATGATGGTGGCGGGAGCTTGTATTCGTCCCCGGGGACCACGAAAGAAACCATGGAGTTCTTGACAAGAACATCCAGACAAAGTTAAGCAAGAGGTCGAGCGTTCTAGAATCGAACTGAGTGGCCATGAATTTCGCGCAATAATGCTCAAAAGCTGTTCTGGTTTGACTGTGAGGTTGGTGCATTAATTTGAACAGCACATGACCACTCGCTTGATACGGGATTTTATGAGCGCATATGATGTCTCGACCTTCGCAAAACTTAATTTGTGATTAACCTTATATGAAAAAATGCCGAACAATTTAACAAGCAGACAGAAGGAATATGAGTTACTAAGTTCGTGTGAAAGAAAACTCGGACTTATAAAAGCCGGATCAAATTTAGTTTGGATTGCAAACAAGTTCCTATCACCTTCTGATGATAACAAATCGTGTTGCTGTCCGACTCTTGATGGTTTATGTGCTACATGTCTCGAATGGGCTTTCTTTCATTTCACTTGAATAGAAATTTCAGAGTACCTTCCAAATTCACAGGATTTTTCCTGCAAGAGGGTAAAAAAGTCACCGAAAAGCTAGGTAACATGTGAAATCTCAACATGGTGTGCACGTATCTCTCATTGACAAAAGAATTGCATCAATTATCATCCAAGAATCGAAAAATTAGACATCCGTTTTCTATAAATAGATGTGAGCAAAAGTGACACTAAAGCCAAAAAAACGATGGAAAAATCTTGTAGAAATGTTACTCTAATCAGCCCAAAGCATTACGGAGACATCATGTCATCAAACAATCATACATGTAAGAAATTATTTTTCTGCACTTTAAGAGGATAATTGTCCAGAAAGTCCTAAACATATTATACTATCGCCAATTTAATTATAAATATTTTAATTTTGTCAATTAAGTCATAAACTTTTTCACCTTTTGTCAATTAAATCAATCCGCCAATTTTTACCGAAAATTGTTAACGCAGACGGCCGGCTCTAACGTGGCACTTTTTAAGGATATCTCAATGATATTTTAATAATTTTTTGAATTTTTTATGCTTTTTTCTTTTCTTTTCTTTTTAACTTTTCTTTGTATTTTTTAGGATTTTTTAAAGAGGGCTGCATCAGCAATTTTCAACCAAAAATGGTCAGATGGACTAAACTGGCAAAAGGTAAAAATGTTTAAGACTCAGATGGCAAAATTAAAAGGTTTAGGATTAAATTAGCAAATGTGCAGTAAGTTTAGGACTTTTTGGACAATTTTCCAGATCTTTGAGAGAGCTTTTGATTTTTACAACTGAACTCAGCAAGTAGATGACAAGAGGACTTCTTATCCCCTTCTTTGTTTCATTGACAAAAGAATCAAATCTAAGATCAGCCTGGGAATTGTTTATCCGAGACAATTCTTGAAAACCAAAAGATACTGACAACTACCCTTGGTGGAACTGGACTAATTGCTTCTTTCTTCAGCACTGAGGATTCATTTGACCTGGTGAGTCTAGTTCGTGCTGGAAAAATCAATAGCAGCACTACAGACAGAAACAAGGCAAGCCATCCCAAGAACATGCCTCCAGCTTCTTGTCCCTGCAGCTACCCCAGCCACAGCTCCCGCAGCCAGGCTATTTACTTGTATAAAGAGAACAGGGGGTCAAGATAATTTCAATTTGACATCGAGCTCTTTACGCATAGCAGAAACAAATTAACCATCACCAACTTTAATGGGCAACAATGAGCTTATATTTCTCAAGACACTTTCTGAAACAGAGAAACATAAACCATTGAATGCCATCGTACGGCATGTGATCCTATAACCTTCTCAATCACTATTACAACGACAGTTAGCCTCAAACCAATTTAGCTTAAATTAGCAGCAACACAGTCGCAAGAGCAGATGATATCTTCCATCATGATATGAGTATGAGACTTTTCTTGTGTGATCCTCTTATCAAATCATACACTACAAAAATCTTGTACATCTGAAAGAAAAGAAGGGACGCATGAGTCATCTAGAAAGAAACAATGATATGGGAAATCCAGGGCGTTTTTGCCCTCTCACAGTCCAAACCTATTCCCAAGCAAAAGATAGAGGAAAAGATCAAGACCAGACCCAAAATGCATGTGCAAAGAGTCGAGATCTTAAAAGTTTCAACAGGGGAAAAATGTTCGAACGCCTAATTTACACATTGTGCTACATCAATATACAACTGGCACAAAGATCTTGTCAGAAGTAATAACTCGGGTGCAACATGACACTATCATGTTTCTGCTTGAAATTTTCCTCCTAGGATACATTTGCCAAAAGGAAACAAAGGAAATTCTCAGTTTTAAATGGAAAAGCTAGCATCATGCCCGTTTGGTATGGTGAGATACTGAGAACTATCTGAATCGCAGCTGAAGTTAGATCAGAAAACAAAAATTTGGCCGCTGCCACTATAAGGGTGAGTTTGGAAATACTTTGCCTAGAAAAACTTTGAGTGAGGGAGCTGGGTAACCCCTTCAAGCTTGGAGCTTTGGAAAGGCAGGATTTAAGTTCAAAGAACTTCAAAATAATTTTCCAAACGCCACAACTTTCAGTTAAACAACTTTAAAGGTGTAAAACTGCCAACTTTTCCCAAACTCACCTTAAGATTCATGGCAATATCTGTTAGCCATTGTGGGGGAAAGGAGCTTGTTCTAGTCATGACAAAGCCGTCAATTGATCAACTTTGACTCCACAAGGGGCAGCCATGTCATGACCTCCGGTCATTGATGTCAGATGTTTAGACCACTTGTCAAATGAAACTGACAAATACTCCATATTCATCATTTCATGAGTGTGGTTGACGCTGAATGCACACCTTCAAGCGCTAAAGGCTGTCCCCATTGATGATGTTCATTATATACTTGGAGCTCCAAAGCTAGCTTAAAGGCTGGCCAACACGAGAATATACTGTATCCACGTTAAAGGATTCATTTCACATGCCTAATAACTACGAGGACCAAGAGCCCTAAAAGGATGTCGGCGAAATCAGCCTATCCAAATACGCGTGATTGGCGCGTGTGTAAGAGAAGTTGAGGCCTTGGCACGCTAAGTTCACGTGGGCGTGTGCTATTATGATTTTTATATGCGACATCATGAACGGCGTTAATAAATTACATTTGATTGCCCTGAAATGACGAGATTAAGCTAAGTGCATATCCTTTTTAATAAAGATTTCAGACACGTCGAAAGGAGAGATTAATCAGATTATATATATTTGGATAAGATTAGGACGAGTGAACATGGATTGGTTTAGAGTACATGCATGGAAAATTTATGATAATTCTGTTAAGTGTACTACAAGATAGAAAGATAAATAGATAGCTTGCACTTCTTTATATGTGAAAATTCATATCTTCGGTTGAATTGGATTAATATTACTATTGTATGTGATAAGTGAAGATAAAGAGAAGTATAGTCACAACCAGAAAGTAACGTGTAGCAATAAAATCATATTGACATCTAAATTTTAATGACCTATTTAGTTAAGAAAATTAAGGATCCAGTTTGACCCCTCAGGAAAAATACCATAAGCATGGTCCGCATTTGCATTTTTAGATCCCACATCACATGCGAGCCGTGATTACCATGGACTGATGCGCGCAACATGGCTCTCCATCGCGCGACGCCTCCACAGACAAGCGTACATAGGATGGTCTGCCCTATCAATGTGGTCGCTGCGCACTCTTAACCTCGGTGGATTCCAGCTAAAGCCCTCTCGCTTTCCACCCTTTGTTTCCGCTTTCCTTCTTTTCTATTCAAGCCGCAATCGACGGGCCAGATGGCGTCGATCTCGGTTGTCCAGTCTTCCGCCTACGTGGGAGCATTTATCTGTTTTGCGGTCAACAATGTCAGACCAAATATATTTCATAGAAATTTGGCTCTTCGACTTTTTATGTATTCACTTTTGTGTCGGCTCGGAAAAAAAAAGTAACGGGTTTCATGAAAATAATTATTTGAAAAGGAAATAAATTAAAAATACTCGAAAGTAAATATACGATAAAAGATAATAAAACACTGAGAGCAGAAATAACAAGTGCGTTGTTTCAATTGTCTTCGCCTCCTTTACAACTTCTCCTTGGCTATCAATAGCCAGATAGAGCGAGTGGCTGCCCTACTGGTTACCATTTCAAAATCAAATTATTCCCATTACCTTCGGCATGTCCTTTGGTAACAGTATTGCATTATCCATGAGGCGGTTGTATCTTGTTGACACCAAGCGCATCGGTAACTCGCCTTTTCCCTATCCTCTTGCTTTTAACGGCAGCCCATGAAGTCAATTTTTAGTGTTAACAGTATCTGTAACGTCTCGTCCCCGACGAAGACGAAAGAAACTATGACTTCTTGATAAGAAGATCCGGACAAGTCCGGGAAGAGGTCGAGCGTTCTAGAATAGAACCCAGAGGCCAAGAATTTCACGCAATAAAAGCTCAGGAGCTGTTCTGGTTTGACTGTGAGGGTGGTGCATTGATATTGATCTAAGAAACTGCATATGACTGCTCGCTGGACACGGGTTTTATGAGCACAGATGATGTCTCGACCTTTGCAAAACTTAATTTATGCTCGACCTTATGAGAATATGCCAAACAAATTCATGAGCAAACAGAAGGAATGTGACTTACTAAGTCTGGGGAAGAGAACTCGGATTTACAAGGGCTGATTCAGATATAGTTTAGATTGAAAACAAGTTCCTATCACCTTCTGATGATAACAAATCATGTTGCAGTCCGATTCTTGCTGGTTCAGATGCTACACGTCTCGATGGACTTTCTTCCTTTTTACTTGTGCGTAAAAAAATTGGAGTACCTTCCAAATTCATAGGATTTTACCTGCAAGGGCATAAACAAGTCAACAAAAAGCTATGCGACGTGCAAATTCTCAACGTCATGTGCATGTATTTCCATTGACAAAAGAATCGTGTAATTTGTCGTGAAAGAATCGAAAAATTAGAATTTCTTTTTCTGAAGATAGATGTGGAACAACAATGACACTAAAGCCAAAAGAAGATACAAAAAATCTTGCAGAAATATTGCTCTACTCAGCCCAAAGCATTACGCATAGACATCACCTGTAGTCTGCTCGATCTCGAAAAAATATTGTCAAAGCTTCTTTTCAAGTTTTCCTACTGGCAGTTGCTCTCCTCCTGCATGAATAGACTACCCAGGGGATAAGAGCATCTTTTGCTGACGACAAGATGTTTCTCCACGATCAACGCAACGCTAAAGCCACCGTCTCTCCCCCACCTCTGGATATAGTTCAACATTTTCTGATATTAGCCTTTTAGATGTCGGCTGGAGCAAGTGTTTCACATTTCTACTTGTACGTAATTGTAGAAATATTCCCACAACTCACGTTCTTCTGGTTGGAGATGCTCTTCTGCTTGTCGCGTTCATAACATGCTAGCGTCTGATCTGCACCACACAGGAAGCACTTGTCACCTTCATTATATGCTGGCGTTTGATCCGCACCACACGGGAAGCAAGGTGAAATTGAGAAAGCGGCAAGCGCAAGCTGATTGCCCATTATCAGCCTAGCACATTCCATCACCTTCTCAGAGATAGCTCTCTGCTGTATTTTTATATTTTTGAAGCATCAAAGTTACCACCCAATGTACTTTCAAAAATAACAAGACTACTTAGGTTCTAATTGCTAAAAACCTCCACTTAACAAGTTGCCCACCACCACATTAGAAGACAGAATGATCATTGTTATGGAGGTTAAGGTTTCTCTTTCCAAATCTGATATAGAAACATAGTCCATATCAACTTCATTTATAGATACTGACTGCCATATTTGAAGGAGAAAGATACATAATGGAACAAAAAACAAGATAATTGCTCCAATAATAAGAATTTCTATTAATTCTCATAGTTCACATGGAAACATGCTTCAGTGGGAACACGAAAGTTCAATTGAAGCGATGAGTGGAAAGACATTCTTACACATGAACCAGAATGTTCGTTTTTTTCAACAAATAACTTATAAATAGACAGCACAAGAGGTTCAAAGATCAGCCATATTTAACATCTAAATCAGTGGTGAAAGAATATGCCTTTGTGGGGACGACCATTTTTTCATGGGAAGGTTATCAGTTTCCGCACCACCATGCAAATTATAGAATTGGAAACTTAAAAAGCATATCTAGAAGAACTTGCAAGACTAGTGTGATTAAAAAAATTACAATGGACAATTTGTTTATGATGGATGGAATCCTTTCAAGATACAGAGCAGTGTATCAACACCCACAGCTGTCCACCGAATCCTAAGGCATGATGCAGGAGCTTTCAAAGTTTGATAGATTGAGCATACTATATATGCCAAGGAATTGGTCCTATTATGCATCATCGCACGTGCCTCGTAGATGTAAATAGGAAAAGCATTCAGGAGTCATGTCAAAGCATGATAAGCAAGTTCAACTTATTGAAATGTCAAGAAAGCTTGCCACTTATTGAAATGTCAAGAAAGCTTGCCCCTTCGTTCTTTCCCCCGAATACAAAATAGAACACTTCCATAAGTAGCTATTGAATTTTGGTATCAATGCAAACTCGTGCCAGTTGAGCTATAGAACCATATCTAAAAACTACAGCTTGCACCGGTTTCTAAAACCATTTTTCTAACCATTTTTCTAAACAAATGAATGGCTTCATGAGGCCGATTCGTTCGTGTGTAGCCATCAATTGTTGCAATCCAGGAAACAACAGTCCGCACGGGCATCTCCTCAAAGAGCGAACGAGAAAGGTCAAGGCGACCCCATTTCGTCAAACCACTGATCAAGACGTTCCACGTAACTGGGTTTCTCACAGGCATACAATCGAACACTTTTCCCCCCTCACCTACAGACCCACAAGCAACGTACATATAAACCAGAGCCGTCTGCACATAGACATGGGACTCGAAACCCAGCTTCATGTTGGAGTTTTGTTTGTTAAAACAAAATAAGTGATTTTCTCTTTGTCCCACGTAGAAAAAATAAGAGGAAGTGAGCCAGCTTAAAAGTATGCAATTTCCTTTGAGTGAATAAAGGAATGATCGGGTGGGGCCCCACCATACCCGCGTGTGGGTGCGTGATTAACACTTTGCGCGCCCGCGGTTTAATTAGCACTAATCCCTTTATTATTTTTATTTTTTATTTTTGTTATGTTATTAATTTTAATCAAATGTTGCTTTTGCTTTTAATAATTTTCGGAAATAAAATATAAAAATGAAAATTCGAAATTTATTTATTAAAAAAAATATTATTATTCCGAATTTTGTTTGTGTCTTTTCAAGACAACCTTTGGAAAATTACTTATTCGGTTTTACAACTTTTCCCGAAGGGTTGCAATTGTTTGGTTTTTCGACTTCTTCCAAAGAGTCGCATTTGTTTGTCCGAGCAATTTTCTAAAGAACGTGTTTGTTCATTCTTTGGCAATTTTCACGAAGAGTTGCAAGACTATTTCATATATATACTTGTCATTCTTCGAAAGAAAAAGTGTTGTCATTTTCGAGTCTTCTTTCTGAAAAAACTGCAGCCTTTTTTTTAGATTGTTTCCTAGAGAGATCCTGGAGAAATACTAGAATTGCTGTCTAGTATTCTCATTTGGGACTTTGTTGTATCCTGGAGGATTTTTGCCGGTGACCATCAGCAACGTTGTGGGGCAAATAAATCCTTAAAGAAAGTGATATCACGCCTCAAAGTCCGAGTTGTCTTACTCGATCCGATTTCATTGTTCAACCCATTTTCGAAGCCATATTTTTACAACACTTCAGAGTCAGCCCATGGAGCTGAACTCCCGGAAAGGTGCAGCCCAAGCCAACGCAAGAGTTGAGAAGGAAAGTGTACGTGAAGCTATTGAAGGAAACAGAGGAGGAGGCGGAAAGACTGCCGCTTTGGACGTCTTTGTAGAGCAAGAAAGCTTCCAGAGGCAACCGATCGAGAACGTAACAACGCAGGAGGGCGTTGAAGGGAAGCGTCGCTGTGGACGAGGAAGACTGCTCTCGGAGAAGACTCAGATATAGAAACAGACCAGTTAGACCAGGCGGGAACTCCACTTGCTTTTATCAACGAAGCCCATCAACTTCGCAGGCCCTATTCAAACAGTCCTGAATTTTAGCTCAATATGCTATTTGGTCTCTAAACTTTTCGACAAATAACTTGTAAATAGACAGCACAAAGAGATTTAAATATCTTTAGGGGAATTCATTTTTCCATCCTACATTTTATCATGCACCAATCCTAGTCCTTATATTATTTTCGACTATGGATTAATTATGTTTTTGGTCCACATGCTTTTAGAGATGTCCAATTTCAATCCTAGTATTTTTGTCATGATATTATCATGCACCAAATGAATCCTCGCACAAAGCAAGGGCCGAAATGACTAATCCTTGATATTATAGATGGACAAGAGAAACTAATCCTTTCATTATTCTTCCACAAAAATTTAAGTACCGTTCATCGCATTTCCGTTTGAAATCTAATGAAAAATGTCTTACTTAGACAAATTATTGATAGATGACGCCTGCACATACAAGTTGGCCCAATTAGAATCTTGTCGGTTGTTTCCCAAAAAAAAAAAAATTAGAATCTTGTCGGTATTAACTATACTATTGCAATGAAGGCATCCTCATTTCTTGTTCAAGCCTATCTAAATTAGGTTTCGCAACCCATCTTCGCAAATTACGAGTACCAAGAGCATAAGTTACCCCATAAATCATAACATTGATATTGTTACCGAAAGGAATTGGCCAAAGACAAGAAACCATCAACGAGAAAGGTAGAAAAAGATAAATATTATCTTCACTAGTTGTAAAAATCGATCACATAATATGGAAGGATGTTGTGTTAACTTTAACTTTTTCTTTTTCACGTTTACAGGGCACGGGCATCTTCAGAAGTATCGATATTAAAATTTTAAAGTCGTTCTAAATTTATTCGTACCTTTTTTTCACAAACGAAAACTATGTTTTACCTTAATGAGAAATTATAATGGGGTTACTGAGTTGGCTTAAAGCCGAACAAATTATGTAACTTTCACATTTTTTTTTATCTATTTTGTGGCATTTGAATTGACGATATCAAAATAATTTCAAACCTTTCGAAACATGTAATCGTGGAAGAGTTACTTGGCATTTTTTTTAATCACGTTTTCAATCTTCAAGCTAAGGTTTTTTTTTTTTTTTTTTTTTTTTATTTGAAAATTCTGTGGAAAAAGCAGAGTGCAAAGTTCGTAAAGTTCTAAGATGTTTAGTTAAATGAAAGTCAAATATCAATTTGAAAACACAAATATAAACGAAAGGCTATAAGTAAGGGTTATTCCACCTCATTGTTTATGGCGAAAAACCTCAATCTAGAAAGACGTTTGTCATTATAATATAATCACCAATCCCGTACGATGAATGAAAATTAGCCGTCCATATTAGGATTTGCGATTCATGTCGAGTAATAATATTTGTTTCAATTACTCAAGTTCTTTGGATGTTATTGTCCTAAGGTAAAACCCAATGAAGACATTGCAATATGCGTCGATTTCAAATTAAATGTGTCACACCTTGTCGTGTGATATGACCCTTCTTTCCTTCAACATATTCATGTTGCATCAAAGATTAACCAAACATGAGATCATTTAGGATGTCACAATAGATTGGATCAAAATACTACCTCCCTCAAATATTAGGCTGAACATGAGATCGAAGGACGTGCTGTGCCCTGCCCCTTCTCATTGAAGGGCAAGGATCAATAGTAGATGGCCCGGACCCTAGAGCCAAGCCCCATCCCCAGCGTGGGGCAGAGTGTTCGCTAGGGACCTCATTGCACGTCCTTTTTGCGACCGATGGGTAAGCATTCGAGATCGTACCGTGTGGTTCGATCCCGCACACCCCCTTAAACAATTCGATTCTATGTACCGTGCAAAGCCACGATTGATGCCCATAACGCAAACCGGAGATACATGCATGACAAATGATATCGCACCAGAGTTCTGGAATGATCAGTGCACCGGCCATCTCGTGTTATCGTCGAGAGTTGAGTAGTCACTAGGATTTATTTGCAACGTTAGCAAGTGCCTCGGCACAGCAACACCCACAAAGCAACTTTTTCTAAATTCGTCGGTAACTGAAAGTTTTTAGTATTTGTTTGGAATTGCATTGTAGCTTCTAGCATGCAAAAGGGTACCTCATCTCTTCCAATTCAAGCCCTGTGTGCAGGTTATTTTACAGGTCTTAACGACAGAACAGTTACAGTCTCGAAATCCAATTATGATCATCTTCCTTTAGAATAACGTGAAGTGAAGATCTTATCATTTAGCAAAGGCCACGAAATAGACAGATCTTGCAGTGAAGCACCGAGAACTTTCACAGTATGGATCTATAAACTGGGAAAGACAAAAAGAAAGCAGTCGTCACAAAATGAAACACAGACATGTAGGAAATTCTCGGGCTCACGCGGACCATTTATTGACTAAGGAAATTAGTTCATGCTTCCACCAGCTTATTTGCAGCAAGATCACAACCACCACCACCACCACAACCACCACCACCTATCTTGTAGAAGCCTCTACTCAAAAACATCTAAGAGCTACAGCTCGCAATAGTGACAGCATAAAACTTTTTAATCCCCAAGGCAGATCGTCATCTCAACCTCCATGACCCTTCTCCGCTCAAACAAGAGCACCTGTGCAAGCCGGAAACTCCTGTTGCACTGGTGAACTGTACTTCTTGGTGATGAATCTGAAAGTAACCCAGCAATTGAACAATTTCAGTAAGGCAGTAATTGTAAAGTTACGACCTTTTGATGATAAGTTTCCCATCACAGAAGCATTAAAAAGATTGACAGGTGCAGGATCCACAACACAACTCAGTCCATACTAGAATCGAGATCTTCCAAGATTGTTACCTGAAGAAATCCCTCCACAACAGCTCATGCATCAACCAGTTAGATCCAGTGCTAGATGAGCCACCGTCGTCGTTCTTGGAGGCACCAGAGATTAGGCTGTCCATCAAGTAATTCAATTGCAGTGAGTACTCATCATATCACTGAGATTTATCTTACCTAAGACCACAGCTAAACGAGACCAAAAATTTAATCAGGTTAGACGCTTACTTGGAGGCAGTTTTCTTTAGCTCCTCAAACATGGCACGCGGAGAGATACATCCATTGCTCAGCCACGAAGACATCTTGCTAGAAATGGTGGCTCCATAGATGAAATACTTGTCTAGCTCAGCTTGGTACTCGGTGGCTAATTTTTTGAGCCTCTGAAGAGCGTCGGTCTCGCCTCCTACGATAACAGGCGCTTTACCATCCTGCATACATTTAAACGGCTACCGTCACGCTGATGCCCAAGATCAAAATATAACAAATTCGATCTAGAGATTACCAAATGATTCACCGAGTACTGATACCAAAGTTTAGCGACTGACCAGAAAGGAAAAAAAAAACTCACAGACACTATGGTTAAGCTTCCCTCTTGTTGTCACATCCATTTCTAATACATCTTTCTTCAACTGAGACAGCGCAAAGAGCACATAAGAAAGAGACAAAAGTGCTCAAGCTCGAATTATATAATCATATAAGCAACAACCAGAAGATCCAACCAAATTTTGCTCCCGAGGCATTTGCTCCACTCAGCGACACATTACCAGCTATACAACCTGCTCAAACTAAGCATCTCAAAGACAGAAATCTACTCGATAGGACAATGCAATGGACTGTTCAAGAGGAACACTACGCTATGCTATGCAGAGGCCAAGATCAATCTCGACGAACCTGTCGACGTTTCAAATCGTACATGATGAATTACCGAAAAGAGATGATTTTCACTAAGCAAAAGAGACAGACCTGAAACCTAGCATCCCCAGTTCTAGAAAAGCTCAACCCAGCATAATTATTGTAAACAGATGATAGAAACATGTTGGTGTCCTTCAAGGAAGTACATAGTCAATCAAACTTGGAGATGAATGAAATCAACAAAAATTTAGACAACACAAGCCCAAAGCAACTTAATTTTCGAAGGACAAACGGGAGATTTACCTGCATTAGCTCAAGAGTAGGTTGCAATTCAGTCCTCCTCATTCCTTCCAATCAAAGATCCTACACCAACCTGTATACAAGATATAAGTAATATTATATATCCATCAAAAACCACTGCATTGAACAAGCATGCTAAGAAGCAATAACAACGGAAAGCTGTAAAGTGTGGAACTAACAGATTGTCTACCTTGCCTTCACCTTTCTCAATCCCTGCATGAGTTAGACCAAACTATGCCCTGGAACCTTGGACGCAGTAATTTGATCCATCAATTGTCTCAACCTCTCAGCATCGTTAAACCTTCCAGCACCAGCAAAGACATTGTACATAAGCACATAATCCCCTCCATATCCTCTCTCTATCTCCAATATCCTCTTGGTGGCCCGCTCAGCCATCTCCACATCACCATGGAAGCTGCAGGCACCTAGAAGTGTCCTCCATATGACAACATTGGCAATCTCTCTAGGAACCTCCAGAGCGACTTTTTCCGCTTCCTTCAGCCTCCCTGCCCTTCCTAGCATGTCTACCAAACTTCCATAGTGCTTAATGTCCGGCACAAGTTGATAGACATTAACCATCTTCTCAAAAAATCTTAACCCTTCTTCAACCAACCCTCCATGACTAAAAGCATTCAGAACGCTCAAGAAAGTCACTTGATTCGGCTTCAAACCCCCAATCTCCATTCTGTCAAAACTCTGAGCAGCTTCCTCTCCCATACCATGCATTGCAAATGCAGATATTATTGATGTCCAGGATACCAAATTTTTCCTTGCATCCGTTATCTCCTCAAAGAATTTCCATGCGCTCATAATGCATCCACATTTGGAATACAAATCAATAAGGGAATTCACAACACGAATATCGGATGAATTAAATCCTCTTTTCTCACCATAGCAGTGAGCAGATTGGCAAACTTTCACAGACCCAATGTTGGCAATAGCTGGAATGATGGTCAGCATAGTTATCTCAGACGGAGCAATACCATCATCCGTAACCATTTTTCTGAACAAATGAATGGCTTCATGAGGCCGATTCGTTCGTGTGTAGCCATCAATTATTGCAGTCCAGGAAACAACAGTCCGCACGGGCATCTCCTCAAAGAGCGAACGAGCAAGGTCAAGGCGACCCCATTTCGTCAAACCACTGATCAAGACGTTCCACGTAACTGGGTTTCTCACAGGCATACAATCAAACACTTTTCCCCCCTCACCTGCAGACCCACAAGCCACGTACATATAAACCAGAGCCGTCTGCACATAGACATGGGACTCGAAACCCAGCTTCAGAGTCAGCCCATGGAGCTGAACTCCCGGAACGGTGCAGCCCAAGCCGACGCAAGAGTTGAGAAGGAAAGTGTACGTGAAGCTATTGAAGGAAACAGAGGAGGAGGCAGAAAGACTGCCGCTTTGGACGTCTTTGTAGAGCAAGAAAGCTTCCAGAGGCAACCGATCGAGAGCGTAACAACGCAGGAGGGCGTTGAAGAGAAGCGTCGCTGTGGACGAGGAAGACTGCTCTCGGAGAAGCAACCCAGAAGCGACGACGCGACCGTGGACCTGCAGCGCGACTCGGCGGCTCCCGCCGTGTCTCCGCAACAGAGAGAGCAGCCGTTTCTGCGACGCTTCTCGCCTCCGCTCTCGAGCGACTGGAACGGCGGGAGCTCCGGTGGAAGACGAGCGGCGGCGACGGAGGGGCGCGGGAGCAATCTCGAGCGTTCGTTTGGCTCTCGCGGGTGCCGGGGAAGGGGAGCAGAGGAGGGAAAGGAACCTCATTCGAAATGTCGCCCGAGCCGCACGTGCGATGCGGACGATGGTAAGAGACAATAGGGGCCAATGCCGTTTGCGCGCTCTCTTCGAATATATGTGGCTGTCGTTCGTTGTCGCAGCCTTCAGTACCAACTGGCGAAGCAAGTGGATCTATCTTTAGGTGAAAGTCTGTTTGGGCAAAATCGATCCCAATCCCATCACGCCCCGTCCATTTTGTCTATTTCGCGGGTTCATTTTGTGGGTTCCATGTGCGGATTTCATGCGAATCTCACTAAAAACGAAAGGGCACGATGAATTTCAAAATAAGAACATGCGACGATAAATAAATTAGATTATCACATATCTATATCTCACCTAATTAGAATTGAAAGTTGCCCGTTCGGGGTCCCATGCTTAGTGATTGGCTTTAATTTATCGCTTCTTTAACAGGATGCATTTTTTTAAATACATGGGGCGGCTTAAAATCGCCTCAAGTGTGTCCTAATTTCTCCCATCTAGCTTCATGAAAGTTTTCGGCGTCCCTGATTTCTTGGTTCAAACATTCTTAACATGCGCAAAAGGACCTTGATTTGGCAAATTAAATAAAGAGCAACTGGAGAGATAAGATCCAGATGACAGATTACAGTGCAACCCGGTACCTAATATTTCCTAGGCCAGAGAAGACAGCACAGCCGTGAACGTATTGGTGACTGGAACTCTAGCCATAGAGCATCTCAGAGAGAGAGAGAGAAGGGATGAAAAAGAATTAAAGGTTGGATTTTTAGGCTGTCTCTCTCTCTCTCTCTCTCTCTGCAAAAACAGAGCAACAAGATCTTCTCTTTAGGAAGCAACGCAACCGGTCGTAATACCCATCAAGAACCACCGGAGCCGACCACCCAGAGAGAAAAACCAAGGAACCCAGATGGCGGACGCCCTGTTCTCGAGCCTCTCCGACGACGTCGTCCTCAACATCTTCTCCAAGCTCGAGGACGACCCCCGGCACTGGGCCCGCCTCGCCTGCGTCTGCACCAAGTTCTCCTCCCTGGTCCGCAACGTCTGCTGGAAGGCCAAGTGCTGCGCCAACATCCCCTCCGTCGTCGCCGACCTCGCCGACGCCACCGACGCCGCCTCCGCCTCCTTGCCCCCCGGCGGCTGGTCCTCCCTCCACAAGCTCGCCGTCTGCTGCCCCGGCCTCCTCCACGCCGGCGTCCTCCTCGAGAACTCCGACTTCGGCCTCGAACGCGAGCTCGGCCCCAACGAGGATTATCCGAGATCGGATCGCCCCCAACCCGACTCTTCCTCCTCCTCCTCCGCCGCCGCCACCGCCGCGGCCGCCGCCGCCGCCTGTAATCGCCGTGAGAATTCAGAACCCGTCGATAGTTGTTCTTGGTCTCTGTACGATGATCTGTACTTTGATACTGTTTACGATACGTCCGAGTCCCAAAAGGGTGTGCAATTTGGGGATGGGGATGGGGATGGGGATGAGGATGTGGCTGTGGAAAGAGGTGACGTGAAGGAGGATGGAAATATCAATGTCTGCAAGAGGAGGAAGATTTGGCGGCCGATGCGGTCGCATTTGGCACCCGGGGTTTGGAATTTGTGCCGGGAACAAGGGAATAAGCTGCTTGCGAGCCGGTTCCGAGGGGACTGCCTGTACATCTGCGACTGGCCTGGGTGCGTCCACATCGAGGAGAAGAGGAATTACATGCTCTTCCGTGGGGTGTTCAAGAATTTCAAGCGGTCGATGGTTTGGAGGACGATAAACGACGGGAATAGGAGCAAGATCGACTTGAATTGTGCCTTCTGCTCGTGCAAGGAGACTTGGGACTTGCACTCTGCCTTCTGCTTGAAGCGGATCTACGGGTTCCATGACGATGGCGAGCCGGTTGTTCGAGCTTATGTCTGTGAGAATGGACATGTATCCGGGGCGTGGACTGAGTTGCCACTTTATACTTGATGGCAACCGTCCTGTGTCGGTCTCTATTCCTACCTTAATGTCTAAGATATTGTATTGTTGTTTAGCAGTACTTAGCTGATTTATGTTTGCTTTGCATATTATTGATCATGTCTGTTGCAGTTTGATCTTGTTATTGTCGGTTTGATTGATATGACTGGGCTGCTAGTGTCCGTGGTTTGAATTTATAGCAGCAATGCTGTTGTTTTACAAGTTGGTGGGTTAATTACTGTGACAACAAGTCTTGAAGTTCTCAATTTTAGAGATCAATGCATGAATGCACACAAATAAGGATAGGCTCTGCTGGTTCGGAAGTCCTATGTTTATTATCATGATCTCACCTCTAATTGTTGATGAATGTTTCTATAGAGTACACAGGTTTTGAAAGATATGTATTTTCTGCTGAATGTTGTTGCTTCCATGTTGTTAACTGAACCTCTGTACTATGGATAATTTTCACAATACTGCCTTAGCAATTGCATGTTTTGGTTCAAGGGTGTGATTGGAGAAATGGAAGAAGCTTATGGTATTCTCTGGTACTAGGGAAAAATATTGAGCGTTTCCTATTTCCTGAATCTAAGAAGGATGCCTCTTAGACATTAGTTTGCGCTTACATCCAAGATGAAAGCAGAGAAAGAGGAATCACAGTTGTGGGGTATCAAATGGATTTGTTGTAGGCCAAGGATGGTCTTGCTTTTATGTCCATACTGCTGATTTGCCTGATCTGCTGAGTTGTATGCTCTTTTCATAGCTAGAATCAACTGGTGGAGAACTCGCTGCGCAATGAGAAATTTTGATGTGTTCAAAGGCGACACCTGCCTAAGGTTTTATAACTTGACAAATTCGAGTTTCAGAAGACTATGGTTATTTGCTAGGGGTGATTTGGTTCGCTTGTCAGACAGAGAACATGGAGGCTTTTGTTGGTAATCATAGATTCAACATCTCTCTGTTGAGGTATACTGCTGGGCTTCTAGCGCTTGTGATCTTGGTTATGAAGCTACAGCAGCAATGCACTGTTTTGTGGGAGTGTTCATTATGATATAATGCAATCTGGGACTTCGCAATGTAAGATTAATGCATGGCGCTACAAGAATAAGGAGACACTTTGCTGCTGCAGAGGTTGTACCTTTGTTGTCACGATGTCCAGTCTGATTCTTGATGTTTGTGAGTAAAGATCAAGTGGTTTTTTCTGAAGACTCTGTATTTTCTGCAGAAAGTCATTGCTTCCATGTTATTCAATGAACCTGCAACTGTAGTATCTTCACATCATCTTCTTCTCACTCGTCGTGGTGTAGTTGAAGGGGGTAGTGGCAGAAATTAAGAAACTGTGTTCTTCGGTGCTCCGAAACACTGCTTCGAGCAAATCCGAGGAGGTGGTGCAGCGAAGGCCTTGAGATGTAAGTTTGTGATTTTCTCGTTGGCCAAGGATGGTCATGAAGAGATGATGTCAAAACAGCTGCTTGGAACTTTTTTCGATCGCTCGATGCTGCTTTTGAACCTTTTTTGTTTTTGCAATCGAGTCTTTGAATCATTCTGTTCGTTTGCTCAAAGATGATTTTCCCGTTTGAGATGCCGACTTAGCGGTTAAGTTGCTGTTAAAGGCCAAGCTCAAGCAACAGTGTCGTCGACCTCATTGTTTCGCACGCAATCACAGGTAGGTAGGGAGGGAGGGAGGGAGAGAGAGGCGTGAGTTGTCACATTGCCTCGCCGGCAATATTGCCTGAAAACTCGCCGGCGAAGGTCTTGCTCGAGACAACAAGAGTGGCAACTCTTTGCTGTTGTGTGCAAAGCAGAGGGAAGGTGCGCCGCACACGATAGCAAGGGTGGCAACCCCGCTGGTGCATTTACGGCGAGGTTGCACCCTCGGCGAATGGGAGCACAGCCATCATATTTGCTAATATCAATTCTAGAAAGGAACATTGCTGAATAAACCAATTTTGGAATAAGAAAAATAATAAGGTTTTTTTTTTTTTGCCGAAATAAAGTATTAAGGAGTATTATTGAAACAATATTAGTTAGTTGCATATGCATTTAAGTTCATATCTTAAGAAAAATTTCAATTAACAGCCTAAATATTTTCATTTTCTTCAAATGATGGTCCGAAGTGGACTTTATTTTAAATAAGGGTTTAAAGTAGTCAAATTGTCTCAAACAAGAGCATTCGGCCGGTTGGTGACTAATTCGCCTATTGAAGAAGGGGTATTTTGGTTAAAAAAATTCCAACTACATTTTAAAAAAATATTACTTTTTTTCTTTTTTCCTCTTCCCTCCCCCAGCCATCGTCGTCGATGGCTTGTGAAGGTCACCCACCCACCTCAAGCGCGGGCGGCCCTCGCTTAACCCTCGCTCAATGCCAAGTGAGGGCAAACCTCGCCTAGGCTAGCGAGGCCATGCAAGGGTGAGGGTTCCCTTCGCCTGTAGCCCCAACTGACTGTAGTCCTCGTCGATGTCAAGCTAGGTGAGGGGAATCCTCGCTTGATGCCATGAAGTGTGGCCCTTACTTGAGTCCAATGACCTTTGCCATGACCGACAGAGGGGAGGGGGAAATGAAAAAGAAAAGGATAGAAAAAGTAAAGAAAAAGAAATAAACAGAAAAAATGAAGTTAGACACTTTTTGAAACTGATATAATTACTTGGGTTTATCCAAATGGCCACCCTTCCAACTTGGAGGGAGATGGGAGTTCGAATCTCCACCTTCTCAAGGGGTTGGGATGGGGACGAATTAATTTTGAGAGTAAATTTCGACTTCCACGTTCTCCAAGGAGGCAAAGCAAAAGTCTAAGGGTGCGTTTGTTTGTGTTTCCGTTCAAAAAGTGTTCTAGGGAACAATTTTTGACAAGAAAAACGCATTTTAGTAAACTTTTTTCCGGGAATAAAAAAAGAATAGAAACATGTTTGGTAAATTTATGTTCTTTTTTTGTTTCTTTTAATTTTTTAATATTTTTATTTTATTTTTCCTTTTTTTCTTTCTTTTTTTCTTTTTTTTTTTTTCTTCTTTTGGCCGGTCGCCGGCCTCGGCCATGGGCGGCGGCCGACGAGGGCCGGCCTCGCCCGGCCCACGGCGAGGCCAAGCCTCGCTAGGGGTCGGCGACGCTCGGCCTCGCTGGAGCGTCGCCGGCCCTCAACGGCGTCGCCGGCCATGGCCGAGGCCGGCGAATGGCCGGCGACCGGCCTAAGAAAAAAGAAGAAGAAAAAAAAGAGAAGAAAAGAAAGGAGAGAGAAAATTTGTGCTTAAAAATTGTTCCAGAAACAAGAAACAAGTTTTTTTTTATTTCTTGTTTCTATTCCAATTTTGTTCCCTAGAACCAAAAAAATAAATTTGGAACAAAAATGCAAACAAACGCGTTTCTGTTCTTTTTTTGTTCCAGAAACAAAAAAACAGAAAATCTGTTCTTCAACAGAAATAAAGAACACAACCATGCAGGCCCTAAGACTCTGAGAGTTAGAATAGGAGGAGAGTACAAATGCTCGTGTGTCTCTGGTCACTATCTGTTTACGATAGGCAGAGAAAAAGTCTAAGACTCTGAGAGTTAGCATAGGAGTATAGTACGCCCTGCAAGGAGGCACTTAAAATAAAGCCTACTTTGGGCCGCATTAGGGCGTCTCCGGCGAACGTCCGCAAGGCCTCTCGGTTCATCTCCACCATGATCGTCTAGGCCAAGCTCGATTCCAACGGCGCTTACGGTACCGCTCCTCGGCTCTTCCCTCTCGCGACTGTTAATCCCTGATGTGAGCCCCTTCGGTTTTCTTCGCTGTTTTGAATCTCGTTTGGTTGTGCCGTCCACCCGTTCGATGAAATGCTCGTGTGGCTCTGGTCATTATCTGTTTACAATCTCCGTTGAATTATGCCGTAAACCATAGATTACGCATCAAATGCTGACTGTTGTTGGATATCGCTTTGGAAGATCGCTCCTTTTGTCTTCGAAATTGATAGAAAACAAGTATGATAGACAGTAGGGATGATTTTTCCAATTAGGCCATTCTTGCATGTGCAATTCTTCATTTTCTTCGACTTGTCGATCTCGGGTTCTTTTGAGCATCGGATTCTTTCACGTACACAGAGAACCGCGACGAATATATGAATAGACAGACAGATTAGCTGCAACAATTACCCGCTCATGCGTCTGTATCTGCTAACATGCAAGACCTTAATAGCTTCCACACACCCACACCTCAATGTTTGCCTTCACCATGTCGGCTACATGGTTAGGATGCTCTTGGAACTATAGGAGTAATTTCTTTTTCAACAAAAAGCATTTCCTCTTATGCTTGATAATATTCCAGAGACAGTGGCTTGTAGCCATTTGGTCTTGGGGATGGTAATGTTTGCTTTACCTGTCCAATGCTAAGATAGAAAGCAAAGAAAATGTAATTAAATGAGCAGAAGAGGAAACGGGAAGACCATTGGAACAATGCAAAGATAGAAAGCACAGATCTTTCATCTGTCATGTTGGTGGGATTCAGTAAAGTTAAACATTTTAAGGGGCGCACCCACCCATCTTCCACTGTGAGCTGGGTAATACATATTTAAAGACTAGAGAGTATCTAGATTTGTTAGAACTAGAGTTTTGGACTTACATGTATGAACTAAGCACAGAAAAACCCAACCTGCAGCTACTCAACCCTCTCTTCATCTCTCTCTGGCAGCCATGACCCCACCTCGGATTAGCTTTCCAGCACCGCAGACCTGCCAATCCTCAAGCCACCATGTCAATGATGCCTCTTTGCTCCAGCCAGAGTCATCGAGAGCGCCATATTTCTGTATCTACCTAGCCCTCAGATTCTAGATCATAGAATGCCTGACAGATTTCAGTTATCAATGAAGACCTCCCACAGAGAGAGAGGGAGGGAGGGAGGGAGGAGATCTGGAAAGTAAGGATTTTTAGGATTTTTATGATTTGGAGATAGTTGGTGGAATAGATGTATTTGAACTAGTGCATGAGGGAGGATCTGGAGATTTAGGATTTTTATGATTTGGAGACTGGGGGATTTCATGTATAGTGGATCAGATGAACATGAACTATGCGTGCTAAGAAGTAGATGTGACGTCCTCTCAAAAAAGGAGTAAACAGAATGTTAAATCATCCCCTAAACTGAGAGGATCCCTGTACTTGATAAAAACAATTTAGTGATTGCCATGAGTAATTGGTGAAACAAAGATATGAGTTGAGGAGGAAGTTTTTTTTATTATGAAGAAGCTAGAAGGGAGAAATCAGGACACACTTGAGGTGATTTTAAGCCGTCCCATGTAATTAAGAAAATGCATCATTAAAGAAGTGATGAAGTAAAGTCAATCGCTAAGCATTGAATTCCGAACAGGTTACTTTCAATTCTAGTTGGGTGAGATATATGTATGTGATAATCTAATTCATTTATGGTCGCATGTTCTTATCTTGAAATCCATTGTGCCCTTTCATTTTTAGCGAGATTCGCATGGAATCCGCACATGGAACCCACAAAATGAACCCGCGAAATAGAGAGGGCGGGATGGGATTGGGATCAATTTTGCCCACGAGACTTTCACCTAATAATAAGATCCACTTGCTTCGCCAGTCGGTACAGAAGGCTGCAACAACGAACGACAGCTACATATATATTCGAAGAGAGCACGCAAACGGCACTGGCCCCTCTTGGCTCTTACCTGCGCCAGCATCGCACGTGCGGCTCGGGCGACATTTCGAATGAGGTTCCTTTCCCTCCTCTGCACCACATCCCCGGCACCCGCGAGAGCCAAACGAGCGCTCGAGATCGCTCCCGCGCCCCTCCGACACCGCCGCTCGTCTTCCGCCGGAGCTCCCGCCGTTCCAGTCGCTCAAGAGCGGAGGCGAGAAGCGTCGCAGAAACGACTGCTCTCTCTGTTGCAGAGGCACGGCAGGAGCCGCCGGGTCGCGCTGCAGGTTCACGGTCGCGCCGTCGCTTCTGGGTTGCTTCTCCGAGACCAGTCTTCCTCGTCTACGGCGACACTTCTCTTCAACGCCCTCCTGCGTTGTTACGCTCTCGATCGGTTCCCTCTAGAAACTTTCTTGCTCTACAAAGACGTCCAAAGCGGCAGTCTTTCGGCCTCCTCCTCTGTTTCCTTCAATAGCTTCACGTACACTTTCCTTCTCAACTCTTGCGTCGGCTTGGGCTGCACCGTTCCGGGAGTTCAGCTCCATGGGCTGACTCTGAAGCTGGGTTTCGAGTCCCATGTCTACGTGCAGACGGCTTTGGTTTATATGTACGTGGCTTGTGGGTCTGTAGGTGAGGGGGGGAAAGTGTTCGACTGTATGCCTGTTAGAAACCCCGTTACGTGGAACGTCTTGATCAGTGGTTGGACGAAATGGGGTCGCCTTGACCTTGCTCGTTCGCTCTTTGACGAGATGCCCGTGCGGACTGTTGTTTCCTGGACTGCAATAATTGATGGCTACACACGAACGAATCGGCCTCATGAAGCCATTCATTTGTTTAGAAAAATGGTTACGGATGATGGTATTGCTCCGTCTGAGATAACTATGCTGACCATCTTTCCAGCCATTGCCAACATTGGGTCTGTGAAAGTTTGCCAATCTGCTCACTGCTATGGTGAGAAGAGAGGATTTAATTCATCCGATATTCGTGTTGTGAATTCCCTTATTGATTTGTATTCCAAATGTGGATGCATTATGAGCGCATGGAAATTCTTCGAGGAGATAACGGATGCAAGGAAAAATTTGGTATCCTGGACGTCAATAATATCTGCATTTGCAATGCATGGTATGGGAGAGGAAGCTGCTCAGAGTTTTGACAGAATGGAGATTGGGGGTTTGAAGCCAAATCAAGTGACTTTCTTGAGCGTTCTGAATGCTTTTAGTCATGGAGGGTTGGTTGAAGAAGGGTTAAGATTTTTTGAGAAGATGGTTAATGTCTATCAACTTGTGCCGGACATTAAGCACTATGGAAGTTTGGTAGACATGCTAGGAAGGGCAGGGAGGCTGAAGGAAGCGGAAAAAGTCGCTCTGGAGGCTCCTAGAGAGATTGCCAATGTTGTCATATGGAGGACAGTTCTAGGTGCCTGCAGCTTCCATGGTGATGTCGAGATGGCTGAGCGGGCCACCAAGAGGATATTGGAGATAGAGAGAGGATATGGAGGGGATTATGTGCTTATGTACAATGTCTTTGCTGGTGCTGGAAGGTTTAACGATGCTGAGAGGTTGAGACAATTGATGGATCAAACCACTGCGTCCAAGGTTCCAGGGCATAGTTTGGTCTAACTCATGCAGGGGTTGAGAAAGGTGAAGGCAAGGTAGACAATTCGTTAGGTCCACACTTCACAGCTCTCATGCTCGAGCAACAGTGTCGTCGACCTCATTGGTTCACACGCAATCACACAGGAGGGAGAGAGGGAAAGAGAGGGGCGTGAGTTGTCATATTGCCTCGCAAATTGCAGGCGATATTGCCTAGGAACTTGCCGGCGATATTGCCTAAAAAATTAAAAATTTGCTGGCGAAGGTCGCTCGAGACAACGAGAGTGGCAACTCTTGCTGTTGTGTACAAAGCGAGGGAAGGCACCCCGCACGCAATTAGAAGGATGGCAACCTCGCCGGCGCATCTATAGCGAGGTTGCACCCTCGGCGATTGGAAGCACAGCCGTCATATTTGCTATTATCCGACATAGAAAGGAACATTGCTGATTAAATCAATTTTGGAATAAGAAAAATAATGAAGGGGTCTTTATTTGTTTTTCGCCGAAATAAAGTATTAAGGAGTATTATTGAAACAATATTAGTTAGTCATATATGCATTTAAGTTCATATTAGGGAAAATTTCAAATAAGTATCGAAAATGCCTTTGTTTTCTCAAATAAAAGCCTAAAGTAGACTTTGTTTCAAAAAGTGATCTAAAGTAGTAAAATCATCTCGAATAAGAACTTTAAGTGGTTAAATCGTCTCAAATAAGAGTCTTTGGCTGGCCAGTGACTATTCCAACCATAAGAGAATGGGTATTTTGGTTAAAAAAATTGTAATTATATATTTTTTTAAAATTCTTTTTTTCTTTTTCTTTTCCTTTTTTCCTCTTCCCTCCCTCGCTATCGTTGTTAATGGCCAACAAAGGTTGCCCGCTTGCCTCAGGCAAGGGCGACCCTCACCTGCAACCCCTACTAGCGTCAACTTGGGCGAGGGTGGCCCTCACTGAAGCTCGACAACCTTCATCACGACCAATGGAGAACATTTTAAAAGTAAAAGACGAAAATACAATTTGATCCAAGAGGTTAAGCCACATTTTTTAAAGTAAAAGACGAAAATGCCTTTTGATCTGAAAAGTTAGGCCTTTTCTTGAAACTGATATAATCACTTTACATCCTTATTTAAAACAAAATCCACTTCGAACTCTTATTTAGAAAAACAGAGACACCTCAAGCCCTTATTTAGAATTTTGTCCATATTTTATAAAGACGCCAAAAGTTATACCTTATGTTAGCATTTCGCATAACATAAAATAAAATAAACTCGATTTTATTAGAGGTCTTGAGATCTTACTTAGGTGTACATTATAAATAATCGTTTTCGAAAATAAATAATTTTTTATCTAATTATTAAATAAAATAACACATAAATCAGAGCCGACGACGCCGTTTTGCTATGCAGAGCTACTACCCATAACCGCTAAAGCCTCCGTCGGAGTTCGTTGGGGGCAGAGTCTTCGAGCGTCGAGCGAGAGAGAGAGAGATGCTGCGAGGAGAAGCGCTGAGCGCGTACAGGGCTGTGCTGCGAGCCACGCGGCGGACGTTCGCCGGAGACGCCCTGATGCTGTCGGAGTCGGCGGCGGAGATCCGGAGCAAGTTCGAGGCGAACCGCCACGTCGCCTCCGAGGCCGACATCCGCCGCCTCCTCGACGACGCCCGCGAGGCCTCTCGCTTCATCTCCACCATGATCGTCCAGGCCAAGCTCGATTCCAACGGCGCTTACGGTACGGCTCCTCGGCTCTCCCCTCTCGCGACTTTGAATCCGTGACGCGAGCCCCTTCGGTTTTCTTGGCTGTTTTGAATCTCGTTTGGTTGTGCCCTCCACGCGTTCGATGAAATGCTCGTGTGGCTCTGGTCATTATCTGTTTACGATCTTCGTTGAATTATGCCGTGAACCATAGATTTCGCATCAAATGCTGACTGTTGTTGGATATCGCCTTGGAAGATCGCTTCTTTTGTCTCCGAAATCGATAGAAGTGACCCGAAGGATCTTGTTAGTGTGCGCGTGAAAACGAGTATGATAGACTGTAGGGATGATTTTTCCGATTAGGCCATTCTTACGTGTGCAATTCTTCATTTTCTTCAACTTGTCGATCTCGGGTTCTCTTGAGCATTGGAGTCTTCCACATACACAGAAAACCGCGACGATTTATGAATAGCGAGACAGATTAGCTGCAACGATTACCCGCTCATGCGTCTGTATCTGCCAACATGCAAAACCTTAATAGCTTCCACACACCCACACCTCAATGTTTGCCTTCACCGTGTCGGCTAAATGGTTAGGGTGCTCTTGGAACCATAGGAGTAATATCTTTTTGAACAAAAAGCATTTCCTCTTATGCTTGATAATATTCCAGAGACAGTGGCTTGTAGCCATTTGGTCGTGGGGATGGTAATGTTTGCTTTATCTGTCCAATGCTAAGATAGAAAGCAAAGAAAATGTAATTAAATGAGCAGAAGAGGAAAAAGGAAGACCATTGGAACAATGCGAAGATAGAAAGCCAGATCTTTCATCTGTCATGTTGGTGCGATTCAGTAAAGTTAAACATTTTAAGGGGCGCACCCGCCCATCTTCCACTGTGAGCTGGGTAATACATATTTAAAGACTAGAGAGTATCTAGATTTGTTAGAACTAGAGTCTTGGACTTACATGTATGAACTAAGCACAGAAAAACCCAACCTACAGCTACTCAACCCTCTCTTCATCTCTCTCTGGCAGCCACAACCCCACCTTGGATTAGCTTTCCAGCACCGCAGACCCGCCGATCCTCAAGCCACCATGTCAATGATGCCTCTTTGCTCCAGCCAGAGTCATCGAGAGCGCCATATTTCTGTATCTACCTAGCCCTCAGATTCTAGATCATAGAATGCCTGACAGATTTCAGTTATCAATGAAGACCTCCCACAGAGAGAGAGAGAGGGAGGGAGGGAGGGAGCAGATCTGGAAAGTAAGGATTTTTATGATTTGGAGATTAGGGGATTTCATGGTTGGTGGATTAGACATAGTTAAACTATTGCGCAAGGGAGGGAGGGAGGGAGGGAGGGAGGGAGTGGATCTGGAGAATAAGGATTTTTATGATTTGGAGATAGTTGGTGGATATTTTCCGGTCGTCCAATGGTCTTTAGTCGTTATTAAGCCTGGTATGTCTCCGCCCTGTGTCCACAATTCCAGACCTTCAATTCAGGATCATGCCTTGGGCTTTCAATCCGAGATCATCCCCTGGGCTTAGTTCACATCTTCTTGCTTAGTTCGCATTCCTAGATGTATTTGAACTAGTGCATGAGGGAGGATCTGGAGATCTAGGATTTTTATGATTTGGAGACTGGGGGATTTCATGTATAGTGGATTAGATGAACATGAACTATGCATGCTGAGAAGTAGATGTGACGTCCTCTCAAAAAAGGAGTAAACAGAATGTTAAATCATCCCCTAAACTGAGAGAATCCCTGTACTTGATAAAAAAATTTTAGTGATTGCCATGAGTAATTGGTGAAACAAAGATATGAGTTGAGGACGAGATTTTTCAAATATGATGCTTTAAGTCAGATTCAAAAAGCTGAGATCGGCCATTTACCATCTCACAACAGCGGTATTGTTTGCCTATTGACGAGGAATTGTATGGATTGTTCTCTTTTGTACGAATAAAGAAGATTGTAGTACTTGCTTTTGGTATTCTCCCCCTCAATTTGAGCTGAGCAATCCGTATTTGGTGGTCTACTCATTGTTTCTCTCTACTTTTTCTGTGTGATTCTTCTAGTATCTAATCTAAAGTTTGTCCACCCACTCTCCAGAATTAGAAACATCGCAAAGAAAGTGAAGTTTAAAAAGTTGCGTATGTGAAAGTGCACTTACTAATTTTTTGTTTGTCGCAGTGGTGAAACCATCCAAAGAGCATGCTGGGGCAACCCTGGAAATTCCTTCGGAAGAACTCTTGCAGAAGAAAGTATAAGGAGAAAGAATTTCATTCTCATAAGGACATTAACACCCAACTTGAATTTTTTTAAGGAGATGATATTTAATAAATTTCATGACACTGGAAAATCAATGCAAGTTGTAACCCCTGTATGTTTTGTAGGAGAGCCTTCTCTTTTTGTAGGGCTCGAGTGATTTCAAGAACTTTATGTAGACCCGTGGGGCTCGTCTTGTGATGAAGTACGAGCTTGTTTTCCACTGAATGATCGCACTATTGGACCTTACGATTGATGTTTCATAAGATTGCAAGCGCCCTGTTAAACCATTTTAAATAGTGAAGCTTGATGCGGGATGGATTGGGCTTTTTCAGACGTGGCAGCCGCTCCATGCCATTAAATTTGGAGACTGGAGTGGTTAGATGAGCTTCTTTAAGCACGCCAAACGCCCAGACCGGCTCTTCAGATGAGTCACAGGTTTACAACTATAAAGCTCACTGAGCTCTAAAACTGGTCCTTTATTGTATGCAAGTTTGATTTGCATTCTTATTCAGAAGGTCTGTCACTTCATACCAGCAGTGACCTCTGTGTGTTCCTTGGCCACACGAGCTATCATATAGTGATGAAGTCTCACAAGCATGAGTTCAAAGTGTAAAAACGACGTGGAGAGTACTGTGTTTAGCATCTCGGGCAAGCAATCTGTCAGGAAAGTAGCCAACCGTATACCCACAAAAGCATATACTATTCATCATTCGTTACGGAAATGTCACGATTCACCTGTAGCTTCTAATTTGGAACCTGGCATGTGCTCACCATTATTGCTTGACGGTTTTAGAGTGCCCTGACCAAAAATAAAAGGAAAGAAAAACAGAGAAAAGAAAGAGCAACATGACTGATAGCACTGGCCCTCCGAGCGGATTGAGTCACTGATTAGATGCGAATCCGACTTGAACTTACTAGACATATTCACTCAGCGAAATGTTTACCCATTGCCTTGACAATGTCATTAATTTTTCGACTTGTTGAATGTTCGCCATTGCCACCCGAACATTTTACCAAGAATAGGAAGTGAAGATTCAATAAAAAGGGCATCACAATCCATGAGTCGATGCATATCACTATCGCATGTTGCCCACTCGATCTGATTTCATGCTAATATTTCTGGAATTGCAGGCACCTGATTTCTCCATATGAAAGAAGATCCCTGACGGATCTCCTTATCCCCAAAGTTCATGAGAAGCTCACCTGCCCATTCACATGTCCATCAGCTATACTTAAAACCTGTATCTACTATTTTCAGCTCACCTCTATCTTTCTCTCCCTCCCCCTCTTTATTGCACTCACACACCACCCTCTTGCTCATCCGTATACAAAACCCATCTGTCAAAAAGTCCCAACTTTCCAGGTAAGCCTTCAGCCCCTTATAAAAGGATGCACCTTCCACACAAATATTCAATCTCACATCACTCATCACACCTCGCTCGGCGATACTATACGGTGTTGTCACGCTTTGGTTTCTGCCACAATCAAGACGTGGTCCGAAACCGAATCCGTATAGGATGACAGTGGCCAGTGTGATGAGTAACCTCGTCGCACTCCTATTTTTGCTTTGGCTTACTAACGTCGCCGCGTGGGGTCGTGGACCCAGCTATGTGCAAGAAGCGTGCACCGTGACGCAATACCGCGACCTCTGCGTCCGGTCGCTGGCATCGTTCTCGAGCAGCGCCAAGAGGAGCCCAAGCAAGTGGGCGAGGGCCGGGGTCTCCGTGTCGCTGAGCGAGGTCAAGAACGCCGCCCGGTACTTGGAGAAGGTGAACACTTCCAGGTCGTTGAGAGGGAGGAACAGAGCCGCCCTCTCGGACTGCCTGGAGTGCTTCCAGGACGCCGTAGACAACCTCCACAAGTCGCTCGGGCTGCTAAGGATGTTGACCAGGAACGACTTCAATGCCCGGATGAGCGATCTCCTGACGTGGATGAGCGCCGCGCTGACCGACGAGGACACCTGCTTGGATGGGTTCGATGGGCAGAAGGGAGGCCGAGTGGTGAGGGCGGTCCACAACAGGGTCCAGAGGGTCACGTACTACACCAGCAACGCCCTGGCTCTTGCCAACAAGCTTGCATCCACCGGTGAACCTGCCTAAACAGAAACCTGTAAAATCCCGTGAAAGGGTTTATGTTAGTCCTTAAATCATATTGCTCACCTAGATAAACTAAGCGTAGCTATACATAAAGAGAAATATGGTGACGCGACGAGGTGGGGTTCGAGAATCGAACTCGGCCTGCTCGAGGTTCATCGTTAGTATGGGATGGATGGGTGTGCTACGTTAGCATTACCTCGTTCGAAATGTATTGGTAACAGTATCCTTTGCATAAGTGTTTAGTCCTCTTGACTTGGTAATGCTTTTGCTAAAGCGCTCGCTATCTATCCCACGCACAAAAGAGAGGAAGGCACATTTTGCCATGGGATAATGTCGGGACTTTTTGGTGCCACATTGCGCAAGGACGACTATTTGGCCGACAACTCTTTCGTCCATCCACCAGAGAGAGAGCTTTCTAATCCGCAACGTCAAATCCGATTCCGACCCGTAGAAATTTGCGTCCTATCCTTTTGTCCCTTTCTTCTTCCCTAAGCAGCCCGACGACCGCCGCTTCCTCCGTCGGCACCTTTGCGCCATCTCCTTTACAAGCCCTTCGCCCCCGGCCGCTGTCATCTGTAACTGGGGTCGTCCCATCCACTGGCTCGATCGTGTTCTCCATGTCTCTTCCAGTAGGACAGGCGACAACTTTGCGTGTGCAGATTTGCGCTGCGTTCCAAGACAACTCGCAAGCCCAACTAATTTGTATTCCTCAAACATGTAGTAGTTTACAGTCGTTTCACCATTGAATGTCAAATATCGAACGTCTCCAAAGATGCATTAAAAGCTCAAAGCTAGGTAGCACTTTAACGAAAACAATTTTATATGGGCTAGCAACATTTAAAAAAAAAAATTTAAATTATTCAATTTTGGCCAAACAAACGTATTGTAAAAATATATATTTGTTTTGCTGAAAACTTCATAATAAAAAAAATCATTTTTTTACAAAAGTAGCAACTAATGATTGCAAATTACATAAATATCATCGCTTGTATCTAAAATGTTAGAAAATTCAACCAAAAAAATTAAATTAATAAGTAGAGGAAGACCATATGAATATAAAGACCACATTAATTGCACCTGGAAATTTGTACATTTGCGTAAAGAATAACTGACTCTGATATCATATTAGAAAGTCCAACCCAAAAGTTTAAACTGATAGATGAAGAGAGATTACAGAAATATAAAGAGTATTTAGAACCTATCGTCAATTAATGTAGGATCATATTTCAACATAAATAACTAGGTTGTAATAAAGTACAAAAACATGCATTTTATGACTACTTTTTTTGCCTATAATACAATAAGTGTAGGAAGTAGGCATGATCCATGGACGCATTATGCAGCGGGCAAGCATGGCTGCCAAGCGGTAGTAATACCCTTATCCTTCGCAATGGATAGCCATGGCACTACCCTTGGCACCTTCCTCCTCCCCCCATCCTCTCTCCCTCCTTTCTTCATTTGCCTTTACCAGACTTCCAAGGATAGACAGTAAATTTAGATTAGTGCGCGTTTGGTGATATTCAAAGGAAATTTTCCCAAAGTTTAACATCCGCATACGGTACATATGGCCTAGACGATAATGTTTCGTTTAATGTTATGGGCACGTGAAAGAAGACGACGCATAAGGTGAATCTATTCGGAAGAAAAAACTTCGACTAATGTAAAATGGGTGAAGGTTTTGTTAAGGTGATTCGGTCGTTCGAATGCATTCAAGTAATGGGAACGCCAAAGACGATGTAGAAAGAGAGGGCATTGATTACACGGCGCAGAAGTGAAATTCTCGTGGAAAGACAAAAAAAACGCACACGAAGTGCCAAATGGGCAGCACGAGTGACCGTGGATGCGACTGTCCTGAGGGGCAGAAAAAGGGAAAGGAAAACAAAAGAAGTCGAGAGAGAGAGAGAGAGAGAGAGTGGATGTAACACATCACTGACACCTGCACGGGAAGGGGAGAGAGAGAGAGAGAGAGCGAGAGTTCTGTTTAGGAGCAGTGGTCGCAGAAATGGCAGAGCCGAAGGTGAAGTCGCCCTCACCCTCGTCTCTTTGTGCCGCGAAACGCGGACTCCTCCACTCTCTCTCTCTCTATATCCTTCACTGGCCACTGCTTTTTCTTCCCCGTTGCTTCGTTTCATCACTTACCCCTTAAACCAAACCAGACCCCCACACTCTCTCTCTCATTCTTTCTGCTTTTCCCCCCTCCATCGAGCCTACTTTCGTTCATTCTCCTTCTTACTTCGTTCCAGATTTCGCACCGATCTCTTCCTCGCGATCTTCATCGACGTTAAGCTGGACATGGGCATCTGCGTAAGACCCTATTAATTGCTCCTGCAGTCTTTGCTTTCACCACCATTTATGTTTTCCCTCTTTTTCCGAACGTCAGTCCAGTTTCTTTTGCTGCAGTTATGGTTCTGCTCTTCCTTTTCTCCCTTTTTCTTGATTAAAAGAGACGCGTTTGGGAGTTTTGAGAAGAATCTTTTTCCTCGTTTCCCCGTTTGCTGTTTCATGCGTGAAGCCTGCATGTGTAATGTGTTGTGTTGTAGATGCTCTCATGTCTTGCTCTAACAAGTCTCTTATGTGCTCTCCCCACTGTCTGTACTTGAGCTTCTTCAATCTCTCTCTCTCTGCGCCAAGAACTTCATGATTAATTCCTGTTTTATTTGGAGGTGCTGATTAATGATGACAGTGCCAGAGTCTTCGAGACAAGAGTGATAGAACTCTAGGAAGAGACAAAAGTTGCAATGATCTTGAAAAACCTATCGTAGTATTTGTCTGCTATCAGTGGAAAAAGATAAACGAAAAGCTTCCTATTGCGTGAATTTACATGTAAATTGCCTAGAGTTCAAGCTGCCAGTGGAAAATTTATTTCTACACACATGATTGACAGGGTAAGTGATTTTCAAGATTCAAGAAACCTTTTTTATTTGTCCAAAGAACAAAAAAGAAGATAAGGGACCACGGATCTTTTCCAAGATAAAGGATTTTCATAAAGAAAGTGTTAGATGAGAATTTGGTCTGTTAAACAATCCTTTTTTCTTTCTTTTGCTCGATAAACAAGTGAGTACCATGAATTTGCTCTTATTGCTGCTCACTAGTCATAACCTATATAATTCCACTTGCTTTTCAGTGTTTTTGGGTTGAGTGAATCCTAACATTCAGGTCACTTATATGTTATACTATGATAATTGATTGCATATTTAACAAATTCAAAGGTGACCGAGTTGTAGAGATGATAGAGAGAACTTCAGAACTATTTTCTGGTACGAATTATAAGGCCTACTAGATCGCAAAGGACATGGAAACCATGTTCAATGCCCTCAACATAGTAAGAATCAGTGAGACCATAAGAAAGATCGATCTTCTGGTAACAGAGCAATGTATTTTTTGATAACTGAAGTGCCTCAAGTTCAATCAGCTTGTATATGCAATAATTCTGAAACCAGTGGAAAAATTCTCTTATTCTGAGACCTGCTTTTTCTTTGTTTGCTCGATTCATCGTAAACAATGTCGATTTTGTGTGACGAACTTGTCATCTTCAATGTTGATCAGTGGCTGCCTGTACATTGAGGATTCAACTGCTCTATTAAAGCTATAAGGGATGGCGACTTCGAATGGTGGATATCTTCATGCCAATAACAATCCTCCCGCCCCCTCCCCGACTCTACTTCCTCCATGGCTCTCCAACTCCAACGAGAATCCCGCCCTCAGGCCACCCTCCCCATCTGTCACCCTGAGCCTCTCTCCTTCGACAGTCGCCGCCACTCCAATCCCATGGCTCCAACCCCATGCTTCCTCTTTGACTCTAGCTAACTCCCTCTCTCGAGGGCCTGGCCCCGCCTCTGGAGAGAATGCGCTGTTCTCCGAGCTCGTGGAGTGCTCAAGGGAGCTGGAGGAAGTACAGCGTGCCATGGCGGCCCACAGGAAGGAGGCGGCGTGGGGGATGAGGAGGGCGGAGATGCAGCTGGAGTCAGAGCGGGCCCGGCGGAGGAGGGAGAAAGTGGAGGAGATCGAGTCGAAGATCAGCGCCCTCAGGGAGGAGCAGAAGGTGAGCTTGGAGAGGATCGAAACAGAATACAGGGATCAGCTGGCGGGTCTCCGGAGGGACGCGGAGGCTAAAGAGCAGAAGCTGGCCGACCAGTGGGCTGCGAAGCACGTCCGGCTTTCGAAGTTCGTCGAGCAAATCGGGTACCGGCCAAGGATCGCCGAGCCAAGCGGGCGCTGAGGAAATTTTAAGTACATTAGGCTTGCTTAGCTGCAATACCCCCTCCTCTTTCCATGTCAAAGACACTGTTTGATTGTAGTTGTGATATGGTGAATCCTTTCTTTAGGCTTTGAATCATTGGAAATTGATGCCCGTCCTGACTTCAGGTATGAACCTGTTGCATCTTATTTCAGTCAGAAAGTATAGTGGTGGGCTGTGAAATTGGATGCTTGTCGTGATCCTTATTGATTTGAGGGACGTTTGTACCTTCCCCTGATGCTAGAAGTTGCTAGACTGTGAATTTGCTGGATGACATCATATGCTATAAAATCAGATGAAACTAGCTTATGGCTAAAGGTTCTTTACAATCCTCAAGGCCTCTTAAGGTCCGTTTGATAATTTTTTTTTTTTCTGGGAATAATATTTTTTTAAAAGTCTTTTTTTTATTTCTATTCTTCGGAATAATTTCTTTAATTAAATAAAATTTATATTCTCGAAATGGAAAAATAATAGGAATGCGTTTGGTACGAATTAGAAAATTTTTTGTAATATAAAATTTTTTATAGAATTTTTATATTTTTTTCTTATTCTTCCTTATTACTACCGTTGATAGCAACCAACGGCTATTCTTGGCCCTACCACCCATTTGTTGAGTGTTGCTGATGACCACCGATGTCACCAACTGTCGCCACCGACAGCTATGGTCGATAGTCGGTTGGCGATGACAGGCATTGGTGGTGTTAACGTCAACAATCATCGGCGGCAGTTGACGGTCTGCGATCGGTCGGCGGTGGTGGCGACGGTCGGCGACGAGCAGCAGCGGTTGGCCGTCGCAGCGAGTGACGGTGGGGGTGGCGACAGGCAAAGAAGAAAAAAAGAAGAAAATTTTAAAAAAAAATGAGAGAAAATAACTTATTTCTAAGAATTGTTCTCGAGATTGAGAAATTTTTTTTTTACTTTATATTTGTTCCAAATTTATTCCCGGCTATTTTTCTATTCCGAATAGTAGAAAAATTAATTGACATTACCAAATGAATTTATATTCTTTTTTTGTTCCGGGGAACAAAAAAATAGAAACTAAGAGAAACAAAAACGTTACCAAACGAAGCCTTAAATTCTGTTGCTGGTTCTAGTGAACGACCCACATGCTTGTCTAAGAGCTCCCAAAATGGGTTTGAAATTTGAATAGCCCATGTGAGATTGATGTGATTCAAATGGTTTCATGTCTAGGAAATTTGCCGATGATAATCGATACCCAAAACACCTTTTAAGCACAATTAAGGTTGGACACTATTTATGCCTTCTAGAAATTAGTTATTGTCAATAGACGTGCTTAATCACATTAGACATGGAGTGTCTTAATTTGTTTTCTTAGCTCTTGATTGAGTGATTGAATAGCATATCCATGAGATGTGATATCTAGTGTGGATCTACTCTTTTGCTAAAGTGTTGGTATAGAATTATAAGTGGCATCTACGGTGTATTTATTTCATGGGAAATTAATAATTTAGAAAATATTTTTTTTAAATGATCACTTATAAAAATGAATGAAAAAATAAAATTCATCATTCATGAAAATATATTATTACTAACTAGTTTAGACAATATAAACAACTACTTTAATGAAAGTTTTATAAATTATTTATTTTTTGCAAAATAAACGGAGTCAGTGTTTATTTCTTAATCTTATTGTATCGAAACAGATTTGGTGCACTATATAATGACTATTGGAAGACTTATTTACGTATATACTAGATGATGCGGCGGGCTTTTGGTTGGGTCACGATTAAGGCTCCTTTGATTAAATGCCACTGAGTATATCATGGAGCGTATTAATCGATCTTTTGACAATGGGGGGATAATGGTCTGAATAATGTACCGTAATTAGCGGGGTTCTTTTCACCGCAATTAATGTCGTTCCAATGACGTCTCTCCAAATTCCTTGCCTAACAGCTAAATACAAGTGTGGTCAGCCTCAAAAGAGCTCCTTTCTCCTCTGAAAATGATGTGAATTTAGAAAGGGCTGATGTCGGCATCAACTCTCCACGGACATGTGTCACTCTAATTTTGTATAGGCGACGGGACAGACGCATCAGGCGCCGGCGTTGATGGAGGCAAACCGTGGGAAATTAGGCGCCTGCCTTGCTTTCATTTCTTCGTTTCGTCAACATGACTTCCGCTGGAGACGTCTCTTTCTAGGGCGGAAATCGATGGGAATGATCGATGGACACGTTTCTCAAAAGACGTGTACCGAGTCACCGATGGACCAACTATCGAAGGGCGAGTCTCGTTCAAATGGAATCGCGAACGAAACTAAGGGAATAACACGGAGAAGAACATCATCGTCTGGTATCCAATCGCTGCTGAATTGGGAGTCCATGCCGTTCAAGCCCGAGGACACTTGACCCGAGCCGAATGTCGCTAAATCATGAAGGGAAACGTAGATCGAGTTGCGACTTGGAATTTTCAGAATTACTCCTATTTTTACACACAGTTGATGCTTTATGCCGTGCAAAGAAACCCCAGATAATATCAATTAGAATGAGGAAAAATTCAAAGACCTGCAGCGTCATCACGATCCTTATCGACCTGAGCGAAGTTTGTACCTTCCCCTTAAGCTTGATGTTGGGAGATAGTGACTTGGTTGATGATCTCAAGCTTTAAATCATATGAAATTAGCTCATGACTAGGTTCTCCCACATCCTCAAAGGGCCACTGAAGTTCTGTTGCGGGTTCGATTGAGCCCATATGCTTGTCCATGAGCCCGCCGCCAATGGGTTTGGAGGAGAAATTACAAAAAAAAAATAAAAAATTATTGCATTTATGTCAATTCTATGATAAATCTTTAATTTAGTCAATTTATTCCTAAACATTTTGATAGTTTGCTAATAGAGTTCATCTGGACAATTTTGGACCAAAATCATTAACATGACTGTTAGTTGTCCTATTTGATATTGAGACTAGCCATTAGCAAAGGAAAAAAAAGAGAGAAATAAATTTCTAAACTTTTTTAAAAAAATTATCCGCATCAATGATGACCACACTACATAGGACGGGCGATGCTAACTAGACTATCACGTCGGCATTTTTCAATCAAAGTTGATTGGAATAACTACATTAGTACACTATAAAAAAATTGTGATTAAATTAGCTCAAGTGCAATGGGTCTAAATTTTAATTTTTTTTTGAAATTTTCACAAATTTGAAGAGCCCATGTGAATTTGCTATGGTTCGAATTGTTTCATGTTTAGGAATTTTGCAGATGATAAATGATACCCACAACACCTTTTAAACACTAATAAGGATGGACATTAGTTATGTCTTCTAGAAATTAGTTGATGTTACCAAATGTTCTTTAATCTCATCAAAACTGAATGTTTTAATTTTGATTTCTTCGCGCTTGATTGAGTTATCCAATAGCATCTCCATGAAATGTGACTTTTTCTCTTAGCCTAGGGTTTCCGCCCACTCAAGAAGCAATTTCTAGTGACAACAAATATCTTGCGGATCTGTCCTATTGCTAAAGTTGTTAGTATAGAATTTCAAGTGGCATCAAGTGTGGTTCTTAATTTTCTAGTAGCGAAATGGGTTTGGTCTACCATAATAAACCTAACCTAATTCTTTTATTTACATATATCAGGTGATGCAACGGGTTTCTATTAGGTCTTGATTAGGACCCTTTTGGTTCAATGCCATGTATATTAATCTTTCTTTTGACATTATGTGGATGGCGGGCGTTTTATCACCGCGATCGATGTCATTGCAATGACCTCTTCAAAGTCCACGCCAAACTTCATGCCTAACTGCTAGTATGTCTAGCGTGGTCAGCCTCGAAGCCTCTGAAAATGATGCGTATTGGGAAAGCGCTGATTTGAGAATCAAACTTTCCACGGACATCCGTCGCTCAAATATTGTAGAGGCGACAGGAAAAACGCATCAGGCGCAGTCATTAATGGAGGCGAACCGTGGGAACAAGTTAGGCCCCTGCTCTGCTCTCTGTATCGCTTCTCATGCTGTCAAAGGAGAAAATCCCGCTGGGGAAGTCTCTTTCTGGGGCCGGAAATCGATGGACGCATTTCTCGAAGGCTATACGTCAAGTCATTTGATGGCTCTTCTAAGTTTATGAAGCTAATACTAGTGAAAATGACCCCCTCATCATGTGGTGTTTAGCTGTCCGTTTTGTCTCGACACATCCAAGTCCAAGTTCCGTGGGGATGACCATTGATCGAAAGTCTCGTTCAAAATTGAACCGCGAACAAAAGCCAGGGAAGGACATAAATGTATGGTGCTTTGTTTGATAAGCGGCGCGCATTTATCCAGTCGGACAACTCATGGAGATCATAAATGCATGGCAGCTTTGTTAAAATATTTAATAGGGCCGCTCGGGAACCCACCTTTTTTTCAAGAGAATGATTAACATCACAGCTTTGTTCCCTCCTCGCTCGAATGCTCCTTCCCTAGATTTACCTTCATCTTCTTGCTCTCGCCTCCCCTTCCTCTCCTCAGCGCCTCGCCCTTGCCACTTGCCAGGACCCGCCCAAATTTTTTAAATGAAGTTGCACTTCATTTATGATTCCTATCTACAGCTTTTGCAGGTTATTCTTTATTAAATTACGATACTTTGCCACATATGAGATCGTGAGTGGTCCGATTGGATAAATGCACTATGTCCACAGCTGACGTGACGCTTTGATACCGCCAAATATTTTTTTCCATTGACATGGAGAGAATAACATGGACGTTAGATACAAAGAGCAATTATTGTTTTGTTCAGGTCTTGCTATTTAGGCAAATAGCCACCCCAGCCGCCACACTTGAATAACACCGCCGCTGCCACCAGACTCAACCTGACCATCACCGGCATCGTTGCTAGCACGAACTACACCACCACAAATGCGTAGGCCATCATCGCCACCGCATGAACACCATCTCCATGTCCGACGACTGCGGAGTTGTGACGTCCGATCTAAGGACGAGCAACTTTAACGGGCAGTCTCGAAATCCGTTTGATGGCGAGCCATATAGCAACGACTCCGGAGGTGATGATGGCGGTATGGTGGGGTTGTGTGCGATCGCCGCAGAGTCGATGGTCGGCGCTATGCAAAGAGCACCAGATTTTTTATTTTATTTTTGGTCATAAAAAGAGCATCAGATTGCGCCATCCACTTTTGTTACATTAGAGAGTACATCAAGCAGAAGAAAATTTAGAGACCACGATAGAAATAAATCAAAGGAGGGTTGTAACAGCATCACTCGGCTATTTCCCCCCGTCTCCAAAGTCTTGACGATGACCAATCTAATTGGAATCAATGTGAAGAAGCTGTACGGATATTGCCGACCAAGAAGAAATTGTCGCGCGATGTCTTGGACATGAAGACCAGGCCACAAATGACGCACGCCCCACGTACGCCCAGCATGATCGATGTGAAAACTCCTGGACCAAGCCGTGAATGGTTCACATTGCAACCCGCGCTCACGAAACGGCTGCGTTTGAGAAGGGCTTTCCCATTAGTCTTTCAGACTCCAAAGACCTTGCCATTGACCATTTTTTCTATTTTTAAAGTTTTGGGGCAATGCATTATATTTTCAAAGTCCTCTTAAATGCCTTAGCACAAGGTAGGTCTATAGGAACTTTGGGCTTTAGAATTTTAGAAATATTAGTGCATTATTTTTTCCTTTTGGTTATGCCATTGCTAAATTTTCGAAATTTCAAACTTGCCCTCACCACAAATGCCTCACGCAACACCAGATCTAACTATCGATGAGCTAGATCTAGTGTTAGTGAGTCTCACTTGAGGTCACATGACCCTTGGCAAGGGTTGCACGACCTCAAGTGATGGCCGCAAGAGCTAGATCTGGCTCTCTGCTAACTTAAGTGTTTCATTAAACTCTGGCAAATGGCTTGAGTTCTTTTTTTTTTAAATAATTGGAAAATTCCTGAAGTATGATTTTTCCGGATAATGTTGAAAGCAAAGTTGCTCTTCAATACAATTTTAAATTACACTTTATTGAAGATAATTTGCATTTTGAGAACCCCTTTAATCTAAAATCATTTGCATTTTCTTAAAGGTTTACCTCAAAAGAACCTAATTAAACGCAGCATAAAAGTTTATCAATTTAGTCTCTCATGGAATATAATATTATCCCTGGTCCAGATTTAGTAAATGGGGGCACAAACGACAAAGGCATAACTTCTTATTATACTGACCAAGTACTAAACATGTCCATGGATTAAAGTACATCAATCTCTTCATACTTTCTTCTTGTGGTCTGACGATCTATTCATACTTGAATCCACATAATTGAGAACGGCGATTATGATGGCACTAGAAGTTCTTCCGGGACAGAAACCGAGATATGTCGGAAAGCTGGATTGCAAAGCTCATCATCTTCCACCGTACGTGTATGTAAGGAACGGATACACCGATCTGACAACGGCCAGCTACCATAATCAATGGGGGAAAAGTCAACCATTATTCAGCCGACAGTAAGATTTACGTGATAATCCGATCAATAAAAGTCCCCCCTCGTTCGTCGTGAAATAAAGGGAACGTCGTCAAATGCACGTTCCGTCGTTCCCTCCCTTGTTCTCTAATTCAGATGATCTATTGGCGCACCAATTATTTGTGCAATAATGCGCTGTTTGATCATTGAATTACCCGCTGTGTGTTCTTCGGACCGACGGGATTAGATCTACTGATCACGGGGTTTTATGGGGTTGGTGTGGAAACGTGGGAATTGGTAAAGCGCAACGTGGGGGAAGGAGGAGGGTCAACGTCGCTTCTAAAGCAATGCTCCTGCGACGTGCGACTGAAGATGTCGTTCTCTCTCTCTCTCTCTCTCTCTGCCACTTGGGGCCGACTGACCAGATCGAGGGAGAAGATGACAGATCTTTCCTGTTTAGTCTTCCCGACTGACATGGACAGCAGTGGACTTAGAACTTTAACTTGAGGTAATAGGCTTAAACAAAGCCAAAACCGGATTGAACCAGGAAAACAGAGATCTGGCCAAAAAACCGTGAAGGAAATAGGATTGGAGCCGAGTTGAGCCGGCTTGTCCTACATGTTTTTGGAACAATGAGGGGGTCTCGAGTGACAGAGAGTTTACATGAGAATTTTGTAGAATATAAACTAACATCTCCAAAAAAAATATTCAAGTGACCATTTGAGAGTGGGTCTTATTTTATACAAATTGTTCGAGAAAATATCATTCTCATTGGATTTGAGACTTGATGCTTTACAAGACGGAGCTGTCATGGCACGCGGTGATTGGGTATTGGCCTTCAAGATATATATTCGGTACCATGAGATATATAGAACAATGGACCTTGTTGAAAATTATTGAAAGAAAGAAAGAGGAAAAATTTAGAGACAGGGAAAATATTTAATTGAATGCCTTTGGAGTCTAGTGTCTATTTGTCCACTTGTCTCCGGTTGATGTCGAAGTCTGATGGGTGGCCCGGGAGGTAATAATAATATGATGTTTCCGACCTGAGATGGTCCACCCCCTCCTATGCAATGCCAATGCTTTATCAAACCAATCATTGTACTATATAATGTCTGACATCAAAAAAATATCATTTCATAATTCCTAGGGCTAGGGTTATATTGGCAAGAAAAGTTATAAGCTAATTCCAAAATATACATCCCCAACCTGTCTCTCAACAAAATGAATTCACTCTATTGAAAAAAAGAAAAAAAGAAAGAAAGAGGGAGAATGAAATTCACTATCAAATGGGTTGGTCCGGTATCCACCCCATAGATAAATTTCGCGAAATTTGAGGGAATTGAGAGTTATATAAAGTCACAATATGCTACGCTTTGGTGAAATTTAAATAGGCTCGAGCTTAATCCCATCTTAAATGAAGATTAATAGGTTTTTATTAGGTGGACCTTTTCTTTCCCTCTTTTCCTTCGGGGCATGCAGACCCTTGCACAAAATATTGATAGATGCTCGATCAAGAAGAACACGTGCAAGGTCAAATCCTTTCCTTCATAGTATGAAAAGGTAATACAATGAATGTGCTGCGAGTATTAGTATATAGTTTGCCTTGTGCTTGAAAAAGTGATGATGACGTAATACACACACCCAAAAGACTTTTCATCAAAAGCAGCAACCCTTTTGCATTCTCCCGGTAAACCAGATTGTAATTATTTTATTCCAAAAAAGAAAAGATAAAAGGAAAGCTTCTTGTAATTTAAAAGAATCGATTTATATATTTTAAAAACGAGAATTTTCAAACAAAGAAAAACTAAAAGAGGTCCCAAGGGAGAGTGGTGATCGGATTCAATTTTAAGATGGGAATCGAAAGTTGGTCGATTCCCATCTTAAAATTGAATCGGACTTTATTGATTTACTAGTTTGTGACATCCCAATGATTTTATTCATGTTTATTTTATTCTTATAATTGGGAAATTGCCCACGGTAAAACAAGAAGGTAATTTACTAGTTAGAATTTGTGTTACAATAAAAAAATAATTAAAATTAAAAAATTTGATTGGTCCGTCAGTTTGGTTCTTCATGTGGAACTAGGAACTGCATTGGTTATTCTTGATTTCAAATTTTTGAAATCAGGAATCATCCATAATTAGCTAGATCGGTACATTCTAGTTCTCAAATTGGAACAAGACCGATCCACACGTCTAATGATGGATTCTAACAAACTGAAATACTCAAAGCGGTGTACACATCGGCCAAGTCAAATTAACGCAAACGAACTTCGAAATCACTCCATGCTTTCGCCACCAAGTTAGAAAGAACTTTCGGTTTTGGTCGATTTCGATATGGGCAATTGCCGGGGACGGTTCCTTCGGGGTCACCTACTGGTAGGGAAGGTTCCATTTTTGTTTATTCTTTATAAACTATCTATCATTATCATTTGACAAAGTAAACCTTGACTTCCATTGAAAGCCACTAAAATTATCATTTTTCCTCTCCCGCTGGATTCCAATCAAAAGCAGACTCATTCACATGGCGGAGAACTAACAGAAACTGCGTTTAAATTCCAATTTAGAGGAAAACCCTAATCGAAGTTCATTCCTACTCTTGCAATCCCGCTTGGCAAGGTCGAAACCTTCAATTAGAATATTGAGAAATCTTTCTGTCTAAGCCTGGCGAACCGGTGTCTACCAGCGTCATCGATAAACACTAATAATTGGGTAGTTAGGAATGATGATTGGGGGTTGATATCCGATAATGACCAGAGATTGCCCCGCTCTGGTGCTTGAAACGGGAATATCAAAAGATGGTTAATGCCGCGATGGTGACATACTACCTTAGCCCCATTTCGTTTTAGCAGGACGTACGACTTTTTTTACATCGACCGACATGTCTATGAGCATATAGTAGGCTCGGTTAACCTAATTTTATTTTTTTTTAATATTTTTGGATCGAGATCGATGGGTTGAGAGCCATTAGGAGAGCAAAATTAGGGTGTCCCACGAGCCAAGTAGGTGAGAGATGGGGTCGTTCTTATTGTTTATTGAGAGTGGGTGTACTGAAGTTTTGCTTGCGCAGCCTAATGATGAGGGATGGATGCAAAGCCAAAATCACGATTTTCGTCGGACAGATGGTTAGAGATTAGTTTTGGAAACTTCTATATGGGATGCAAAGCTTGTCGTGGTAATGATATTTTTTGTTAACCTAATTGTTATTATTGTTGTTATTATTATTATTATTTTATATATGTATGGCCAACTTGCGGACCCATGGATTCAACCTATAAGACAATTTCATTATTATTCAAAAGCGACGCTGCCAAACGTGTTTGATTATGACGGACTAATCATCTTTATATCGTTATTCCCCTCCCTTCGATTTTTTTTTTTTTTTTAATTTGGTTTCTCAGTTGAACCGAGCGGCCCTCTTTTTGTTTATATTAATGGCATCAATTTTTTTCTTTTGAATTCGTAAGAAAGCTTTTACTTTACCACAGTATTTAAAAGTTCTTGAAAGACCATGGCATTTCTGTTTCCCTCTTAAATCGGTTTAAGAAAACCTGCGGATCCGACCGGGTCAAAATGAAAAAAAAATTGAACCGAACCCGAAACCCAAAAATATTAACATGATCCTATTAGAATAAATATTGGGTTTAACTTTTGGTTTTTTTGGCTGGTACCAAAGTTTTACGAAACTTTGCTTGTTTGAAGCAAGACAAATTTTGCGTTGAAATGACAAAAGCAGTGTCGACAATACGTGTAAGGTCCGAATCTCATGTCAAGACGTCATATAAAGCTCGTGTTGTCCATATAGTTTCACCAAGTCGCCCCATGGAAAAATTTCTTAAATGATCCAGGTGCATGTGAGCTCAATGCATCTAAGCCTTTAATTTCACTGAGCCTCACGTGAAACTCACGTAATGTAAGAAATGAGATACGCCGGATTCACATGCTCTATAGCACTCTTGAATATCTCGCCTTTTTTCGTGATGTTGTGGGTTTGGTTCCGTGACCACACTTCCACAATTTAGGGAGGGGGAAAATAGCATGAATGACAGACGGTTGCGTAGCCTGAGAAATGAAACTGCTGCTACGTTCAAACTCTTCTACCCGACTGAAGACGGAAGTTCGTAGACAATTCTCATGCGGATCGACTCGCGCAATCGAATCCTTGTCATATGAATCGTGTAAAGGCGATCGCAAGTGCTCTTTTTTCCTGCTGATAAATGGGCAACGCTCCTAAGAAATCCAATACCTAAAGCTCGTCAGCAAGAAGACAAGCGTGCCTGGCGATTTGCATTCGTACTTCACGTGACCTTTGTGTTTCCATTGAGCTTGTATCCCCTTGGAAGGAAAGTGCAGGCAAAAGGGGAATAATTCTCGAAAAAGACATAAATTGATTATACGAATGACAATCTAGTAATGTAATTCTTCCTACTAATAATGACTGGAAATTACTGATGTTGACACTAATCATTTTATGTGGCACGATTAATGCCAATACGGACAATTCTTGCGATTTAAAAAAAAAATACTGAATTTTTTCAATTTTATATTTAAAAAAGAAATTTAAGAAAAATTTTCATATTTGTGTTAATTCGTCACATAGGATAACTGGCATCTCTAGTGGTGATTTATGACTAAAATTGGCTGAAAGAACTATATTGAAAAAATGTAAGAAGGTTTTGAATTAAATTGATCAAATTGAAAAGTTTAAGATTAGATTAGACATCCAAATTTATAATTTATTTTTGGCAATGAGTGTGCAAACATCCAAGAATGGTGAGAATCTTGCAGGACGAAACTAACCAGAACGTTTCATGAGCGAAAAAACCAAGGACGTTCGTTACGTTCCTTCGATTCCCGTCTTTATTATTGTATAGATGCAGGGGTTTTTGTAGTGTGCGTACCATCTGATGCTCATTGGTATTTATTTATTTTTTTCCTCTTTTACTGTCTTTTTATAAAAGGTAATAACATCTCCGCAAAATCCATGAAATCAAGTCGGTTTTTGGGTGTGAATATATTGACGCATGCACACGTAATGAGTAGTGATCAAAGTTACAAATGGGGATAAAAACCCCAGTCCCATCGAAAGAGATTAATGTCAAGTTTCCAATTATGAACTTTTACCGAAGAGGGAGGAAGATTCAAATAAAATCTCAAAAAAAGCTAACCATCACCAACACGTTACAGCTCACCCCCACCCCCAACTTAGGAGCAAACTTATCAAATTAAAATTAAAAAAAGATCAAAATAAAGCTTTTTTACTTATAAATCAATAAATCAATTAATTAATTAATCTTCCCACCTTAAAATTTCAAGTTCACTAATTAAATCACAACACCACCACCCCCTCCCCCCCCAAAAAAAAGAAAACCAAAATGGGAAAAAGAAATACAACCGTTTACTTTTCAAAACGTGGCAATGTCACTTTCCGTAAATAAACCCAACTCCGGCCCTTCTTTGCCCGGCCCGAGCTGCTTAAATACGAGGAAGGAGCACCTCCCCGTGCCGCACACCCTTGCCTCAGAACCGCCCCTCGCCGGAGAATAGTTTTCCGGCGACCCGACCCGACCCGAATTCTCTCTCTCTCTCTGCAAATCATCCTTCGTTTCTCTCGTTCCGATCTCGGAATTTCCGGCCTCCGATCGTCCCTGAGATCGGCACCGGAAGGAAGGGAGGGAGAACAGAGAACAAAGAAAAAGCTCGAAGAAACGAAGCCGGACGGGAGCGCGGCAGCGAGAGAGAGAGAGAGAGGGACGGCCGGAATCGGGATGGGGTCGGAGCTGACCTACCGGGGGCACGGCGCGCAGCCGGTGACGGACGCGTACTCGCCGAAGCCCGACAAGCCGTGGCTCCCCGTGGCCCGCGCGATCCGCTACCTGCTCCGGGAGCAGCGCCTCCTCTTCGTCCTCGTCGGCATTGCCATCGCCACCGTCCTCTTCACCGTCTTCCCCGGCGGCCCCTCGGCCCGCTCCGGGTTCGGATCCGGGCCCTACGACCCGATCCCCGGCGCCCACGTGGCCCACTACGGCGGCGGCTTCGACCGGTTCGAGAGCGAGCGCGCGTTGTACCAGCAGCGCGCCGGGTTCGGGTCGGTGAGCGGGAAGGTGCCCCTAGGCCTGAAGCGGAAGGGGCTGCGGATCGTGGTGACGGGCGGGGCCGGGTTCGTCGGATCGCACCTGGTGGACCGGCTGATGGCCAGGGGGGACAGCGTCATCGTCGTCGACAACTTCTTCACGGGGCGGAAGGAGAACGTGATGCACCACTTCGGGAACCCCCGGTTCGAGCTGATCCGCCACGACGTCGTGGAGCCGCTCCTCCTGGAGGTCGACCAGATCTACCACCTGGCCTGCCCGGCGTCGCCGGTCCACTACAAGTTCAATCCCGTCAAGACTATCATATCCTTTCTAATCTTAACCTCCCCTTTTCCGTCGATTTACCCTTTTCGAAAGTTTGAATTTTGAATTTTGTTATTTGGGTTCATCGAATTCTTGCATCTCGGGTGAGTTTGGAGTCCTTGATTCCGTGATCTCACAAGACGAACGTGGTCGGGACGCTGAACATGCTCGGGTTGGCGAAGCGGGTCGGGGCGCGATTCCTGCTGACCAGCACGAGCGAGGTGTACGGAGATCCGCTGCAGCACCCTCAGGTCGAGACTTACTGGGGCAATGTCAATCCCATCGGTACGGTCCCCCTCTCTCTCTGTCTCTCTCACACACACATCGGGGTCCTGAGACCGGCGGCCATCGAAGCGGCGCATGATTCCAAAGCATTAGCGTTACCATTCATGCTAATTTGGTCTTTTGAGGCTAATCACCCATTTGTGCTAATTACGGTGAATCTTTGGCTGAAAACGAAAATTTGTAGTAATGAGCTGAATTGAGGGGGGAGTCATTATGGTCATGAGATTCCTTTTTACTGTCCTAAATGGAAAGAAGGGTCATTGCAAGTTCAATTCTTTTTCGTTTGTCTGAACTCTGAATCATCGGCTGTCATAAGGGTCCTAACTCTCGAGTTGATGGATCTGGTTTTGGAGCTCAACTCTCCATTTGGGAGAAAGAGCAATTTCCTTTTAGTCCTTTGAAGAAGTCCCATCTGGGTCTGTCAAAGTTCAACCCGTAGAACATGGCTATTAGTTAAAGCCTCGAGCTTGACACGGAGAGAGAGAGGGAGAGTTCTGAGAAGGTGTAGGTGGGCCACCTGTGGTCCGAGAGCTGGACGGCCGAGATTAAATCAAGGGGTCAGAGTTGGGCAGGCAGGTGGGGCCAGATGGGAAGAGATCTGACAGAAGTTTATTTTTGATTGTTGGGGCGAGACAGGTGTCCGAAGCTGCTACGACGAGGGAAAGCGGACTGCCGAGACGTTGACCATGGACTACCACCGAGGAGCCGGTGTCGAGGTAAAACGATTAAAAAAAAAATTTCTTCTCCTTCGGTCACTGTAGAAAGAAAAATAAAAAACCATGAGAAAATGGGTCCACCCCAGATGTTGATTTTTTGTAAAATTCACTATAATATTATGGAATCGAGGGAAGAGGGGTCCAAATCCAATGCATGTCTCTGTGTGTCTGTGTGTAGGTGAGAATTGCCAGGATCTTCAACACGTACGGCCCTCGCATGTGCATTGATGACGGTCGTGTCGTCAGTAACTTCGTTGCTCAGGTACTACTCTTCTTTTTCCTCCTTTCCCCCACTTTTCCTTTTTGGTTTATTTAATGCGCTGGACAAGTAGAATGAAAAAGCTTTCAATTGGGTTCGTGTGAACGCGTATTTGTTCGGTAAAAGTTGGAGCCTTTTCGGGAACGGTCTTGTTTTTTGGGTTGGAAGCATCGTCGTCGCGTTTGAGAAAGAGAGAGTTTGATGCTGATGGGTGTGTGTATTTTGACCGGAATATGCGTGGAAAATCATGATTTGCGGCAATGATGCAGGCATTGAGGAAGGAACCGATGACCGTCTATGGGGACGGGAAGCAGACAAGGAGCTTCCAATACGTTTCTGACTTGGTAAGCACGGGTCATTCTCAGCTTAATTTAATCTCATCGATCAACTTGGAATTTTTCTGTGCTCGTGTCGGTCAACAACCCTTTTTTCTTTTCCAGATCTTGAAAGGCACTTTCTTTTATTTCTTTCTTTCTTCTTTTCTCTTTTATTTGAATTTTCAAATCTTGTTTGCTGATGAAAGGGGACTGAGAGGGACATTCAGACTGAACTGAAAAATAAAAACAGAGACATGCTTGTCCTTTTTTTCCTCACGTGTTTGCCCCGTGTAAAAGCCAAGACAAGTAGCGTGCAAGCACATGGCATGTGATTGAATATGTCCAGAATGCGCTATAATTGAGTGTACCCATTAACAAAACCGTGAAACTGCAGCAGGCTGTAAAGTGATTTTCTTTTTTATCATGGAGAATCTGCAAATTTCTTGCGTTTTTTTTTCCTTGACCTCGGGCAGTACCTTTTATACTTCATTTTCTGCTTGACTTGGTCTATTGGCACGGAAGCTACATGTGACTTGGTTCACTGCTATGGTTCTATTTGGGCCACTTTTTAGTTTTGTAAGGACAACTTTGGACCACATATATTGATTGCTGATCAGATATGGTTAGGTCGATTCGGCGGTCTGTGGTTAGCTAACATTTAGTCGAATGAGGTGCTTTCTGGGGTGCTTTCGGCATGCGGTGCCAACCGTACGTTCATAAATGAGGGTGGAATCTTTGTATTTCTTTCAGCATTATCGACATTCTGAGAAACAAAATTTCTCTGTGTTGTCGGTTATCTGAAGTTATCTTCATACTATCAACTGCCTCTGGCATTGGCAGAACAGACACTACGCTACTCTTGAAAAACTTGATCGATAAACTAAGTTAAAATTCCAAAGTGGGCAAAAGATGATGTTTGCTGATAGAAAATTAGTTAGGTGATATGTGGATTTGTTTGCATTGGCATTGCATCTTGATTGCTACTGTATCAAACACGAGCGTACCTTATTTATCTACTAACTTAGCAGTAATCTCTCGTTCTACAATGTGCTGTATGTGACAATAGGTGGAGGGTCTGATGCGTCTGATGGAAGGCGAGCATGTGGGACCTTTCAATCTCGGAAATCCTGGTGAATTCACCATGCTTGAACTTGCTGAGGTAAAGTGAACAATTCTCCTACGACATCCTTAAGGCAATGCTTTCACTACTTATCTGCTCGCGATGTTACATCAGCTGCATATGAGATTATAGAA